>CM042158.1:82410892-82644344 GCA_023376005.1 Doryteuthis pealeii | reverse complement strand
TCTTGCCATTAGCAGAGAGAAAAAAATGAAATGGTGTGGCCACCTAATATACAAGAAAAGGCCACCTGTTGTCAATCTGTCGACCATTCACACAGAACACTTTACAGAAGACCCAAAGACAAGCATCAAATGATGAGCTGACCCAATAAGAATGACACCAAACTACCACTGCTAACAGTCGAACGAGTGGCGAAAAGATGGGACAAAATTGAAAACGTGCATGACTATAATAATAATAATATAATCTTATTTATTAATGAGATTGTGTGTTTTTTCTGTCTGTACCGAAACTATATTACTAATCGATCACAAAACATATTATTATGCATCACATCTCAGATTTTATTATATCTAAACCTCAATTATTAATAAAATTCTCTTCACCTTTTTATGAGGATGTCATATTTACAACAAATACATGCAATTGGATAATGAAAATATAGCAGTTGCATAGTGAATGGGAAGGCTAATTGGCTATTGATATTAAAAATCTGATTTTAAAATATTGCTTACTATTATTGATTTCTGTTTGTTTTATTTTATGAATATAAGCAAAAATCTCTTCAATGAATCTTAAATGAAATCCATTAACAAGAAAAAATAACTGTCATTTTATTCTTTATTTCCTATTTAGACTAAAATTGTTAAATAAGTAAAATTCAGCAATGAAAGACCGGGATGATGGGAAGAAGTAAGTTTCATTTCTATTTTTCTATTATACCCCCACTCTGTTTACATATTCTTTTGTCTGCCTCTAATTTAATACCCGATATTTCATTACATTAAAACTTAAATACTTGCACCCGGAGGGTGCATATATTGCTAGTAATATAATACATAATAATAATAATAATTAATAATTCACTTCCATCATGAAAGATTGGCCCCAACAACTGTAGATGCCAACAAGAAGCAAAATTTTTGCCCCAAAAAAAAAAGTGTGGACAAAAGGAAGAACCATAATCCAGAAATGCTCCAAAGAAAACCATCCAAGCAATAACATCTACCCAAATGTGGAAATAGACTGCAATAATCAAAAAGAAGTAATTCTCACTATTGGCGCAAACAATTTTCCACGGAATGATGTTACAGGGAAAAGAGGAAAATATGCCTTACTTTATATAGATCTCAACACAATCCTCAAAGAGTTAAACTAGGGTGCAAAATATTGCCAATGCATGGGCTACTCAAAAGGTCTATGGCTGCCCCACATACTTGCATTTATAAATGCTAAAAAATGTACAAAATATTGACAAGATCGAAATTTCATGAAAAAAAGTCATGGAAAAATAATTATATCCAATTAATTATGATGAAGTAAACTTTTTTATTGAGTAAATGTTGGGAATGTTATAAATTTAGATCTTAGACTGATAGAAATTCTTACACTAATTAATATATATTTATATTATATATAACACACGGATATATTATATATTATATATTAATATAATATATATATATATTATATAATATATATAGTGTGTGTGTTGAATGTGTACTACGTAAACCACCATTCCATTCAAACTACTCATATTAAATAATATCCATTATGAAAATCATTATAGCATAAGAGCATTAAAACTGGACCTGCCATGAATGAAATTAACTGCGTTTACATTGGTCTTGCTTTCTCCAAAGTAATTCCACATTGTTAATTGGAATGCAAGTGGCATCAGAAGGTACAGAAAATCCAATGTAAACAGTGTAATTGTTTGAAGCAACATTCTTCTTTAGAAAAACTGTGTCTATCATTGATATAGAAGGTATTGTACATACAACTTATTTTAATATCTGTAAAGTGCAACCACTCTTAATGGCAACATCGTTCTTATGATTGTGGCACTTTTAAAAAATTCACTTCCACGCTTCAGAGTATGGAATATTTTCAGCAAAATAAGAGGACTTTTCCATTTGCCATGCTCCAATCTCAATCCATTGAACAGTATTATACACATTCCCCATGAAAGTTGTAGCAAAAAAAAAACCTGCTATTAATATCCTGACACCTGAATCTTGTGAGAGTTCTTGCTTCAGTAAAGAAACTTGTATAATGTTTCAGTTCATCAGTGTAGGCAAAATACATATACATAAATTTAAGATTTGATGGTTGATGAAATGTCGTAAGTTCACACACTAAGATATTTATGACTGTTTGAGCTTCTATTTTGTCAATCTTTAGATTTTTTGCCATTCTCCTCATTATATGAACTTCACCAGTATATATATTACCACAGAATCTGAATTAGTTTCTACGGTTTATAAGAGTAACACTTCTTCTGGTTAGGTCTTAAAACTTTCTTGAGTGCCCTTGAAATAGATAGATAGATAAGAAGTATTCTACTTTTTTTAATATGTAAGTAACGTCAGGGTGGCCTTAAAGTCGGTATCAGCCAATCAGAAGGGAGTTATCCCCTTTTCACTAGCACTAGACCAAAGGGATTGTTTGTGCATCTTGAGGTGGAGCGCCAACCTACCATCAGCTACTTACTTTACTGCACAGATCCCTTGCTACTCATACCCTGAGTTGGCGAGGGCCAGTATCGACTAAAACCATTGCGGTTTCTAGCCGACGCTCTACCGACTGAGCAGGTAACCAAATGTTAATATTTATTAAACGTTTGTAATAAGTGTTTTCCTTGCTAATTATTTGTTGTCAGGTAATTATTTTCAGTTATTTGAATTTGCCATAATAAAGTAATTTAGAAATCTTCTAACATTCTTCAGCCATCCATAATTGATATTTCTTATATTTTACAAATTCAATTTCTCTTTCGTGATTAATAGGTAGTCTTATTGTTGAATACAATTAAAGTATTCAAAAAATCTTGCGTGGGGAGATCAGCATCTTCGAATATAAATCATTCAGTACATTTATAAAACAGTTTGAAACAGTGAATTTGTTCATCATAACTTTATTTAATACTCCTACTCTTATATAAAAATGTAAGTTTGTACAAATTTTTCAAAAAATTAAATAATAATGAAAAAATATGTTACACAGAATCACAGATACACAAACATATATATATATATATATATATATACATATATATATACATATATATATATATGAGTTATATATATACAGGGCACATATAGAACACGCTTTGTTTTAAGTGCGATAACAAGAGTTCAAGCCTTTTTGATTATCCTTTATGTTTTTTGAACATGATGTATTGCCACAGTAATGGATTACCTATAATATATTAAACAAAATTATATTAATGAAGATTTAGCAAATTAATTAAAGAAATGAATAAAGAAAAATATACTTTATAAGATATGAAATTAAAGGGCGTTCTTATGCTGCACCCTGTTTATAATTATAATAAATATATATTATATATATATATAATATATATATATATTAGAAAAAAGACTTGAAGAATAATATATTTACTTGGGGTTTGGATGAAATTTTGTCAATTTAGTCAACATCATATTAATTAGGCTTTGTCTACATGCACGGAATTATTCTATTGCAATTTATTTGAAATCGAAAACAAATAACAAATATTCGTATGAAAACTATAGATCTTCTTCTGGAAAACAGTGTCGGTTTTGAAAATGAGTAAACAAGAAAAAAAATTAAATTGATATGTCACAAACAAACCTTTTTTTTAAATCTCAAGGCATTTCCAGGTTTTGAAAAATATGGAAAATTTGTGCAGTATATGATTTTGAAAATTTTGAAAAAGGAATATGCTTTGTTTAAAACAGAGAATTTAGAAAATACTTTGAAAATAAGCATAGCTGTTATGTTGGTGAGAAATTAGAATCCAAACATTTGAAATATATTTTCCCCAAATTCCCATGACTTTCAGATACATTGAGATGTTCTAATCATTTACACAAAAATTATAACATACCCTTCATTATTAATTTAGATTAAAAAAAAATTGAACACTACCATTAATTTCCATTATGAATAAAAGAGAAAAAAAATTCCCTACCCTTTTTTAAGATCTTACTAATATGTAATAACAAATAAAAGGAAAGTTCACCATAATTACCAACAGCATAAATGACTACAACATCGTTATTCTAACCACATGAACAATAAAAAGTGCCATTCCCATAGGTTTTCCTCAGAGCTTCAGAATTTTTCCTAGTTTCCTACATGATTGAATTTCGAACAAAAACTCGTTACTCAATACTATATCGCTTGAATCTTTCATTCATCATGAAAATCAAAAGCCATCAGAATCCATAAACAATTTACGACCCATTTCAACATAAGTCCAACCTAGACCAAGTATTAACCTTTATTAAAGAGACACATACATTACCTAAAAAAGCCCACTACTTTTTCTCATTGAAAGAACTTAAACCATTAGGTATGGATAATATATATATATATATATATTATAATAATATATAATATATATATAGGTTCTCAATCATTTAACTAGTGTTAAAGAGAAACATTGGTATTTGTTCACCTCCTCATAAGTGTAGAATACAACCAAATTTATTAATTTGAGAAACCCACACAAGTCATGTGAAAGAGACAAAAAAATGCTGGTTTTGTGATACTTTCTTTTGGATTACTCCACATTTTGTAATGGAGAGATGCAGCTGAAGCTGAAATGAGATTATATTTATTATATCCTTGACCACAGATAAGTCAAGAGGTCTGATGAAATGCAGACTTCCGTTGCAGAGTAAGTGCTATTCCACTTTCATGACATGAGTTAACTTTATGTTGCATTACTGATATAATTTTTATTTGTGCCCCTTATTTTTCTCTATTTTGCGTCTGTCCCTAAATAGAAGAACAAATACTGTAGACCCTTTACCAAAAATTAAAGGCATCAGATTTGAAATTGCAATAATATGTCTGCCCAATTCAAACCATGTCTTTCTCATCCTACTTATCTCTTTGAGGAGCTTGTCTTGCCTTAATGTTTTCTTTTAATAGAAAAAGACACCCAACCGTCTTTCTGAATGGAGGTTTACTTTCTAGAGGGATTGAAAAGTGAGCTTTCATCAGTGTTGTTCTTCTTTTTCAAATTATTTGCCTCATATTTCTGAGCTTATATTTTTATATATCTACAAATTAATTATTTATTTATTTTTTATTAAAGAAATGAATGAAGCTATAACATGATCTATCTAAGGGATAAAGCAAAAAAGATTTCTTATTTTCTTTCAAACAAACAACACTGTGCTAAATTATAGTATACAGTGAATTCTACACCGAGATCAAAAAAACGCAGAAATATCCAAGTTAACGAATTCTGTTCTTCATTTAGTCTGTTTGTCAAGAAAAGGGAGATAAATGCAGACAATATAATTATTGCAGTTTTTATTTATCATGTATTATTTACATTGCAAGAATGAAAATAATTATCTTCTTTTTTTTTTATTAATGTTCATTAATTCATGAAAAAATTAACTGAAATGTTGGATTCGTGTTCTATCTGCAAAACCAACTCATTTTAACTAAAGATTCAAAGGTTAAACCTACTTAATGGACATAAATTCCACCGATCGATGTCACCACCGCCAAAAATCACACCGAAAAAAATACTAAAAACTAAGGAATTAACTGAATTAATGAAATTTTCAGTTTAATATTTCCTATGGAATAAACAATATAATTCACCGCTTATTTCATTTGAAAACTTCTTACATTTTTCATGTCAGTTAACTTTGAACCACATATCCTTTGAGACATAACACAGATTCACAACTATACTGTCAAAGTTATTGAAACTGAAAAAATGTAAAGTTTTAAATAAATAACTACTGCATTATATATTTTATTCAATTAATGTATCAACAACTGAAAATTCATTAAAATTCGGTTAATTCCTTGATTTTATTGTTTTTTTTTGTTTTTTTTTCGTGTGGTGATGACATACAAGTTATGTCCGTAAGTAGGATTTAACCAATTAAATTTCTTTCATTATGACATAGTAAAAAGTCAAGAGTGGTGTTTGCAATGATTTTCAAAATAAGAAAGTTTTACTCTCATGACAGTTTGTCCCAGTAAGCAGACATATCATTAAATCAAGTTTGTGTACTATAAATCAAAGAAGAGAGTAATCTACAGAATTGTAAATCCTCAACATGATGTCGGTTGGAGCAGTTTATAGTTTTTACCATTTCACTTTGTACTGATGTATTTATACCCGGAAAGGTTCATCAGTTCATTTGATCAGAAATTGTTGCGTTCTCTCAGCTTTATGCTCTTCATCTTACGTCCTCTTAGTTTAGGGAGGTGCTGTCTGGAAGAAACATCTGTTACCAGAGTGTCTAATCTACTTTCACCATATGCTATCAGAGGATGTAGAACAAGCTTATAAATGTTCATGAGGAATTACTTTGATTGGATGGTTATTATCAATGAAAATGAAGAATACAGAAGGAAGTTGGGTGTGATAAGGATAGTACCGATTTAAACAATTACAATAACACAAAAATTTTATTATATTTTAGATGTAACTGCAAACAATTCTAATTGAACCCACTTTCTCTAAAGCATTGTTTGTAAAGCTAATGCTATGTTACAAACATAACAAAAGGGTGAGTTTTCAAAATCTGAACAACACTTTCCACAGATCATAACTCATCAAGTCTAGAAAATATATGTAATTTTTTTTTATCATCAACTTTAATACAAATCAACTTAATCATCTTTTTTGAAAGGAAAACCCACACACTGACAGAAAACTTTGCTACCCACTCATGAAAACTATACTGAAGTTTTCAACTGACACTAATCTTCAGCTGTTTATCATAACCCTGCTGCATTTTCTAATGGAGCTGGTTTTGATTTTTGGAAATTGAAAAATAACCACAAGATGGAGTAAGGGGGGGATGTGATCACCACAAGGAATATTGATAGGGGGGGATTGCTGAATGCCATTATGTTGCTAACATTCTTGTCTCATTCTTCTGACCTACTTAACCAAATAATAATCATAATTATCATCTTACTCAGCTGTCAGTGAATTCTGAAATGTAAAACATCAACGAATGTTTTTACTCATTTCAAAGCAAAAGCCTGAACTTCTCACAAGGTTATTAACTGAAAAAATGAAAGGAATCACTCTATTAGTTTCTAAACACACTCTGTATCTCACAATTACACGATGTTATTTAATATTTTTTTGCAATGAGCTATAATTATTCATGAAAATCTTTTACTTAGTTTTAATTATCATCAACAATCTTTCCTCTGCTTTTTCTCTTTACTTTAAATCCCTTTTGATCACACAAAAATTCTATCAAATTTATATTCCACACTGTATATAATAACCTTGTGTAACATAGCTGACAAATGCCCATAGTAGACAGGGTGGTGAGGTGGTGGTGTGGTGGTGGTGTAACATTCATTTCATCTAAAAATGATAATTTATCTCTTGTAAAATATATGGTTTTCATTTCTTTTCTAGAAATCAATATATCTCAGCAAATACTATTGATATCAAATATGGCAAATACTGATTGACTCTTGTTTTTTTAAATTGATGAACACAAAAGATCATGCAGTGTGCAACGCTAGGTTTGTAAGCTATTCTGAGATTCAAGAAGAGTATCTTCTGGCAGAATAAGATTATTCATTTAAAGATTTTTGCCACAAAAGTATTGGTTCTGAAGTTGTCACTGATGGAATCGGTGTTACTCTTTTTAAAATGCTAACGTCTTATAATATCTTTGAAATAAATGGAAGCAATTCCCAGATTTTAGTAAAATCGTATATTGAAGTTCTGTGTATTTCGCTCAGTTAAGATTCATAAATCAAAATGGAATCATGTCCCATATTCAATATAGTACATTACTTGTATGTGATTCACAGCAGCATTCATTTTTGATATATGCTTAGAATGCCATTTCAGCCCTTGAATCCTACATGCATTATCAATTTTTGATTAGTTTTCTGATTATATTCTGTCTTTAATCACAATTATGGATTGAATGTTTCATTGAAATGTATCTTTATTCAGTTAATAATTACGTTATTCTAGCAGTTGAAAAAATCATTCAAATTAGAACTTTGTGATAAAGCAACAATGAAAAGAAGAAAAAAAATATAATGTTTATTGAATTTTTCAATTCTTTGAAAGAAATCTTCCATTTCATTCCTTTCGCAAATTTATTTCCTTGGCGTAAACCTTTCATTTCTTATATCTTCTCAATTTTTATTGTAATTCGTTTTCAAACATGAATCGGCATACTATTCTTACACCAAAGCATAGTCATGTATCTTCAAATGAAGATCAATGATTATATAAATTGATCATTTCTTTGAAGCAATTCCTCAAACAGATTTAGATTTTTTTCTTTTTAAATACCTCTATTACGTCTTATTCAGCTTATTTCCTTTATTATTCTATTTTTAGAGCATTTAGAGATACTTATTGTTTATATTCACAATCTCATAAATGTCATTGTAGTTTATTTGTAAAATATGTAAAGTCATCTGCATTAAAAAAAGAATTTTATTTATAAAACAAGAACTTTTAAGTTAAAAGTATTTAAATTTGTAAGACGATATCTGGCTACGACATCAGAAGATTATTCCTAAGCTAACAACCTAATCTAATGAAATAATAATAATAATATCAATTCATCTCATTCACAATACATAATATGAATTGCCAATTATAATTTCGCACCCATCAAAACTGCATCAACAAAAAACAGTTATAAGGATTAATTTAATTATAGATTATTCACAGAATTAGCCATTTATTGTATATCTAATGCTATAAAAATAAGCGATGAATAAAAGAATTTGACTTGTTTATTTGCTTCAGGGCATAATTTTTTTAAATGAAGAACAAGGACGGTGTAACTTTTTATGAGCTTTTCTTTTTGGTGAAGAGATGTACAACTGTGGATATGCAGTTTAAACTAATAACCAAGTCTCTGTTTGTTTAGTCAAAAAAGCGGTTACTGGGTGACCTTCTTCAATTAATTTCATATGGATTGCTAGGTGATTCTGTGCTCAAGGAATTTTGTAGGTGGTGTGGACGTCATGAATGATACATAGTCATTGGTGGTGAGTTTGAGTGTAGATATAGCAGCTTAGATCACATAATCGTTGGATTCACTAAGAGTTGGCGTTTACCAATAAAAAAATGCATTTTAAGGACTCCTATTCACAAGCTAAAAGGATTTGTATAATTTTATGCTGTCTAGAGCAAATATACATTCCCCTGGAAACAGTGACATGTCTACACTGCAAGTTATGCCTCTCAAATTGGTATACCAGTTCACATACCTAGATAGTAATAGGCTCATCTACAAAATCAGGTCAGTATAAGCAGGGAAATGCTGAGACAAGCTATTGAGAGATTCACATATGGAAATCTGATCTTTCTGAAGATTATGTGAGAATTCTTCAAGCTAAAGCCATGTCAGAAATACATAATAGCTGAGCCTTCTTTGACGAATGAAACTACAGAAAATGCTAAGATGAGAAATACAGCAAGGATGCTACTGGTGTCCTCGAACAAAACTTCAAAGCAGCACCCACAAATAAGTAGTGGATTGCCATTATGGCTTTTATCACCCAAACCATCCATGCTGAAAGAAGGACAAATCATAGCGACATTTCTTGTCGACACCTACTCATGGAGCACCACCAGTGTAGGCAAACAGCAAAATTACATCAACAGTCATGCGACGGCTTGCCAGAGGGGATAACTGTAGGATTGGGTGGCCGAGAGAGAGAGCGCTAGTGTAATCTGTGCTGTCAGTACGACCAAATGATGAAAATTCTTTATAATAAGACTTCTAAATTTAGTTATTTTCTGCAATTAATAAAGAATAATATTATTATATAATATATATATATATATTATATATATATATATATTAGGAAAATTTGAAAAAAGAAGTGTTCAAAAATGACAAGTTAAAAATATTACAAAACAGCCATCCAATTTCTTCACCCATAATTCTATCTGAAGGTGAATAAACTGAAAGTTTAAAAAGCAGCGATTAATAAATTCATCTTATATTTTGGAACACCTTACTTTTCAAATTTCCTAATATTGTCAGATTTATTTTCCATATTTACTCCATATTATATTATATATAATTATATATGTACTATGTATTTATTTTTATATTTATATAAAAAAGAATTGTTGCAGTTTCCAATGAGAGAAAAGTTAAATTATCCTGTATAATATAAATGTCTGCAAACGTGGTTAGAAATTTCATAGAGGTGAACATGTTTCAGATTTTTTAAAAAACATTATCAATGATTCAATTAATTGAAATAAGTCCCAACACAAAAACCATAACTGTATTAGCTTGACAAGTTTTAAAAAATCCAAAAACATGTGTCAACATCCTCTTGAAAAAAATCAATAAAAAAATACACAAATTTCATTTTGTCTCCACATAAAACATTACTTAACAGTCCTGAAGATGGTACAATATACCGAAATGCTTAAGTATTGACACACCAAAAAAATTTGTTTCGCCGATCAACATCCTGTGTTTGTAATTTAAAATATTTTCTCTCATATATTAGATATATATATATATATATATAATATATATATATATATCATATATAAACATTCAAGATACAAGAATAAATCAATAAGTCAGAGTGCAATATAAAGATAATTTATTTACCACAATATTTGTTTTCCAATAAACTCTACTTAAAAATGAAAAGTAATATTAATCAATATTTTCCGATTAAAATTTAACTTTAATATTATTTGTCAGTCATATTTTATTAATAATTGGCTTGCCACTGACAAAAATGTTTATATAGATTTAAATTTATGGAAATAAACTTTATCCAAATATCAGATTAAATAAAAAAAACATCACATTAGTTTAAATATGTCCAACATATTTTTCCTAATTTAAAAAAAAACATTCTGATCTCAGATTATATAGAATAATGTCGATAACTAATCTTATACAAAATTTTAGTCTGACAAAAAAATTGAAAAACAATTTTTTGTATGAAAAATAAGTGCTTACTACAATGTTTCGACTACTATGTCTATAAATTCACGCAACCTCATTTTTCAGTTTGTTTAGTTGTTTTTTGCTTCTGAATGTTGAAGAGAAATAACCCCAATCATTTAAGGTGGTAAGGCAAACTCACAAACAATTGTAATTCATCATTTTGGCAGCTCATCAAGTTTAATCATAAATCTATCTTCTATATTTGATCAGATCTACTGTTGTAGGTGTAAGAGATCATCTTACTCACTTTTGGCAACTTTTTCATTTTTTTAATAAAATACTTACCGAATTTTATTACTGTATTTTATCTATATATAACCCAAAGATTTTCTACTAATCACTATTCTTTTAGTTAGATTATTATCGTAGTGCAATGTAATAAATGGTCTAGATGTTTTTTTAAATGGGGAACCCAAAGAAAAAAAGTAGATGAATCAAGTTTATTCATAAAAAAGAGAATAAAGTAACTTTAAGAGACTTTAGTGTAATGATTAGTTTATAGATAAAACATAATGTAAATGTATGTACATATCCATGCACACACCAGACACACACAGACACACAACACACAACACATTACACACACACACACACACATATATATAAATATATATAATATAATATATGTATATATATAATTATATATTATATATATATATATATATAATATATATATGTATATCAACTTAGAGAAATGCACTAAAAATATGTATATATATAAAATGTCGTAAGGTCGGTATCAGCCAGAAATAAGAGAGTCTATTCCCTTTCACTAGTGCTAGACCAAGGAATTGTTTTTATAGTACCTGAGGTGGAACGCCATACTACCATCAGCTCCTCACTTACGCACACATCCCTATTTACTCATACGCTGAGTTGGTGAGGGCCTGGTATCGAACAAGAGTTTCCAGCCGGACACTCTACCGACTGCGCTATGATTAAATAATCGGTTGTAATCAAATTTTTATATTTTTTATTTTATGTTTTCTTTTAATATTTGAAGGACTACAAATTGTTACTATAATAAAGACCATGTAAAAGAAAGAGATTTTTCAATTTGCTTTTAACAGTATTTTATTGAAATTAAAAATTCCTCGTGAAAATTTTTTCAGGAAAATATTTAATTTAAGTAAATGACAACCTAGTGATAACAGTTCAAACATTTTTTTTCCATATTGCCATCTAATAAGCAATAATCATAAATGTCATCACTGATCTATGCTAAAATTCTGTCTTATTAACTAAAAAAAAAAAATTGAAAGCCAAATTAGTCATATATGAAAAATAAGTGCATTTGCTAAATACAAATTTCTATTTTTTTAATTTATTTATTGTCTGTTTTTATTTAATTAAATAAGAAGTAAATGTTTAGAAAGGACCAAACAATTTCTTTTTTAATTAGAAAATTTGTTATTCTGCAGCAAACTATTGATAATAAAATTGAATAAATTTTGTAGTTGTAATATTTTATTCACCAGAAATTTTTAAACAAACTTAAACTGTCATTATTTTGTCATCCTTAACATATTATTCCTAATCTTATTATGTCATCTTAATGTAATCATATTATCTTCATATTTTCATATACTGGAAAAATCTACAGACCTTAGAAAATTTATCAAATAATATAATTCATAAATATTTCAAAATAGGTAAATTTTACAACCCAATACACTTTCCTTGTTGCATGTTATCTCAGGAAAATAATTTTACTAAAATATGTATTAGCAATTAACCTATATGCAATAATTTATTTATAGTTTCATACATCATTTAGTGACAGAAGATCATTTATCACAATCTGTCACAATTATTTATTGGAGAAAATCAGCATTGTAATCCTGATTTTACATGGAATTGAACACCTGTTTTAACCATTCGATATTTTTATTAAGATTTATAGAAACTTAAATAACAGGATTTTCACATCTAAAGAGAAAGCTAATCTTTTTCCACTTTTTGTCCTGAGAAGTCATCAAGTAGTCTAAGCAACACTTTTCGACAAAAAACGTGAGGTGAAATGATTAGATTTGTTGTTAAATAAATTGAAAATCAATTTAAAACAGAGACAAAATTTAATGGTCTGGAATGGAAAGCAATTGAAAGTGAATGTATTATTATTAAAATTTATTTCTTTAAGGTCACACTAAAATAGTTTTTGCCTATTGAAATTTATTTAAATGCATCATATATTGTTATTTGAAGCAAAGTTATCTTTAGAAAATGTTGGAAAACCAAATGCAGTTTGCAAATTTACTCTGGTTGCTACTTTATATAGTTTCATATTATATTCACTTTTATTTAAAAAAATTCACAAAAATACATTCTCTTATTCCATGCTTGTAAGAATTTCTTACATTCTAATTTAATCAATTTAATTGAAAAAAGTTATCAGTATAAATTTATTTGTCGATGTTAATGTTGTATCATGGTAGCAATTGACAAAGTGAACAAAATTCAAATTCTGTACGACTGTTTATACTTATACTAGGGGGCAAGTATAACTTTTTTCCAAAGACTGAATATACAGGTGTTTTTATGTGATTTTGTTACTGATTCCGATCTTTGAGTCATTGACCTAGGAGTTCATTTAGTTGGTTCCGTGATGATTCAAGGGGGCGGAAAATCTTGTTTTATTTAAAGAAATGGGCAATTAATATGGCTAATAATAGTGTAATGTCTAATCATAGTTTTCTTAGTCAACAGAATATGAAAATACATTCATTTTATGATTTTAACCAGCTCTAATTTATCATGTAAAGAATGAAAATTATATAAATTAGGTGATGTTTTTGCCCAGAGATTACCAATTACACATGATTGCAATAGTTACCTTTACACATTAGAATTCCATTAAGTTAACCTTGACTCACAGATTGCCTATTTTTTATCAATTTCAATCTAAGTTTGTGAGAAAGGCATAGTGTCCCACTCTGTCACCATTATCATTTTGCTAGAAGTGTTCTACCTCCAAAAGTTTTTTTAACAACACAAATAACTTTCTCATTACTTTTCAATCCCATTGGTGACCCTCTGTTTTTACATCCTTTAATTCCTTAGAACAATCAAATTTAGGTTCAAACTTTCATCCCAGTCCAATTTTCTGGTCAAATGGAAACATCTGTGGTGATTATTTCATCAATCCCAGAAAGTGAATCAGAGGAATATTGACGATGTCTCTCATCACCTCTAATTATCTGGGCACAAACAAATCACACATTCTGGAATGTTGGAATATGCAAGCATAACTGTGCTATTGATACAAATTATGTCAAAGAAACTTTATAGTTTCTGATGTTGCACAACAAATTGCTACAGCTAGTCGAAGTCATTACAACAGACTTGATAACATTTACCAAGCAAAATCTCAAAAACACGTGCCAGAAATTAAGATTCAAAAATTATTGGTCACTGCTGGTGAGAAAAGCCTTCAATTCCCCCTGGATAAGCTTAAATACTTTGCCCGATTATGCAGCATACTCTTCATTATACAATGATGATAGGCAGTAGATGAAAGAAACAAGTTCGACATGAGGAATCAAAAGCAGTGTATACAAACAGGTTAGGTGTATGTAGACTTGACAAAAGTTATTTGTGTCACATCAGAAACATATACAAGTTGCTTTGACATAATTTGTATCAATGCAACAAGTTAGTGCTTGCCATATCTCCATTACATTCAGAATGTGTGATTTGTCTTTTGCCAGAAATCTAGGGATGATGAGAGAATCGTCATATTCCCTCTGATTCACTTCCTGGGGATGATGAGAATATCACCCTGAATGTTCCATTTGACAGAAATTGGCGATGGGATGAAAGTTTGAACCTAATTGATTGTTCTCAAGAATTAAGGATGTAAAACAAAGGGTCAAGCAAATGATTGAAAAGTTAATGAGAATTATTGATGTTGTAAGAAAAACTTTTGGAGGTAGAACACTTCTAGCAAAAATGATAATGGTGACAGAGTGGCGCAACACTATGCTTCTCACAAAAGCTTAGGATGTGAAATTTGATAACAAAATCAGGGGCAAATTGTGAGTTCAAGTGATTAACCTATATGGAAATTCACATGGCAAGTTAACTATTGCAAACTTCCATGTGTAATTGTAATATCTCTGGGCAAAAAAACCATCATAATTATTATAATTTTCATTCTTTACATGATTAAAAATTAGGCTGGGTTAAATCAATAAAATGATGTATTTTCATATTCTGTGACTAAAAAAACCTATATTAGACATATTACACTTATTATTAAGCCATAGTATTGCCCATTTCTTTAATAAAAACAAGTTTCCGCCGCATTTTGGAAAAATCATCACGAACCAACCAAAAGACATCCTAGGTCAATGATCTCAACGGAAATCGAATCAGTAACAAAAGGGCACCATTAAAAAAAAAAACACCTTCATATTCAGGTCTTTGAGAAAAAAGTATACATTGCCCCCCCCCTCAGTATAAGTATAAACAGTCGCGCTACAGAATTTGAATTTTGTTCACTTTTAAATTGCTTTACAATGATACATTACATCCACAAATAACATTTTACTGAAAACTTTTTTTTCCAATAATAAATTGATTAAATAAGAATGTTAAGAATTCTTAACAAAGGCATGGAATAAGAGAATGCTAATTTTTTGTGATTTATTAAAATTAAAAATTGAATATAATATGAACTATAAGTAGCAACCATAGAAATTGCAAACTGGCATTTATATCCAACCTTGCTAAAGATAACTTTGTTCAAAACATATATTGATGCATAAAAAATTCAATAGCAAACTATTTTACGGGAGTTGACTTAAGAAAAAATTCTTAATCAATAATAATCGACTTTCATTGCTTTCCATTCAGACAATTAATTGTCTCTTTTTGAAATTTCTTCTAATTTTATTTTAAAACCAAATTAATCATTTCACCCGTCACGTTTTGTCGAAAGTGTTTGCTTTAGAACATGATACTTCTCAGGACAAAAAAGTGGAAAAAAAGAATTAGCTTTCCTAGAGGTGAAATCCGGTTAGTAGTTCTATTAAATCTTAATAAAAATATCGAATGGTTAACAGGTGTTCAATTCATGTAAATCAGAATTACAATGCTGATTTTCTAAAAATAAATATTGAGATAGTATTAACATATCTTCTTGTCACTAATAATGATGTATGAAACATAAAATAAATTATGCAATAGGTATTGCTAATACCTATTTGGAGTAAAATTATTTCTGAAGATAACCATTGCACAAGAAAAGTGTAATTGGGTTTGTAAAATTTCTACCGATTTTTGAAAAATATTTATGACATTATATTGTATTTGATAAATTGTCTAAGGTCTGTAGATTTTTTTCAGTTATATTTGAAAATATGGAAAAGATAATATGATATCCACATTAGAATGAACCATAATAAAGATTCATGGTTAATAATAATGTTAGGATGAAATTAATTGACAAGTTTAAGTTTAGTTAAAAATTCGTGAATAAAAATATACAACTATCAATTTTATTCAATTTTATTATCAATAGTTTGCTGCAGAATACAAATTTTCCTAATTAAAAAAGAAATTGTTTGTCTTTCTAAAACATTTATTCTTATTTAAATTAAATAAAAACAGGAAAAAGATAAAATTAACAAATTAGAATTTGTAATTTAGCATTGCACTTATTCTTCATATATGATAATTTGCTTTCAATTTTTTTTTTTAGTTAATAAGAACAGAAATCTATTAGGCATAGTCACGTGATGACATTTATTGATTATTGCTTAGTTAGGACTGCAATATGGAAAAATGTTTGAACTGTTTAAATCACTTAGGTGTCATTTACTTAAATTTAAACATATTTCCTGACAAAAATTTTCACAGAGGAATTTTAATTCATAAAATAATGTAAAGCACAATTGAAAAATCAGCTTATCTTTTACATGGATCTATTTATTTATAGTAACAATTTTAGTCATGCAAAATATTAAAGAAAAAACATAAAATAAAAAAATTATAAAAATATTGATTACAACCGATTATTATCATAGCGCAGTCGGTAGAAGGTCCGGCGGAAACCTCCTTGTTCGAACCGGCCCTCACCAACCAGCGTATGAGAATAGGATTTTGCGTTAAAGTGAGGACTGAGGGTAGGTATTGCTTCACCTCAGGTACTATTAAAAAACAATCGTCCTTGCGTCTAGCACTAGTGAAAAGAATAGACTCTGCTTATTGTTGGCTGATACCGACCTTACGACATTTAATATATACATATTTTTTAGTGCATTTCTCTAAGTTTGAATATACATATATATTATATTATTATTATATATATATATATATATATATATACATATATATATATATAATTATATATATATAATGTGTGTGTGTGGTGTGTAAATGTGGGTGTGTGTGTGTGTGTCTGGTGTGTCTGTGTTGTTGTGCATGGATATAGTAACATAAAATTACATTATGTTTTTATATATTAAATAATCATTACACTAAAAAAGTCTCTTAAAAAAGTTACTATATTTCTCTTTTTTTTCATGAATAAACTTATTCATCTATCTTTCTGTCATTAAATCTAGACACATTTTACAATTGCCACGAAAATAAATAATATAACTAAAAAAATGATGATAGTACTGAAAAATTCTTTTGGGTTATATAGATAAAATAAGTAATAAATTAGGTAGTATTTTATTTAAAAAAATGGAAAAAAAGGGTGTGTCCAAAATGAGTTAAATGACTCTTTAAACCCTACAACAAGTGATCTATCCAAATATAGAGATAGATTTATGATGAAACTTGATTGAGATGCCAAAATGTGAATTACATTGTTGTGAGTTTTGCCTTACCCCACCAAATATGGGGTTACTCTCAACATCAGAAGCAAAAAACTAACAAACCTGAAAAATGAAGAGTTGCGTGAATTATAGACATTGATAGTCTGAAAATTAGTAAGCACTTATTTTCTATACAAATAATTGTTTTTCAATTTTTTTTCAGATAAATTTAGATAATAGATTAGTTATGACATTAATTCTATATAACTGAGAAAGTCAGAGAAATGTTTTTTTAAATTAGGAAAAATATGTTGGACATCATTTAAAATAATGTTGATAATTTAATCTGATATTTGATAAAGTTTTATTTACATTAAAATTTAAATCTTATAAACATTTTTGTCAGTGGCAAGCCATATTAATAAAAGATGACTGACAATAATATTAAGTTAAATTTAATCGGAATATTGTAAATATTACTTTTCATTTTTAAGTAAGAGTTTATTGAAAAAACCAATATGTGGTAAATCAAATTTTCTTTATCATTGCACTCTGGACTTATTGATTTATGTTCTGATGTTATATATATATATTATATATATATATATTATATATATATATATATATATATATGAGAAGAATATTTTAAAAATATAACAAACACAGATGTTATGATTCGGGGAAACAATTTTTTGATGTGTCAATACTTAGCATCTCAGGTATATTGTACCATCTTAGACACTGTTAAGGTAAGTTTATGTGAGGGACAAAATGAAATCTTGTATTTTTTTTATTGATTTTTATTTTTTCATTAGGAGATGTACACAGGTGTTTGATTTTTAAAACCTTGGTCAAGCTAATACAGTTATGGTTTAGTGTTGGTCTTATTTCAATTAATTGTAATCCACTTGAGAATGTTTTTAAAAAAATCTGAAACATGTTTCACTCCTATGAAAAATTTAACCACTTAGACATTTATATTATAAGATATTGACTTTTCTCTCCATTGGAAACTGCCAACAATCTTTTATATAAATATAAAAATAAATACATACGTACATATAATAAAATATATACTATATATATGAGTAGAATATGGAAAATAAATCTACAATATTAGGAAATTTGAAAAAAGAAGTGTTCCAAAAATAAGATGAATGTATTTATCGATGCTAAACGTTTCAGTTATTCAAACCTTCAGATAGATTGGTGGTGAAGAAATTGATGGATGTTTTGTTAAATAATTGTTAAACTCCTTGATCATTTTGAAACACTTCTTTTTTCAAATTTTCAAAATTTATTTCTAGGTTCATAGTATGACTTTATTCCCATACCTTATATTCTATTATACTCTCATAAAATTATATTATTCTTTATTAATTTGCAGACTCCCCTCTGATAATGATTAGAAGTCTCACTTTGACTATAACAAATTTCATCATTGGTCGTACTGACAGCACAGATACACCCCATGCGCTCTCTCTCTCGCACCCATCCCTATCAGTTATCCCCTCTGGCAAGCCGTCTCGCATTGACTGATTGATGTAAGTTTTTGCTGGTTGGCCTAACTGGTGTGTCCATGAGTAGGTGTCCACAAAGAAATGTCGCTTAGAATTTGTCCTTGCTTCTCCAGCATGGATGGTTTGGTGATAAAAGTATACGCACTCTCAGTTGTGGTGTCTCTCTCTCCACATTTTGTTCAGAGAACAACCTATGGTCAGCATTGCCTGTGAACTTCTCCTAATCGAGTTTCCAACTTGTATAGCTTTCGTGTCGCTCTCATGAGATAATAAGATATTACATGGCTCTCGATAGCACTTGGAGAACTCTCCACATAATCTTTTACAGAAAAGCCACGTATCTCGTCCATATGTGATCATCTCGTCAATAGCTGTCCATGCATTTCCTCTGCTTTATACTGACCTTGATTTCTGTAGATGAGATATTACTACTAGGTATCTGAATGGTAATAGCTATTTGAGAGGCATTACCAATTGAGTGTAGACATGTCACTGTTTCCCAGCTGGAATTATATTGCTCTTATCCTGAGGAATAATTATAGCTTGTGAATAGAGTCATTAAAAATGCGATATGTTTTATTGGACGTCTCAACGCCAACATCTTAGTGAGCCACATGATATGTCTGAATAACATATAGAGTGGCCACATCAATCACAACCCTATTGGATTCATCCTGATCTGCGTGAAACCACCCCTAAAATTCTCTTGGGAGACGAACCTCAACTAGCGAATGACCTCGAAAGATTGCACTCAAGGTTCACAAGTACCGCTTTTTGACTCACAGAGATTATGTGCGCTACAGTGAGTGTTTGAGATACTATGCGGACATACTCCCCACAGTTGAACTCGCATCCTCAAACGAAAAGCTCTCAATAAAAAGTTACACCGCCTTGGTCGTGTCCATGTAAAAATAAAATATGCCTGAGAGTGTAAACAAGTCAAATTCTTTTATTACAATCGCTTATTTTATAAGCATTAGAATTAAATAAATGGTAATTCTGTGATAATCATAATAAGATTAATCTTATAACTGTTTTTTTGATGCAGTTGAATGGTTGGAAAAATTATAAATTGCAATTCATTTAGTATTGTGAAATGAGATGAATTATATATTATTATTATTCATTAATTAGCTTGTTTAGCTAGGAAATAATCTTCTGATGTCCGTAGCAGAAGTCTGTACAATTTAAAATACTTTTAAATTAAAAGTTCTGTTTTTAAAATAAAATTCTTTTTTTATGCAGATGACCTTTACATAATTTTACAATAACCACTACAATGATATTTAAAATGAAGACTTGTGAATATAAACAATAAGTTATTCTCAATGCTAAAAAATAAATAATAAAGGAAAGAAGCTGAAATAAGGACTCATTAGATGTAACTTTAAAAGAAAAAATCATCTAAATCTGTTTGAAAGGAATTGCCTTCAAAGAATGATCAATTATATTATAATCAATTATGTTCTTCATTTGAAGATACTGGACTATGGCATTTGTTGTAGAATCAGTATGCTTCATTTTGGAAAACAGAATTACATAAAATTGGAAGATATAAAAATGTAAGGTTACTGCCAAAGGAAATAATTTTGCAGAAAGGAATGAAATGGAGATTTCTTTCAAAGAATGAAAAATTCAATAAACCATTTATATTTTTTTCTTCTTTCATGTGTTGCTTTTTATCACAAAGTTCTAATTTTGAATGATTTCAATGCTTAGGGAATAAGTTAATATAATGGAATAAAAGATTACATTTCAATGAACTATTCATTCCTAATGTTGTGATTAAGAACAAGCATAATTAATCAGAAAACTAATCAAATTTTGATAATGCATGTAGATTCAATAGGCTGAAATGCAAAAACTTCTACATGATAATCAAAAAATGAATGCCTGGTGAAATCAAATACAAAGTTATTACTACTATGAATAGTGGACATGATTCCATTTGATTTAGAATCTACTTATCGACAATAGCACAGAACTTGCATATAATTTTAATAAAATCTGGAATTTGCTTCCATTTAATTCAAAGATATTAATAACAGTTTACATCTTTAAAAAGCAGTAACACCACATCAGTGACCAACTCAGAACAATATCTTTGTGGCAAAAAAATCTTTAATGAATACCATCTTATTCTGACAGAGATATCTTTCTGAATCTAGATAGCTTCAACCTAGGTTGCACAATACATGAATATTTTTGTTCATCAAATTTAACAAAACCAAAGTCAATCACTATTTGCCATATTGATATCAAATAGTAATGTTGCTGGAAGATTATATTGATTTTTGAAGAAAATGAAACCCAATATATTTTTACAAGAGATTAAATTATCATTTTAGATGAAAATGAATGTTACCCACCACCACCACCACCACCATCACCACCCTGTCTACATGGGCATATTCATATGTTAACACAAGTATTATACAGGTTGAATATAAATTTGAAGAATTTTTTTGATATCAAAAGGATTAAAGTAAAGCAGAAAAGCCAGAGGAAAGATGTTATGATAATTAAAATAAGTAAGAAGATTTCGTGATAATATAGCTCAGGTGCAAAAAATATTAAATACCATCTGTATGTGAGATACAGAGTGTGTTTAGAAACTAATGAGAGTATTCCTTTCATTTTCAGTTAATACTTGTGAGAAGTTCAGCTTTTGGCTTTGAATATGAGTAAAAACATTCAGTTGATGTTTTTACTTTCAGAATCACTGACAGCTGAGTAATGATGGATAATTGCTTATATTTGGTTAAGTATGTCAGAAAATGAGACAGAATGTCTGAGCAATATGCAATCAACAATCCCCCCTATCAATATTCCTGTTGATCACATCCCCCCCCTTATCCATCTTTGTTATTTTCAATTTCCAAAAATCAAAACTCAGCTCCATTAGAACATGCAGCAGGTTATATGAAACAGTGAAGATAGTGTCAGTTGAAAACTTCCAGTTATGTTTTCATGAGTGGTAGCAAAGTATTTGTCAGTGTGTGGTTTCTTTCAAAAGATGATTAAGTTGATTTGTAATTAATGATGATAAAAAAAAATTACATATAATTTTCTAGACTTGTGAGTTAATCTGTGGAAGGTTGTTCAGATTTTGAAACTCCACCCTTTGTTATGTTATGTAACATACATTTAGCTTACAAACAAATGCTTTAGAGAAAGTGGGTTTCAATAAGAATTGTGTTGCAGTTTTACATCTAATATAATAAAAATTTTTGTGTTATTGTTAATTGTTTTAAATGGATATTTCCCCATTTCCCTTCTGTATTCTTCTATTTTCTGATAAAAACCATCCAATCAAAGTAAATTCCTCATGAACATTTAAGCTTGATTAATCCTCTGATACATATGGTGAAAGTGATTAGACACTTGGTAACAGATGTTTTCTTTCCAGACAGCACCTCCCTAATAACTAAAAAGAGGCAGTAGATGAGAGCATAAAGACTGAGAGAACCAAACAATTTCTGATCAAATGACTATTAACCTTTCCGGGTATAAATACATCAGCTACAAAGTTGAAATGGTTTTAAAAACTATAAACTGTCTTCCAACAGACATCATGTTGAGGATATACAATTCTGTAGTTATCTTTCTTTGATTTATAGTAGCACAAACTTTGTTTTAATGATATGTCTGCTTACTGGGACAATGTCATGAGAGTAAACTTTTGCTCTATTTGAAAATCATTGGCAAAACAAACCAACTCTTGACTTTTTACTAATGTCATATGAACAGAAAAGTTGAATTGGTTTTAATCCTACTTAACGGACATAAATTGTATGTCAGTCACCACACCGAAAAAAAAAACAAAAAAAACAACTAAAAATCAAGGAATTAACCGAATTTATGAAATTTTCAGTGTTGATAAATTAATGAATAAAATATATAATGCAGTAGTTATTTATTAAAATTTTACATTTTTTCAGTTCAATTTAACTTTGAACCACGTTTAGTTGTGAATCTGTTTATGTCTCAAAGTATGTGGTTCAAGTTAACTGACATGAAAAAATGTAAGAGTTTTCAAATGAAATAACTGGTGAATTATATTGTTTTATTCATTAAATATTAATACTGAAAATTTCATTAAATTCAGTTAATTCTTTTTTTAGTATTTTTTTCTTTTGGCGGGGGTGACATACGATGGTGGAATTTATGTCCATTTAAGTAGGATTTAACCCTTTGAATTTTAGTATAAAATGAGTTGGTTTGCAGAAGATAGAACACGAATCCAACATTTCAGTAATTTTATTTGAATTAATGAACATTAATAAAAAAAAAAAAGAAGTATTTTTTCATTCTTGGCAATGTAAATTAAACATGATAAATAAAACTGCCAATAATTATATTGTCGCATTATCTCCCTTTTCTTGACAAAACAAGACTAAATGAAGAACAGAATTCAGTTAGACTTGGAACATTTCTGCTGTTTTATTTGATCTCGGGTGTTAGAATTCACTAAACTATAATTTAGCAGCAGTGTTGTTTGTTTGAAAGAAACTAAAGAAATCTTTTGCTTTATCCTTAATGAGATCAGTTATTACTTCCATTTCATTTCTTTAATAAAAAAATAAAAAATAATAATTTGAGATATATCAAATATATCAAAGCTCAGAAATATGAGGCAAATAATTCTGAAAACAGTAAGAACAAACACTGATGAAAGCCTCCACCATTTTCAAATCCCTCTTAGAAAGTAAACTCCATTCAGAAAGACGGTTGGGTGTCTTTTTCTATTTAAAAGAAAACATTAAGGCAAGACAAGCTGCCTCAAAGAGATAAGTTAGGATTAGAAAGACATGGTTGAATTGGGCAGACATATTAGTTGCATTTTCAATCGATGCCTTTTAATTTTGGAAAGGGTCTACAGTATTTAGTTTCTTCTATTTAGGGAACAGACTGCAAAATAGAGAAAAATAAGGGACCAAATAAAAATTATATCAGTAGTGCAACATAAAGTAACTCATGTATGAAAGTGGAATAGCACTTACATCTGCACAGGAGTTCTGCATTTCAATCAGACCTCTTGATTATCTGTGGTCAAGGATATAATAAATATAAGTCTCAGTTTCAGCTTCAGGCTGCATCTCTCCATTACAAATGTGGAGTAATCCAAAAGAAAGTACTCACAAAACCAGGCATTTTTTGTCTCTTTTCACATGAACTTGTTGTGGGTTCTCAAATTAAACTAAATCTTGTGGTTGTATTCTACACTTATGAGGAGGTGAACAAATACCAATGTTATTCTCTTTAACACTAGTTAATGATGAGAAACCTATATATATATATATATATATATATATATATATATATATATATCATATCTAAATGGTTTAAGTTCTTTTCAATGAGAAAAGTAGTGGAGCTTTTAGGTAATGTTATGGTCTCTTTATAGGTTAATACTTGGTCTAGGTTGGACTTTATTGCTTTAATGGTGTAAATGTTTATGGATTCTGATGGCTTTTGATTTTGCATGATGAATGAAAGATTCAGGATATAGTATTTGAGTAAAAGAGTTTTTGTTCAAATTCATCATGTAGGAAACTAGGAGAACAAATTCTGAAGGCTCTGAGGAAAAAACCTATGGGAATGGCACTTTTTATTTGTTCATGTGGTTAGAATAACAATGTATGTAGTCATTTATGCTGTTGTATTATGGTGAACTTTCATTTATTGTTATTACATATTAGTAAGATCTCTAAAAAAGGTAGGGAATTTTTTTTTCTCTTTTAGTTCAATGTGAAATTAATGGTAGTTTCAATTTTTTTTAATCTATTAATAATGAAGGGTATGTTATATTTTTGGTGTAAATGATTAGAACATCATCAATGTATCTTGAAGTCATGGGAATCTTTGGGGAAATATATTTCAAATGTTTGGATTCTAAATTTCTCACCAAAAACATAACAGCTATGCTTATTTTTTCAAAGTATTTCTAAACTTCTCTGTTTTAAACAAAGCAAACATTCTTTTTCAAATTTTCAAAACATATACTGCACAAATTTCCATATTTTTCAAACCTGGAAATGCCTTGAGATTTAAAAAAAAGGTTTGTTTGTGACATAATCAATTTCAATTTTTTTCTTGTTTACTCATTTTCAAAAATCGACAACTGTTTCCAGAAGAAGATCTATAGTTTTCATACCGAATATTTTGTTTTTATTTGTTTTCGATTTCAAATAATTGCAAATAGAATATTCCGTGCATGTAGACAAAGCCTAATTGAAATATGTGTTGACTAAATAATGACAATAAATTTCATCCAAACCAAAGTAAATATATTATTCTTCAAGTCATTTTTTCATATATATATATATATATATATATATATTATATATATATATATATATATATATAAACAGGGTGCAGCATAAGTAACGCCCTTTTTAATTTCATATCTTATAATGTATATTTTCTTTATTATTTCTTTAATTAATTTGCTAAATCTTCATTATATATTTGTTAATATATTATAGTAATCCATTAACCTGTGGCAATACATTCATGTTCAAAAAAATAAAGGATAATCAAAAAGGCTTTGATTTTGTTCCACTTAAACAAAGGGTGTTACTTATGTCGCACCCTGTATATATATATATATATATATATATATATATATATATATATATATATATATATATATATATATATGTCTGTGTATCTGTGATCTGTGTACATATTTTCTATTATTATTTAATTTTTGAAAATTTGTAAAATATACATATTTAATATATATAAAGTAGGAGTATAAAATAAAGTTATGATGACAAATTCACTTGTTTTCAAAACTGTTTTATAAATGTACTGAATGATTATATTCAGAAGATGCTGAATCTCCCACGCAAGATTTTTGAATACTTTAATTGTATTCAACAATAAAACTACCCTATTAATCACGAAAAGAAAGAAATTGATTTGTAAAAATAAAGAAAATATCAATTATGGATGGCTGAAAATGTTAGAAGATTTCTAAATTACTTTATTATGCAATTCAATAACTGAAAAATAATTACCTGAAACAAATAATTAGCAAGGAAAAACACTTATTACAAACAGTTTAATAAATATTAAATTTGGTTACCTGCTCAGTCGGTAGAGCGTTCGGCTAGAAACCGCAAGGTTCTTAGTTCGATACTGGCCCTCGCCAACTCAGGGTATGAGTAGCACAGGGATCTGTGCAGTAAAGTAAGTAGCTGATGGTAGGTGTGGCGCTCCACCTCAGATGCACAAACAATCTCCTTGGTCTAGTGCTAGTGAAAAGGGGATAAACTCCCTTGCTGATTGGCTGATACCGACTTTAGGCCACCCTGACGACTTACTTACATATTAAAAACAAGTAGAATATCTATCTATATCTATCTATCTATCTTTCAAGGGCACTCAAAAAGTTCTAAGCCTAACCCAGAAAGAAGTGTTACTTCTTATAAACCTAGAAAAACTAATTCAGATTTCTGTGGTAATTTATATACTGGTGAAGTTCATATAATGAGGAGAAGTGTGCAAAAAATCTAAAAGATTGACAAAATAGAAGCTCAAACAGTCATAAAGTATCTAGGTGTGACTTAGAACATTTTCATCAACCCTCAAATCTTAATTTATTCATATGTATTTATTTGCCTACACTGATGAACTGAAACATTATAACAAGCTTTACCTGAAGCAAGAACTCTACAAGATGTCAGGTGTCAGGATATTAATAGCAGGTTATTTTTTTGCTACAACTTCCATGGGGAATGTGTATCATACATGTTCAATAGGATTGAGATTGTAGACATGGCAACATGGAAAAGTCCTCTTATTTGCCTGAAAATATTCCTATACTCCTGAAGCGTGGTAAAGTGAATCTTTTAAAAGGTGCACAATCATCATAGAAGATTGTTGCCATTAAAGAGTGGATTTGCACTTTACAGATATTAATATAAGTTGTATGTAACAAAGTACCTTCTATATCAATGATAGGACACAGTTTTTCTAAGAAGAATGTTGCTCAAACAATTACACTGGTTACATTGGATTTTCCCACTGTACATTCTGATGCCATTGCATTCCAAATTAACAATGTGGAATTTATTTGGGAAAGCAAGACCAATTAAACGCAGTTAATTCTCTTCCATGGCAAGGTCCAGTTTTAATGCTCTTATGCTAATAATGATTTTCATAATGGATATTATTTAATATGAGTGATTTGAATGGAATGTGGTTATACGTATGTACACATTCACACACACACACATATATATATATATATATATATATATATATATATATATATATATATATTTATACGTGTGTATATATATATATATAAAATATATATAATTAGTGTAGAATTTCTATCAGTCTAAGATCTAATTTACTAACATTCCAATTTACTCAATAAAAAAGTTTACTTCATCATAATTATATTGGAATATTAATTTTTCCATGACTTTTTTCATGAAATTTACGATCTTGTCAGATATTTTGTACATTTTTAAGCATTTGATAATGCAAGTATGTGGGGCCACGCCATAGACCTTTTTGTAGTAGCCCCATGCCATTGCAATATTTTGCACCTAGTTTTAACTTCTTTGAGGATGTGTTGATCTATATAAAGTAAGGCATATTTTCCTCTTTTCCCCTGTAACATCCATTCCGTTGGAAATTGTTTGCGCCAAGTAAGTGAGAAATATACTTCTTTTTTGATTATTGCAGTCACTATTTTCCACATTATGGGTAGATAAGTTATTGCTTGGAATGGTTTCTTTTTGTGAGCCTTTCTGGATTATGGTAGTCATTCCTTTTGTCAACCACTTGGGTAAGTTTGCTTCTTGTTGGCATCTATTCAGTTGTTGGGCCAATCTTTCATGGATGGAAGTGAATTATTATTATTATTATTATTATTATTATTATTACTAGCAAATATATGCACCCTCCGGGTGCAAGTATTTAAGTTTTAATGTAATGAAATATCGTATTAAATTAGAGGCAGACAAAAAGATATGTAACAGAGTGGGGGTATAATAGAAAAATAGAAATGAAACTTACTCTTCCATCACTCCCGTCTTTCATTGCTGAATTTTACTTATTTAACAATTTTAGTTAAATTAGGAAATAAAGAATAAAATGACAGTTATTTTTTCTTGTTAATGGATTTCATTTAAGATTCATTGAAGAGATTTTTGCTTATATTCATTAAAATAAAACCAAACAGAAATCAATAATACTAAGCACATATTTAATAAAATCAGATTTTTAATATCAATATGCAAATTAGCCTTCCCATTCACACTGCAAACTGCTATTTTTTGTATATATAAATACAATTGCATGTTATTTGTATGTAGATATGGACAACCCTAATAAAAAGGTGAAGAAATTTTATTAATAATTGAGGTTTAGATATAAATAAAATCATGGAGAATGTGATGTAAATAACTATGTTAATTGTGACTCGATTAGTAATATAGTTTCGGTTACAGACAGAAAAACACACAATCTCCATTATAATAAGATTATTATTATTATTATCATAGTCCATGCAAGATTTTCATTTTGTCCCATCTTTCGCCACTCGTTCGACTGTTAGCAGTGGTAGTTTTGTGTCATCTCTTATTGGGTCACTCCATCACTTTGATGGCTGTCTTTTGGGTCTTCTGTAAAGTTGTTCTTGTGTGAATGGTCGACAGATTGACACAGGTGGCATTTTCTTTGTATATTAGGTGGCCACACCATTTCATTTTTTTCTCTTGCTAATGGCAAGAATTCGTATTCCAAGGTCACTCCTCAATCGTCTATTTCGATGTGATTTATACGAGAAAATCAAATTCCTAAGACGAATGTTTTCAAATCCACTGAGTTTTCTGTTGTGTTCATCCTTGTCACTCCTTGAAGATTCTCCAGCACATATGGCTATTGGGAGTATTAGTGCATAATATAGATAAATTTCCCTTGCCTTCGAAATATCTCTTCGTTTCCATAGTTTTCATTCATTATACCAAAAGCTAAAGAACAAGCAATCCTTTTTATATCATATTAGCTTCTTGGTGCCACTGATCCCCAAAATTGGTAATTCGTTGACCTTTTCACTCTAGCGTCACTCGGTCATGTTATCGTTATCACCAGAGATTATCTTGCACTTCGTAGCATTTATTTTCATACCCTATTTTGAGAATGACATTTCAAGTTCTTCGGTGAACAGTTTTAGCTTTTTAAAATATAGCGGAGATTAATGTAGTGTCATTGGCGTAGCGTATTTTAGTTGTAAGGCTTTCGTCTCAGTTAAGATTTTGCCATACTCATTTCTAATTAGCCGAAAAATATTGAAAAAAGGTAGGAGATAATAGACATACCTGTTGAATTCCAATGTTCCGATTCAACCTGTATACAATGCTATTTTTGATGTACACTCGATTTTGTCGAACTCGGTTATATCAACAATTGTTGAATTGATACCAATCATCTTCATTATTCTATTTCTCCACAGTTTTTGAGATTGATTTGAAGTCTATAAAACGAAAAGTTTAAGGAGACTTTTCTTTCTTTAGATTTTTCCAGTATATATCTCACTATAAACATGTCATCTATTGTCCGTCTGTTTGATGTGAATTCATATTGAGTCTCGCCTAGGACTCATTCTGTTTGGTCTCATATTTTGTTAAGTAGCACTCCGGTAAATACTTTACTGCGAATAGAAAATAATACTATTCCATGATAGTTTTCTGAATTAAGTTTCTTCTTTCTATTGGATAGAGTTTAGAATAATCATTGTGTGTTTTTTGTGTGTTTGTTTTTGCTTTCACATATAAATAAAAAGTGTAGAATCTCTATCATTGTTACTCCATAATCGTTACTTACTTTCAATATGAGGACATATATCATTTCTGATTTCCTCTCTAAGTAGATGTACTAGACGTTCCTCAGTAATCTTTATAGCTTTAATTTTACCAATAGTTAAGCCATCATGAGAGAAAAGTATTGAGATGCTCTTCAAAGTGATCTTTCCAGAAAGTTAATACTTAATTTGCATGGGTGTATTTTTGCTATGTTTATGTGTGTGTGTGTGTGTGTGTATGTGTGTGTGTGTACCTGTACATACATATATATATATATATATATATATATATATATATATATATTGCAGTTTCGGGCCATGGATATAGTATGTATTCGTGCGTTGCCTTACTTTTTTTACGCATATTTGTTTTCTATTTCTTCAAATTGTTTGTGTTTGTTCAATCCCATTGGACCATCTCTGACTTTAATTAATAAAACTCACCATTGTGTTAATCTAATCACGGTAGTTGTTCAATCTTTATCTCAAATCGTTCTACAATTTATCTACCCATCAGCTTGTCAACATCGTATGTATTGAGAACTTTGTTCACTATTTTTATTTTGATTGCAGACATCAACATAGGAGCAGCTAATAAGGTGTGGTCCAAGTCAATATCTGTTGAATTAAATATGAGACATTTCAAAATTTATTTTGAACTTTGGGCTTGTTGACAGATGATACAGTTAGTTTGGTTCTTGGATTTCCCTTCAGGTGATATTCATGTACCACTTCATTGTGCTTTGCGTTTGAACATATTGCTCATGGTTGAGAGATTATTGATGGGGGGGGGACTTCGGTAGTCTTCCTCCTATTTCATCATTCCTTCCTAAGCCATATTTTCTGTCAAAACCAAACCATAGCAAATGAGTATTTAGCTTTACTCAAAACATTTCAAGTAAATCTTTTCCCACTCAAGAGACCCACAAACCAAAATCCCTTCACTTATTATGCTTATTCTAAATCATTATGTATTGACGCAAAATAACCTTTGTTTTAAAGAAATATAGATAATATATCTTTAAGAAACTGAAACAATGAAAATGAAAATTAAATACACCATATATATATATATATATATATATATATATATATATATATATATATATATATGTGTGTGTGTGTGTGTGTGTGTGTGTTTATGTTTGTATTTCGGTCTGAAATATGTCAGCCTGAGTAAGTAGTATCGTAATATTACAAGTGAAGGAACCTACGAATATTCTGTTCTGAGACATTGCTTGTTGGTTTGAAGTATACTTGACAGCTGAATTACTAGGATCGCTACCGACATATAAATATATATGTATATGCTCTATTAAAGCTCATTTTTTCCTATTACTCAAATTTCTGGAATGTCAATAGGAAGCATTTCTTCGCGAAGCTTTAGTAATAGGGACATTTTTGCAAGTTTTATTTTATTGCTTTTGCTTCAATGTATTGAGTAGATTTTAGTTTTTATTCGTCATTTTATTATCATTATTTAATTACACACATTCTTTCTCTCTCTTTCTCTTCCTCTCTCTTTCATATATATATATATATATATATATATATATATATATATATATATATATATATATATATATATACAGGGTGTGATGAATAAATCGTCAACCTTTTAGATTAATTTCAAGCATACGTCTTTGTTTGTTTCAGGTTTTATCTACTGTACAGCACATTATATCCAGTTGGGCACTGTCAGTGTGGGAAGCAGCGACATGACTCAATTCACTCATCCAGAAATTTGGAAACAGCATACATCACTTTATTCCCGCCGAAGTTCCAATACGAAGATTTCATAATCTTTGCGTGTCAATCTGAGGACTGTACAGAGGATATGAAAAGGCTCCAATAGAGATTACGAAAGTACGGTAGCTCAAACGCCTCACTCTCATTGTTCTGATAAGAGAATTCTTGCATTCGTTGGTGAGATCCGGTCATAATTGACAATGATCCCAGCAAGTCAATCAGATCCATAGCTAAGAACACAATGAGTGAAATAAGTTTCTTATCAAGACAGTAGTGCATGAAGACATTCGCTATTTCTCATACAAGATGAGAAATTGTACATTTCTATCACAGTCCATGAAGGATAAGAAAGACCCCTACAAAGCTTTTGAACAAACTTCGCACCGAACATGCTTTGATTTTTCTCAATGGTAGAAATTTCTGCCAAGATTCAAAGTTGAACTTACAGAAAAACCGTTGTTGTCCCATTAAACATATACCGATAATGATGAAAAGCAAACATTAGTACACATCTTGGTGTTTAGGTTTGTCAAAAGCGATAGTGATATTGTGCATCCATTTATCTTCTTACATATTATCAAACATAACATCAAGTGCTTGGAGGAGGTAGTGTTACCCTGACAAAGAATGTGGCTACTGGAATAACCTAATCTGGCAACAGGACTCCCAGAGTTGGTTGTGAGAAAATTCATTCGACCACATCACCCCTAACATCTGAATGCGTAACTCCCCAGATTGCAATCCTCTTGATTATTATGTGTGGAACATGTTTGAGCGAGATTAACTGAAGGATAACTGTAGCATTTAGTCTAGCATTTAGTACTTTTAAACAAGTTTTAAGTTTTAAGTTACTTTTAAACATCGGAATTACTTGCAGCAGATTCTGAAGTCGTTTGGGTGGCGACGGTTGAAGCCAATGGCAATTTCTTTAAATTTGATCGATAAAATTTCAAGATATTTTCTTTTAATTTCGGTAAATATATCTGATAAAGTGAGGAATCAATGTTATTTTCATTTTTGATTAATTAAACGACAATTTATCCATCGTAACGTTTATATATTTTTTAAATTTTTTTCCCATTCTTTCAGAAATCCGTCGCAGACGAGGATGACGTCACTCCATATTTTCAGTTGTGGATCCGCTGAGGGCTCATTAGTCCAATTCTGGACTTGCAGATGCGGTCACACTCATTGCAGGGAAAATTCCCATCTATATTCGGTTGTTAATGACGACGAAAACTTCACCGCTCTGCAGTCCTGTTTATCGCATTATTGAGCTGCTTAACTCCTGTGTAGCAAGTATCTCGCCAACCCGTCTGCTGGAGACCAGATCTTCCACGCTTGAAAGCATTGTCTTAATATGGTATTTGAACCACTTTTGGGGAGCTCCTGTCCTCTGCGTGCCATCTGTGAGTTCGCTGTAAAGTAGCTTACGGGTCTGCAGGCATGTGAATGGTGTGACACAACCATCGCAGTTGGCGTTGCGATAGGATGGTCTCAATTGGGTCAATGCGTGCTCTGCTTCTAATTTCTAAGCGGGGGATTTTGTATATATATATATATATATATATATATATATATATATATATATATATATATATATATATAAACTAAAATTGCAAAAGTTTTGCAAAGCGTTCTACCTGAGTAAAAAGAACCGCTTGCTAGATGTACATATCTGAAGTAAACATCAACAAATTCATTTGTTGTGGTTCAAAGTAATCCTACTTGGCATATCTCATATATATATATATATATATATATATATATATATATATATATATATAATATGCTGCTTGTTTTTACAGGAGCATTTAATCAGACCCCATGAAATTCTATTTGAGATGGAGAAGCTTACTCCAGAGAAGATTTGACAACCATGCATTTAACTACTTCAATATTATCTTTCAAAATAAACATAGCGATAAGCTGGTACGGAAAGTTATTTATTTATTTATTCATTTATTTATTTTTTGAAATAAGAAAGCTCGTCAGTAATCATGAAAAATTAATCAACTTCAAGATTTTGTTTCATATGTTTGTTTTTAATTTAAAATAGATAATCTCTTGCTGAATTTATCCTGGTTAATACCAGATACCAGATTGTGAGTGTGTGCATGTGCGTGAGTGTGTATCTGCATGTGTGCGTGAGTGTATGTATTTCGTCTCCAATCACTTTTTCTTGTTTTCTCTCTCTATTTCTTTTTGTCTATCTCTTTGCTCTCTCGTAATTTCGTGTCACTCTCCCCCCCTCTCTCTAGATTAATCTAGATTCAACTGGCACCAGAATTCGTAATAGCTGTGCCAAACTTTTCAGGTGAAATTAGCAACCTGTTCAAAGAAAAGAAAAAAGGAAATGAAAACTTTTACGATACAAGCCACAAGCAGAAATACGAAAACCGATTATATCGAAATGGTTCAGAATTTGACAAAATATTTTACTCAAGTCCTGATAAAACCAGAATACGGAGAAAAATAAGTTACCTAAAAGATATGAAAGAATTGTGATAAAGAAGTTAGCCCATTCCATTTTTGAGATGAATCAGATTTTCAAAACTTTTTAGTGACCAAAATTCTAAAATTCTGACATGTTCACTTTATGAGAAAAATCACAATTCTGATATCAGATTTTAGATTTAATAAATATAAAATTGAATTCTAATCTTGGTCAGTATCTTTAAAAATATTTACCATATACCCAAGATTTATGAAAAACATTAATGATTTCTTTTATAGAGTTATATAGTAGTGCTTTTAAAAATGTTTAAAAAAGTTTAAAGCAGTAGATTGTTATGATCATAATTTTCTGGGGGTGATCTTTCTACTTCCCAAGTCTATCTTTTTGGCTGGTTGCCTCAAGCCTTGATTTAGATTGTTTTTTTTTTTAATATCATTTCTCTTTTCTCTAACTACTTCTGTCTCCCGGGGAACAGCGTGTTTGGCTCTATTATTTTGTTATCTGTCATTTTATTCTGTTTGACTTTCTACTTTGACTGGAAAACAAATTGTAAATGTGTTGAGTACAGCACAAAAAATTGAGGATTTGTGATTATTTTGAAATAAAAATGCATTAAAAGTAATTAGTTTACTAGTTGACTATATCTTCATCCTTTTTATAGAGATTATAATTAATTGTGGAGAGGACAAACTATATAATTAGCAGATGATAGTTATATCCATTGAGAAATTATAATGATCCAAATGGGATTAAACGCCGAAGCATTCTTATTATTATTTTAACTTCTTTTGAGTTTTTCACATCAGCGTTAGCTGATGGTATTTCACTGGAACCTGAGTGTTATTATTATTATTATTACTAGCATTATTACTATTATTACTAGCAAATATATGCACCCTCCGGGTGCAAGTATTTTAGTTAGATTTTATTATAAAATATGATATTAAATTAGAAAGGCTAATGAAACTGAATAAGAATGTAGATAAAAAGATTTTGAACAGAAGGCGTATGATTGAAAAATAGAACAACTTTGAAACTAACTCTTCCATCATTTTCCGTAACTCCCGTCTATCATTGGTAAATTTTCCTAATTAAACTGTTTAGTTAAAATAGGAAGTAAAGAATAATATTACAGTTATTTCTTCTTGTTAAGGGATTTCTTTTAAGATCTATTGAAGAGATTTTTGCTCATATTCAATAAGATAAAACCAAACAATTAGAAATCAATAATACTAATCATAATAATATTATTAAAATCAATTTTTTAAGATCAATATGCAAATTAGCCTTCCCATTCATACTGTAAATCTCTATTTTGTTGTATATATATATACAATTGCATGTTATTAGTATGTAGATATGGTCAACAGTGTAAGTAATGTAAAACAATTTTATCAATAATTGAGGTTTAAATAAAAATAAAATCATGGAGAATATGATGTAAATAACTAAAGGAATTGTGACTTGTATAGTAATATAGTTTCAGTTACAGACAGACAAACCCACAATCTCCATTATAATAAGATTATTATTATTAACAGTAATAATAATATTGTCGTTGTTGTTGTTGTTATCACTCGTTGAGAGTTTTTCACACTAGCGATAACTAATGGTCTTTCACTGGAGTCTGCGTGACAGAAAGTCTCCACAGATCTTTTCTGGGTATCCTAGCCGATCTCAACAAAGATTTTGTCTGGATGGTCTCTATTCTTTCTCTTTTCCAATTCTTAGTCTGTTTTATAAACTTTTGGGGACAGTTCCAATTACAATTGGTATCACTTTCACCCTCATATTCCACAGTTAGCAAGGTTCAGGTATTTTTCTATCTTTTCGTTTTCTTTCATCTTCACCCTGTGATCTGCTTGGACTGCAAAATCTACCAATTGACATGTTCTCTGTCTTTATTAGTGGGATATTTTTGTAAAATGTACAAGGAATTTTTTGAAAGTCAGTATAGAATCAATTATTAAAGCTTACCAGAAATATAATAAATTCTTTTTGCTAAGGCAAGTCCCACAATTTGTGTGTGTGTGTGTGTGTGATCTTTACCCAGCTGTTGGTGCGTTTGTTTTGTGTTTTGTTTTTTTGTTTTTGGATTTTTTTTTAGTAATTCTATCAAAATATTAGATGTACAAATTTATAAAATTCAAGAGAATATTTTTAGTTTAAGATATTGGCAACTTAGCAAAAATTCTTTAATTTAAAAAAACATATTTTTCTCTGAAAATTTCATTAAAAAATTGTTTTCAAATACTTTAAAAATCAACATTCTTTATCTAATTATATATATATATATATACACACACACACACACACACACACACACACACACACACATATATATATATATATATATATATATATATTTGATATATATGATAGATATATCATTTTGTTAAGCACAACAGACCCTTAGCAAACACATACATGAGCACGACAGACACATACATAATACACACACATACAACAAAAAAACACGCACAAAACACATTCTTACGCACACAAAAGCCAACAGTCAAACAAATATATTAAGAGCATACCACAGGTAATAAAAAGACAATGCTGGAAAGCTTTCCTACAAATTCAAGCATCCCCTCCATCCGAACATGTGCTTTTTTCTCATATAAGAAAACAATTTTGCCAGCATCAAATGGTTAGCTCGCAGAATAATTGTTGGCTTAAAAAAAAATAATACTTTTATGCATTAATTAGACGTGGCTTGATATGAATAATTTTGATTTTTCGGACTGATGTACTCATTATTGTATATAAACACAATGTTCATGCCACAGTAATCTTGGGCTCTGTTCAGGTGTTTAAAAATAAACAACAGCTGAACAAAGCCCGACGTTACTATGGCTCGAACATTGTGTTTATACACAATAGAGATGAGGACAATAGTCAGAAATATCATATTATTCAACAATTGGCCTGTTCTGTTCCACAGAAATGTACTGATAGTGAGGAAAAGCAAACGCCCAGTCCAAATCATGTTATTTGGGATGGTCACTAGCGATGGTGACATGCTTTCATTTATCATCTTATGTGTCTTCAGACTCAACTCAAATACCTATATCAAGTGTCTAGCGTAAGTAGTGCTGCCCTTGATCGAGAAGGAACATTGATCGAGAAGACCATATCTCTGGAAAGAGGACTTTTTATGTAATTGTAACATGAAATTATTACTCATTTATAAGGGGTTTATTTATGAAAAAATAAATCATAATGTATAGAAAAAGTTATTTCAGTGTGAATATGTGTGCACATATCTGCTTTTACATATGTATGCATATATGTGTCCAATACATTTCTAAACAAAATAGATGAAGGGTCTCTTTGTTCTTTCCTAAAAGAAATTTTACAGCAACTCTTTTCATTTTCTCCTTTTCCCAATTCTTCTTCTTCTTCTTCTTCTTCTTCTTCTTCTTCTTCTTCTTCTTCTTCTTCTTCTTCTTCTTCTTCTTCTTCTTCTTCTTCTTCTTCTTCTCTGCCATTTGAACATGTCAACATTCAATAAATTCTTTCCTCTCAAGATTAGTGACATTTTCTTTTGCTTATGTGTCATTTTTCTTCAGAAACATTCCAATACATTAAGTTGGAAATGAAGTGGAAAGAGAAAAAAGCTGATTTCTATGTTTTTGGTGACAAATAAAAGACATTCTTTTTGCTTTCTTCCCTTCATTTTCTTTTTAAAGCAGCCATGACACATTTGTCTTTTTGAACCTTTTTATACAATCCATTTTACAAATCTGCAAACGAAAATTTTATTTTATTTATCTTCAAATTATTCCCATTATGAATTCATACTGACAATTTCATAGATTTCCTGTTAACAGTTCTAATCATTTTATTTTTTGAAACAAATGTTTGAAATAATTTCATTTCTTTTATCAAATATTTGTAAAAAAAATTAATTTTATTTTCACTTATTTCATTCTCATTAACCTTTAGGTTGCTAACATATTTCAGTTATTTCAAAAGTTTATTTTCCCTATTCTTGATTCTACTAATCAACATTTTAATGTCATGTAACATTGAACTATTTATATTTATGTTTATTCTAATTGTTTTTGAGTTTTTAAATCTATAAGATATTACTTTAAATTATCAAGTATATAAACTCACTTTGGAGCATCCGGTCAAAGAAAGTATCAGAACAAAGAAACTTTGCATGAGATTTTTTTATCAGCAATCTTGGTTAGTGATTTAGCCAGTGAAAACCATGATTATCCTCATGTGGCAAATTATATATCTTAAGTGAATTTTTGCCTGGATAGCCTAATAAAAATTCTTTGTCTTGGTTCTTCTTACTCTGTCAGTGAAATGGATGGTAATTATTTTAAAAAATCATAGACGATGAAAGCAGTAAAAGCAATAATTGTCCAACAGTAGCTGATGGGATATTTTGCTGATATAAAATATCCTAGTCCAAGGCACACAGACAGACAGACATACTGACAAACGCACTGACAGATATACACATTATTGTATATGTAGAAAAAACTATTAACATATCACAGTAGGTCTATCCCTGCAAAACAAAAGAGATTAAAATCCTGGAGACCATTTATCAGCACTATATTGATTTACCTAGTTAAACTCCAGTGGCACAGAAAGTCTTGAGATGACTAACAGTTTAACAAGTAGCAGTATCTTACCAGACTTTAGTCATTAGTTGGGGTCCATATTTGCATAAATGTTGTTTCCTTTAGGTCTTCCATGACAGACCATCAAGGCAGGCGTGAATTAAGGACTCTATATTGAGGTTTTGAATTTAATGTCAATTTATACTGGCTGTTCACCCGAGTCTTGAATGATTGATACGAAAAACAATCTGTATTCACTGAATTTATAAATAACTTCACTTTAAAAAAATTAAAATCAAATCACTCTTGATAAAGTAATTGATTAATAAAGGCAATTAAAAAGGGTAATTGATAATGGTAATTAATGTGTAAGTTTCCTAGAAATGAAACACATAGCGTATGTTATTGCACCTGATCCATTAAACAATGGAAGATTGGTGCTGTGTTACCTGGTCAAATGAGCCAGGTAAACAGGTGACACAGATGCTCTGGCGTTTCTTTTTCATTTAATTTACAGTTGTTTTCAAGTTCGTATATGAAGAGGACCGCCTGAGGTTATGAATCCAGCCTAACATGAGGCTGTTCAGAAAGTTGATGGTGACTATATAATAGAGTAGAATTTATTATATTGGATTTTGCAAGGGCTAGAAACTGAAGTCTTGACAAATGTGTCACATACAGATCTTGTTACTGACTATTTATACCCCTTATACTCACCATTTTCCTTAGTATTGCTGGTTTGTTTCAATAGAATAATGCAACCCTTCTTAGCAAGGGACACCAAACTGGTTCAAGGCACAGGTGGCTGACTTCCATGAATTTGATCAGTACCTGGGCTGAAAAGATTTAAACCCCACTGAGCATGTATAGGATATGTTGCAGGCCTAATTAAATTCACTGCAGTCTCACCCAATAAACATAATACAGCTATGGACAGTTCCGTAATGTGCCTGGATCGATTCACCCACATAATGTCTCCACTCCCTCATAGATTCCATCTTGTCGTTATTTTGAGAAAGGGAAAAACTACATATTATCAGTTCACTGTCATTTTTGTCATGTAAGTTTATATATTATTACTCATAAAAAGTATACTCCTAACAATTTTTAAATAAAAATATTTTCTTTCAAAACCAAAGATGATGATGATCATCAAGTCGTGCTGATAACATGGATTTTCATAACTTTCTCTCGCTAAATATCGGTCATTGTTTATAGCAAGTCTTCAGTAACGACATCCACTGACCGCACATAGCTGTTGTATATAAGTTTTTACTGGTCGGCCAATATTATTGCGTCCATAAAACCAAACATGCCAGAATTTTATTATTTCTTGCAGAACATTATACAATCAAAAGGGATATCATTAGATATTATTCTTACAAAACTCAACAGCATTGACATTCTGTAACCAAAATAGGAATATATAGTAGTCCCAAAATAAATGCATCCCTAGAAAAAATTTAATTTCATTTTGTCTGAATTTTTTTGATGAGGCCTGATAATTTGTAGTATTTATTGTTTGCACTGTTATCATCTTTATAACTATATACACAACGTTTTGGACGATGTACCCTCCGGCCTTCTTTAGGTGTTTCATGTCAAACTCGGAAAACTTCTATTTGAACTCTGATACCTTCACAGAACTTCGAATCGAACCCTTTATTAAATCCACTGGGTTAGACTGTTTTTATTCTGTTAACCATGGCCGGGCTAAGCTATGGTAAGTATTCTATGTTATTATCGCCCATGGATAGGATTAAACTTGCACCCTACAGATGATTGTCAACCCCAATATACGTTGGGCCATGTGTCTAACTGAACAATCCACAGTGAATTTAGGAACTTATGAATCTAATGTCCTTTTTACGTAGAATATTTAGTTTTATACTTATGTGGGATTTTTTACCTTGACTTATATTGCGATTTAAAAAATCTAATTTAGCCTTTTTAATAATTGGTTCCCATATTGTATTCATCTCTCTATTTGGTCTATTTAAGTGGTTACTATAGCCTAACATATGAGCTGATTCTTTGAGAAGACTTTTTTTCACCAATCTTCTTACTTATCTATTATCTTAACTTTATTCCACAAGGGAAAATAGTTTCCCTTTTCGTTCCATATATGGTCAGTCATGCCCGTCGTCTTTATTTTCCCTCGTAACACTGCTTCGGTGTTCCTCTAGTCTTACTTTCAGTGGAAGGCATGTTTAAACTTTGTATACTTTGTCACAGCCACATGGGAAGGAATATACACAATTCTTGGTCACTTAGTATTCTGCTGGGGGCTTTACATGGAGGAGATGTTTGTGAAGTCAATGTTTTCGAATCACTCCTGAATGTTGTCATGAAGTCATATGGATTACGTATCTTTTGAATCTTTTCGGCTAAGCCTTTGGCATAGAGCAGATAGACTGTGGTAAGTTTTCGAGTAAAAAACAAAACTTAATATGAGTCAAGGTAAAACATCATACATATGTATAAAGGTAAATATTCTATGTAAAACGGACGTTAAGTTTATAAGTTCAAAAAAATCACTCTGGATTTTCCAATAGGACAACGGATATAGGTGTTGAGTTAATACAGTTCTAAATGAAACTCACCTGTAGGTTGCAGGTTTAGTCTTTATTGTATTTTTCTTGTTGGGACTTAAATGTCCCAACAAGAAAAATAGTTTGGTTTGAAAATATACTAGCATGATAATGATGGAAAACATTTTGCTAAGAAGATAAAATATTTTGTGAAGAATTCAAAGATAAAATGCTCGCTTGGCCGATTATGTCATCATCCAATTGGAACTAAAACAAAAAGTAGAAAAAATGACCATATGTCTCTAAATTGAAAGAATGCACAGTGTTCGGGTGGAAAACATTCCAGTGACTGGGATAATCACATGATGTCAATGTCATCAAGACAATAAATAGCTGTAAAAAGAATAAAGTTGTACACACCAAATATTGATTTAAAATAACTACTTCCGCAGGAATGTATTTATTCATATTTTGCCTTGAAGAATTTCAGTCACAGAGTATATTAATACATGAAAACTAAAAATATCCATTTTGATCATATGTCTTAAGTTTAGAAGACAATTCACATTTTATTAAAAATGTTTGGAGTTACTGTATATACAGAGACATTTATGCATACATATACGTACAAATTCTTCATATATATATATATATAATATATATATATATATATATATATATATATATATATATATTCACGATAGGAAGTCCACCATATATATATATATATATATATATATATATATATATATATATATATATATATATATATATATGGTGGACTTTCCTATCGTGAACGATAGATGGGGGTCAGCAGCAGTGAGTGATTTGTTTCCTCCTATGTTGTGCATGCTATCAAGAATACATTTTGTATATATATATATATATATATATATATATATATATATATATATATACAAAATGTATTATATATATATATATATATATATATATATATATATATATATATATATATATATATATATATATATATATATAACTTTATTCATAACACCTGCATACATAAACACATGCACTAATACTAATACGTTCTATGTATACGTAGATTTATTCTGTGACATATGCGCACATATGTGAATGCATGAAAACCCGTTGATCGATAAAGATATATACAGAAATAAGTGTTTTATAGATAAAACAAATCCATACAACTTTGCTGTGTTTTAAAAGATGGTCATTATTATTTTTTCATTATATTTCTTTTATTTATGTATATAAATGAGAACTCCTTAGAAATTTGTTTCATTTTTCAGAATCATATAATGAATCTCTATCTTCTTTAGTGCATGTAAACAAAAATGGCAGCATGTCAGGTATTTAGGGAATCAATGCTATATGGGTATATTCCTGATTCTGTAATTAAGAGTCTTTTAATAGCCTAATTGATAAAACAGACTCCCTGAGGAGGCAAACTTCCCGAAGAAAAGCGATATTAGTTTAAATCGTAGAACTAGCGTCGACGGTACTTAAATACGTTTAAATCGTATTAGAGGTTTATTGTTTACTTTTTATCCTACTAATGCCTTTTGAGGCACTAAGATTTATGATAATGAACAACAGAAATAGGATCTCAATCTCTCTTGAAATTATAAGATCAAAGAATCCATTTTTAGTAATTGGAATTATCTCTGAATTTCCTGGACTCTGTGGTTAATTTTCAATGGTTATGCAAATTATTCTTTTACTTCATATCTTAATAGAAATCCTTTACATGATTTCCAAATGAGATCAACTATTAGATGTTTTCGATATATTTATTAACTTTGATGTTATTTTAATGAACATGATAAGAGTTGTTAGTTGCTTAATGTGAGTTTTTATTTTTACTATTCTATATCAAACTAATTTTAACCAAACACAAATATTAGAGAAATGTAAGAGAGAATCTCTTTAAAAGAGAAAATTCCTGACGGAATGAGTTTATTTTCCACCAAAATAATAATTAAGTAGTTTTTAATACATCTGATCAATTTTCCATATTTTAATATTGGTTGATATTGTATACAATGGCCAATTGTACACAATTAATATTAATTTATCAGACAGATAATTTATGTAAAAAATTTGATTAATATTCAGATATAATTTGCTATATATATATATATATATATATATATATATATATATATATATATATACTACCTAAAGTACCCGGTCCATGACCGGAGGAAAACATTTTTATGAACACCAGGGAGTTTTCATAAAAATAAAATAAAAAAACATCACCGAAAATTTATGTATTACAGTGTTTATTTTAGGGATTTTTTTTAAACATTGAAAATATCTTTTTAAATGGAATCCTGAATTTTTGAGTGTTTTGAAATAATTTATATCATAATATTGACATTTTATGTAGAATTCAGAATTCATGGTTTTTTGGGTTTTTTACTAAAAAAAATATCAATTAAAAAAAAAGTTATTCAGAATATTATCTTTATATAAAAAAAATCGTGGTAGACCTGAACATCTGGACCCCCCCCCCCATCTAATTTTTTTTTCCTTCAATGGATTATTATTGATTACATACCAGTCTATCAGATTGTAAAAAAAATCTTAAAAGTTCTTTATTTTTTGAGTTTTCCTGGGTGCTCATTTCCTCCTATAAGTTTATAGTAAATCGATCCCCCATATCGGAACCGCTCGAACGGAAATCCCTTACGACTCCCGGAAAAGACATACAGGTTTATCAAAATACATATTTAAATATCCTAATCCTAACCCAAATTATTTATTTAATTTCCCATTAAACTAACCGTAAACCCCAACTCCAAACCCTAACCCTAACCTCTAACCCTACCCCCTGGTTAAAATTAACAGTTTGTGGGTTCTGTTTTTCTGGGTCAACGGTATACAGGGTAACCCAGACAAAATTGAACCCAAATTATTTATTTTCCCATTAAACTAACCCTAACCCCTAAACCCCAACCCTAACCCTAAACCCTAGATCCCCATAGTTAAAATTAACAGTTTTATTACAAAATTTGTGGGTTCTGTTTTTGCTGGTCGCCTTAATTTTGACACATTTATGCAAGTTCAGCCCAACTGATAAGGTAGAGCGGTTCCAATATGGGGGATTGATTTACTATAAACTTATACGGGGAAATGAGCACCTGGAAATGAATAACTTTTAAGAATTTTTTTTTTTTACAAACTGATAGATTATTTATTTATTTTCTCATTAAACTAATCCTAAACCCCAACCCCAAACCCCCAAGTTAAAATCAACAGTTTTATTACAAAATTTATTGGTTCTGTTTTTTCTGGGTCATTGTAATTTTCCGACCGATTTGCAAGTTTAGCCCATCACATAATGATATAGTAAGAAATTTTAATTCAATGATTAACTATATTTTTTTAAATAAAATATAAATGACACGATTTGCTAAACTTCAAATTAATATTTGAAAAAGAATTAAATAAAGTAATCAAATTTATGTAAAACGATTAATAATCTTTTAAAAGATAACAGTATTAATTCAAAACATAGCCGATCGAATATACTATAATAATTATAAAAAAAAAGGTTTTGTTTACAATTGACGAACGACCGACGGGAATTTATAAAACAAAGTCGATTTGTCTCTAAATGTTTTCGTTTGATTTATTAATTAATTCGCTGTAAAAAAAAATCAATTTATGAAAAGACATACTAATTACATATTTAGAAAGATTTTTTTTTCCAAAGAAATAAATATTTTTAAGATAGAAACAGAAATATGCGATAAATAAGATTTGATTTTATGTTAAAATTTTAGTATGAAAAAACTATACTACAAAATTTAGGCTGACTGAAGCAAAATATAATTTTTTTTAACTTGCTGTAAAAAATAATCCCATTGATAAAAACTCAATCAAATTACATATTCAGAGAGTATTTCATTCTCTTTCGAACTATATGCATATCTTAAAGAAGACTGAACCGTAAATAGGCGAGAAAATTGATGGACCGTTATTCTTCTTTCAAAAACGTTTTGAGTTTCACTGGATATATCTAATCATATTATTCTAAGAATCCCCCTTTTTTAATCGCTTGAAGGATTTTTTTCAAAAACTTTTTCGTGTGTAAGACTATTTTACATTCAGTTTTTGTAATTGCTAATTCACATATTAATTCAAATTTGATTCGCTGGTATATTTTAATCTAAGAAATATGAAAGTATTCGTAAAAATATTGATAAAAAGGCTTTCATTTTTCTTTTTTACAACATCCCAGTAGAAATATAGCGGACATAGGCAAAGAGGTAACAGGGTGGGGTTCGCCTGATGGTTTTTGCTGGAATGTAGCTGCTGATAAGCAGTAGCAACTATTTTATAGATTTCGAAAAATCGTTTGATTTAGGTTTAATTAATTAATTATATCCCTTAATCAGTAAAAATCAATAACCAAATTTGGAGTGTTTCTTAGTTAGAACGATATCAATGTGTATGCAAGATTTTAAATCTGAGTGACTTCCCGTTTTGGAGTTATGCGTCGACACGTACATACCAAATTCTCTCCTTTATATATTAGATATATATATATATATATATGTGTGTGTGTGTGTGTGTGTGTGTGTGTGTGTGTGTCCGTGTGTGTATATATATTACGCATTTATATTCATTTATACATGAGCATCGATCTCTCCTACGGAGTAAACGGAAGTAGCAAAGTATCGAAATATTTCGATATATATATATATATATATATATATATATATATATATATATATATATATATATATATATAAATAAATAATTACATAGACTAAGGATGAAAAATTATTAATTTTAACAACGATTATTTCAAGATAATCTCCTTGTTTGTACCCGTTAAGCACATAAATTGAACATCAAGTGAATATTTGAAATTAAAACCTTGTTAATAAACTCAAGCTAATAACTGCCCCAGTACACATAGATACAGATAATCCTCATGCCTAATGTGTATATGTCAAATTTTGAATATTGTTTACTAATAATTTTGTAAGGTAAGGTCTAGAAATTAATTTTCTCTTCTTTTTATTCAAACTATATACATGGTACGATGGGTAAATTGTTTTATATTGAATTGTATTTAAGATTATTGATTTCAGACGACAATTACACATCGTACCCTGTACCTAGATTGTATTTTTAATTATTATTATACCTATCATTTTAATCTCACATCTTAAATGTTTTCTTTCATTTCCATACCCATTTTTCTTTATAATTTACAGCAAAACTATTGGGTTCATTATTTCTCAAGTTACCCTCATTAATCTTTTCCATCATCAGATTTCCCAGTTTTGAGTAACCGTATGTACACATGTATAGGTCGAATTTGGAAGACCTAAAATATTCTTATACATAAGCAATAATTTTACAAGGTTGAACTTTAAATATAATTAAAAAGACTCGGATCAGCTCTTGGCTTCAAAAACTAATTCCATAATGATTATGTGATCATAAATCAAGGAGAGACTTACACACGAATATATACAGCATATTATTCGTATTCATTAATAAAATAAATAAAATAAAGTAAATATAAATAAGCCTTTCTATATATGTATATGTGTGCTTATGTCCACGCGTAAATATTTTCAAACGTACGTATACCTCAATAGATGCGAACCATTTCTTTACACACCCAGTTATAATAGAAATGCATAACATATTTGTCAGCTGCGTAGAAATCTGAAATGCTGAAAGTTCTTTCGGCCTTTGTTGTGGCCTCTAAATTCCACTGAAGTGCTACAATAAATTCATTCTACATTTAAGAAAGCAATATAAACTTTCAGATATCAATTGGACGTGTTTCCTTGCTTTCACCTACTGGAGAGCTGCAAACTTGATGAATTCCTTGATGGCAAGATATTGTTAAGGGGAGAGGGAAAAGCTGGCTCTACGTCAGTAGGAAAGGTCATGTTGGTGGATGTTGTTATTATGGGCATGTCTTCTCCCTCCCACCTCAGTAAGATGGATGTGTCTGCTTATAGAGACAGGCAGGCAAGATTGGTGTCAGTTATTCTTTAACATGACTCTCCAGATGTTTATATAGTATGACAAGCAATATCTTCTTATATTGTAGTGTATATTCTATATACTGACTCAACATAAGAGGTCACATTAGTTCATTTTATGGCTAAAATATGGCTAATATTTTCGTAGAATATTTTAGTAAATGTAGACTATCAAGTATGAACAGTCAAGACTTTCTATCTTTTTAAGACACACACAAACACACACACACACACACACACACACACACACACACACACACATATATATATATATATATATATATATATATATATATATATATATAGTGAAAAATTGAAAAAACACAAGTTCATAAAATGAGTGATGCACTGCAGTGTTTCAGTCTGTAATTTATTTTTTCTTGAATCAACGAAAGCTCTGATGAATGTCTATTGAAAGAAACCGAAACACTGCAGCGCAGGCGAAATAAAGATCACTTGTTTTATGAACTTGTGTTTTTTCAATTTTTCACTATATTACATACTGTCGGATTCACTTCCACTTTCTCTTTCACACACACACACACACACACACACACACACACACACACATATATATATATATATATATATATATATATATATATACTAGCAAAAGTATCTGGTCTATGACCGAACGAAAACACCAGTGAGTGTTCCTAAAAAGGCTATGACATTAAAGTGAATTTAATGGCATGTTCTAATTCTGGATCTCTCGGAAGTGTGGAATACTCCTTTATTGTCATTTTGATCCAAAGTTGTAGTACCTGTTAGGAACCCATCTAGGGGTTGAATAGATTAAAAAATGAGTTTTCATTAGAACGAAAATTATTCGTTTATTGGATATTTGATGTTAAAAAAAGCTATCAGTTTGTGTATTATAATATTAGTTTATTTTAAGAATAGTCCCTTGATGTTTACATTTTTTTAATATTAATAGCATCCCATTGTGGTGTAAGGGTTTGCAAATTAGACTCATATTATTACTGAATAGCGATCTTAATACTGGCTAAGGCCCTTTGCTTTCGACCTTGTAACATATCCTACCTGTGACGAACAGGTTGGTTAAAGAAAATGAGGTCCCATCATTGTGTAATTATTAGCAAGATAGTCTCGTAAATCCATTACTACTGAATAGTGAGTCCAATCTTTGATGGATGTCACATACTTACTAAATTGTGTCTAATTATATTGACATTTTTAGCAGAATTTAGAATTCATGTTTTTTTTTCTTTTTTACTAAAAAAGTCCCTTATAGAAACTTATAAAAATCTTCTGATATAATTATTCAGACTCATCTTTATAGAAAAAATCGTTTTTTATCCGTTCATTTTTTTTTTAAGATTTCATAAAATAAGATAGGGGGGGGGGGCTCATAAAAATATTTCCCCAAATATATTTTAAGAAAAACCTATTTCAAACCTATTTTCATCAACAGATGAATAATTACAGAAAATTTCGTGAAAATTTGACTATTAGTTGATTTTTCATAGAATCTTTTTTTTAAAAAACCGGTAATCAACTTGTTTTTGGCTACTGTAAATTTCAATCGATTTAACGGTGCAAAAAGGTAAACATTCTTTTTGTTCATAATTTTCATTATTTCCGTAAACTGAATATTTTTTTAAATCATCAGGAGTTGTTTTAATGTTTCTTCTTTTGAATGGTTCAAACATTTTTAAGATAATATCAACCTTTATTCAAGTATCATTGTGTTAAATATAAACCCAGTTAGAAATTTGAAAATAATAATAGTATGTGTTTTTTTTATATCCCCTTTTTTAATCGCTAAGAATTTGCGATATTTTTTTGTTTACAACATTGAGAATAATATTTTAACTTTTTCGCACGTAAGACAATTTTAAATTTAGTTTTTAATTGCTTGTTGAGTTAGAAATAAAATGTAGCATTGTAATTTCTTTCTTTTTTTAGCAACAAAAGTAACAAAGAAACCAACTAAACATTATACTTCGCGTTTTAATTTAAATTTCATTATTCTTCTTTCAAAAATGTTTTTAGTTTCACTGATTAAAAATGGATAATAATCTTCATACAATGACTGCTATTTACACAGTTGCATTGCAACCAACAAAGCCTTCATCAGATGATGACTTTGGGTTCAGGCATGGTTTCGGGTCCGAAGCATCATTACCACTAACCCAGACCGCCCCAGCAGTATCTCACGATACATCAAACCGACAAAGTCTGGTGACTTTGTCGGTTTGATGTCACAATGTAGGATTGCCATATCCACGCTGATGCGGTTAGAGCTTAATCTTGGATCTTTTTTATGTATTTCCTCTTGTCTGGTTGAGAAAGTCCAAGTTTAGACAAAAATGCCAAGGTTGAGTTGGTAATAAATCCCCGGCACCCAACTTCGATAGGAAATACATCTGTTATCTATCCGTTTCTGACGCATTGCTCACGTAGGTCTTCATATTTTTCCAACTTACGCTGATGTGCCCAGTCAAGATTTTCTTCAAATGGAACTGTCAATTCAACGATAAAAACTTTCTTTTGATTAACAAACCAAATGACAATATCAGGGCGCTGGGCCGTTAACGTTATTTCAGTTGGAAAAACGAGTTGATGTTCCAAGTCACCTTCTAAGAAATATGAAAATATTATTATGTGGGTATCCACTTTTTTATATCCCTTTTTTTTTAAATCACATGAATGAATTTTTTCTAAAACTTTTTCGTGTGTAAGACAATTTTAAATTCAGTTTTTGTAATTGCTAATAACTAAACATTAGTTTATTTTGTAGGTGGAACATTTCGCATATTAATTCAGATTTCATTATTTTATGAATAGTTTCTTTAAAAAAAGTTTTGAGTCTCGCTGATTAAAAATGGATATATTTTATTCTAAGAAATATGACAGTATTCGTAAAAAATATTGATAAAAAGGTTTTCATTTTTCTTTTTTACATTTAAAAAGATACACTTTGTTTGAAAAGATGATTTTTTTAGTTCTCAAAAAAATAACAGTTCGTAATTAAATTAAAAAAACAATCACATTCAACACTGTTGACTTATTAGTAGAAATAGAGTGGACATTTTGAATGACTGCTGATACAGGCAACAGGCAAGCTCCTGCTGCTGACGTATCAGCAGAAGCAACTATGCGATAGTTTCTGAAAATCGTTTGATTTTTGTTTGATTAATTAATTATATCCCTTAATCAATAAAAATCAATAACCAAATTTGGTGTGTTTCTTAGAAGGATATTAAACTGTATGCAAGATTTCGGATCTGAGTGACTCCTCTTTTCGGGGTTATAGGTCGAAAACGTACAATTGATACCATCGTCACCATCATGTTCCCCAGTTTGTTCAGCTCTCTAGCAAGATCCAAACATTTGTCTTTCTTTTCCCTTTCTTTTTTCATTTTTATTCTGTGGTTCATTGAAACTGCAAATCCACTAGATGTCCAGGTATTTGTTTAGTTTTTGTTAATTAACACTAACTCTGATCTTTTTGTCGGGATTTGTTGATCCGTTTGTATCTGAAAGTCCCAATTAAAATTTACTATTTGTTAAAATACAAGTTGGTACAAATGCCGAACAATTATTGAATAGTTAACGTTTAGTTCTTCAGCTTCCCGGATTGTTTTGTGTGGGGTCGGCTTCACTGATGGTTGCCATCAATCACAAATTCAAACGATTTTACTGTATTGTGTGTGTGTTCAATATAAAACGTACTGGTGTAGAAACTTCCTGTAGAATCAACAAAACATTTAATCTGACCATTCTCATCCTATCGTTTCCGTTAGAAGATTTTTTGAATCAATATTTATCGATGGTCACATGGTGAAATGTTTGGTTGAGGCTGCAAGAAGTTTCTGGTCCAGTCGTCTCGTTTTGAACTAACACAATACAGTAGAATCGCTTAAACTTGCTTTTTCTATTTAAAACTTGATAACCTAGAGTTAACAAGGAAACTATTAACATATATAAGTAAAGCAAAATCTACGCAATGAAATTGGATATTACATGAACATATTTCAGTAATAATTCCCTCATTCCCAATATATCATCATTGTAACAACGAAATTATCTCTATGCAATTACCAACTTTTTATGCCATTGTCCTACGGTATTCTAGTTTTTTTTATACTTTTGCAGTTCTTACTTGAGATAGTTCAACTTTTTTCCTATCAGTACTTATGGCAAACCCTCCTCCATTTACGCCGAATCAGCAGTGTTTCGTTTTATCTCTAATGAATACGCTGCCAAACTTTGATCTCAACCACTTATGCTAATGTCTTTCATGATAATATTATCATCGACCGTTACATTATGAGCACAACACGCCTCAGCTGGGTCCAACTGATGAACCTAAAATTAGGAAAAGGCAAAAAAATAAAAAAGAAAAATTTTCAAAGATTTTTTTTTCTTTTTACATCAGAACAAGAATTTTGTTCTGCATGTAAAATTCAAAAGCAGATACGAAATGAACATGCAATTAGAGTGATTGAAAGGAATAAAAAGAGAAGAAAAACCGAAATAGATTTCTTGGGGCTAGACATTTAAATATTTAAATAGAAATCAAACTGATATATTTCTAGCATTTATCCAAACATGACTCGTTTTTATTAACACTTACTAAGTACAAACGTACGAATTACAAAGATTACGCGCAAGTATTTCAATTATAGATATTTCGATTATGAATATAATTAGAAATAACATTCAAAATTATGGAAAGAATTCCGAGATAAATCGTTGTCGATTTTTGCTTTTGTTTTTAAAAGTTGGAGGATTAATAACAACACATACTGCTAACAGTAATTTACAACAAAAATTAAAAATCAAATTTTAAAAATTAAATAGAAATTTTAGTAAAATAAGTACATTAGTTTTTTTTTTTTTTTTTTTTCGCTTTCCGTCATTTCTTTTTCGCCTTCCGTCATTTTCTATTATTTCTTTTTACAATCAGAATGCATTTCAGGATAAGAATGTTGTAAGTATTCCTAATTTAAACATTTAAAAAAAACTATTCAACATGAATGTGCTTTTCGCCACAACTTGATTATGTTAAAACAAATTCCGATAATCTTTTTAGACCCTTGAACTCTTCACGGAATCGCCTCCTCCCTCGCATGTACAATGAATAAATAAATAAATAGACGTAAAGTTTCCATATGTATGAGTGAAAGAAACAGTCTGATGTTCTATACTTTATCTCCTCTGTGAATATTGATCTTGAATTATAGGGACACAAAAGGGAATAAATGTTTACTACCGTGGTGGGAATCATGTGAAATGTGCAAAAGATTGAAGATATTTCTGGAAATCAACATAAACGTGTTCAATCTTATCAAAATATGTGGGAATACACTATGATAAATAAATATGTCGCATGAAATACAGAGAAATACATTCGTTCTCATTTGACCGAGGTAGAATAATCAGTCTATCTTTTATTTCTTAATGTTAACTTTCGACCCCTAAAGTTCAGCTTTCGACACCCATCACGTTTATCATCAACTTTTGACCCTCAGGCATTTATCGATTCTTTGGATAATCCCATCAACCCTTTAAGGTCGATATCAACCACTTTGACATTCTCTGCTTTAGAAGGTTGTTAACTGTCAGAATTACACGATTCTTCTCCATATCTTTACAGGTTGAAGATAAAATATCAGTACATTTGCAAGAAGCCTTCACCATTTCGGAAATCACTAAAACCTTTGAGGGTAAATCTCTAAAGATAGCCAGAAATAAAGACCAGTTGTTCATAATGGGAAGGATAGTTTTTAAATTTCTCAATAAAATTACAAGTTCTTTTCAATAAAATATACACAATTGTTGATAACCTGGACAAGCATTTTTCTTCATTTTAATTTCAGTTGCTTTTTATCATACCTCGCCGTTATTTTTATGATTGCGGGGAACAATGAGTATCGGAAACAGCAATAAAAGATAAGCCCTTGATCAGACTGGAGCCAACACACCCTTTTGAATCGCGGAAGCCTGGTTATCCGTATTAGCTGTTTTACCATTTAAGTACGATAGCAAGAGGTATGCAGAAGTCAAAGACACTTATAAACTCATCCATTAACCCGTTTCCCGATATATCAAGATTTTCTTTTTTTGCTAAATCCGATTAAAAGGTATTTTTCTGCATTCCCTTATTCTTAATTTCATATATTTCTGTTAATTATCTCTTACGTCTCTTCAATATTCATTAGCAGAAGAGTTATCTAAAATTTGCAGGAAGAAACATTTTAGGGCACATTTCTAAAGAAAATCCAAGTTAAAAATATAGCCACATTTCACAGCAAAATTATCAAATGACTTCCATTATGACCTACTGTGTTAGAAAAATGTTTTGGAACGATGTTCTAGTTTCATGACATTTATTCACACGCTTCATTTTAAGGATGGCACCGGTTTTAAGTTCATGCAGTGGCATGAATTGTAGTATTATTTAGTTTTTAATAGAATTTTTAAAAAACAACAAAAAACAAACAAAAAAACAAAAAAACAAAACAAAGACAGAAAAATCAACGAAATAAATTATAAGAGTTACTTGGATTATGTTACAAAGTTTTTGCCAGATTTATGACACACTTCTTTCTTCCTTCTTTAACTCTTTGTCTACCTTAATACGCTCACAGCGGCTCTCCCATCACTGCGATCAAAGTACAAAAAACGATCGTTATTTTATTATAATTAAGCAGAAAGACTCAGATTATAATAATAATATTACTGTACATTATATAATATCATATAATAATTTATTTGAATAGAATGTGTTCTGAGGTGAATAGACAGTGAAATTTGAAATATCCCAACATACAGGTAAAAATATCAAGACAATTTAATACAGCCGTGGGGAAAATTTGATCGGCAAAGAATAAATAGTTTTTGCGTAGGGAATCACCCAACCAGACACTAAAGTAAAAACAAACCATAAACAATATTATTATGAATTTAAAATATATTTGATGTAAAATTAGAATTATATGTAATAATATACCATCTAATGTAACTAAAAAGGAAAATAGGCGAAATGGTCTCTTGTCGGTATCAGCTGGGCAACGAGGAAGTCTATCCCCTTTTCACTAACACTAGACCTAGGAGATTGTATTTGCATTTTGAGAGGGAGCGCCACACCTACGACCATTCCCTCATTTTATCGCACAGATTTAAGCTGAGTTAGTGAAGGTCGGGTTTGAACCCGGAACCTTGTGGTTTGAAGGCAGGTACTTTGCCATTCTTTCTATTCTCAACTAAAACAACAACAATGGGGAATAAACTTTTATTGATTTATAAGTTCTTTTCAAAATATAGTTCATTGTTATGCTGTTTATTGCGGCTACAAATGTGTAGTTATTTAACTTAAAATTCCACCGGTGGTGGTGCTGCTGGGTTTCAGCCAATTTTTTACTATTACCTATTCCCAAAAATCAAGACTCAGCTCCAAACGAACCAAAGGCAACGTCTTTTTCTGTGTATTGCTTCCCAATGGAATTATTTTGAAGCTGAAAAAGCTGATTTGTAATTAAGGTGATATTTTTTTTTTAATTACATTATCAGTTTCATGATTTATACAACGAGTATTTTCTCAATTCTTTTCTTTGCTAAGCAAAACTCATATCACGTTGAAATTCACATTGGTCTGATGTTTTGAACATACATTTGCTCTTCCTTCATTTGCACCTCCTAACGGCGTTTTACATTCAACACTTACGCCCTGTGTCACCAACCCACCGCATAAGTAGTGTACCTGGATCTGTGCACTAGTGCGGAGCTGGTGGTAGGTGTGGTAGTCCACCTCAGACTCAAAAATAATCTCTCTGGTCTAGCGCTAGTGAAAAGTCGACTCCGCCGACTTTACTTACTTTTTCTAGGTATGATATGATTTTTCGTCTCAGATTTTCTCTTTTCTTTTTGAATATTGATGAAATTTTTTTTTTAAATGGGGAAAAATACAAGTACACCGAGGCTCATTCTCTCAGACATCCTTTTAGCACATTAAAACTCTGCTTTCTCTCCATAATCCTATGTTAGCACCTAAAAAGAAGAGAGAAAAAAAGAAGAATATGCACCCACCCTTTGACGTATTTAACAAACTCATGCATATTTTTGAAAATAAAAAAGAAATCAACAATGCATATATATCTATTCGGCCATCAACAGTGAACATTTCCCCTAGAAAACAAAGCAAACATCTTCCAACGTATCCCTTGAATAAAGGACACAGAAGTAACAAAAAACCGAGAATATTACAAATAAGTATTCGTTGCATATTTTGCAACAAACAATGCAGTGAAAAAACAAAAAAAGTAACTTTAATGGCTAAGACACCTATAAGAATGATCACCATCAACATTTACAAGGAATGTACTAAGTATTATCCACCTATTTGATGCACAGCGGGATGAATAACTATAACATATGAAAAGGGTTTGGAAACCTTGATCTAGAAAGAATAAACACTGACAACAAAGGTTGGAAAGAGTCAATTGTGCGCACAATGGTTTTAATTGAAAAATGTACATGACAATAATCTTTATATACAAACATATCCATTAAATCTGACTTTGTAGGGATAGCCAATTTTTTCCTTATATTTTTTTCACCCTTGCTTATAATATTATAAATTCAAACCTTAGTTTAACTCATCTCTTGTAAAGGAAAAAGTCGAATGAGGAGGTTATGAAGAGTGATTATGCTATCCAAATCTATCCATATGTTATGATATCGACAAATCCCTAGGATTAAATTTTCTATACTTTTTGTAGCCATATAATTGTTGTCTTTAGTTCATCATCTTATTTCCCGTCTTAGAAACAACATAGTAGGGATAGTTATTACGCTGCAGGGTGCTCCTTATGTCTGTTAATTCAACCTTCAGTTTTGCAGGATCACTGCTAATGAACTTTGACCGTTTATTAAAGGCAATGAACTCTTTCTTAGCATAAAAACAAGAGTAGTTTTAAACAAAATTCTCATACAACCAAGTGTGTTTTGTTTTTGTATCCATGTTCTATACGAATTACTAGGATGTCATAATGAAAGTTTATTCTCTTTTTCTATCATTAACTAAATATATGGCTCTAGTTGTGTCAAATGATTGAGGAAAACCTGTGTATCAACCTGCTGGATTCAGAGTATAAACATGTTACACCATGGGATATATCATAAGGTGATAAACCTATAGGTCTTTCCTGTCGATATTTACTGTTCTTATATTAAAATTGTTTTATCCGTACAAAAATTCGTTAACATATTCAATAATTTATTGAGGGAGATGCTAGGACGGTCTTTGAGGGTTCTACTCATTTGTTGACTGTATGGAAGTTCGCCATTTGTGATAAGGTGGGCGCTTTTTAATTGGTTTTACGAAATGGACCAATTTCATCACATTCAATGGAGTTTTGCCTAAAAGGGGATTTAGAATATCAGCCAAAATTTGGTTCAAAGGCAGTTTATTCTATGTACATCAGAAGAGATACACACACACACACACACATACACAATATATATATATATATATATATATATATATATATATATATATATATATATATATATATATATAATTTCTCACCACTTTTTCTACATATTTTCATTTGGTATCGCTGTATGATTTTTGTTGTCTGTTGGATCTATGATGATATCATCATTTTGTAAAGATCTGGGTGTCTGATTTTCTTCCTGGGAAATAGTCAGTTGGGTGTGGTATTAAATTCTACAAAATTCTCACTCTCCATCTTAATTCATCTGCCTGATGTTATGGAAATTTTAAGGCCAGTTCCTTCAGGGAGGCTATAAAATCGAAATAAAATATTTGCTGGTTGGTGACTTCAAACCCCCAAGGCTTTTGTTAAGCACCGTTTCTTCAGGGTCGCTCAGTTGTAGACTGTTGAAGATTACCAACCGCTTTAATTGACTCGTGCTCATAGAGTTTTTCCATCTGTTGAATGTAGACTTTTTTCTAAAATTATTAAATAACCTGTATTGCGTAAAATGAAATAACCTATATTACACGTGCTCTTTTGAATTTTCTGTGTGCCACTCTTTTCTATTTTATTCATTCTTTTATTTAGTTGCATTAGCAAAAAAAAAAAAAAAAGAACTCTTTCTGCTTCTATGAATCATACACTTGAAGAAGGTAGTTAAATAGATCAGCCAAAACATTTTCTTGTTTGACTTACAGGAAAAAAAAACATGGACAGGAAACCTCAAAATATATGGACTGAAACTTTGTGGAACCAACAATAGGCAAAGTTCTTTAAAGTGGACGTCCCTGAGAGTGTTAAAAGGTTCTATTGATTGACTCACAGGTTCATAATATGAAAATTAATGAATAAGAATTAAATAAGAAAAATATTAGTGACACTAAATAAAGAAATTGGAATGTGGATAATAATGGTATTACTTTTGCTACCAATAATTCATTTGTTAAACTATAATGATAGTTGCCTCGGTAATGAGAGAGACACACACAGAGAAGGAAAGAGGGGGAAAAATGATGGTGGACAAGACTAGTTTCGTTCGCTTACAACACTGATGAACTATTGGTGAAATAGATGATAACCAAATCTCTTGATCAAATTTTCTTAACCCAATTTTTCCACATAGAAAGTGCATAATAAAAAAAGAAAGAAAATGCGAAAACTCTTGCAGTTATGAGTTTATATTGTACATTCTAACATACTATGATATCTAACAACTAACACTTTGAAAATGGATAGCAAAATAACTAGACGATTCATGTATTTTGAAATACTGCCAATTTTTATTAGAATATATTTTCTTGATAAACTATTATATTCAGAATTGATTTGAGGAAATTAAGAAAATTTGTTAAAACCTAACAATTATTTAATTTTAAACGATTTTTTGCGAGCAAGTATCTGCAGGTGAAGGGAGGTTTAAAAATTAAAAAAATTTTTTTACTAAACTAATTTTAAAATCAAAATGGTGGTTTTAAATAACCCAGCAATATTATATTTACGTCGTGTATCATCATCATCCTGTCGTGCTGTCAGCACGGATATCCATGACAATCTCTCGCCATCCCTCCCTATTACTCATTGCTCCAGGGAGATCCTCTGCGCAGCACTCAGCATCCGCGCAGAGTTGATCTATGTACGTCTTTGCTGGGCGACCTACTCTGGCGTGCCCATGTGATGTCTTCCATAGGAAAACGTCACTTGTGAGTTCATCCTTGCTTCTCCAGCAGTGCCCAGCGTGTCTTGTTCACCTCACACGGATGGTATGTGTGATATGGGGCAGGTGGCCATACAATTGTGTTCTCGTGGGGTGTGGTAAGAAACTATTTTGAAGGTATAATTATTTTTTGTTCAGTTTTCTTTTAACGATGTTGAGTGTTTTTATTCATTTGATTTGCATGGGAAGAGTTTTGAATAGAATACTACCATGTGATCGAAGAGAGATTTGCTTTGAAATATAGCTAATATCTTGAACTATATGTTAAAACAATTGCAGAAAAATGTGGAAGGAGGTTTCTAATTAGACATTTAAATCCTCGTTTAAAACATTTAGATTAGCAGCAAAAGAAACAAATAAAATCATAACGACTCAAATTTCGCTTTTGTTTGACTCCAAATGAGAAATAAAATAATTTTCTACACTTTCATTAACACACACACTCGCCTTCACCCCTTCTCACTCTCTCTCTCTCTCTCTTTCTCCCTTCTCTCTCTTTTCATTTATTTTCCTCCTCCTATCCCCACCTTTCTCTCTCTGTTTCTCAATTTATCTATCTTTCTGTATAATCAGTTAATGGTTATTTATAAACATGTATCAACCTTAAATCTGACTCAACATTTACACCATAAAAGAAAAACAAATAACATTATTAAATGTGCAATAACACTCATTCATCAAACAAGTTGCAAGATTAAACATCTTATTAGTTGCATGTTTTGACAATAATAATAATAATAATAATAATAATAATAATAATAATAATAATAATAATAATAATAATAAATATTCAATAAATAAATAAATAATGACTTGCTGATTTCATCTGCTAAGGTTATGATTGAGTGGACGAAGTCAGAAGATTTCGCTTGAGACATTTTTCGTTTTAGTTTTCCTATTGTTTACAATGTCAAATTTTTGAAGAATTTTTCATCGAGACATTTCACTCTTGCTAAAAACGATTTTCTCAATTAATTGAAAATTGCTTGAACATTGAGAAAAGTGTATAGAAGGCAAAAGTGGCTGACTGTGAGTAATCGTGTTTTGACTGGTCATGTACTGACCAATAACGATGACAGTGATGAATGATAGGAAATTTGAACTCTCTTTGTTTGCCTTCTTTCGAAAGAGAGTTATTTACCGATAAAAAAAAAGAAACTTATTTATACTTTGCGGTAGATTCTTTTAAAATGAGACTAGCTCTTAACAAGCCCTAATATTTGGAAGGACAAATTAAAATTCTAATTTTGACGTCAAATGAAATGGAAGGTGCCATTTCACGTCTTGAGTGATCATGGTTTTTCACAGTTTTTTTAACAGTAAATTGTGAACAACCCCCAATGGGTATTGTTAAGAGTGAAGGATAGCAGTCTCCATAGTGTTAGAGCAGTTATCCTTTACTAATACTGACAATTTATCATCACAGCGAGAGACCCTGATCAGTAACGCTAGTTTAATTAAAGCTGCTAAATATGAGTATACGTGTGCTCGTGTGTGTGCGCGTTCGTGTGCGCACATTGGTGGATATGTTGCTTGTTTGTAGATAATAATGATAAGTATATTTGTGCATTACACAAGTGGAAGTAATTTGCAAAATAATATAAACAATATTTTAAAAAGTAAATATTCCCACATCACGCATATATATATATATATATATATATATATATATATATATATATATATGTGTGTGTGTGAGTTTTATAATTTGCTTGAAGTATTGGTTTGGTGATTGGTTTTGAAGGTTATCACAATGCAAGTGTAATGGAAAATGAGGTAACTATGATGTTGTTTGTGTATCTTTGATTGATTCTTAATATTTCGAGATAAGGATCACTTCGCCAGAAGATTTCTGAAAGGCTGGGGCTGTTAGCTTGGTGCTAGGACGTGTCCATTCTGTTGTATGACTGGTGATGTCTTCCTTCAAATTCTCGGCGTGTGTGTATGTGTAAATCTGTTTATGTGTGTTTATGTGTGTTTATGTGTGTGTCTGTCCAATAATGTCTTAGTATCATTCCAGGTTGAATTTTTTAAATGACTTAGAAAAAAACCCGATCCATCGAACATGTCGATTTCTGGATTTCCTCTTATGTAATTACACGTGATATGTTTACTATTTCCTGCCACAAGTCATCCTTGTTCTAAATTGGCGTACATTCTCATAAGCACATCGTGTCAGAATGCTCCACAAGTTTTCAATTGGGTTTACGTATGGAGAATAGGTCGGTTATGTTGCATAAAACAATACGGTTTTTATACAGCCTATGCACATATCTATTCCCACTATAATGTGAAAGTTCCGGTAAATTCCGACAAGTAGTTTTTCAAGAAAATGAAAAAATGTCACGTTAATAATTAGAAACGCAGTGTATGTATCTCTCTCTCTCTTTCTCTCTCTCTCTCTCTCTCTCTCTCTCTCTCTCTCTATATATATATATATATATATATATATATATATATATATATCAATGCATTTACAGATATATCAATCATACCAACGTATATAGATACTTATAGTCTATATCCTTAGACATAATATATATATATATATATATATATATATATATATATATATATATATATATATATATATATAGCAATATACAGGAATATATGTTAGGAGTCTACAAATGAAATAGACAGTTTCAAAAAATTATTTTAAAAGTATTTAACATTTTGATACTCACGATAAACAGGTATTTTGGCAGAATCAGTTATTCAATTATCAGTCAGCGTGCCTAAAAATATACCATCAGTATCTGAAAAACAATTAGGGTATATTTGTGCTTGTCATCTAAGTATCCTAGAGAAGTCCACAAAAAATTACTAATTCTACTCCGGTCTGTTAAGAACATTTTTCGGAAACTGGTGAAACAGGTTTCCTTACAAACTGCAATTATTGTAAAATCTAAGTGTCCAGTAGAAAACGAGACGTCGATATTTGTGTACAGAAACAGCAGATCTTTAGGAAGATATGATTGGTTTATAGAGCGTATACATTCCAGCTATGATTCGACCGTAATTTGCAGTAATAAACTTCAAGTTTATTACTTACATACTAATCATACTAATCAAATTCTAAACTTCAAGTTTGCATATATATTAATCATCATTATCTACAAACAATACAAACAATCAAAGATGTATCGTCAATATCTTTAAAAGTTTTTAAATACATTTTTGAAACTATTTCTTTTGTGGAAACTGTGTATTTATATGAATTTACATACCCACACACAGACGCATGTTCCTAAACAAGAAATTCTATAAGTCCGATAATAGTGAATGTAAAAACAACTGACATTTGCACAAATGCAGAATATAGTTGTAAAAAGACCGAGAAACTGAGTTGGACTCCGTGAAAATGTGCTGCTTTCAAAGGTAGAATCACTCAGCGTTAATGTCAAGGTCGGTCAAACGCTAAGGGAAGCCAAGACGAGGGTTTCTCATGAGAATAGTATTCTTTGTTGGTCTTAGGGTGACACCTAAAGATCGTAATCTAAAGGATTGGATTAGTTGATCAGAATCCGGAAAGTTTGATGCAGGAAAGAGTTGGGTGCAGATTTACGTGTAGCCTTGAAGGAATTTCTGGGGCGGCTTTTTTTTATTTAATTTACGGGATTTGCCTGGAGATTTGATGCAGCTTCAGGGAGATTGTAATCGGAGATAAAGTCGGGATACGGAAGCTGAGGAAGATTGGCGGGATGAGCTCATGAGTAAGAAGTCAAGTGTCCAACACGACATATCAGAAATACAGATGAATGAAACTGTACTTCACAAGACACATGGACTTAATATTATCTCATATAGATTATCCAGATGTCTAAGATGCTCATAATGATGTAGAGGTTGCGCATATCAATCTGACAAAATCAGATGATGTTTCAGAAGTGGTACATTGCATTCATTACAAATAAGGCAAAGGAGAGGTTGCTCAACTATAGCGTGTCTTTAAAAAAATGCAACCGACTGTTTAAGAAATATATATTTTCTCCATTTTTAAACTAAAAAAAAAACTATATACACAATTACAGTATATTTTCTGATTGACGAGTTAAAGGCAAGGTTATATTATCGTGAACTTCGGCCTTTAGCACAAATGGCCCAGCTGGAACTTTACCGTCCTGTAACACTCCTAGTCAAATGAAATATATTAACAAAATACAATATTGACGACTTCTTGTAAAGTACAGACGACGAACATGTAATATTAAATTTATCTCTCATATGTTTGTAAAATGTGTACGCGAAATAAGTTTCAACAATGAATACACGTGCATTGTTGGAAAACGAGACAGCTAACAAAACACAAAGGAATGGTTGCTCGAATGAGGATAGTGCTTGATGCAATAATTTCAATGAAAAATTATGTTTGGGTTTATGTTCATTATGAAACACCCTGTACTTCTGACCGATATCTCTTACCAATGTCGAAGGAAAATCCTGTACTGCGTTCTATGCACAAGGGTTGCCTATTTTCAAATGATTGTATCAATCGATCGATACAGAAGGCGAGTATTTCTGCTTTACTGGCTTGCCTTGAGCATGTTTGTGCAATTTGGAATACAATATCGACTTGCATGAAAGAGAGAAAGAAGATCTACGTGTCGATACAGATGGGTATTTACCTGAAAATATAATAAAAAGATTGCTAGACTTCTTTTGGGATGCTATACGAGATTTATAATGCAATGTTACCCTGGTTCCATTTAGTTAATTACAATAGAGTAAGTCACATTATAGCAACCCCTCAAGGTTTGTATTCTAATCAGATATGCAATGTCACCACTATTGGGTATGTTGGCAATAGAGTTGATTGTTCGAGGTGCGTCAAGAGAAACGAATGGATATCAGTGATAATAACAGGTTACATAGAAGAACTTTTATAGATGACATCACCATCATTATCAAGAGGGTACCTGACGTGAGGTGCATTCTAACCCGCCAAGAAAACAATATCTTGAGCATTGATGAAATTTAAGTCCACCAAAATCTGTCACTGCGAAAGAGTATCGTGACTGATGCATGGTTCAGGGTGGCGGGGAACAATATCCCAGCCGTCCGTGGCGAGCCAGTAAAAACTGAGGCAGATGGTGTTCGTTACGATTGACGGATAGATAACACCGGGCTGATCTGGTGAAAATAGATCAGTCACTCCTACAATACCAGCAGACGGTGTACGTGTATCAGTAGGGTCTCTGCTCGGGATGATGTTGTCGTTGCAGGTGTAGAATGTGTCGTTGACGTCTGTTCAAACTATGGAACAAACATTAGAAAATTAATTGGTGACCCGGGGATATTGAGTTCAATAGAGCTGTTTAGTACGTAGTTAACCTTCAAAGCTGTGAATTTCAGTTGCGAAGAGTGAGGGGAAAACCGGACGAGAATCTTCTCATCCAACGACCAACCGAAGCTAAACATAGACAACGCCGGAGCTTTTTAAAGGGTGAAATTGGCCGTTTTTAAGGTAACTTTCCTCAATCGGTGCAAATACAATTGGCTCCCATCTTCTGCTCTCGTGCACAACAGAAGACAATGAGGCAAACTTTGCAATATTCAATATTTTCTATTAAACTGATAATTCTGTTGGAATTAAATTCCAGGTCTGGTTGTTAGATCTAGGAGCACTTATTTACGAAACTCAGCTTAGTTTGGCACAAGGCCAGAAATACGCCTGTGTAAGACGAGGAGTAGAAAAGTGAAAGACAACTGAAGTATTGGATATGTACAGTATAAGTGAAAATAGCTTAGTTTGGTTTGATTTGGTTTGTTTAATGGCATATCAATCCTGTGGGTTATTTAATGCAAAAACTGTTAGAGTGTGAAATAAAAGTTGGTACTTTACAGGTGTAATTTTGTAAATAGTTTCATGGATGTATTTTAATCTGATTCATAATTTTCGGTATATTTTTATTTCTCTCAAGAAGGAAGAAATGTCATCCATGTTAGTATTTTCAAACAGATCTCTCATATTGTTTGAGTTGAAATATTTCTGATTGGAGCAAAAGCTCCATATTCTATGAGGAAATGTTTGACAGTGCAGGGTGTTTGACATGTTTCGCAACATGGCTGATTCTCTTGTTTGGGTATAAAAGAGTGCGTAAGTCTTGTATGGCTAATGCCTAGTTTAGCTTCTTTTCGGGATTTTCTATATCCCAGCTTTTATTTTCCTAATTTTGGTTTAATTGGTAATAATTTGTTTGATGTACTACTATTCCAACGTTGTTATCATTTGTGCTCGTCAAATATTTGTGTTGTCAAATATTTTTAGTAGAAAGGAATTATTTTTGATATTACATAAAATGAGGATTTTCTGTCATCCCCATAACTTCTCAACACATTAGCTATTAATAGAATTTCAAGAATCAGGTCCATTTAAATTTAAATTTGATCAAGCTTTCCCTTTCCTAGAAATCTTATAAAATGATTAGGATATTATCGCATAAATGCGTCCTGGCATCCTGCTCTAAAAAACGCTAACCGGTGCCTGCTGAATAAAGAACCCGCGCTACGATTGAAGTCCTTAGCTGAAGCTGTTCCTGCTGAAAAAACAACCCACGCTACTATTTAACTCCCTAGCTGTTTGAAGGTGTTTTCCCTAAAAGTTAATGCGATATGAAAGCGATATTTACCCCCCCCCCCAGTCTTTTCTCGACAAATAAATGTAAATATTTTAACCCTCCCCTATTTAAAATATTTTTAGCGGTTTGAAGGTGTTTTTATCGACAAATTACTTTTTTTGTTTTTTACAGCATTAACACCCAGGTTTTTTTTATCGACAAATAAAAGTAAATATTACCCCCCCCCCTAAAATGTTCTTTTTTCGGTATTTTCATTTTATTTTAATTCAAAACAACTGTCACGAATTTTAAATAAATACGACCTAGTTTCGAAAATAAAAACAACCAAAGTTGCCGTAAAATCCGTATTTTACAAAATAAATTTAACCCCTCCAATTAAAAAAAAATCTGGGAATTATCCAATTTTATTGAAATTTTCAGTGAATGCATTTTATATGATAGCAGTTATCTTATTTCAAAACTTTCTGATTTTTTCATGTCACTTAACTTTGACCTCTCCCCTTATTTTTGGGGAGCAAATTATCGGTGGGGTTATACAAAGTTGAAACTAATTACAGTATAAATAAAACTAGAAAAATAACTTTTGGAGATCTTTTTTTTTCTTTTTTAAATATTTTCGATAATCATTTAATTGGCTAATATCTTATAAAAGAAACAAATATACGTCGATATTTGTTTTGTTTAAAAGGGGGAGATTACATTTTTTTCTCCAAGAATTATTAGAAAACGATAATTAACTAAAATAGTTATTAAATAAATACGTTTTTAGAATCTAAAAATATGAAACTTAAAATATTGCGTTTCATATTTTAAATGAATTTTATTTTTATTTATTAATTTACCATAGCAGAAATACCTAATTAAATCAGAAAGTTTTGAAATAAAATAACTCGTTTATTAAACTCGCTTTATTAAAATTAATTTGCTTGGTTGGATAGAGAACTTTCCATCACCCCTCATAAATCTATGTACCCCCACATACGTATACATGAATGTGTATATGTGTGTTACATCTAAAAAATAAAATTAATATGCATTAATCCACACATTTTCATTTGAATTTTTGTATTAATTTTGTTGAAATTATGTGTAATCAGATATAAAAAAACAAACTTTCTTTTTCGGTTTTTTAATTTCTCTTTAATTAGCAACTTTAATGTATTTGAATCCATCTCCTGTTTCATATAATTTACATCCATCTTTCATAAGCAATTAAGCAAAATGAAATCAGTTAACAAAAAAGTTTCTCTTTTTTTTTATGTATGGAATTTATGATTATATCATCAAGTTGTTTTCCTTCTTAATACTCTTTTCTATTTGAACAATGTTGATCCAATTTTTGGCTCACTGCACATTCCAACAAAGTATCTATTACTGCAATTATCATTGTGTTTGGGAATATATATATATATATATATATTATATATATATATATATATATATATATATATATATATATTGTGTGTGTGCGCGCGTGCGTAACAACAAAAAGGACACATCATAGCGAGATTTTTATTAGAATAATACACTTAAAATATTTTAACAGAAAATAAAATATTTTCTAGTTCAATTGGCAATAAAATGATAATTTTGTTCGACGTGTGTTCGCGCTGAAAGTAATTTTTAATCATTCAAATTCATGATATAACGGAGATAAGTTTGGAATTCTGATTAGACTCTATTCTCCCTCCTCCTTCCAAACAGAAACATCAATATAAACATAGACCATTTCTGTACCAGTACCGGAAGTGATTCATACATCGTATAGTTGTATATAAATATACTTTGTGAAGTAATTGGCATCTTTATCAAATGACAAAATACACATTAAATAGAAATGCTCAATGGAATCAAGAACTAAACATCTGTTTAAAGTCTGTATCCCATTAATAAAAGCCTGATAAGTTATGAAATATATTTTCATTACTTTGCAAGTTTGTCTCTGCAGTTTCAAATAAAAAGCAAGGTCGTTGAAGCCTCACCAAACAAATTGGAAAGTTGATATGAAGGAAAGTAAATATCAACATTGGCATCTTAAAGACCTCACGAACGAAGAACCATTAACTCTGCTTTGCGATTGTAGTGTTATCATTTCCTTTACGGTCAGACGTTGACATTTAGCTATTCTAAAACTATTAGAGTAAATTTTACTTATCCTCATTCGGATGTCAGAAGAAACTATTCTGAATATCTGCTTTATCCAAATATGTCAGTAAAATACACTTTATATCCCCGTTTCACATTCTCCCAATAGTTATTGTATTTCGCTTTAATTCAAATGGCCTTTTTTTTATATCCCAAACAATTTACAATTTCTCTTTTTAGAAAGTAGTCTTAATAGTGTCTCGTAATTACTTATTAACATTATATTTATCGTGTATAATCAATTTAAAATGCCATAGACTTATATGGAAAACATTCGTGTGGTTTTCAATTCCTAGAAATTAACAATATCTAAATCATTGGGTATTGATTTGTTAGGAAGAATTGTTAAAAAAACATAATTCCTAATAAAAAAATACAACACCAGAAGAAGGGCAAGTAAATTGGTTTGGGTTATTTCATTTACAAATATTTGCATATCCTCATCATCTCATTTTTCAATTTTGCAGTCGGATTTCCCTTCTCCACACACAATTAATATTCTAGCTCAGACCATCAATCATAACTATTAATTTTTTTCTCATTTCCCGGAAATTCTTACCAAATATATTAACTGCTAATGCATGTTAAATTGATCGCTGTTGTTGTTATTATTTTATTACAAATATACAGAGTAGATTTTATGATTTTCCAAAGGTGGGTTTATGCCTTATGATCAGCTGGTTCTAATGAGCTGGTTCGAGACGTTTTTGCTCTCCTCCGTCCTTTCGTTTACAGATGTAAAAATACTGACAAGTAAAGAATTCTCTCTTGGTTTGCTGAAATCAATTTCACATAAGTTCAAAAATGAATCTAATGTCTTAAAAAAAAAACTTCATTTAAACCAAAAACATATTTTTCAACAGAATTTCCTTCCTTGACATTTAACCTATCATGTCCTCTTAACCTCATAGAATATTATACAGTTAAAAGTTCAGATTAAAATAACTCTACCAAGTTACTGACTTATTAATCTACTTGCGTAGACAAGTAAATGAAAACAGAATAAAAAACAAAACCAGAACGAAGTAGTAAAAGGTTCTTTGACGTTTATTAAATGTTGTCAGAGCATTGAAATGGATAATTTGAAAGAATTAGCGATAAAATGGGACAGTTAAAAGCTAAGAAACAGGATTCAGTGAAAAGCCGAATATGTTGCATCAGAAGCCGAGCGTGTAATTTTGTTCGTTTAGGTATGAAACTACGCATAAAAAGTATGTGTATAGAATGAAAGGAGAAAGCAGAGCCGAGGAGGAATTAAATTGAGCCGGAAAGAAATTGTGAGCCAACTTATAGAATGTAACTGTAAATCGGCAAAAGACCAAAAGGCCAAAATAGATCGACTGACAGAAAGAAGAAGAAGAAGAAGAAGAAGAAGAAGAAGAAGAAGAAGAAGAAGAAGGGATGGGTGTTACATATGGCACCAACCTCAACTGAATTTCGAATTATACGAGACAGGTAATGCTGTGTCATATCACAATGGACAAGGTGTGGCTTTTAGGTGGAGGGTCGCGACCGACCACTACTAAAGTGGACTTAGAATGTTCATGATATCCAGTTGTACAGACAACGTCAGGGTGTGGTTATGTTGAAATTCTTCTCACTTGGACAGAACTCGTGATCTTAAACTCATTGGGACTTTTGGTTGTCTGTCAGGAATGAAGGCAGTCACCTTTATTTGACCGCATATCCCTTCATTTTACACCAGACCCCACTCACACGAATAGAAAATGACGTGTGTTATAGCAAAATCATAAGAAGGTAGTAGAAAGCAGTAAAGTTGCAACTGACAATGTTCATAACGGAATAGTATTACTTTTCAATACTGCAATGTCTTTTTCCCTTTCCTTTCTTGGCTGCAACAATATTTGCAGTATTATTGTGTCTTCATACCATTCCTTTGGCAGACAATCTCAGTCAGAAGCGTAAAGCCGTCCCTTTTATATTTTTCATTTTAGTTTCTCTTTCTGCCTCTAACTGGTCAACCCTGATGCTAGCAACTATTTATTACACGGTACGGTCACAATATATGTTAACCTATTAAACCAATGCTGTTTGGGTTCAATGCGTTCCAGCCTATCTTTACTGGGCCTGGAAAAATCATCATAGAAGAAGTGGCAGTATATTTTCGGTTAGTTTCTCTGAATGACTAGATATAGAATGCTCACACTTTTCCTTGGGAAAATAAGTTATTGCAAGGAAGCGGAATCTTTGTGCCTATATAATAACCGGGTATGAGAACAGTAAATCATTGCATCATACACAATACAGTAAGTTATTCATGTTGAGTTTTGGAATAATTGCTTGTCAATCATCTAGTAAGAGTATTTTTGTTCCCCAGCATTTTTGTTGATCCATCCAAAATGTACCTTTATATCTGATCTATAGTTAAGAGCAAATAAATGAAGGATCGGATCTTCATATTTTCTGATAAAAAATTAAAATCATTTTGGACTTTCACGAAAGTTATCATCCTTATTAATTTCACCATTTCAACCAACGGTTCAAGTATCAGAAAATTGAGTGGCAAAAATATTTAACACATTGGAAGAAAAATTATCGTGTTGACTCTAGTTTCCGTGACATTTTAAGTTTTCACGGTCTTCTAAACATTGGTTAAAAATGTATAACTATATTTTCCTGTTTTCTAGATATCATTGTCTTTTTTATGTTTCCGATAGAGAATTTCTTGACTGAATTCTCATTATTTTTGTTATTCTTTCGCGCCACCAACATGATCGCCGATCATTTCTGAAGATTTTATTTCTAATATATTGTTCTTTCTTTGTTGCATTTTTTTTTTACTCGGGCAGGATGATAAATATACATATCGATATATTAGCTCTTTTATAAAATTAATTCAATCACTGATTTGTGTCCACCATTTTAATGTACACTCTTTTTCTTCTTCCTCTTCCCATTCTCCTACTTCTCTTACAATTTTCTTGATTAATTTTGAACGAAATGTCATAATTAAAGGGAAATCACACACACTCGCGCACACACGCACGCACGCACGTACGCACACACACACACACACACACACACACCTCAACTTCAAAGTACCCCAACATGAGTTTTCCAAGTTAGGAGCTGTCACTCTGTCCCTTGTGTTGAGAGCTAAAATTTGAGGAATGAGATACTTTCATATACGCATAGGAAGCACGTGGTGTAATGGTTAAAGTCATAGGAAATGGACTCGTCCCGAGTTCAAATCCTGGAGTTGGTAATTGCATTTCACTTAGCGCTAATACCTTGGGAAAGGTATGAATTCTACTCTCCCTCCAGCTATGGGTAAATAGTAGGACAGACTGGGCTCTTTAACCTTGGTTAGGCAACCGGTCTAGGAGAAGGAAAACTCTTAATTCAAACCTGTTAAACTCCGCTTAAGAAATTGACCTTGTGTCACATCCTGCTCTTGCGGAGGGGTTGGTAAATATATATACGCATTTATTAAGATCACTAAAAACATATAAGTTCCCACATTTATCATGCAAAAGAAAAATATTACTTATAAAAGAATTAAAACATATTGCAGTACATAATTCATTACATTGTATTTTAGTATATTTTATACAATGCTTTGTTCTTATTAAAAAATAGCCAGAATTTTATAATGGTTTGGTGTGTTCTGGAACAGATTTATGGCATTTCAGTTTATTTCAATGAGGAAAATTAAATTGGTACACGAAGAAATTGAGATACGAGCGGAACGAATTAAACTTGTAAGTCAAGGTAATATATATATATATATATATATATATATATATATATATATATATATATATATATACTAGACAAAACGAGACACGTTAGCTCACCCATTGAGCTCTCGGTAGATAATTGTGATTATGTAGGTATTGCCAAAGATCTGTTTGCAAAATAAATTTAACCCCTAGACTGTAAAATCTTTTACCAAAAATCAGGGAATTATCCGATTTTAATGAAATTTTCTGGGTTGATTTATCAAAGAATGAATTTTATAATCCATTAGTTATTTTATTTCAAATATTTATGATTTTTTTCAGGTCACTTAAATTTGACCCCCCATAATTATTTTTGGGTCGCAAAATATCGGTGGGGTTATATAGAGGTGAAGCTTATTATAGTATAAATAAAAAGAAAAAAGATCGAATGTGTGAATAGAAGAAAAAATGTTAAGGTATCGTATCTGGTAGAAAATAAGTACCGAAAATCGGAAAACTAGTTTTTTGAGATTTTTTTTACTCTGTTGTTTTTGCATATAATTAGCTTCTAGAATATCAGTGAAAAAATTATACAGCGATATTTCTTCTGTCTAAAAGGATGGGGGCATAACTTTTCAATCAAATAATCGATTTAATTAATTTTAATTCGTTTTTAAAAATGAAGATGAGACAACATTTTGGCAGTCCCTAGGATTAGGGAAAAGAGAGTTTGCAAAGTGAATTAAATTAAAAAGAAAACGAAAAAGAAAAAAATACGGGCGGAGAGTAAAAAAAAAAAACATTAATATCATTTAACTACTCATTTTATTTGTATCTTAAGATTCAGCGAGGAGCCCGTAGCTTGATAAAATTCCACTTTCTATTTCAATTCAAATTAGGTCAAACGTTTCCTTTCTTAAAAAAGATACAAGTAAAATGAGTAGTTAAATTCTCTATCACAATAACTCTCCCATCTCCCTCTTACTCACAAAGAGAGAGAGAGAGAGACTAACATGTATAAGGAGGAGGTAATCAAGATATACATAGAGAGGGTGAAAGTTATATGCAGAGAGTGAGGGACGGATCAGTTTTTGACTTACGACTAATTAGATCCAATTGAAATTGAAGTTTTTCAAACATAACTCAATCCTAAAAGCAAGGAATATTTTAGTATGAATTTTGTGTCATTACATTAAACAGAAGAAAAGCCTTTACGAAACAAAAATGATTCGCTCAGATTTAGTATAATGATAGATAGATAGATATCAGACGATGGATGAACACATTGTGTTCCCGGTTTAACAGCATCCATCATGATACTAATATTTCTATGTAATAAGTCAACTACGAATGTAGACACCCCAAAATTATTATTTTGTAAGTTCAACTAGAAATCACTTTATTCTTTACATTAGATTATTTCTAATGTATTGGCATAATATACATTTTTTCATTGTTTTTGCTGGGTTTCGTTTGCACAAACACGCATATATATATATATATATATATATATATATATATATATATATATATATATATATATATATATATATATATATAAACAGAGAGAGGGTGAGAAAAAGAGAGTTTATGCCGTTAACAAAATTAGATAATGGAAGCTGGATATGATCTACCTGGGTTTATAAATATAGCTTATTATTAGATTTAAAATATTCTTCTAGAAACGGACAAAATGAATTGAATTTGTCTCACAACAGAAATAAATATTTGATGTCACTGAATCCTGAAGGTCCATTTCGAAATACTCCAGTCCCAGTCACATCTATGGCAATATAATGAACTATGACAACATTTCTTAATTATTTTCTTATTAAGCACATAATTATGCAGATGTTTCTATATTGGTAGTTAAACGTCATGAACTATTTGAAGGAAAATTAAAAGAGGTTATGTAGTGATTTACGTATTTTGAAAACATTTGCATCGTGACATTAACCTAACATGAATGGAGTGCTTTTCAGAGAGTCGACCCATAGTAAATGAGATTGATATGAAAAACATTAAAACCAGAAGAAAAAGGGAAACACTATCCATCGTGTTACTAAACCAGCGGCTTTCATTTACATCCCTTTTAAGTGGCACAATAAGATTAACGACAGTCCTTACGTTATTTAATATAATCCGTAGACAGTAACTCTCAGAGAAAAAGAGAACAAGTATATACTGTACATTTACAGCCACAGTGTAAAAGTACATATGAGTGCTGAACAGATTCATTCAGTAAGGCCTAAAAGGAAACGATATGAAACTTTTGGCCGGATGTACAAATATTGGCAACAGTAACGACCTGATTTCAGAATACTTCCTTTTCTATACATTGAAAGAATGAGTAAACTAAAAAGCAGCACGGAAAATGCCCCACAAAAAAAGTATTGTTACAGCTGGATAAACTTTGTTAGAAGTGTTCTGCTTAATTCATTATTGAATCTTTACAGATCGCTTAACAGGTGTCCACTGTTATTGCCTGTCCACCACTAACAAAAGAAAGAACTGTTCAAGAAAATAAAAGTATAAATCTTTTCATGACAGGATTTTATATATGAAACAGCAATTTTGTTTAACAAAACAATGCTTTTGGGCTAATTATCCACTCAACATAATTTAAATACTGAAAAATAACTGACCACTTGATCAATATGCTATATATTTAATAAAATCATAGAATGGGAAAATATTACGAGATAAAACTTGAACATTAAAGTCAATTACATTATCTTAATATATTTAATTCTTCAAATTTTATTCATTTGTTTTTTGTTTTATTTTCGTTCTTATTTTCCAATCATCATTATTATTAACTTTGATTAATATTCTATTTCATTTTATTAATTTCATTTAATACATGTTGATATCTTTTTTATCAGAGTTGTTATTTCTCCGACAGCAAAACGTAAGAAACAAGAATAAAGTTTTTTGGTGAGACTCAAATTTACGTCCTCTTTTGTTTCGGTTACCAGTTGCTTAATCATCTAAGTTTTAAGAGAAGTTGGTATACTCTCTGGTTTTAAAGTAACGAACATTAAAAGAGTAAAGAAAATATTAATTAAAATCAATAAGAATAATAATGATTGTTATTAATTACGAATATTTCTAAAGAGATTAAATATCTATTAAGTATGACTTATCTAATAGTTACAACTTGAAGTCAGAGGAATCGATGTTGAAATCCTTTCAACCTAATTGCTATATTACAATGTCATAGACAAATAATAGTTGAGAGAACGTAGACAGGAAGAAATGTACTAAAAGTAAACGAATGGTTACACGTTGTTATGTATATTCTATAACAGCAACAAAAATAATAAAGGAAGAAAATAGTTATAAAATGGTGAATTGACGGCTTGCTAATTTATATAGAGCTCTGAAGTCTGGCAATTCTTCTTTAAACCATGAATTACAAAATGTTCTCGTCAATAAATTCTTGGAGAAATATATGTATTTTCCCGAAGAGTTTAGTGAAAAGAACTGTGAGATTTGCGAATGATTCATTTTCTTTTTCTTTTTTATTTAACATAACATTTTTGAGTCGAAAATGTATACACACAAAGAAAATCTACTGTTGAATGTATGCATCACATACTTTTAGTTTCGTCTTCATATTCTCTCGTTATAGAGAGAATTTAAATATTTAAGATAAATAACTTGTACTGATGAGAACATATTCACAAACAAGATTCATTTATTATCTTGAATATAATTACATAATCTTTAGCGGTGCAAAAATCTCTTTCAATATGAAAGGTACAAGGTATGATTAATCGCTTTTGCACATAAGTAATACATCAGAAATATATTGCCTTTTTTAGTGGAAATTACAACTTTATGTTAAAGTGGAGTCTTAGCTCGTTCTCACTCATAATATCTGAATGGAGAAAGTTATTAAATGCTATTCTCTTTATTTATTTTTCTTTATTCGGAATCAATTATAATGTCAATTCTAATCGACATAAACCGGATTTTAAGCGAGTACATACATGTTTTGATATTTGCAATGCTAAAACTAATATTTTCCCGTAGCATATATTTTCTCTGAAATTATTAAAAAGTATTTTTTAATTAAGTCGTAGATTTTATAAAAACATATTTATCAATATTCAATGAACAAAAAATTCAAATAGAAACCAATTTGTCTTTGTGCATAGGATCTTGAAATGTATTCAAATGAATTTATAGCATTGAAATATAACATATAAACCGTTACTACTACTACTACTACTACTAATAATAATAATAATAATAATAATAATAATAATAATAATAATAATTATTATTATTATTATTATTATATTATTATTATTATTATTATTATTATTATTATTATTATTATTCATAGAAATGCATAAACTGTTCTCCGATGAAATTATATTATTAATTTTACTAATTCACTTTATCTAATGGGTTTAACTTATTCACATAGTGACATGCACACAATGCATTAATATATTAAATTTTGATATATTCTATTTTAAGAAATAATAATATATAATACTTTACATAGTGTAAAATGGCTTCTTAGCTTTCTACAAGGCATAACACTATTAAAAAATGATGATACAGAATGATATTCTTTGACATGCAAATGGGAAAAAGTAATCTCAAGTGGGACTCCACTTTGTACTGTGTAATCTGATCTAAAATTCTCTTCAATACATTTTGTCATAGTAAATGATTAAAGGATTTTATAAGTCCACAAATAAAAGAAAGAAAAATGGAATGGCCCATTTAATGAAAGAAAATAAATGAGAAATGCTTTTCTATGATCAAGACGATTTTCGTTGAAGTAGGCCATTGAATGAACTCAGTCATTTTCAAATTAGTAAAAGAAAAGGAAATAACATTTTGGGGATTTGAATACCAAAAGAGATAATCACCGAAACCCTCGAAGACATTATTTCAAAATAAATGCAAGCAAGTTAACCAATCAAATAATACAGATCGTAGTTTTAAACCAATGAAAATAAAAGCAATCAGTTTTCAAAACCCTTTCGTCTGAAGCCTCTTTTTAGACATAAAACTATGGGAGACTGCTCAGAATTATATATTATAATCGAAGTTAAAGAAACTTTTCACTTGGGTTTTATAGAAAATAAATTGAACATTTGATATTGCATTTAAATATACAATGATATTATCTAATTATTTAAAGGATTTGTATATAAAAGTTGCGATGTTAATTGAAGTTTCACTCATATTTGAATTTAAAATAATCGTTTTTATAATCACTGTAGACACACACACACACACACACACACACACACACACACACACACATATATATATATATATATATATATATATATATATATATATATATATATATATGTTGTTTGTTTGAATATTAATGTATTTTGTCTATTTCAAACTATGTTTTCAAAACGTCGTTCCCTCCTATTTTGGGAATGAGGATAGTTAATAACGTCCTTATTAGTCACTAAGTTAGTTGCTGCAGATAATATCTAATTTTGGTTAAATGCATGTACACAATCTTTCTAATGGGATATGACTAAATAATCATAACGCATCAGATTGTTGATAATTGTATAAAGTCGTGTAAATATTTCTGCACAGAAAGTATAGAGAGGTGCAATTCATAATGATTCTTTGTATTTTCAAAGCATAATCGTTAGAACAATGAAACAATATTAATGGATTCACTTTCAATAAAGTAGAAATAAAAGTGATTGTCGGAGAATTAATGCTTATTTTCTTTATTCTCTAGATAACAAGTCATCCCTTTCTCTCTAGCTTTGGTAATCACTATCCTAAAGAATCGAATATCTCATCTCTCTTAGATGCCTTTTAACTATGCAACAACGACTGTTCCTCTTGGTTAATTCTTTTTCTACATAACAAGGTGTGATCATTAATATTCCTCTGGGCAATTTTCGTCTGCAACACACATTTGGTTGAATACCCGTAAGCAAGGTTCAAAGTTTGATTAACTCTTATTGATTTAATAGTCAACAGCTGTGGAATTACGTGCGATGATTTGATCAAAGTTTTCAGTAATCGCACTTGTTTAACCTTTAACTTTGCAAAAAGCAATAGGTAATATTTTTGTTATTACGGTTTTGCGGTGTAAAAGAATTCAATACTGCTCATACATTTTCCTTGCAACTTTACCAATTATGATTTCATCATAAAGTATTTTGAGAATTATATTTACTAAAATGTAAGAATATTTTAAATTTTTATCTCAAAAGTAAAAAGCTAAATTTACTTCAATATACTCAAAACATTATATATGTAGTTTACCTGTGTTCCAGCTAAAATACAGCTTCTTAATAGCAAGTAGTACATTTTTGGGACCACTTCATATTTTTATAAATCATCACATGTATTGCTGGTTAACTTATAAACTGCAATGAAAAAAGGTAATGGTAGTTTCGAAGTAGAGTAGCTGTGTCTGTGTAATTTTAGATATCACCAGAACTTAAAAGAAAGTGATAAACCCCCAGTTAATACAACAATGAGACCGTTAGTTACTGACGAGGATTGAACTCGTTCAACAAAGATAAACCTCGCCTCAAAAATTAACTAAATGCTGGTGTTTTGAGTTAGTTTTAGACGCACATACATTGTACAACATATACTGATTTTCATGGAACTTCGTAGTTGTTGATCACTAAGGCTACCATTATTGATACTACGGCATTAGTGATCTTTGTGCAAGCTGATTATGTTACATAATTCATGGGTAGCCTATGAATTGTGTAAGTAGTGTAGTTAGACATTTTAAATTTAAGTTCGGAAGATTTAAATAACTATGGAAAATTACTGTCAGCCGTTATAGTTATGATTGGCATGTGGTGACTTCTACTTGACCTCTTCCAAAACCCACCAGAACAGAAATCAATTTTAGTTAAACAGTTGCCGACAGAAAGTCAGTGGAAGCTGACGCAGCGGTCCCTCGCTCAAGATGCCGATTTCTCATCTGCGCGGTTTCAATAAACTTTTTGGACTGGGATTGTTTTTAATAAAATCTTAATGAAAAGCAACACAGTCTTGCTTGCTTAATTAATCAACAAGAAATGCACAGACTTCTCAGCTCGGAAGGAAGAAATCAACCCACAGAAGAAACCCAAAGGAAGATATCGACCGACCAAGTAGACAAGAGAAAAATAGAAGAACCCGTCTCATCCACATCTGTCTGTCTCTGACTCTGTCTCTCTCTCTCTCTCTCTTTCGCCATTTATATACCCGAGATGAACGGCTATATAACAATTAATCTCTGTAATAGTGGTAAGTGTTTTTCATTGAGGTTCTCTATAATAACTCATTTGTAACTCTTTATTTTCCGGTGATGAAAGTTTCCATTATGATCAGGTGACTTGAATTTCATTCCAGAAACACTCATCTGACTTTCAAGTACTACATTAGACGCCGCTTTTTTCAGATTTTAACGTCCTTAAATATGTATAGGTGATGTTGAAGACCTTACTAAATTCCCAGAAACTATATTAAAATCGGTTATCTACACGTCTGGAACATATCTGGGTAGATAAGCAGATGCAACGACTTCAGCCTCTCTTAGAGTTTATGCCACGCCGCGTACCGGCCGTTATTGATGCTAAACGTTATTAGGTAGTTGTCTCTGACTTTTGGTACATTAGCTTATCAAAAGTTGAATCTATTAACCCTATTGATGACATGTATCTTACAGTATAATTAGTGTTGCTTTTGTTGGCTGCATATTATCTAATGAATGGGATATGATTTATATAATACATGTCAGACAATAATTACTTTTGGCTATGATACAAAGACGATGAACATTTAAAACTGTTATTTTTCAATGATTAACATATTATCTCCTCTATTGGCATTCGCTAATGGATGCATGGTTGTTTTATGAATACAAAATCACAATAGATTATGACAAAAAGTTAATCTCTATATATATAAAGTTGATAGTGTGTGTGTGTGTGCGCGCGCGTGTGTGTGTGTGCGTGTGTGCGCGCGAGTGTGTATCTGTGTGTATATTACATAAAATTGTGGCATCAAAATAACTGCCATTTATATTGGTGATTTGTCACTCTTATCATTACTTATGCCGCTTTTTTATTGGCCACTGAAGCAATTATTATTTGGTGTAGCTATATATTTTACAAATTCAACCCTAAAATACGGATGGTGACAAATAACTATTTTGTTTTTTTATTTCTAATCTGAGCTTTATGAATGAATATTTGTTTTGTTGAGAGTTTTATAATTAGATAAAGCCTTTACAAGTAATGACATTGACTTTTGTTACTCTCATAACTTGATAAGTGAAGAGGAGTAATCACAGTGAGACTTTTTATTTATTTTAAAGATCTAAAAAAATTTAAAATTTCCTTTCTGAAATTTGTTTGAAGTAATGACCATAAAAAATAAGAATGTAAGTTATTTGATTGTTTGCATTATGATGAATATATTTGTTTATTTATCTTATTTTGGTTTATTTATAGAAAAAAGTAAATATTTTACCATTAAAAACAAATGGGACATGGATTAGATTATGTGCATATGATTATTGTCCGAGGGTTAGTGTTATCCGGGCAATACCAGTTTATTCAGCTAGTAATGAAGAAATTGCATGAGCGGAGAAAAAGACTTCTCACCCAAATAAAAGGTGATGGAAATGCCAGAATTCTTATGACTTTTAAAAATAAAACTGACATAAAAACATAATCAGAAAATAATTTGACGTAGCTTTGTCAGTTCTTTTAAAACTACAAACTCCTTTTCACTAATAAGAGAGAGAGAGAGAGAGAGAGAGAGAGAGAGAGAGAGAGAGAGAGAGAGAGAGAGAGAGAGAGAGAGAGAGAGAGAATGTTGCTGTTAAGATTGGTAACAGGTGATAGTGTCAGTCAATACAGTTCTGACACGATCAAATGAAAAAACAGCTTAAATGTATTCCACTGAGTCCAGCTGTAAAAACTTAGGATTAGAAACGTAATCGCCAAGTGTTTTTGCTGCTCAAGAGACAATAACTAACATTAAATAACAACTAGAAAAGATCCCTTTTCATAGCCAATACGTATAGAAGTTACAGATGTCAACAAATGCATATGTTCCTTTTCTTCAACCAAGAAAAGCGCTACATGATGACGATTGATTATACAAATATAATACTAAGCCAATCCCTTATTTTGTGTTCATTAAGTTAGCTAAACCTAAAATTGCTTAAACATATAATATAGACATAGAGCTGAAAATTCCCTAGAAACCAAAGTTATGATCTTTTGAAAATCAAAACTGGAAAATAAATTTGTGGGACGAGTCAATGGCTACCAAGCAACGTTTATTACCTCAGAAGACCTCAACAATTGTTCAGTGTTACTAGTTTGAAATCCGACTCGTAGGGCAAAATTTATTCTAGCTGATAAAATTATAAGTTTTGACAACTTCAATCAAGTGTCATTAATTATATATATGCATTCACAGAGACTTATCTCTCTCTCTCTCTCTCTCTCTCTCTCCCTCTCTCTCTCTCTCTCTATCTTATTTATCTATCTATCTATTTATGTGTCTGTCTGTCTGTCTGTCACTACGTTTGCAGTAGATACTGAGTAACTGGACCGTTGGCTAATCGAGGAAATCATTTATTTGAAAATCCTAAATAAATCAAGTATATTTTTAATAATTATTATCTTCATTTTTTAAATGGGAGCCAAGCTGATTATTTTTATGTTACAATAAAGAAGTAATTGTTAAATAAATTTCTGTAAAACTGCCCATTATCTTTACTTGAGCCATACTTCAGAAACTGTTGGAACATACAATTAATGAATTCTTCAAACATCAGGGAATTACAGTCGTTCGATAATAATAATAATAATAATAATATGCACAAGCCTGAAGTTCTCCTGGAGAATGAGACGCATAAAATTCTCTGGGATTTTGAGATATAGACGGATCACCTAATTCCCGCAAGGAGACCATACCTAGTATTGATTAACAAGAAGAAGAGAACCTGCCATCTCGTGGATTTTGCTGTCCCAGCCAACACCGAGTGAAAGTGAAAGAAAGCGAAAAGACGCATACCTAGACCTTGCCAGAGAAATGAGATAACTGTGGAACATGAAGGTGATGGTCGTGTCAATTTTAATTGGTGCCCTTGGAACGGTGCCCAAGGGTCTGGCAAAGAATTTGGGTGAATTGAAAATCAGAGGAAGAATCGAGACCATCCAAACTACAGTATTATTAAGATTTGTTAGGATACTTAGAAGAGTCCTGGAGACCTGAGGAGACTTGCTGTCACTCAGTCCCCAGTGAACTACCGTCAACGGCAGGTGTGAAAAACTTGGAAATGAAAAAAACCGGATCGCCTAATCATATCCAGAAGACCAGACCTTGTATTAATCAACTAGAAAAAAGAACTTGTCATCTAGTGGATTTTGTTGTTCCAGTGGATCACAGAGTGAAAATAAAAGAAAGATAAATACTTGGATCTTGCCAGAGAGCTGTAAAACTGTGGAACATGAGAATGGTGGTGATACCAATTGTAGTTGATGCCCTTGGAATGGTTCTCAAGGATTTAGAAAAAAGACTGGAAGAATTGGAAATTTGAGGAAGATTCGAGACCATCTAGACAACAGCATTGTTAAGAACGGATACAATTATGAGACTGGAAGAAATATTAAAAAACTACGAAAGGATGAAAAAATCCTTAACAACGCAAAAGAATGAACAACTAAAAGACAACAGAAGAAATGCGCAAAAATACTGACAAAAGAAGGCAGACTGAAAAATGCTGATACAGGATCCAACAATACCAGCAAAACAACTTAAAAAACAAAACAAAAGAATATTTCATGAACACATACATATTGAATCCCTAAAAAAACACCAGAAAGTCGCAAACTGGAAGACGTCGGGACACGAGGGAATCCATGGATTGTGGCTCAAATGATTTACAGTGATCCACAACGGAATAGCACAAGAACTACACAAAGAGACAAAAGTTACAGAATGGATGAAACGGGAAAAATCTTAAATCAAAAAACTTCTAAAAAAGGAACCATCCAATGATGTAGGACATCTTGACAGCACAGATAAAAGCAGAAATCTATTAGTTATTTGAAAAGATGTCGCAAAGAAACTCAAGACACGAATGACCTACTGTACATCAATCAACAAATACTACAAGTAAATACAAGGACGTATTTATCCATGGCGTGAATAGATTGCAAATAGGTATGCGACATAATCTCACAAAGATAGATCTTAGAGTGCTTGAGAATGTTCTAAATTTCCACCCAATTACGACCAGAAGGTCAGGTCAATTTATAAAACAAATAAAACAAAAAGAAATGAATATTTCTACTAGTAGACTTTGCCGTTCCAGTATAAATAAAGGAATGATGAAAATAAAAAAAGCGAAAAATCGAGACATATATGAATCTTGCTAAGACTGAAAACTGTGGAATATGAAGATGACAGTAATACCAATCATGGTCAGAGCACTGCTGGGATCTATAAGAAGGAATAGTGGCTTAAAGAGCTAACAAGACTTGCTGACACTCGGACTCCAGTGAAACCCACTAGTTACTACCAGTATTAAAATCTCGTAAGGATTATTATTATTATTATTATTATTATTATTATTATTATTATTATTATTATTATTTCACTCCTTGTGAGTTTTTCACAACAGTGTTAGCTGATGGTATTTTACTGGAGGCTGAGTGACAACAAGTCTCCTCATGTCTCCAGGACTCTTCTGGGTATTGAATCCAGACTACTGCATTGTTACATTCGGATACGACTGTAACAATGCAGTAGTCTGGATGGTCTCAATTTTTCCTCTGATTTTCAGATCCTCCAGTTTTTTCCCAAGCTTTTTGGGACTGTTTCAAGTGCACCAATTACAATTGGTATCACTTTTACCCTCATATTCCACAGCTTTTTCAATTCTCTGGCAAGGATCAGGTATTTGTCTATCTTTTCATTTTCCTTCGTCTTTACCCTGGAACAGCAAAATCTACCAGTTGACACTTTTTTTTCTTTTCTTTTTGTTAATCAATACTAGGTCTGGTTTTCTGCTTGGGATGAGGTGATCCATCTTTATCTCGAAGTCCCAGAGATTTTGTGCGTTTCATTCTCAAGAATTGATTCTGGTTTATGCATATACCATTTTGTTGTATGGTCAAAATTTAATTTTTGCATAATTTCCAGTGGATCACCTTCCCAATCTAGTCGTTCCTAGCTTTGTATTTCGTTGTGCTAGTTTGCTACATTCGCTTAATACATTGTTTATAGTCTCATCACTGTTACCACAGTCTACATTTACGGTTTTGTTGTGACTTATAAATGTTTGCTTTGATATAATTTGTTCTTATGGCATTATTTTGTGCAGCAATTTGGGGTTTCCTCTTCTTAACCACGTCCAAGTTTTTTTCATGAGCAGCGTCTCTAATTTGGCGTTTGAAATATACATATAATTGTTTTTCTTCCCATCTTTGTTTTCCTGTTTTCGTGGTTTTTCTGATTGTCCATATGTTACATTTGCGGTTATCGGCTGCTATAAGTAATCTTTCTTTGTTCTTTTTACGTATTCTTTGAGCCCTTAAATTGTGACCTCTATACAATTCTCTATGATGGCAAGATCTTTTCACCTTTCTTTATCTCTATCGTCTCTAGGATGTGAAATCTTGTGCGTTGTTCTTAATTCTATAGTCTTTTAGTCAATCTGAGTTCTTCTTTTGTCCATTTTAAGAATGGTCCAGAGTATCTTATAATGGGGACGGCCCAGGTATGTATTCCTTTGGTGAGATTTATCCTGCTGAGCTTGGTTTTTCGGGGGTTTCTTGTTCTCCAGAGGTATTCTTTTTTAACTTTTACTTTTATCGCTGATTGCTTGATAATGTCTGCTTCTAGAATTCCTACGTATTTGTAGTTTTCTTTTTCTCCAAGAGTTTTTAGTGTCCTGATATGGTAGTTGTATCATTATTATTATTTTCACTCCTTTTGAGTTTTTCACATCAGCGTTAGCTGATGGTATTTCACTGACGTCTGAGTTACATCAAGTCCCCTCAGGTCTCTAGAACTCTTCTGAGTATTCTAGCTGATTGCAGCAGTGCGGTAGTCTGGATGGTCTCAATTCTTCCTCTGATTTCCAGATCCTCCAGTCTTTTTTCCAAGTTTATTGGGACTGTTCCTAGTGCACCAACTACAGTTGGTATCTTTTTCACTCTCATGTTCCACAGCTTTTTCAATTCTCTGGCAAGGTCCAGGTATTTAGTCATCTTTTCATTTTCCTTCAGCTTCACGCTGTGATCTGCTGGAACCGCAAAATCTACCAGTTGACACGTTCTCTTTTTTTTTGTTAATCAACACTAGGTCTGCTCCCCTGGCTGGGATGGGGTGATCCATCTTTATCTCAAATTTCCAGAGAATTTTATACATTTAATTCTCAAGAACAGATTCTGATTTATGCATATACCATTTTGTTGCATGGTCAAAATTTATTTTTTGGCATAATTTCCAGTAGATCACCTTCCCAACCCAGTCGTACCTAGCTTTGTATCCCCGTTGTGCTAGTTTGTTACATTCACTTAATACGTGGTTTACAGTCTCATCTCTGTCACCACCCAGTCTATATTTACTGTTTGTTGCGTCTTATCAATTTTTGCTTTGATATAATTTATTCTTATGGCATTAATTTGTGCAGCAATTAGAAGTGATTCAGTTTCTCTCTTGAGGTTTCCTCTTCTTAACCATGCCCAGGTCTTTTCATATGCAAGCTCTCTGATTTGTCGTTTAAAGAGCCCATATAATTGTTTTTCTTCCCATCTTTGTTTTCTAGGTTTGTTGTTTTTCTATTTGTCCATACATTACATCTGCTGTTGTTGGCTGCTATAAGTAATCTTTCTTTGCTCTTTTTTGCGTATTCTTCCAGTCCTTGGATTGTGGCCTCGACACAGTCTATGTTGGCGTGATCCACCTTCCTTTCTTGATACATATAGCCTATCTCTATCATCTCTAGGGTGTAGAGCCTTGTGCATCGTCATTAATTTCCTAGTCCTTTGGTCTATCTGTCTAAGTTTTTCTTTTGACCATTTTAAGAATGGCCCAGAATATCTTAAAACGGAGACAGCCCAGTATTTATTCATTTGATTAGATTTCTACTGTTGAGCTTCGTTTATAGGAGCTTTCTTATTCTTCTGGGGTATTTTTTTCGTAACTTTTTCTTTCATCTCTGTTTGCTTCATATTGTCTGCTTCTAAAATTCCTAAGTATTTTTAAGTTTCTTTTTCTTCTAGTAATTTTATAGTGTCCTGATTTGTTATTATTATTATTATTATTATTATTATTATTATTATTATTATTATTATTATTATTATTATATGAGAGTGATATGAATAATTATATTTCGGACTGTTGTCCGTAATACCTGAAACTGAACCCAAGGTTACAGTGGCCTGAACGTTGTATTTATACACAATAAAGATGAGGACAACAGTCTTACTCAGATCATTATTTCTATGACAGTGATGAACAGGAGATAATATACTGGATGGGTTGATGGGTTTGATTTAGACTTGTGTGATACCAATTACTCCCAATGGTAACGCAAATGATACATAAAACCAGGCTTCCCTATTTCAAAAGAGTATCATTTACTATTTTCTCCGATACGCACTGTTTCTCGCTGTCGTAAAAATAATGACCCGAGTGAGTTGCAATAAAAAGGAATTAAAAAGGGAAAAGATAAAATAAAATAGAAGTAAACATTTTGGTAAAAATTTGCTAAACAAAACTAAAACTTTAGTGTTGCAATATGAAAATTTCAGATTCAACTCACTAATTAATCCTTACTGGGTCAAGTTTAGAAAAAAGTAAATTTTTCCAATCTTTCTTTATTTATGATATAAACGATTTTAAAATTATGTAAATCGTTGAAAGAGATTCGTAAATCTAGGAGTAAATGTGAACCAAAAAGAATGTCAATAGATAAAACAGGAATAGAATCAAACAATTTTTTTGAGTTTTCAAAAATTATTTTTATCTTCTAAAATCTGATAAAGCGATAAAGTAGGACGAAATCGTCAGCCGGATTTGGTATTTCACTCAATTTTAGGCAAAGTTTGTTTTTAATTCAATGACCTACATTAAATACAATGGTCTATTTTTCATTCTTCCATGTCCACTTAATAATTCAACTGCAAGCAGCTTTTAACAACACCTTTGATTTACATTACTTTGTCTCTAAGAACAGGATACTCAGAAGGTAAATGTACACACACACACACACACACACACACACACACACACACACACACACACACACATACACACAATATATATATATATATATATATATATATATATTATATATATATATATATATATATATAATTCACTTCGTTTGCTTGTTTATATGTTACCAATCTAATAGATCAATCGTGATAAAATACCCATTTACCCAGAGAGTGGGGAGAAATACTCTGATCCTGGACCATTTTATCAGGAAGGTCAAATTCATCTCGAAATCTAATAGAATTGCCACCTGCATGAACACTATTCTCCTATTCACGTGTTGTAGGCTGAAGGTTTTTGGTCATCTGTACAGAAAGTCAATCGAATGATTTTGTGTTCAGTAAAATGTGATTTGGGATATTCTTTGTTATCCCGGGTGACGATAAGTTTACTGTGTAACGTTTTACGGCGTCTTTGTCTTTGAATGAATTCATCCGATGATGTCGTAATTGTACAATTGCTCGCGGACCTTCAAGCAAATAAGAGTCGTATTCTCATAACGGTGGATTTAAAAAATATATAAGATTAGATAAAATATAGATTAATCAAATGGAAATAATGATAGAATTGCAAATGTATATAAAATACTAATAAATAAAAAAGGATCACTTAGCTTATTTTTAAAAGAAAATAATCTCATGTAAATTGAAAAAATATAGGTGAAATTTCACAATACTTAGTAATAAATATTAATTATAATAATGATATAAAAAGTCTTATTACTAAAAAAACAAGTAATATAATTCTTCTAAATGTTTGTATTAGATTTATATAACGAGTACTTTGATAATGTTAAAAATATATATATTTTTAAGGCTTGTGTAAGAAAATTGAAAAAAAAAAGATTATTTTATTCTCTTGAATGGATGAATACATTCACAAAAATTAGGAAAATAGCCACGGAAGTTTTTTTTTCTTCTTCCTTTATATTTTCCCTCTCAGCTCGAATCACGCCATTTTATTCTGTGGGTCTCATTTTCTATGATTAATCATCGGCGGTGATAGTGTCAGTCTTTTTCTTCTGTTTATTATTATTTCTGTTTTTTTTTTTTTTCAAGCAAAGAAGCTGTATTTATGTTGCATAAGTCAATGTTTCAAAACGAAATTACGGCTGTAGTGTCACGCTATAATTGCTTACTTGAATGCTTCAATGAATTTAACTGACTCTAGACGACCCGTGAACCCGTTGGGTTCTCGTTATAGTAAGAGTCCATGATGATATTGTGACTGACATTTAAGAAAGAGTGAAAGATTGTAATTAGTATTTCATAGTTATCTCATATATATCAATACTTTGAATGATTAAAAGATGGTAGTCAAAGTGAATGAAGACTACACAAAACTATTATTCAATTACAAATTGAACTGAAAATTGTGTTATACCTTAAGTTACAGCATTTCAAGTGTATTGGTCAAATAAAAACCTCTCTTGAATGTGTCACTTTTGCTGGGAAACAGTTACAATTACACACACACACACACACACACACACACACACACACACATATATATATATATATATATATATATATATATATATCGGCTGATACCGACTTTAGACCACTCCAACAATTACTATATATATATATATATATATATATATATATATATTATAAGTTTTAAGTTTTGTCTACTGTACAGCAAACAAGAGTCATTGGGAACTGTCTGTGAGGTAAGTAGCACCATGACGCAATTCTCTCCTCCAGAAATTTGAAAACGGTATGCTGTACTGCTTGATATTCACACTGGAAGCTCCAATATGAATATTTCAGAGTGTTTAGGAGTCAATATAAAAACTGTGCAGAGGATTCGAAAACAGTTGGATGAGTCAAATTGTGATAACGATCGTACGGAAGGCTCACACTGATCGTTCCGATGAGAAAAGTAACCCCGAATGCCATGATTGACAACGATCCCAGCAAGTAAGTCACATTCATAGCCAGGACTATGGGAGTGATTGAAATACTTATCAGGCAGGTAGTGCATGAAGACATTCGTTATTTAAAAATTTTTTATACAAGATGAGAAACGGTACATTTTTTTACATGTCATTAAGGACAAGGGGAAAGACATTACTGCAAATTTTTTCAACAAACTCTAGCATCCCATCCAACTGAACATGTTTTGATATTTCGAGAAAAAATACTACGTAGATCAAATGGTGTGAAATCATAGATTTTCGTGTTCCATCTATCCATAAATTTAACAAATGAGTGGAATTGTCACAAATCAAGTGACGAAAAAGGCTTATAGCTCACCTTTCCAAGTCCACGACAAATTTGTTAGCATTGTCTGTACAGCTATTAACGATTTTTAGTCGGAGTTAAGTGAGGTGAAACATTCAACCTTACATCTTCCGAACATTCTATGAAAGTGAACGTCTCTTCACATAATCATCATTAAAAGTCTGTGAGTCGGAAACACTTACCTTCTCGCATGAAGAAGGAGGTAGTGCTCTCTGATTGTGCTCATGAAAACTACAATGGGAGACACGTGGTGTTCTGCAGGTGGAAAGTCATCTTTATAAGTTCGTGAATCAACTAAGGACTTTCTTAGCCGTACATGGGCCAAGCACGAGAATTAATATAGTTCCTCAGAACAAAAAGCTGGTTAGAATATATTCTGACATGACCCACTCATCATATCACTAAATATAAATTATGTGTCAACTCTTAGATCTTCTCCCCTAATAACATTGTCTCTACCAATCCCCTTATAGAATTTTATATATTTACTTTAATTTAGTGCGGTACTAGTAGAACTTCCGTTGGTGATCGGTTGAGATGGTAGAGATCCAATAGCATGCCGGTTTACGTTGATACATATGTATACAAATTTAACCGACTGACTGGGACGTAGTACTCGCGAGAGGAAGAGACATAATAAGCGAGAGCATTATTTCAAAAACTTTAAAAATTCTGTATGAAGGCCGTCTCTTAGATTGAAAGTAAGCATTTACGCGCTGTATATCTATATGTAAGTGATAAGTTATAATTAATAGTTTAATAAGTATGTGAAATTATAGATTTTTCGAAAAGTTTAATTTTAGGTTAGTTACACAGTACTAATTCGTAATTTCTCTGAGCCACTTGTGAGAATTCAAATGTGTTCTACCTTTTTTCAATTTTACTTCTCGCGCTGAAGAAATTTTTTAAGTGTTGAGGATCTATTTCATAATTTATTTCAACGCCATCCAGCTCGCCTTTCTAGTGTCTTTTCATCGATCTCGGTCCGCAGTATATGAGAGGCGTCGGATTACTGTCTTGTTCTAGACAACATACGAGGCTTTCGTGAGCTGTCGCTCTGTTTCAACTCGTGTTACTCCAATCGCAGGCGCATACGCGGGAGCGCAGAGTAGTCCGAATCAGATAAAGACAAAAGTCCATTAGTGAGGGATGCATTGTTTGGCGGTAGACAAGGTTTTGAGTGTGATTATTGGCCTCTTTTGGCTAAGGAGTGTGTGCGCTTGCGTTCACAACCTTCTAGTCATCTAGCTATATAAAAATAACCTTTGTAGATCTCCTTGCGATCATAGTGTCGCTAAAGTTGACTAGACGGGAGGAGGGTGATAAATTAGACCATACGCGCTCGACTGCATCCTGTGACCTGATACCGAACGGTTTTAGCCACCTCCATGACTAGCACAGTCTTTACACACTTCACTTGACTCACTAATACATATATGTTATATGTATATATTTACTATATATACTAATCAACATACTATTAATAACTATACACTCCAAACCAATCACTCAAATACACCACTCACACTACAACACACTACACTAATACATTAATATATATTAATTTAAATTATATTAATATATTTATAATAGTAATAGTGATATAGAGATGAATGAGAGAGATATGAGTGAAGGAAGAGAGATAATATTTACGATTTGTATTTAATTATGATGGGGATATATTTGCAATATGGTAGATTATGAGTCTTGAAAGCATAAATCCTAGGTGATTATGAGACAAGTCAGATATACAGAGATTCATAAATAAAATTAGACAGACCGTGTAGGATAGACAGAGACAGTTTAGATTGTGCATAAAGAGAAATCACGATAATATTTGCTAAAGAAAGAATAATGATATATAGCTTAGAAGAAGATCATAGATGAGCTAACGGATATAAGTGTAATATATACTCATTCTTTAAAGAATGAAATGTTAAAAAACTATTTTTACAGTCTGAACTAAAAAATAATTAGTTATTTCATATTGCTAAATGGACACGTAACTTTCTCTATATCTAGTTACATAAAACTGGAAAAATTGTATCTATTCTTTATATATACTTGATACTCAATGTTTTGTTTCTGTTGAATTGTCTCTTTCTTTTCCTAGTTAGTTATTTGTAGATTATAGAGTTGCTCAATCAATAAATTTTACTGAATCTTTTACAATAGAACACCAATATTATTATAGTGTGTATGGAGTAAGTATACAAAGACTATCTCTAACAGTTTCATAAATTAAGGGTGTAGGTGAAAATCATAACAAAACCGCTATAATCTCTATCTGTGTTGTGTTCTTATCGATGATATACAGTCGTCCAAAAGGAATCATCAGCCTCATTCAAACCTCACACTAAAGAAAGTTGTTCTCGCTTCCTCACCCTCAATTATATTGTGAAATATATTACGAAAAGCTACTATATTGTCTTTTTTTTATGTTAAAGTTTTTTGAGTACTCTGTTTCATTAGAATGCTCCCAATATAATCATTAGTATAAAAAATGAAATAAATGCTTACCGCGAAGAATTATGATTCATTTATTATTTAGTTATTTTAATTATGTTGATTCAAATCTCTCCTCATTAATAGAATTAGTATCTTTTTTTATCATAAAGATTATGTTCTAGATGTGTTATCTTATCTTGGTGATATTCGTGGTAGTGATGATGGCGAGATTAGGAAAATGTGGCGAAATCTTTATGCTCTTGTGATGTGTTGCAGCTCGTATATTCTTAGGGTTATTCCACATTATCGCTACGATAGACAATAGGAAAACGTTCATTTATCGTAGTATAGTTAGTAGTAGATTATGTGGGCCAAAATTGCTTTCCTTAAGTAGTAAGTAGTAAGTAGTGTGTAGTAGAGTAAAAATCTCGTATCATAACTCTGCACGTTCTCTCAGAGTAGGGTTAATGTGGTATGTGAAATTAAGAATGATCGCGTACTCTGTATTGTCTTATCTTTCAGTATTTTTATTTATAACAGCATTCCAGAATGTCAGCATATCGAAAGAGATGTTCTCTGTCATTTTTCACTCATATGTTCCTGTTGTCATATGTTGTGTATGTGAGAAAACTAAATTAAAAAAAGATATGAGACAAGAATTATATGACCTTGTATGTTGAGGGCTAAGATGTGATGTAGAGAGGAAGAAAATTCATTAAGATTGACTTAAAAAAGACAAGTATTACTGGGCATTTACTAGAATATTATTAATTTATTATACTTATATAAAAAATAAGGTTAACGGATATCTCTTTATTTGGCAATATTTCTGAATATACGGAACAGATTGTACAATATGGCTATTTCTACAATAATCCAATTTGATTATTAGGTCGAGTAACTACTGGATTAGACGTATATGGTTCTCAGAATAAAAAGGATATAACATGAGTGACTAGAACCGGAGTCATCTTGCTAATATAGAGAAAAACGAAAAAAATCATTTAAACGTTTTGACCAGTGATACGAGGTGTTTCAGGGTGAACAATTTCGACAATCAATTCATAGCCACCGCTACAGGAACGCTAGCTCATAAAACTCCTGTGTCTTATATCCACAACATACAATCATGCAATACAACCATCTACAGCACCGATTTGTAGGATAACAAAAACTATGTGACTCTCAAATAATAAATATCAGGGTAAATTTTATTACCAATTTTTTAATTGAATAATTTTCGTTATTTGATTTATATCAATATATAATGATATATTTATATATTATTATATAATGAGAAAATGCTCAAGGTCCTATGTTTGTTACATTCGCCGATAAAAACTCATTAATTATCTTTTATGTATTTAAATTTTTATTACATGCATTAACTCCAATAAAAATCAGGTGGTGAAATATTAAGGAATATTACTTTAAGCAAAACCTTTCATTATCCAAAGAACGATACTCGAGCTCTCTTGTACAAAGTTATATTGGCTTTAAATATTTTTTATTAAAAAAAAATTGAACATTAAATATATGTGATATACATCAAATCTAATATTTTTAAGGCGTTTATAATAATTTGTGATATTACAATTGAATATAAAACAAACAATTATCCTATGTTCTCTCGTGTAAAGTTTTCGTGTACATAATTAGAAAATATTCAATAATTCTTAGGATAACACTCATTCAGCAAATCCACTCAACAAAAATCTACAAATACCTCTGTAAAACGAGTATAATTTACAAATAAATTTATGAGATGTCAATATTTTCTTTATAACTTTCTTAAAATTAATACATTTGTGGCTCAGCCGAATTATCATCTATTATTATCTTAGTGTTCTCGTAAAAATGATATTGTTTTTATTCATATAGTATTTGGAATTTAATTTAAAGTCCTAAATAATTTTTTCATGTATTTCATTAATTCTCTTATCTTATTAATTATTAATTTTGTCATGTGACTCTCTGATAGTGTGCGCTCGCCTGTTGTACACGTATTTTGTTATGAGATAACTTGCAATTTTGCGCACACATATATCCCAGAGGCAGATTTTCTTTAAATAAATTAATATAATATTTTACAACATCTATTACATTCTGATTCTATATTTTATTATGTTTTTTCGTCTCTATAGGAAACATCTTATCTCGAGTGTTTTAATTTTTTATTTAATGACAAGATATAATGAATATATGCCCTCTATATTACCCAATCCACAAAATAATACTCACCACACCCTGATATCTCTTTAGCCGTCTGTCGCTAGATATAAACAACACTCATATCGAGGAAAGGCGCTAGACGCTACTTTGTATGAGTGGCTGTAATTGTTCCTAGAAGGAAAAATTAAAGCGAATTGTGTTCTGTAGTGATAATAATTTAGTCAAATTTAATTTGCCTACCAATATTTCTATTTTATTAAAATATTTATCTTCACTGTGATACGTGTGCATTTCATGATATATCACCACTCATCGACACTGAACAACAGATAAATTTTCCACTTTTAAAACTCTCAAGTTGGCGTATTATAACTTTCTCACACTCGATCATATCACACATCTGCGCGGCGCACACACTCCAACACAAACACTACTTTTTATCACATACTTATCCACCATACACTGCAAGAGACGGAAGAACTCGCGTTCGTGGTTGGGGCGGATCGGCATGTAGGAAAAGTTTTGCGAGATGATTGTATAGAAAGATATTACACAGTAGACTTGCAAAATGCACAGGCACTATTGTTTCGATGCTGATGAATTTAGGGTATACCTACAGTGATATATATATTTAATATCATATGAAATTATATCAGTATACTATATATTGCTTTATATTATTATATATCCATTACTATACCTTCATTTATTAAGTGTGTGTAGGCTTGTGGTGCAAGTTATTGTGATTTGTTGTGTTGTTGTGTGTGTGATGGTTTGTGTGATATGTAATCTTCTAATTTATATATATCATACTTATTATTATTTATGAGTTTTTGATGTCAACAGGATAAGATATTTCCAAATGAGATCGGCATTAAAATCTTTTTTCTCCAATGTGAGATATGTCAATTCATCATATCATATTTTATATTATCTTCAATCTCATGTGAGTAACTAATTAATCACTTAGAAAATGATGTAGCATTATCATTTCCTCCTTCTTTCATTTATTCTTTCATTTTTAACTTTACTTATGTATTCTGTTCTGTAAAATCTACTGCTTCAGGATGATGAATTGAATGTATACTTAGTAGCTAACCTGTCTTATAAGATATTTATTTATCATTGAAAGGAGTGGGAGTGTGCGGGTACTAGTGTTGGCGCATTGCGGCTGTGGGTCTATGTGGATTGCTGAATTGTGTGTATCTCGGTGATGATAGTTGCGTGATATGTATGTTTGTATGATTTGTGTATTAGAGTTCCCTAACTATCCATTATGATAATTTTGCGAGAGTTAATGAAGTATCGGACGACACTATATGTCGGTACTATAATTATTTCTAATGTCACCAAGCTTAGTGATAAACTCTCAGATTTTATATCTTAATTTAAGGTTCTAGAAAGAAATTTCTTAAAAGGGTGTGGTGAAATTATGTATTTTACTTTTCTTTTCCTTTGTTTATCCATTTTTATGCCGGGGTTATCGACCGGGTGGGGGAATATTCTATATACTATGTATAAACAGCATTCAAATATTGCCCTTCCTTTATTTATTCTTCACTACTTATTTGTTATAATTGTTTGTAGGGACAGATTATATAGCTTAATGACTTATCTTATTAGGCAAAAAAGCCATTTCCGCACTCCAGAGCAAGTTATAAAGGCAGTTCACTCTCAATAGAATCGACATTTTGGGTTAGACAGATACAAACTATGTGCCTCATAAGACCGCCGGGGTTATTTTCTATATTACAATTTTTGGTCACTCTTGTCACAAGTAGGATTCACTTTTTACTCGGTTTTTCATTTAATTTGTAACAGTTCATTCCTCTACTTTCATATAAAGAACACAGTCCTATTGTGTTTCTCGATATTCACTCAATAACTCATTAAAAATAAGTTTATGTTCATTACAAAAGTAAAAATTTTCACTCTTATCAGTTGTACCCGCGTTAATGTACGGTGCTCAAAATTATTCCAGCTGTCATTCGCATATGATTTTTTATTAATATATTTGTTAGTGGAAATCTTTAAGATATTGTGTGGTCTCTGTGTGTGTGTGCTGGTAGCGATTACTGTGTGGCTTAGACTTAAGCAACTACTTCGTAGCCCGGAGTCTGAAGACCTTGACTGAGCTTCTGAGGAAAAGTGCTGCGTGAGTCCGTAGGCTTCCCCAGTATATGTAGTGGTTATTCAAACAATTTCAAACTCACGTAACATTTATCGTTTACAACAATTCAGTTGGGTGAATGATCACCTGTTACGATCACCTATGAGTATTAACTCTTCGACGGATCCATGTGTAAAAACGGACGCGCAGTGACAATGCCTTATACGCTAAACTAACGCGTGAAGATGGAGAAGTCCGCACATCTAGAGAGCTCTAGACATGGCCGGCAGGTGATACTGATAATACTATATCAAGAAATAAATAAGATTTCACTTATTTGGAATATTTTACATACAAGTCCTTTAGACAAGGATATAAAATTACAAGAACAACAATAACTATATATGCATATACTCTATGACTTAAATTCATTAATCTATTGTCTTGCTGTCTTATATATATTATACAGGAGAAAATTAGATATAAACATTTGATAAATATTAGAATAGCGAGTATTAACGAAATGATAGTGATATGCATATCTATGAATTACTTTTAAATTATCGCCTACAACTTTCTAGTGAGAATGTAGCAACATTGTAATGATTGTAGTGTAAGGTTTAAATATACTCTCGTTACATTGTACTTGTACTTTTCAACCAACTCTACATTTTCATTAGATATTTTTGTTTAGAGATGAAAAAGAAATCTCTATTACTTATTCGCGATGAATCGGTATTGTTGTGATTTACTCTCTCGCCACCATAAATAATACACCGCAAAAGTTACATATCGGGCCTGATATAAAGTTCACTCGAGAACTGTGCTTCATAGAACGGTCCTACTCTTACCAGATCACTCATCATTTGGAAGACCAGCCCAGCGCTTGTACTTTTTTTCACTCACCTACATAAGCTTGAGATTTTTCAACGAATACAAATCCAAGTTATCATGTCATCGAAAATCAAGAAGGCTTAAGGTAGAATGAATAATTTAGAGTCAAATAAACGTTGAGGAAAGACACATTAAGTTATTTTCCTCAGATTGTATAAAAATGAGATCTTTCAGGTTTAAATTATGTCAACGTCTCGACTTTTAAGTGAACAAAAACAATATCTTACGGCCTCTATGTAGCTTTTGGTCAGATTTCAGCGATATGCCACCTTTGTGGTGAGATTGGATTAAACAATGACACACTTCGATTTTCTAACAATATACAAATTAATTTTCGAGCTAATTATTAATGGTTCTCTACAATGAATATCTATCTGAAGGTCCATTCTCATCTCGATATTGTATGAAGAAAATGAACGAAGGAAAAATTAATAAATGGTGTAACTATCTAGTTAAATACTCGTTAACCTCAAGAATGATTCTGCATAAATTTCAGTAACGTACATTTATGTGTAGCCAGAAAAGATGGTTTTTCAATATTCTCACTTAATAATAATCTCTAGTTCTAAATAAGGGCCAGATACATATTAATTGCATGAAATATATCTATTATGTTTGCACGAGTTAATGCAAACGGGTGATGCAGGATATCATTTAAGAGTCTAGTCTGGTGGTGGCTTTAATAATGGATGAAGGATGAGGACAGTTTACAACATAAAGTGTAATCAAGATGTTGAGAAATTATATTAATTAATCTCTGATATGCCAGTATATATATAGTGTTGTAATCACGAAAAAGAAAATAATTGACTCAATTACACTCAAATGAGTATAGTGATTAGTGATTTAATATTAATCTTGATATATAGAACACTACCATACACATGAAAAAGATAGTCAATTCGCGAAACAACGCGAATATTTTTCTGACATATAATAATTTCTATACCGGTATGTGAAATTACCTATCTAAACATATCTATATTCGTATCAATATATAAATACAACTAAATCACTTATATGGTACTCTACGCTCTACCTCTGTTAACCGCTATTAAATCCTATAATTTATACGTCCTATCTATTTATACCGTTCTTGATAACAAAAATATATCCTCATATACATGCCTCAATTGTCTCTCCTATAGAAAGGCTAGTAAGTTCACAAATATATGGAACCCTGCGAATATCGCATAGATGAGGCTGTATGGAGATTAACAAATTAAAAGAAGATAGCTTTATGGGTTATTATGTGCCCTAGTGCGATCACCGCCCTATTGCTGTCACTAAATGAAAACTATAAGATAAATTGAGAACAGTATGAAGAAGCATCCATAAAGTAAAGGATTGATTGCTTAGAGGTAGTGATGATGGAGTGAGATGAAGATTTTGAGATCTAAGATTGTGTTTACAGAATCGTGGGAGAGAGAGAAGAAGGTGGAAACAATTTGGTGCGAAAGATAGAGCGAGGACGAAGATTAATAAAGTATCGCAGCGTTAAACTAGGAATAGTATAGATTATAAAGTATGTCACTACAGATGTACATGACTGAATCATCTATCAGTCAGCATAGATAGGATGTAGTGATGTACAGGTACATGAGATGCGATGATGTGACGGATGTGGCGTAGTGTGTGGCAGATGTAGTGATGTGTCGGATTGTAGTGATGATGAGATTGTAGAAGGATAGAGATGAGGGAGCTGGATTTGTAGTGTATATAGAGTGTGGTGTGCGTGTGGAGTGAGTTATTGGCATTCTATGTGCATAGATATAGCATAGGAGACATAGAATAAAAACAGAACAAGTCCGCATTGAATAATCACTTAGCATCTGCATGAATAGTAGAATATGCATGCATACACCATAGACACATGCTCACTTTCTGTCTGTTTCTCTCTTTGTGTTTCTTGCTTCTCTCTCATTGCTTCCGCTCCCCGTCTCTCTCCTACCCCTGTTATAAGTGACTGTATCGTGCTGTCCTCAGCCGGCAATAGTGTAACAGATGCCGCCCTAATATGGACATAGATAGGAACTCCGCATACGCCTACCACCCACATCTAAACACAAACACATTCTACTCACATCTCACACACAAACGCACACACGCAAACACGCACACACACACACGCACTCACTACACACACACACACACTGAGTGATATTCGATTCTTGTAGAATACTTATAAATCTAAATTCCATTAATGCTATTATTTATTTCTCGCTATCTTTCGCACCAAATGTTTCACTTTTCCTAGATATGAAACATTTTGAAAAATAACTCCAATCTTCAAATTCTAAACTTAAGCAGCAAACATAAGGACTATATTAATTAGTTATTGAGAGTTGGTAGACTGGAAAACCTAACAGCTTTTATGAATCACTCAACAATATAAGAACTTGAAAGGATTACTTGAAACTCAGCCCATTGACGAAATGGGCAGTTAAATTACAAATAAAATATAAAAAAGGCTAATGAGTTAAAAAGTATAGGAGGAATTAAGATATATTCAGTGTTTTAGACGAATAATATCTGAATTCAATTATAAAAATATTCGCCCACATATTTTCTGTATAGGTTTCAGATAATATTCATTAGGTAACGCATATGTGTGTATTTAGTTGCATTTGTATAATCTCATGAAAATTCACTGTTAACCTAAAAACCACTTAGCCAAAATCATAAAGCTACTTAACCGCGCACAAATATTCTGAAAAGGCTTTTAAGAACAAGTAATGTATCTCTACTAAGACGTTACATCGAGTTTGCCGTTTGAAATCACTTTTATTCTTGTTACTAAAATGATATTCATGAAAAAATAAGGAAATGAAATGCTATGTAATTCGAGGTGTGTTTCCAAAGTATCGAAACTGTAGCTATATTTGAAAAGAACGTTGAAATTAACATTAATTTTCTCAAAAATAGTCCACTTCACATTCATTACACTTATTCCAGTGAATTTCTTTTAATGTACTCAACGTCTTCAAATCTCTTATTCTTTACCTGAAGTTTCTGTTTAAGAAACAAACAAACAAAAAATTGCACAGAATTTGATGTGGTGGCTATGAAGAGTGTTTTACTTTCACAATCTTATGTTTCAAAAAGTGTGGGTAATCTAGATGCTTACACATTATCACTGTATTATATATGTTCCTGAGTTATGCACATATAATTAATTGATACTTTAAATTCTTAAATTTTTTGAATTTTAAAACTTTAAAGTTTCAGTCTGTATTTTTGACCATATCTCGTATTTATGCGCCCTCTTATTGTGAGAGTAAATAGGGTTCATATTTGTAGAAGTGGGTATTGATACATACAAACTACCCGCCACACATACACAGACACACACACACACACACACACACACACACACACACACACATATATATATATATATATATATATATATATATATATATATATATATATGGAGACATGTCGTCTAATGGTTATAATCGTAGGAAACTCAGTGACCAGAGTTCAAATCCTGCACGAGCATGTTTGCATTTCACATAACGCTAATGCCCTTGGGAGGTTTATGCATCTAACAATAGTCTCTATATCTATAGGTAAATAGTAGGGCAGATTGAGCTGTAACCTTGATTACGAAACCAGAGAAGGAAAAGTAAATTCCTAAATTCAAACATGTTAAAGTCCGCTCAAGAAATTGCCCTTGTGTCGCGTCCTACTCATACGAAGGGTTACACACACACACACACACACACACACACATACATACACACGCACGCACGCACGAACATCCACACTCACCCCTCATATATATATATATATATATATATATATATATATATATATATATATATATATAATTATTATATCGACTGAAAATAATATTTTGACACCCTGAAATTTATGTTTGAATTTACTTTAATAAAACTTATAAAGTAATATAATTGGATTACAATAAATTACATATACAAATCAATACTTGCACAAGTTCCAAAATGAGGGGTGTATAAGCAATAGTCAGATATCATGTATATACTGTAGGTATACCCAATTTGCCGAAAAATCCGTGTTTTTTTTTTTTTCAATACAATTTTGACCCACCACCGTTTAGAAAAAAATTACCATAAATCAGGGAATTATACGATTTTAATGACATTTTCAGTGTTGATTTATCAGTAAATGAATTTTATAATGCATTAGTTATTTTATTTCTAAACTTTCTTATTTTTTTCAGGCCACTTGACTTTGACCCCACCTTGTTTTTAGGACGCAAGATATCGGTGTGGTATATATGTGATTGATACTTTTTTCTGCATAAATAAAAAGACAAAAGACAGAAGTTGTGAATAGAAGAAAAATTATTTTAAAGAATCTGCTCGGGTTGTAAATTAGTACCGAAAATCGGAAGATGAAATGAAAATAAAAGTTAAAAAATAATTTTTGGAAATTTCTTTTACTCATTTCGATAATTATTTAATTGGCCATTATTTTATAAAAGAAAAAATATGCATCAATATTTCTTCCGTTTAAAAGGTGGGGGGTGCTAAATTTCCAATATAGTTTTCGACTCAAAAATATTGGTGATTGATACTAAAGTAAAGTAGAATCTAATAATATGACATTTTAAATTTAAAACTTGCTGCTCGTATTTTAAATGAATTTCATATATCAATTTATCAAAGCAGAAATACTTAATTAAAGTTTTGAAATAAAATAACTGATCCATTATAAAATTCATTAATTGATAAATCAATAACGAAATTTTCATTAAAATTGGATAATTCCCTGATTTTTTGCAGTTTTTGTTCCAATCGCGAATGTTACAATTTATTTTGAAAACACAGATTTTAAGCAGCGTCTGACGGCCATATTGATCGAAATTGACCGAAAAATCGTTTTAAATATATTAATTTTTTTTCTTTTTTTACTGATGCTCATTATATTGCTACTTTTCGACTTAGTCAAAAATTTGACCTTAAATAATGGATTTAATCAATTTTAATTCGTTTTTAAAATGAATAGCAGCCGATTTTTTTTAGTATACCTAATATACTGTACCCAGCTAATCTTTTTTAATCATCTATATTTCTTCTCAACAGCTGATAATTTTTAATTTTTAAATTTCTCAAACAAAATGCCAATTGGAAAATGTTTGAAAAACAAGACACTCTTTCAATTGTTCGGAATTAAATAAAAACTGAAAAAATATCAACCTTTTATTCTACATAAACTAAACTATAATGATCATATTTTTAGGAAATGAATTTGCCCATAATATAGAAAATGAGTATCTTTGTTAGTGTAATGATACTAAAATGCTGCAACTTAAAGCAATTTTCAATTTAATTTCCCATTCAAAAATAACAATATCACTCAACAAAATCTATATAATTTCTTAAGGGGGATCACTATCAAAATCTAATCATAGAATACTACTACTTATTTATTTATATGTAATTGACCATTATATAACTTCAATAAAAAAGAATATGGCTTGATATCAATTGTGGACGAAGCTTTTGGGTGAATATTTCTTAGAGCAATTTTCTTAGACAGCAAAAAATATAACGTTGTTTCCCTCCTAATTTGACTTGTAGTTGTATATACTTTCCTAAAAATATTTATTAATAATTTATTGCACTTCATCTACAGGAAAAGAAGATTTCAAATTTTCATGACAATTTTAGAAAATAAAGTCTTGTTTAGAATAGAACAATATTTTATTTCTACGAATATTTTTGTATACATATAGCCGAGCATTAGACTTTTCAGATATAAATTCTTATGAATAACTGATTTTTATGAATAATTTTATTTAGAATCTGATATACTGCTACACAGGATTATGTTTTTAAGACCATAATCTACATCTTGCAAATATATCCCCATATATAAAACAAAATGTAAATATATATATATATAATATATATATATATATATATATATTATATATATGTGTGTGTGTGTGTGTGTGTGTGTGTGTGTGTTGATGGGTTGGTGTATGTATGTATGTATGTATGTATACATATAACATATATGTATGTGCACGTGAGTGTGTAACAGTGCATATATGCTTCACGGTGATCCTTGTATTTAACAGCTCCTCCGCAGTATTAACTTTGACACAAGGTTAATTTAATATGAGATATTACGAACGTATGTTTAGGCCAAAACAAAAAATGCCCAATCTCCAAGGCTTTTGTCTTCTTTGACTACTCTGGCCCGACCCTGTTGATACAATGAAGAAACCCCGTCACGAGGCTGGATTTTCTAGAAAGAAGATCGTCTCACTTTTACTGCGTCCTGATCGAAGACTAGAACATGGCTTATATAGAACAGATACTACATTAAATATTCTCGGTGGAAGTATGAGGTGACACTTTGATCTCAGTGAAAGTGCCCAGAGAATCAGATGCTGGACATAAAAGTCAATTCATACATAAATATTTTCTATCATTTTTACGGGTATTATGCTAGTATTTAATATAATTTTAATTGAAGCTCTTTTCCTCTTCATTCCAGTCCAGTGGTAAATGTCTATGACAAGTACTGAGTTGGTCTTTCAATCAACGACACTCATTACTAGAACGATAATTAAGTTAATAATTAAGTGGATAAATGTAATTTAACTGGAAACATTTTTGTTGATGGAATTATTTTCACCAGCTTTTGTCTAAGAATATTTTGTTGGCCATGTAAATTATCACATTAATGATAGACAGTTCCTTTAGTCTTAGAATAAACAAAACCTTGGGAGATTTTCACTCACGACTTTAGATAAAGAGTTACTTTCAAATCAGATTGAAAAATGTCAGCTTAACTCCACCTAAATCTGTTGGTAAGATGCAATTTTCTGTGGAATGGCACCCTGTTGTGACACTTTATTTTTAATTATGTGTGCAAATAACATGAGACTGTCCTTACCCTTTACTGCTGCAGTTGAAACTCAAGTCTGGACTCAGCAGGTGTTGATGTTTTTATCTTTGCAGAAGTTGTAAATTAATCTGTTATTACTAATTTCCAACGGTATCATTATCACCATAATCATTATCATTCTAATGAAATATCTCGAGAAAACTTATGGTGAATCAGATGTTTGAAGGAAGAAATTAGTATTTGATGTATTGTTGGTGGTCCTAGTGTTTGCATTTTTGTTCTTTCTGGGCGAGTGTTTTTGCTTATCTATTACTTTTTTTGTGATACATTATAGAAAACACATGAAAAAGAAAATTTAAGCAATAAAAATATATCTAATTACAATTAAAAGAGAAAAAGAGTATGATGAAAGAGAATACACATAAGAATAAACTGTATTTAATGTATTGTCATTGATGTTTGTCATTGATGTTTGTTTTGCCATTTCATAAATTATAGAAAAACATAAAAAATGAATAAATTAAAGACATATTAATTTCAACAACAAGAACATATCTAATTACAATTAATAGAAAAAGAGCATGTTGAAAGAAAATTCATTTAAAAATTTATAATATGCGTGATATACAAAAATACAAATAGAGAGTCAATTTAGTAGTGACTCAATATTAAATTACTCTATGGAAAAGTTTGGTAAGAATGATTTTACTGGTTAAATGAAATGTTAGCAACCGAATGATGTTAACCCAATGAATCCACAGGGATGTCTTTACAACAGTGGAACGAGTTCAAATGCTGGATTATGTTGTGTGCGTTTCAGTTCGCTCTTATGATCTTTGGAAAAACAGGAATTCATCCCACATGGGTAAATAGTAGGGCAGATGGGCGTTTTAGTTACAACCAGTCTAGGAAAAGCAAAACATTAAATTCAAATCCGCTGAAAAATTGAATTTGTATCGCATCCTGCTCGTGGTGAATGGGTTAAGTAAATACAGACACTCTGCAATGGTAAGTCTAAGAGAGAGAGAGAGAGAGAGAGAGAGAGAGAGAGAGAGAGAGAGAGAGAGAGAGAGAGAGAGGGGGGGGGCAATGCATCGGTTGTTTCATGCCTTCTTAATGGCAACATGCAGACGTGGTTGTGAGCAAATCGCTTGTTTACCAAATTTATGCCAACGGTGTTATCTTCTGATTTGATTTTAATCAATATCAAGCTGTTAAAGGTTCTATGAAAAGAAATCTTGGTGAATATGCGAGTCTGAATTTGATCTCTAGATTATGCAAAATCAACTGTTTTACTTAGAGTGAAAAGCATATAAAACATTAAGTCTTTTCCAAGTGCAGTGAAAATTATGCAGCGGTTTGAATCACTCGAAAATCATAATAATCCATTCAATAATACAATTAACGAACCTTATGATTGGTAAATGCAGAGACAAGTAACCAACATAATTATTTTATTACCTCATAAAAATAGCCAATTCGCACGAATTATATTCTATTTATTCATTTACTATCACCATCTATCATTTATAGTGTTATCAAATGACCTGTATGGACTTAGTTATGAACAATGTTCGACAATCATGAATCTATTCAATAGTTTAATTTGGTTTTATTAGGTCTCTTATCTTAATCATACTTACATTATTACACTTACATTAATATACATTGACAAAACCAATGGATTTTGAAGCACTTATTTTTATTTAGGTGTTTATCTTTGTACTCTACAATTGTATGTAACATAAGAATTAATGATTTAGATGGTTTTTTGTTCTTTATTTTATTTTGTATGTTTTATCACATTGGCAGAAGAACACAATGAATTGCGAGAATTATGTGAGCTTTATATTGGTTACTGTTTTACGACTAAAATAATTAAATGTACAAGAAAACTACATTTCATTAAAAGTTAAATGTATCCGCTAATTTTGCACCATCTGTTAATTAGTATTGGTCGAAATGAAAGAAGAGATAACAACAAAAAATGTCTTTCTAAACGTTGGATACATTTGATACTACACTGCTGGATACAATCTGATTTCATTAATATGAAAAAGTCATTTCTGCTGAAAACACTTAAAGTTATAATTATAATATTAGACGAATGAGAGAATTAGCGCATACTCTACTCAGTAAAATAAAAATAAAAAGAGACAAAAAAATGAAAGAATCCTTAGCCTTCTCTTAACGCTAATAACGCTACATTTCATATAGACTGACGTCACTTAATTTTTTTTTTTCATTTGAAAATATTTTTCTGATAAAGCATTTAATATCTGCTATATACCCCCTGGTGATGGTTTATTTAAAAAAAAACGATTTGTTGGTACATTTTCGTATAAAAAACATACATCATCTGAATATATATATATATATATATATATATATATATATATATATATATATCGGTCCTGCAATCTGACTTTATTATACAGAATAATGAGAAATTCCGTTATTTTGGTAACACAATGCATTCAAAACTTATCCGTCATTTTTTCAACAGTAATAACTAGGTAGACTGCATTATCTATTCTCTGTCTGTCGGTCTGTCTGTCTGTCTGTCTGTGTCTGTGTCTGTGTCTGTGTCTCCCTCTCCCCCCCTCTCTCTCTCTCTCTCTCTCTCTCTCTATATATATATATATATATATATTATATAATATATATATATATATATATATATATCTTTCATTGTCGTTCTTTCACTTTCTTTTTTCCGCTTCCCTAATAACTTTATTCTCCTTTCTCTGTGCCACTTATTGTTCTTTCTTTCTTTTTCAATTCTTCCCACTCATTCTCTTTTTGTTTTCTTCTTCATAATATTTTCTGTAATCTTTCTGTTTGGGTACACGAGTGATTTGAAAGCTATTTCCACTGACCGGTGTTTTTGCTTCAACTCGCCAACACGACTGATGGAATTATCACGATTTCAGACACAAGTCGAAGTATTGATCAATTCGTAAGTAATCCTGTCATGAAATATTGAAGACATTTTCTATTTGGCGCTATAGAATATTTACTTTTAATAGGTACCTTCGAATTTCAAGAAGCAATAAATACCTCTATTTTATATTCTAAACTGAAAACAAAAATATTAAATTTAATTTTATGTTGATAGTTTGTCAGATTTAAATGAAACTTGAAAAGGTTGTTTTAGATTTTAAATAAAGTATAATCCCGACTGATTTGTTCAATTCTTTTCTCTTTATACAATAGACTCATTGGTTGGCGTTTCTCAGTATATTACTATCAATTTATCTGAATTTTACTGTCCATTTTTTACTGCTATTCAACAAGTGCACTTCTTTCAGATTTCTGGTTAAGTAATCTTAAGGAATACACTTCAATTCTATTTAGCCATTCTTTAGCATAAAAGAAGGAAAACTGAGAATGTACCGCTCATATTATTTCCCGTTAATTTGTAAATTCAGTATGTAATGTATTTTGACTGAAAGGAAAAAGTCATCAACTTCACTGAACAAAGATACAAAAATAAATAATTCTACCATTTAATAACATCCTTTATTTCAGTCTATTGTCTTCTTCTTCTTCTTCTTCTTCTTCTTCTTCTTCTTCTTCTTCTTCTTTCACATTTATTACTTTCTTCTCTCTTCCGGTTTCTTCCAATTTTCTCCTATTTTTAATATTGTTCTTTTATTAAACATTCTCACCTTTAATTATTTTTCTTTCGTTTTTCAGTTTCTTTGTCTTCCGATTCCGTGCAATATATTTTTGTTAGGAATATCAACAACGTCGGTCTCAGTGAATTTTATTTTGTTTTATTATCTTTTTGCATTATTTATTTTAGCTTTTGATATTTTTATGACTTTGTTATCTCATTCCTTTTATTTCTGTTTTCTTTTCCTCACACATAGGCATTTTTGCTGCTCACATATTTTATTACCTATCACAGATCATCTGGAAGAGGCGTGTTTTTTCTTTCTTTTTTATCTAATTCGCTATGTTGGAATAAATATTACTGTCTTGGATTTAAGCTCCCGTATCAACAAGGCAAAGTTTAGTAAATGTTTCATAGAATTCTGAAAAAGAATCTCTTACCAGACAGCGTACATTTCCACTGATTCTGCAAAATGATCACCATGTGTTTCTGCAACATTTACAATTCGGATATGCTAAATTATAAAAATGTAAAACAAATAAGCATTTGTTTTATTAATATTATATTAGTTCTAGTAACTTTATTATAAGAAAAATATTATGACTATTTGAATTCATTATTATTTTAACTATACGACCCGTGAATCCTTTGGTTTCTAGTTGAAACATGATGATATTGATGCCTCTATTTAGGAAATATTTAAAGGTTCTAATTAGCATTTCATTGTCATCTGAATTATATATAGATTTTCCGTGATTAAAATATGCATTTTTGCACGCACTTAAACCGCTAAAATTATCAGTCAATAGTATTTTTAAATGTATTGATTTAATAAAAATCTCACTGTGATGTGTTGTTTTCACTGGGTTACTGTTACTTACACAGATATAAAGAACAAGAGTTTATCTATATATCTATAAGATATTTTACATTCAAGTGTTTCTAATTATTAAGAAAGATTTGAGGAATGATTTAATTGCATTTCAAACAATAAACATTTGACACCCACGAAAAAGTAACTGTGCCTCACAGACATTCTCTCATTTGCTTTGTTTTGATCAATTTGACACTAGACCATCAATTTCCTACATAAACTGTGTTTTTATGGGACGCTCTCTTGGTATCCAACAAGCGCAAGTTTTACTATTAAAACGACAATTAACAAAAAGGCAATTTGATTATAAAAAGAGAAAATTTCGTTTCCTTTTTTTTTTCTTTTTTATGTGATGAATCCCTTCCAAAATCCATGTTAAGTTGCTTATAAGTTTCCATTCTGCACGTTAATATAAAGAAATGAATCTTGATGAATTCTATATTAATGACCAGATGGGCCATCCTAATTTTTTTTAATTTTGCAATTGCATCGTATTTATGATATATGAAAAAGGTTAAAATTCTGAATTTTCTAGTTTGCTTTTCTGAATATAAAACCAAAGATAAAATAAGGTAAAGTTAAAACTAATTATCTACTTTGGTTAACTTCTATAAATGAAAACAATTAGATTACACGAAACTAACTTTTAATATCCAGATATATTTAAAAATATCGTACGTTGCAAATTTATTTATCAACAGTTTCGGTTTTGTTTTAATAATTCCTTTAAACACAATTTCCCAATATATAAAAATGTAATGTGAGCCATAAATAAATGAACAGAAAAATGTTCTTTTTTAGTACATCAACGGGATATTCCACTTTCCTCATCGAATACTTATGGATATCTATTCACTAACTTTATAATAACATAAATTACAATTTTTATCGGAGGAATCGATTAAACAACAAATGTTTTCAGTTATTCTCTTGTCCAGCTAAAGAAGTGTCCAGAATATCTTACTATGGATACGATTCATGTATGTATACATTTTTGAAGCTGAGTATTGACTACTCTTCAAAATATTCCTTGTAATTTTTTTCAAATATATTCTTTTTGTACTTTGTTTTCAATATCTATACTAGTAATTGAGAAGTTTCTTTATCTGTTTTCTATAGATGATCGATTAGTTTGACACAGAGCTACAAAATTTACAAAGCATAGTTATTAAAATCTGAAAAGGTTTTAACAGGAAAATATCGTCATTGAAAGATTGGTTTCCCGTAGGTAGCCACGTTGGTAAAGTTACAATTAATGGTACATAATTTTAATATCTAAACTACAAAAGAAAACAAATTAGCAAATTATTACAAGTCATAAATATAAAATAAGTTTACATTTTATTATTATTTTAGTTAGAATTAAACAAACAAAAATATAAATAAATGTTTAAATCGATAAAGCTCTCAAATATCTCTCGATTTATTTTTAAAAAGAATATTTCAATACAAACTGTGTGAAATTTACCCAGAATGATATTACCTAAAACATAATTAATAAATCTTTTTTTCCGTCATTTACTTTAATTTTATCGTAACAATTTCATTTTTAATCGCTTAATACTAAGGGTCATTTCACTGTCAGCAGCAATCCAAGTCGATACATCTTATCCATCGTAGATGGGTACTTGAGCTAGTTTTTATATATTTTGTAATTCTTCATTTAATATAACGATGTCATTTTTAGGTAATTGAATTTCGTCTCTAGATTCCTGTTTTCCTTTGTGCACAACATTTCAGATTTATTTGGATCGATACAATATTCAATTCCAATATCTGGGATAAAATACTGACAACTAGGATCAGCATTTCCAGATCAGTTTTATTTTTGGAAAATGATTTCACGTCGACCAGGTTAGAACATATGAATATAAGGGTGAAATAAGGTAAAGGTAAGAATGATTGTTAGATTCATTGATGATTATCAACATTGTCAAATTGAGAAAATAAAAGTGGATATCTTAGAAGACAGACTAACGAAATTGCGTATGAAATAATTAGGACACACGCAGAGGAAATATAAAGTAAGAAACCGAATCACTATTAATATCAACCTGCAATAAATTCATATGACCCAATAATGTAAAAGAGATAAAAGATTTATTCAGAAGAATACTAAGCTATGGGGTGAGAGGGAGTTGAAACGGTCAACCGATTAGTGAATGAAACAAATTGACCAAGAAGAAATATAAACAGGCATGACTGGGTAGGGAATCACTGGAGAATTTGCTAGGGACTAAACGTTAACCATACAGTCATACAGATATTGACATCTGTCCAGGAAAACGAGACACACAAAATTCTCTGGGATTTTGAAACAAAAATGGGTCACAAAATCCCGGGCAGAAGACTAGACTAAATCATAGTTACCAAAAAAGAAAATAACTTTTCAATTCGTGGAATTCATCGTTTCAATATTTCATAGAATAAAAGTAATGGAAAGCAAAAAACTGGATGAATACTTGGACTTCAACAGAGAGAAGACAAAACTATGAAATATGAAGGTAACACTGACACAAATCAGAATTGGAGAGTTTTGAACAATCTTGACATGCTGAGAAATTTATTTTCCCATTCCAAATAAATAAAATTTTCCTATCCTTTTTGCGTTGCTATGATGAAATTTCTTCTGTTGTATGGCAATTAAAAAAAGTTTCTCTAGGAACTTATTCGAAGAAATCTTATTATTACAAGTCCAAAGATGTTGCATAAACATTCGTTTTCAAAGACGGAAATAAAACCAAGCAATTAGTCACACATATTTGCAGACATCATAAAATGACGACAGTGAACATTCTTTAATTGGCTTTCAATTCTTTCTCATGAAAACAACAGAATAGAAACACCACATGCATTAAACGTAAGGGGGCACAATTCCCATCATTTGTGATGACAGGATTATTTACGTACGGATCGACAATTCTGGCAAAGCTCAGAGGGTAGGCAAAATCCCAAAGTTATTTTTTTAGATAGAGGATATAAAATATGCGTTATGAGTGCATCATCTTTTGTCTATCTCTCCGTTTGCTACATTGAATATATGTGCCCATTATTTATTTGGCTTGTGTAACAAAGATTATAAAAATAAAATATTAATCAAACGTAAATAAGAATGGGAACAACACCCATATAACAATATAAATGAGTATTTTAATTAGAAAAATGTATATCTAATAGTATACAGTATAGTATATATTATACATAAATACATACATATACATATATATATATATATATATATATATATATCATATACATTATATATATATATATATATATATATATATATATATATATATAATATATATATAGCCTGATATTTGTGAGTAGTGATAGGGGTCCCTCTCTGATCTTAGACATAGTACACAAACATTACACTGTCACCGTATAATCTATGGACAATGAAACAGATAAATTAACTCTGTTTATGATAGCAAAAAATTAAATCAATTAGAGAAAGTTTCTGACTTGCATTTCGTGTTTCTGTAAGTCTTCCATAATAACCTTTTGTTAAATTTTAGATTATATTTCTATATTCTTTATTATAATTTTTTTTTAAATCAATAATAAACTAATGTGTTTTATGTATACTATGATTATCAATAAGATATATCATTGACATTTCATTCAAATCTTGATTTGTTTTTTTATTGATATTTACTGAGATTGAAAACGTTTGTCAGGATACCAAATGTATATTCCTTTATTGAAATATGACATCAACTATCAAAATTTGCAAATTATTTAATGATTCTATGCCTACAATTATTCATGTGTACAAAGTTTTATGTTATTCAATCTAAGACTGAATTTTCAAGGTTCTTTGCTAGATTAATGTTTTAAAGTCTGAAAAAGTTTGCACCGATGTACTCCAAGCCACATCACAACTTCTGAAATAACAGTCCCATTTTTATAGTATTGATAAAAATTAACTAATATCAAAAGGGGGTTCATGATTTCTAGAGCCATATTTCACCATAGGCATGTAGTATTTTTTTCGTGTTAATAAAACCAGGTTTGAACGTCGGGGTTAGCTCAGTCGGTAGAGCGTTCGGTTAGAAACCACAATGTTCCTAGTTCGATACCGGTCCTCGCCAACTCAGCGTATGAGTAGCACAGGGATCTGTGCGGTAAAGTAAGGAGCTGATGGTAGGTGTGGCGCACCACCTCAGATGCTAAAACAATCTCCTTGGTCTAGCGCTATTGAAAAGGGGATAGACTCCCTCGCTGTATGGCTGATACCGACTTTAGGCCGCCCCGTCGACTTTACTTTTTTTTACTTATGTAGAGATCAAATAATTACAATTGGAATTAAAGTAAAGCAAAATAATAACAATTTATCAAATTGAAACAACTTATTTATAAAGCAAAATCCTTAAATAAATTGATGAGAGGATTAATGGATGTTTCTTATGACTAATTAGACCTTTGGGTTCAATGCGGAATATTTCCCCTCATTATCATCTCCCCCGGTTAAAGGTATTTGCCCGTCTCCTCTTTAAGTTCCATGCCACAGACTATAATAGTTACATGTTACCAGCAACAGGAAACAATCCCATACTTGACCAATTGTAATAAGAATTTTTAAATTCAATTGTTGAAGAATAAATGATTCAAAGATACGCTGATTCTTAAGCAAATGAAGCTGTTAAGTTTATTTGCAAATAAAATATTCGGTTTTAACTCTGTTCCTTTCCATATATTTGTATGTGCGCGCAAGTGTGTGTGTGTGTTTAATGAGTACAATTTAATTATAAATATTAAGCTTTATGGAATGATTTTTTCGAAAAACTTCTTCCCATGAACAAATGCTTTTCATGAGAAATTTCTGGGAAAATATCCCATTGCATTTAAAGCTAGAAACTGCAAAATCCAAAGTAAATAAACTCTATGTTGATATTGCATTAATATTCTATTGAATCTAGTAAATTGGAATGGATGTCGGCATCCCTTCGTGCAGTTAAATGTGTCAGAGAGAGAGAGAGAGAGAAGAGACAGACAGACAGACAGAGAGAGAGAGAGAGGCAGACAGACAGATAGAGACAGAGACAGAGAGACCGAGAAAAGAGAGAGAGAGTGAAAGAGAAAGAAAGAGGAGAGAGAGAGAGAGAGAGAGAGAGAGAGAGAGAGAGAGAGAGAGAGAGAGAGATTTCCGACACTTTTACGCTAACTCCATTATCTAGTAATATTTACGAAGTAAAAGAAATATTTTATATATTAAAACAGAGAATATTTATAATATTTCATTTTATCTATATTTTCTTCATTATTGATATGTAGTCTGATTTTTAGGAAAACCCTAAATGTGCTGAGATGCAAAATTCCTTAAGTATTGGAAGTATTCCAAAATGTACATTTCTTTTAACCAAGAATAAATAAATAAATATTGATATTATTGCGTGAAAAAGAATCAAGGGACAGCAATAGATAATGTTTCACACGACTCTGACTATTCCTAATAAAATGCTTGCAATACTTGTGATGATATATTAGAATAACACTTATCCAGATCAAATATAAAGTCTCAAAGGTAAAAGGTCAGCGTGGATTTGAGACTTCCACTCAGTACGTAAATTGCTGTCCTTTTTGTCTCGGTGGTGGGGCATATAATAGAATCACAACCAGTCAACATCGAACAACATGACCACCCTTAGTGTGTGCGTACATTAGGATTTTCAGTGTTCTCTAAGATCTATTTCCTCGCCTTTTTGTCGGTAAGTCTATACAGTTTGTGTCTCTTGCAGCTAATAGACCCTTTTATAAAAGACTGCCAATAGATGACGTGTCATGCTATTTGCTTAATTTACTCTTTCTTCAAAGCATGCTTTATTGTCCCACTTTGCACTTGCCTCAACTTTTTGCTGGTTTATGAGGTCGAACGGTCTACTTGGGCCACTCCGGAATTGGTTCATGTGTAATAGGTTCGACTCTTCGAGAATAATTTCTTTTTATTTGCTGTCCAATTCGATGCGTTAGCAACCAAGCCTCATAACATCAGTGCCAGATTTTACACGCTGACACCACTACCGCAATCAAACGATCAATAAATACTTTCTGCCCATTTGTGAACATTGTTCATCAAGTTATGCCAAACTTTTGACTCTTCATTTCTGTCAATGCTGAATTCTCTTGTTATGATTATCATAATTATAAGTGTTGAGACTTTTTGTATTCTATACATCAACAGTAGGAAGTTGCAAACTAAATTAATTTCTCTTTAATTTATTGTATAATAAGTACGGAACATGAATTTTATTGAGTTTTAATTTACAAGATATCAAGGTCAGTACACCGTCAATCTATTTTAATTCATTGTCGCTGTCATTCTTACATGAATTACTAACGCTATAATTAGGATGAACTTCGATGAAGAATATATATTACAACGATCCGATTTATTTTAAAAGGAACCAATTCGAGAATAATGCAATTTTCAATCCAATTTGCAGCTAGATTAAAATAGTCTGATGCTTCTGTTCTGATCATGATCAGATTTCTGTTTAGTTTTCTGATCAACGAAAATAACAATGTTAGTAATCTCAAAATCTTATAGGAATAACAAGTCTTTTAAAAGTTTTAAAAGTTTACATCCGAATAGTTTAAAGGCATCAACATATTTGTATTATACGCTAAATATTTTAATTATATAATTCTAAAATTAAAACCTGCAAAATATTGAAAGAGGACGAATAGATTACTAATGGCTTCATAAAATAAGTGAACCTTTATTTTTAGTGGTATCATTATTTTACGGCTATAATTTTTTTTCATCTTCTTTTCTATCATCTTTTTTATAGATTTGAACTGAGACAACAAGAACAAATCTTAGAATATAAAATGTATTGTTAAACACTCATCATACACTTAACTTCAATGTAAATGTCAAAATTGAACAATTAAAACGGTACAATTCGAAAGTGAACCAAAATCTGCCGAAGATTGTCATTGGTAAATATTTTTGTTCTTTGATGCTTATGTTTTTTACTTATTATAGTTTGTTCTTGCTAAAAATATCGATCTGTCATTGCCATTCAACTATTTTTCGAATAATTATGATATAAATGTTATAAATAGGAAAGGATTTGATATCGACCATAACAACGGTCAAGTGAATCTATAATGATCCGTTTTTTGTATGTTAATGCTAAAAAGCAAAATCACATCTTAGGAAGATTTTTGGTTAGTGCATATTCTTAGAGAGTAACGAAATTTCAAATACAATATAAATTTCTAAATAATAATAATAATAATAATAATAAAATAATAATAATAATAATGTGGAGTCTCAGTTCACTCTTTCTCCAATCATTAAAATTTCTCAAGAGCGACACCTAGTAAATGCTAATTATAGAGCACTTCCCTTATATTTTCCTCTAAGTAATCTACCGAAATAAAAAATACAATGTGATTTCATTGCTCTACATGACATTTGCTTTTGTGTGTGTTTGTGCTTGTAACGTCTAGACTGGGTGGAGTGCAATCATTCCACCACCAGGATTTTTTAATGGTTGTTATTGATTGGGGGAAGGATCTCCCACGCTCACAGAAGTCACCAAAAACCCCTTTAGCTTAAGTTTCATCAGGAAGTTTTTATTTGTCTAGAAAACAAATAAGAGTGACATCCGTGAAGTGACCGAAACCTTTTGGAGGAAAATAATTTAAAAAGGACTTATTTTACCAACACACTCCTTAGATAATGGACAAATCTCGACAATTGAAAATTTAACTTAAACTTGATCAAGAAGGTTTACTTCGTCCAAAAAGCAAATGAGATTGCCACCGGCAGGTGTGTCCACTCATACTAGCTATGAAAAGGGGGGACACTGGGAGTTTTCGGAAGAAAATCAATAAGGCAAAACATCCGCACAAAAATCAAATATAATTAATTTTTGTTTAACAAAATTGGCTTTTGTATATTATTTTATCCCAGGCAACGCCAAGTTCTTCTACCCATACACGCACACACAACTCAGACCGACAGACAAACAGACAGACTCGCCCCCATATATATATATATATATATATATATATATATATATATATATATATATATATATATATATATGTTACACCGTCTGGTCTCAGTAGGGATTAATGAGTAATTCTGTTGTTATAGTAACACGAGCATCATAGGAATTAAAATATGTCCGTGATTTTTCATGAATACCTTTGTTGACTACAGAATTTAATCTCTCTCTCTCTCTCTCTCTCTCTATATATATATATATATATATATATATATATATATATATATATATATATATATTGGCATCTCAGTATCGGAAGACTATAGTATAGTTTTTGTGCCGCTAAAATTACAGCGCCTACAGTGACTGTAAAGTCCAATGTTAGAAAAACATTCTCAGACAGAGATGCCGCATGTGAAGACTGACCCTGAATATCCCGTATATATATATATATATATATATATATATATATATATATATATATATATATATATATATATATATAGCCGCTAAGCTCTTTCAGTTTATTCCTTTTTTCTTTCTCGTGATAATATTTTATAGTTCAGTACACTTCCATCTGGATCACTCTATGTTCTTTCTCTCTTTCTTTTTTTAAAAATTGTCTTTCCTTGAACTAATTTACTCTTCGCTTTCTTTCTTTCTTTCTTTCTTTTTTTCGTTTTTTTTTTTTTTTTTTTTTTGTCGTGGAATCTTAAATGATTTAAGTTAATCAATGTGCCTGCGTTCTCAATTCAACAACATTTCTGATGTACCTATCTCAAACAGAAGCAGAATCTCCGAATTATCCCCAAATAATCCCGTCATGAGAATTATGTTCCTTATAACAAAAAGTCAATAAACAGAAAGTGATATGACATCGAGTATAAAGGTCAAAGTAGGCTGTTTGCAACTGAATAATTTTAAATTTCGATAAATCATTGAAAAAAAAAAAACAAACAGACTTTAGTTTTGAAACTCACTTCCTTCACCATGAATTACATTCTTTTGATTGATTTTCCCCCAAAATGTACATGTTGCACACAAAGTCTATGATATATTCCCCCGAGGAAATTCATTCATTATTATGTAACGTTTTTTGCGAAGATATAATAGAAATGCAATTATGTGTTATGTATTTAATAAAGAATATCAAATGTAAGTATACAATTTGTTAAATTTACTGAAAACCTTGGTTATTACACTGGAAAATGTTATTTTATTTCGTGAAAATTTCCCTCTTAGCTAATTTTTCAATTTTACATGTTTGGCTTCTTTCATTTAAAAAAATTAAGCCCCCAATATTCTAGTTGTATAAAATCTGATTTTAAAAAAGAAGCAAGCGCTACTTTCAAGTCATCCATTACTTTAAAGAAAGTTTGTACTTTTTTTATTATGTTACTATTACGTTAAAAATAATTTTCCAACTTCCATGTCTTTTTCTATGATTAAAAGTTAAGGTTAAAAAAAATGAATAAAACCGGGTGTTTGTCTGAAAAGTAAATCTTAGTTTGGTTGACAGATGAAAAGGCCATGTATGTTTATTAAATGGTTATGTTTGATAGGATCAAGCAGGTAGAAAATATTTGTCAGTGTTTCGTTAGACATACGTCTTGAAACGTTGAATAAAAACAAGAGGATAAATTGTGCAAGCAAAGAAGGAAAAAAGAAAAAGAGTTGACGGGCGACGGCGACGTTGGAAGAAATTTGGTAAAGGGTCATGTGATTATTATGCTTCGTGCCGTTGACGAGTTTCGCATACGAGATCGCATCTGAGTTTGTAAATGTAATGAAAGGGCACAACGTCCTTCTCTTCTTTCTATTTGTATTTGCAGGGAATAAAAAGCACTTGGAAAATCTGATGTTCAGAATAAAATCTCATTGTGAAAGAATGAAATAAAAATAGTCAAGTAGCTGAAGAGGGTGAAACTGCTTTTTTTGCCCCCAAAGCAGTGAATAATTTAAGCACCAAAGCAGATCCAATGGCAAAAGGAATTTGTTTTGATAAATGCACGAATCGGTTACGTGTAGAGTTAGAACAACAACAAAGAAAACAAAAAAAACATGATTTGGTATTATTCCACCAACCCGGTTAGAGAGTAAACGTGTATGATCATTGAATAGATTATAGTGGAGAATGATACTATATAGTTATTTACTAAGCTTAGCTTAGATGTGGCACAACGCTAGAAGTATGGGGCGCCCAATGAGAATCGAACTCATTAACAATGGTCTACAAATCTAACTTGCTAACCATTACATCAGACAGATGTTATATAGTTTTCTCAGGTTTTAGTTTATATGATGATTTCACTTTGAATACAATTTTTGCGATGAACATGAAATAAATCTGAACCAAACATAAAATAATAACCCGTTTTATTGATATAATTTTGTTTATAAATCAATAAAGAGGGGGAAATGTTGTGGGTACTTTTGCATCTGTCTATACACGTGTATGTAAAGTAATATCACTCTCTGAGTCTGTGTACACATAATGTTATTTAGTAATCTTCACAGTTGCGGAATAAAACTATGTGCATGAGGGCGCTCAGTGATGACTGAATTCCCAAGTAATTGTCTTCTAGTTTGTCTCAAAAGCCATAGCATCACACAAAGTGATATATCTCATTCTCTCTTCCTTTCACCTGTATGTGTAAATGCACGCTCGTGTATGTGTGTGTACGAAAGATGTCCAAAAAGTAAAGTACAAGCATATAGTAACCCATAATGTTTATTACTATATAAGTAAAACATAGTAAATCTGTTACTAGTACACTGTTTCTTCTTTTACACGTAGTCAGCATCGATTTTTTTTTCAATCGGTGATTGAGTGCATAAACAGACTCTTCGAAGGACATTTTCATTATCCCTAACTTTTTGGGATGATTTCATGGAGTACCAAATTTGGACGTCCAACAGCTATATCACAAAGATTGCGTGGTCTTTTATTTTGAATTAAAGCTTGTTTTCTATCAATGATAACATCACATGCAAAAGCTTTGAAGTCGGACGTCCATGTAATCGTTCTCGCAAGGCTGGGATATCATCTCATTTGGTTCCAAAACAATTTACTGAATAACTTTTACACTTGACACTGTGTTTTCGAGGATTGTACTTATGTGCCCGTGCATATATAGTTAAGATGCCTTGTTTGATGAGAGTAATATGTTAACAGATATTATTTATGGGTTCAAGTCTCACTAGGATTTCCTAAGCATTTTATTTTGTTCTAAATATTAGATTAGTTAGATAACTATGTGTGTATGGGTGTGTGTTTGTATGGGTGTGTGTTTATTCTTGTATGTGTCTGAGTGAGAGAGGAAAAGAAGAAGACAGACACGCGTATTTCAAAACATTAGAATAATAATTTGCTTCATGTCTTTTAAAGTTACTTTACATTTAAGATGATTTTTTTATCAGCCAACTAAACCATTTTTAGATTTAAATTTGAAAATATAGAATACAGAAAAACATTGTTCTGACGGATTTCACTTGATTAGCTAACACCTTGCAACGTTCACACCCACACTTGCATACATACACGAACACACATACATGTGCATAGCGTATAGATGAGATAATATGTTTTTATTCGTCTGCTTTTCTAAGAGTATTTACATATTTCGTATCTTTTTAGCTTTTAATGCAGTTTATAACCGAAGCAGGAAAGTATTTCAGTGTGTTTGTCACGCCCCACTAACACACGTCGGTACAAAAGCAAGAAAAAAGCTTCACAAGAAAGAAAAGAAAATGGAGACGCACTGCTTTGCATAAAAGTTGGCAGTCGGACGCTACGAAGCGAGTCAGCCATTTCTATGTTGTGTTTTGATAACACTTGACGTAGCCGCGGGCTTTCCACTTGCACAGAAAGAAAAACACATTCCATTGGTACACAACGCTACAAGATGTCAAGGGTCTTTTCGAGTGAAGCATCGAGGAGGGTCCCAAGATTTGTGAGAGGTGTGGGAGTAATGGGGCACTCAGAACTCTTTTACTTCCATCGACTGATTCCTTATCATAACAATCAGGAAGAATAACGTGACCTAGATTGAAGAAATTCTAATATCTGGACAAGCAAGTTTATACGCAACAGCAGAACACGAATAGAGACAAATTAAGTTAAGGTGCATTATAATTGGTTTTACATCCATAACAAAGTCTGGCATTGCCATAATGATGTTATTAAAAAATTAAAAAAATTTATGAAATAATTTAGTAGTGATTAGAGTATAGAATTGATGCATCAATTCTCTTAAAGCTCGTCAAATATTAACATGTGAAGATAATATGCATGTATGTATGTACGGGGATTGGCAGAAAAATTCATAGGCTAACTAAGATACTCTCGTGCAATGTGAACAAATGAGGTTTATTTTTCAATGCAGTCCGCACACTTCTTCCATCTGTGTTGCAGTGCTTGCATTCCATTGGCAAAAAAGTCAGGAAGTGCAGATATGGTATCAATACATGAACAGTTCAGCCTATTAACATATCAGCATCTATTTGTACAAAAAATATAGATATTACCAAATTCATACAATAAAAAACAAAAACATTTGCACTCTTCAAGCAAAAAAAAATCATAATGCACTTTTCTCATTTTCTCTGATTTTTATAATATTTCGTTTTTTCATCTTTCAATTATCACTATATATATATATATATATATATATATATATATATATATATATATATATATATATATATACTAGACAAAAAGTGACCCGTTGGGTCACCGATAAGCTCTCGCTAGATGATTGGGATTAAGAAAAAGATTAGGATCTGACAAAATATCGTCTGCTTTTCATTTTAAAAATGAATTAAAATTCATTAAACCGATTAAATAATCGGTCAAATTTTTGTCGAAAAAGTCGAAAAAGTAACATAATGAGCATAAGCAAAATAATATTACACATGTAATTTATTTTTGATACATTTAAAACGATGTTATCAGTCAGTTTCGATCATCTTGATCTGCCAAGACGCTACTTAAAATCCGTTTTTACAAAATAAATTCTAACTTTTGCGATTGAAAAAAAAATCTCACTGGATTGTCCAATTAGACACATAACCTAGTAGATAAAGGAGTTAGGTTAAGACAGTTCTAGATGACAGTTATCTCTAGACTACAGGTTCAATCCTGGTTAGGGGCAGCAGTAACAGAATAATAATTAACATAGCTTAACACCTGTACCCAAGTTATAGTTAGTGGAATGAGAACAGGATACCCCCGTGGGCTGAATAAAGAGTTAGGTTCAAAGTTCTGTGATGGCTCCCTATTACAAGAAGGTTCCTGTGTCCGACAAGAAATACCTGAAGAAGGCCGGGGGCACATCGGTCGAAACGCTGTACAGATAACAATGAAGATGAGGACAATAGTCTGAATAATACAAATAATGGTAATCTTTGCAGAGTTCCGTCCTGGCCTCCTGCCTCAAAAACTGCTAGCCGCAGACTGTTGAAAAAACAACACCAGCTACGATTGAAGTCCGTAACCGAAGCGGTATCACTTGAAAAAAAGAAGAAAAAAACAACTTAGGGAGTTTTTCCTGAAAACCCAACCCCAACACCCTTTTGTTAAAATTAAGTTTTATTACAAAATTTGTGGTTGTTTTTCCTGGGCCACCCACATTATTTATTTTCCATTAAACTAACCCTAACCCCAAACCCCAAACCCAACCCTAGCCCTAAACCCTAACTCTATTTTTACACCGCTTCGGCTATGGATTTTAATCGTAGCTGGTGTTTTCTTTCAGCTGCCACCGACTAGCGTTTTTTGAGGCAGGCGGCGGGACGGTTCTCCGCGAAGATAAATAGACAAAATGATATAGATAGATATGAACAAATGGAGATAGATAAATAGATAGATAAACAAAAAAAATGATGTAGATACGAACAAATGGAGATAGATAGATAGATAGATAGATAAACAAACAAAATGATATAGATTTTGTTTGTTTATCTATCTATCTATTTATCTATCTATCTCCATTTGTTCATATCTATCTATATAATTTTGTTATCTATCTATCTATCTATCTCCATTTGTTCATATCTATCTATATCATTTTTGTTTTGTCTATCTATCTATTTATCTATCTATCTCCATTTGTTCATATCTATCTATATCATTTTGTTTATTTATCTATCTATAAGAATTACGGCAAAAAAAGAAGCGACCTCCTCCAAATACATTTACTTTTTCGAAAATATCTATCTATCTCAGTCTGATCAAAACTATATATACAAGAAATATGACAAATTTCTATAAATAAACAAGAATTAGGACAAAAAAAAAAGAAAAAATAAGAGGTAATTTATGAGTTTGTTTAATGTTTTTTCTTTCGAATGGAAAAAATGTGTTCAAGAAAATATTAATTTTTCTGTAAGTTTCATTGTGTTAAATATGTGTGTGTGTGTGGGGGGGACATTTCACGGGGTAAAATAGGTGTTACCTATTGTTTATCTATCTATCTATTTATCTCAGTCTATTCAAAACTATCCCTCTTCATATCTATCTATCTATCAATCTATCTATCTATCTATCTATCTATCTATCTATCTATCTATCTATTAAATACTAAGATTTTCTCTTATTACGATAAATTACGATAAATAAACAAGAATTATTATGAATTACGATAAATATACCAGAATTACGACAAATTACGATAGATAAACACGAATTACGACAAATTTCTATAAATAAACAAGAATTAAGACAAAAAAGAGACCCCCCCCCAAAAAAAAATACATTTAACGCCCTAAGTTGGTTGTTTTCTTTCAAGTAACACCGATGTGGCACCGAAGCTTGGGGTCGTTATTTTAAAATTCACTGAGCAGCAATTTTGGAGGCAGGGGACCGGGACGCATTTCCTCATAAATTACCAAATTATTTTTTAGTTTTCATTTTCATTTTATTTTTCAATTTTCGGTACTTATTTACTACTCGAGCAGATTCTTTTAAAAAAAAGGTACTCTTCGCGGAGAACCGTCCCGCCTTCTGCCCCAAAAGACGCTAGCCCGTGGCTGCTGAAAAAAAAAACACCAGCTACGATTGAAATCCGTAAACAAAGCGATGTCACTTGCAAAAAACAAAAAAAACAAAACAAAAAGCCCCAACCAACTTAGGGCGTTTTTCCCGAAAAACCAACCCTAACCCCAACCCTAAACCACTCCTACTTAAAATGAACAGTTTTATTACAAAATGTCTGGGTTCCCTTTTTTCTGGGTTAGGAAAAAACAGAGCCCAAATTATTTATTTTCCCATTAAACACCAACCTCAAACCCAAACCGTAACCCGAGTTTTTTTATTCAAGTAACACCGTTTTTTTTTTATTCAAGTAACACCGTTTCGGCTACGGACTTCAATCTCAGCTGGTGTTTTCTTTTCTTTTTTATTTTACAGCAGCCACCGGCAAGCATTTTTTGAGGCAGGGGGCCGGGACGATTCTCCGCGAAGAGTACCCCCCCCAATTTTTTCTTCTGCCTTTAGTCTTTTTATTTATGCAGAAAATAGTATCAACAACATATATACACCGTTATTTGTACCCGAAAAACAGGGAAGTCAAAGTTAAGTGACTTGAAAAAAATCCGAAAGTTTTAAAATAGAATAAAAATTAATTCATTGCGAAATCAACACTGAAAATTTAATTAGAATCGAATACTTCCCTGAGTTTTGGTACATTTTTTCCAAACGTGGGGGTTAGAATTGTTTTAAAAAAAACACGGATTTTTCAATGAATTGACCTAGACAATTGAAATAGACATTAGAATTTTTATTACGAGCGGGTGTTTTTCATCTCCCCTTTAGTCTAGAGAGGAAAAGTGAGTATAATATAAGACAAGCGAAGGGGAGAGGCGACTTGACTGCTGCCTTTTTAGTAATAAAACTATTACATGTGATCACTTTCACTCCCCTTCACTGGCATATAGAGAGTAAAAAGGGGAGTTACGTAGGATGTAAAGACAGAGACGGGTCAAGATTTGACTTAATTGCAAATTACGACTAATTAAACCAATTAAAGTGGATTTTTCCAAACTTTAAGTAATCCTAAAACTAAGGAATACATTTTTGACAAATTCCGTGTGATCAAGGTCACCAGCAAAAAATCCTTTAGCTATTGAAAGCTCAAAATCTCAGCTTTAGTATAATAATAAGATAGATAGATAGATAGATAGATATGGGGGTAATTTAATAACACGATGCAACCCTAAGAATAAGACGGGTATAATTTACTCTCACAAAAAGTGATTGCTACAATATTAATTATGTCACGGTGCACTCAAATATAACAGTATTTAGTAGTTAAGATGAGTACAACAGGCGGTAGCCTCATTTGAGTATCCATTCTTTTGTGCAGTTTCAGCTATGTTGCCTTTCAAGGTCGAACAAATTTCATAAATAAATCATACAAAAAAAAAAACAGTCGATGATGCGCTTAGTTGACAAATCTCGGTGGATTTCTTTGCAATGTTTAACTTTCTCCCACATATTCATGCGAGTGCATTTATAAAGTCTCGAGTTAATAGATATTTACATATCAGATATTAAAACATGGTGTGTATTTATGAATCGTATCTCAAACAAATGGTATATGTTGATCATTTAAATTAGCCGGTTGAAATTGATAATACTGAAGCAAAAGAATTATTGGTAAACCCTACTTTAGTCTTGCTCACATATACTTAATATCATCATCATCATCATCATCATCATCATCATCATCATCATCCCACAAAACGAAACAAAAAAGAGTTGCATTTTAAATCGACAATGCGACACTAATTAATGATACTTCCAAATAAATAATATATAAAAGAAATAAACATTTTGTAGTCATCAACATTGGATTTCTTAAGATTTAAAAGATAAATATCAACAAGATGAAATGCACTCATTGAACGTTGCATTAATTTTTTTGTTTTTGTTTCATTGTTTTCTTGATATACCTTTTGCTATGTAATAAAATAATGAAAACGTAAATTAATATTCGGTTGGTCATTTGAAAACTGTTTCAATACTTTACATTAGAAATAAAGGGATCCAAATATTATTTGGTTATCAGCATATAATGTCGACGGAGATGCTGATGCCTAATTTAGTTAATACCAAAATAGTTGACAAATTCCGAGTAATGTAACTGTAACAAATTGATGAAAACATTTTTAATTAAAACCAAACTAAAAAAAAAAAAAACATCTCAAGATTGATTTTATCTAAAACGATAATTATGGTAAAATCTAAAATAATGAAGTCAAAACTAAAAACCAGATTTTTTTCTATATAATTTGATGTATGTTGGCATTTTTATGTTAAGAGGAATCAAATTCAAGTAATGTTTTAACAAATATTCCTCATTTTGATATTGGCATCCTTAATTAAATTTTATTTTTTATGAACTGATATTCAAAATAAAAATGTATTCAATTTAATTTAGTATGGGAAATGATTCATTATAATTTTCAAATATTTAAATCTTTTATAAATCAAATTCACAATGCCATATTTCGAGTTGGATGAATCTGCAAAACACTTATCACTTTTAAAAAATTGAGGAGAGCATATTTTTCTTGTTCTCTACAGGCTCCTCACATGAAAACGTTTTTGCTTCCGTAAGTCAATATCTCTTCTTAAAGGTTTGCAAATTTGTAAATTCCTTCACATATTCCATTTTCACGAGGAAAAATCCAGGTGTGCATTATAATTTGCAGATTTGCTGTCATAGAGTTCACACTATTCAAGAAAAAGAAAGAGAAGAGCCGATAAAGAGAAGTGACAAATGAAAGAGAGGGAGAAAGAATAGAGAGAACGAGAAGAGAAGAAAGAAGAGAAAGAAAGAGAAGTAAACTCAGTAAAATGAAAGAGAAAAAAAGACAAAAGAGAAAGATTATTTGTTAAAAGTAATATAAATCAAAGGTGTTCTATTCTTTAATCATCGAATTGTCGTGTGAAAATATGAGATTGAAAAGAATCACATTAAAAGTCATGTAGATCAAAGAAGATTTCTTTCCAAAAATTGACAAGAAAAATTCATCGTTGATGGAGATTTTGACTGATATCACTAACAGTATCAGTGTGATAATATTTCTATTTTATATATACATCATTTTGATTTTCTTTAGTTGCACTAAATATTGAACTCATGAATATGTTTTAACGATAATTGGAGAATCTAACTAATTTTTCTTTTTTCTAAAATGATTCTGTGAATTCAATATTGTAAAACCTGGGTTGTTTGGCAAATTTGTATGACACACTTTAAGATATCTTCTTGCAATTAACATCAAAATGAGATTAGAATTTCAATACTTTTGCAGTTTCCTTTTGCACTTTTTTTTAGTTTTATTTGATAAGTTATATTCCACACACACATGCAAACACACACACACACACACACACACACACACACACACACACACAAGTAATATATATATATATATATATATATATATATATATATATATATATATATATATATAACATGAAAATGGAAAATACTCAATTTATTTTTAACATAAGTACGCATAATTATTTCTGTTTCTCTTCTGATACTAACATTCTGCTATTTTTTGCAATTAAAACTAAAATTGCTTAAAAGAAGATAAATATATTAATACGTTTCAAATGTTTTATTAAACTGCACTCTCTGGAGATTTGGGAGTGTAGTCTTGATAGCCCAAACTCCCAGGTCTACTCTGAACCGGAGTGGTATTACCTGTTTGCTTCCCATATATATATATATATATATATATATATATATATATATATATATATATATATATATATGTTGTTCTGTTCCAACGGTGAAAATCCAATATTTTATAAAAAAAGGAAGGTCCGCAAAATGTATTTTGTTCTCATAATTTTTTAAAATTCTTTTTGTTTTAAAACAAAAACAACAAACAAAAAGAATTAAAATTTATTTTCTGAGAACAAAATACATTTGGCGGACCTACCTTTTTTTATATATATATATATATATATATATATATATATATATATATGTGTGTGTGTGTGTGTGTGTGTGTGTGTGTGTGTGTGTGTTTGTGTATGTGTGTGTGTGTGTGTGTGTGTGTGTATTATATGCTCCCGGTAGAGCTATTTAGGAGCGACTTTAATAAACTTTCACCGCCAGCATAACGCAATGATCATCTGTTTACAGATTTGATCTCTCTGGTGATTGTAAAGTATATACACAGATGTATGTATTTAAAACAGTTAAAACACCGCTCTTAAAACAGCAGCTGGCAATGGCCTAAAGGTTAACGGATTGGACAGGCGTAAAGTCAGTCGGGGTTCGTTTCTGGCCGATGTTAGTTGTTGTGTCTAGCCACACTGAAACGCCGAAACACGTATCTGTGCATGATATATATATATATATATATATATATTCGATAGTGTTGTGTGCAAAAATACTTCACAACAACTGTAAATATGAACATACAATGAACGAGATTCGCTAATCTATTGGCAGAAAATAAGCGTAGACATATTTAAAATCAATCAATCATTCTTGTGTTAAGTTGATACAGTTGATCATAATAATTTTCGCTGTCAGGTATTTCCCCCCATACATAACCTCTTGTGTAATAATGTAGCAGGTTCGGGAATACTTTTGATGTCAGTTCGTTTTTTTTTCTGTTGATCTCCATGGCAACATGATGTTTAAAAGAAATTTTTCCACTTCAATTTTTAACAAAGTTTAACCAACTGATCCGGCATCTGATCTAAAAAAAAAATAATTAAGATGGATCCTCATGTTTAAAGAGGATTTTTAACATTGTTCCTAAGCAAGTACAGATTTGTTTGCATTAAGATTTCTCTCTGCTACTTTAAGAGCACACATGTGCTTGGTAACGTGTGTCAATCATCTTTTAAGTGTAATTATTACTGGAAACAATTTTTTTACAATTTGAAAAGACAACGATAACAAAATGCAACGACCGGCGTCTAATTTAAATAATAGTTGTTATAGAAATCTAAACTTTGTTTAGATTTCTGTACCATCTATTATTCAAATTAGACGCCCATCCATCTCTAGGATCAACAGCATCACCTCGTGACTGTTGCAAGCATTTCCAGGAAATAGTCATACCTACAAATCTATTGACACAGTAGTGGGTCAGGTAGAAGTTGTTAATTTGAATTTTTCAGGTCTGCCTGAGTACAGACGGGAACTAAAAGAATATTCCTCCAATAATACTGTTGCAGGATTAAGATTAAACTAATGGTTAATAATCCTATGCCACATATCGACATTACAATTCTCAGTGCGTTCGCAAAGGGAGAAAATGCAATCATATCTAAAATTCCATTCATACCAACGGATGTGCTCTTTCAATTTAGGAGACTTTAGTTTCCAGTACACCTAAGCTTTGCCGTGTCCATCAATAAATCTCAAGAAGAGACATTGTCAGTGGCTGGACTGCATCATGAGAAAGTCTGCTTTACTCATGAACAATTTTATATAGGATGACCACGATTAGATAGAGCCAAAAATCTCTTTATTTATGATAGTACTGGTAAAACTAAAATATAGTGTATCCTGTGTTGCTGACAAAACAGAGACGTGATCAATATAAATTCTATACCTCAGCATTTACTTGACTCCGTGAATTAGACACCAGCCTGCTATAAATGTAGTAGAAAACAATTTTATTATTGACATGAAAAATAACTTTTCGAAAGTGATCCAATAATGTTTTATTAAGTTGGTTACTTCTACATTAACAATAATTCTGGGCTATATATAGGTATTTTCATCCTGGAATACTTGATATATATATATATATATATATATATATATATATATATATATATGTGTGTTGTGTGTGTGTGTGTGTGTGTGTGTGTGTGTGTGCGTGCTCGTGCGCGCACGCGCGTGTGTGTGTGTAAAATAGAAAAACACAGCAAACCAAAAAAGTATTTCAATACATGAATTTATTCTAGATGGTGAGGTTGACGTTAAAACGTTTTCAATTTGAAAAGAAAAAAACATTTATCACAGTTTTGACATTACTTTTAACATCCTAATGTCCTGATGAAGGTTTGATTAAAACGGAAACGTTTTAACATCGATTTCACCATTTATAATAAATTCATCTTTTTTTGGAATACTTTGTTTTTCTATTTTCTGTACATTTTCGGATTTATTTCCATATTTTACTCTCACAGACAAATAGATAAATAAATATTTATTTATTCATCTCCATATTTTACTCTCTCTCTCTCTCTCTCTCTCTCTCTCTCTCTCTCACACACACACACACACACACACACACACACAATATATATATATATATATATATATATATATATATATATATATATATATATATATATATATATATATATATATAAACTTTTAAAAATTGTTCCAGACACTTATTAGTATTACTGCTGAGTTTGATCTAAGAATAAAAAATGGTAAATGAACAAGAAAGGAAAAATAAGATTAGACAGTTTAACAATAACAATTTTATTAATCAAACAACTGCAACAGCGTTAAACCTTAGCAAGAAATACTGAAAACCTGAAAGAATATTTTCGACGTGTCCATATCGATGATAAATGCTGCAGTGAAGATGTTTTTCATAAATTTGTTCCTAAAATGCAAAGAATACAAAACATTATAGTTCAGTTTGTCATCTACGTACATGAACTGTCTTAGATATTGCCCACAAGGAACTACGCTTACGCATTATTAATAGAGAACAGAGAGAAACCTGAAAGAGATTTCACTAAATATTGCCTCACGAGGCCAATTCATTTCTGAAAAAGCGTCCAACAGAATTTTTCTAAGCCGAAATTCCACCTCCACTCAATTTATTCTACTAAATTATGCATTACGAGTGTGTGGATATCAAAATATCTCAATAGATTATCATTTCAAGTGTCCGTTGAAGTTTGATTTATACTCGAAATCTCACGTGATCAAATCTATCATTTCTTACCGTGTCTTTTTAACTCTGCTTTACACAGAGGAACATATTTCAATGTCGTAAATTCACAATCACAGCGAATAAAATGTTTATTCTGTCCTGCAGTGTTTATCCAAGAGTTTCGTCCATCTATCAGCAAGAATTTAAAAAGAAAAGAAAATGTGTTGTAGCAACGAATACTTGCAAAACATTAGTTGCAGCAACGGCTTATATATATATATATATATATATATTGTTACTGAAATATAATTTATCATGAACGCCATTTTAATTATCCAGATGATCCAAGTATAACCAAAGTAATCATAAAATGGTAATTAGAATATTTTCCTTCTAAAATAAAAAAAAATCATCAAAGAACACAGTTAACCATCTGGTAACGTCTAACAATCTTGAAAAGCAATCAACATAAATATTTGTAAAGAGTAAAGGGATTTTGTATAACTTTAAAATCAAACTTGGAATATCTCAGATTGAACGATTTATGTACCAATTATAACAATTTCATTATTATTACTCGTAAAAAAGTTGCAAAAATGTTTGAATTTCAATCAAATTATTTTTTAATAACGTAACACCTACTGTAGGGGTTCATTAATTGTAGTGTTTCGCTTGCCCACGCGCGAGTGTATTGTGAGTATTGGTGTAAGTGTATTGGATAAAATGTGTAACAATTTAGAAGAAATTTAGTGGAGTGTTTATTCAATATGATATCTTCAAATATTCAAATTTCATCATTTTCATAACTTAAATAATTTCTAAAATTGTTTTTAAAATATCACTAAAATTCCTAGATACGTTGCCATGACAACCAGGTAGAGAGTTTAAATTTTTCAGTTTTCCTTTCAATTTTTTTATTTGTTCCATATCATATTCCGATGAAGCTTGTAAATGAGTGAAATGCAAAATGAAATAAATGCTCCAAATTTCAGTTTTCCAGTCATACACTTTGAACACACGTCCACGTGTACATGTGCAAGTAACCCCACACATAATTTTGTTCTTACACTGAGATACAAAATATCAAAACAGAGAAGCTTATACAAAAAAGTATGAGTCATAAGTTGTTTCTTATCTTCAACTTTATTTATTTTATTTAGACATATATGTGCATACAAATGACGTAGATAATTATGTATAGCTTTAGTCATATATACAGGCAGATATGCATATGTAATTCCTATATCTATCTATCTATCTATCTATCTATATATATATATATATATATATATATATATATATATATATCTGTGTGTGTGTATGTGTGTGTGTGTTGTGCGTGTGTGTGTGTGTGTGTGTGTATGTTTGGTGGTTGGTTTTTGAAGGCTATCACAATGCAAGTCTAAAGAAAAATGAGGTAAATATGGTATTGTTTATTTACCTATGATTTATTCTAAATATTTTCTGATAAATATCTCTTCGTCAGGAGATTTTTGAAAGTCTGGAGCTGTTGCCAGGTATTGTCCATTCTCTTTTGTGCCTTATATCTTCCAAATTCTCTGCGTATGTGTATGCGTAAACACAAAGCCTCAAGCAAATTATAATATATATATATATATATATATATATATATATATATATATATATATATATATATATGTGTGTGTGTGTGTGTGTGTGTGTGTGTGTGTGTGTGTGTGTGTGTGTATGTGTGTGTGTGTGGTTTTCATTGATAACATTTGTCGCAAAATTAGATATCTGATTCAGATTTCGAAATTACGCTTCATTAAAAACGCCAAAATTGACAATAAACAAAGAATTGATTTTATAATAATCATAATTATATGAACTTATAATTTTACATTACGATTCTTTTTAATGCCAAAAATAATCTGCTTAAAATATTATTTAGAATAATCGGAGCATTCCACAAGGCAAGCCACCTTGTTATTTCCAAATAAATTACAGCAGATACAGAGGGTACAACAAAACGATTGAATAGAGAAAATATTCAGCCATCACCAATGAACAAGGATATAAACACTAGAAAACTCCTTAAAGGGTTGTTCTGAAAATAATGTCATCTAACAGCAGCGGGTTTTGGTCGGATTATAGCAGACGTTGAAAATTCCTGCCAATAAACCATATATATTTAAGCGAAATAACCAATGCGGAATTGCGTGGTCCAGTTTGTATTCCGCTCGTCTAAAAGGGGTAAGGCCCCCTAGGAACTCGTTTTAATTTACCCAATTTTAAGATTTAAAAAAAAATTGTTTTTTCAAAATTTACTTTTCCAAAATAAGAGGTGATTAAAAGTGACTGTTTGTTGTGTTTTTTTTATTAGTAGTTGATTTGCAAAAGGAATCCTTATTTTAATAAAATAAAATCTTGAATGACAAATAAAATATCAAGAAATTTGAAAAATTACTGTAATGTTTTAACCAGAAGTAGAAAATTGATTTTGTATTTTATTTCAAATTGCAAATTGATTTCCGCATCGATAATCGATATTCATTTTGTGTGATTGATCAATTTTTAATTTTCTTATGGAATCTGAATACATTCTCTTTGATAAATTTCAACTGAGATTCTTTATTCTTCTTTTCAATTTTTTAATCAGTTGTTGATTCAAATTTTTAGCGTCAAATTTCCTACTAGCATAACAATTATTGGCTTGTTTTCAAGTCAGCTTTATATGTAATCATACATATCATAATTTGACTTGTGTATTGTTGTATTAATATACCTAATATTGAAAAACGTGGGAAAAGGGTTAATTAGAGTGAATTAGTGCGATCGAATCATAACAATAGAATCAAGTTAATCTATACTTCCCAAAGTTCATCTATTTTAAAACCTGAAAAAAGAAAACGTGACTAATGGTATCTTATATTGAGATTGAGTCTCAGCAAATTTATGAAAAGAATGAAAATATTGCAATTAAATCGAATGAAGAAATACATCTACCGATAGAGCCAATATTATAATACTCATCCTCAAAACTTGACTAATCAAACTTATTTGGACTTAAGATACCTCATTAAAAATTGGTTCTATTTGCTGAATCATTCGATTCAGTGGATAACATTGGTTTTAACATTTGAATGTAGAATATTCACTTATTCAAAAACTTTTAAAACTTTGTTTACAACAACATATTTTGGTATCCAAGTTTGGATAATGTAGTGATTAGTTTGAATCTCAATACCTGGGTATGTTTTTTTCATTCGACAATTTTCAAATAGAGATTTCTACTGCAAACATTTATCTGTAATGATCGAACGCAAATAATTAGCTCAGTTCATACTGAATCACTGTTCCTACTCAGCCGTATCTATTTTTATATTCTTTTTAGTCTACTTCGCTACATTTAATTGTAACGGCTGTTTCACCTCTTTCCTTCCGTGGACGATATTTGCAATTTTGGATTGACTACTGATTATGGCTCTCTTTTTGGATGATAAGTTATTTTTGTCAAAGATTTTTTTGTCTCCTGGATTCTACATAATATCATTTTCTTCTCTTTGTTTCTAGTTTTTCTTGTTTTTGTTTGTCTTCTTCTTCTTCTTCTTCTTCTTCTTCTCCAGATTTCTTGTTTATTGACTTTTTCTTTAGGTTTCTTTCTATTCTATCATTATTATTATTACTGAATAATTCCACGTTGCATATCCAGCCAGTAGTTTCCATGACTGGATCATGTTGATGAATTCTTTTTCTATTTCTTTTTTCTTCTTCACGTCAGTCATTGTTTTTCTTTCGTTGATCATATTTTAATTTCAGTTTTGTCCACTTACTGACATGTGTACTTAATTTCATTACTGAAGCTTATGAAACTTAGAAGATTTGGATTATTCGGATTTTTTGGACTGTTGTTCTCATCTTTATATACATAACGTTCCAGGCTTCTTCAGGTTTTTCTTGTCAAACGCGGGAATCTTCTTATCGTAATCAGGAGCCTTCATGGAACTTCAAAACTATTCCTTTATTCAATCCCCTAGTGTAGACTATTCTAAGCCTTCTATATTATTATCACCCGTGATCAGGATTGAACCTGCATCCTAAAGATTACTGTTACTTAGAATTGCATTAGCTCACCCCTATGCACTATGTGCCCAGCTGGACAATCCAGTGTGAATTTTGGGACTTATTAACCTTATGTCATTTTTATCAAGAATATTCATCTTTATACTTACGTAAGATTTTTTTAAAATATTTAAACAAATATTATGCAAAGATGTTCTGATTCTTTTTATGTAATCTTTACTGATTTTTATTCCTTATTTTATTGAATTTCTTTCCAATATTCGCAATATTTTCAATAGCCATTGGTAATTATTAGATGACCGTATTAATTAATTGATTTGTAATGTAATTCCTTCTTTTGATAGATATATCATTTGCTCATGATAGTAATCTCATAATACTAAACAATAGAACAACGAACCGGTTTCTTTGATTTACCTCCGTTGTTAACCATAGTATTTGATGAAACTGTGTGTGTGAAATGTAATCATACGAATTGTTAGTTTCAACTACACTTTCTTGATTTTTCAGTAATATTTCTTGACCATATATATGTATGTATGTATTTCGAATATGCTTACCGATTTTGCTTTTCGATAATCTAAAATGGTACCTGTGGGCTTATATTAAGTCAAAACTTAGTTTTTGTGTGTTTTTTTCTCGGTGTGGTGGACCCATAGATCTCGTTCCCCAAAGTCTCCCAGTCATCTTGTCTCGGCTTGTCACTGATACTTGACTTTGGGGAAGGAGAGCATGCGGTGCATGTCGCACAAGAGCACAACATGTAAAACAAAAAACGTCCAGAGTGATGGAGGAATGGTGAGGTGTGCAGGCCTGACGGGCTGGAAGCACGCAGATGTGAATCTACATATGGCGAGACTCGTGACCTACTTAACGTCACATCCTTGCTGATTGAACAGCAACATGCTTCGGCGTGGTTGTGGATGAATGAGCAACCCCTTGGTTAACACTGTTCACCCAGGCAGTTTGGAAGTGTCTAGAAAAGGTGACCTAAACAAATGCCAGTTCACCTATCAAGATGGCCAGAAACCAGCGTTTCGACAGATGTCCTCGTTAGCTGGGCGAAAACAAGAAAATACTACAACAGAAAACAAGGCTAAGAATAGCCACCTGGAAAGTCTGGACCCTTCCCGATCTTGAGAGTTTGGGAAACCCCAAAACTACGTACTGGTATCATGACAGGGGAGCATCTCGATATGGGGCTGACATCGATGCCCCTGCGGAAGTCAATTTCAGCGATAAGGACCAATTGACAGAAGAGGGTGGGCTGGATACACATCCTCATGGAAAGACATGCCGATGGTAGCTGTAAGAAGTTTGAGGTAAGGTGACTCGAGCCCTCCATCCTGAAGCGACACATGACAGACGCCATGGAAACATTTCCTACATTTAAGTTTCACCTGTGTGGCAGGGCCTGTATGTCAAGGGTTTCATATGTGATAGGGTACATAAAAACAAGCTGGATCCGTGGGCCATCTGCGTGCTCACAACTGCTCACATCTGAACTACTTGTAGAAATGGCCTTATTCTGTGAAAAAGCGACAATCACCATGTAACTAACCGTATTCCGCTAGAAACAGCATATCATAGCGATATTTCAATTAGATAAATACACTTAAAATACTTTTAAGTTGGAGATTAAAGCAATTTAGAGTCAAATGTGCTAATTTTGTGGAGTTTGCAATCGCACTGAACATCATATTTTAATCATCTGAATTCACAGTATAACCAAGAAAATTATGGAATTCTAATGAGAATACCACTGTTTCATAAACAAAAGCAACAATATCATCATGGACCGCTGTTATCATTGGAACCCAACGAGTTCACGTATCGTCCATTTTTTTCTAAACATTTTCACGATTTTGGAAACGTTTAGTTTTGATTCTTGAATTTATAATTATGCATAAACATGAATTAGTTAATTTTTCCAGTGTATATTTAAACATTGCATACTTCATTATTATTGAGCTGTATATTTAATATGACAATTTACCTAAACTTCGTGTAAATTTTTTATAGAGACAATGTTGGGTTGGACAGAACTTTTACCATATTTTTCTAAATCTTAAACATCTTACATTCTGTATAATCCGAAATCATCTGAAAACCTTGTCAGATGTTTTCATTCTACTTTTTAGTCTGCTATTTATCTGCTGGCAAACTTTAAACTTTTCTTTTTTCAATGAAAAAATGTCTGTAATTTCTTTAACCAAATGTTTTGTTTTGATTCATTCAGCCCAATTACATTCATACCCGTTGTATTACTCACACACACACATGCACGCACGCAAACACACACACACACACACACACACACACACACACACACACACACATATATATATATATATATATATATATATATATATATTGTGGTATCAACTTTTAACACGATTTCGAACCATATTGTATCTTCATTTGCAAATTCATGTACTCTTATTTTCAATTTATAGAACATAGTTTCATCTTCATATAAATTCCACAAAGAAAAGGAACAATTTCTAAGCAAATTTGTATTACTGATATTGAAAGTAATGAATCATAAATACAAAATAAACGAGGCAAATAGGATCATTGTGAGCAACGGATATTCCTTTATTGATAAATTGAATGATTAAATTATTGGCTACTTTTCCGAAAGTTGATCTTTTCTTTGATAATTTTATGAGGGAGTAAATTGCCCAGATCAAAAAGTGATGGAACAGAAACAATAGTAAATTAGTAGCATATTGTTATTTGAAAGAGTAAACCATCGGAAGTTGATAATAGAAAACAAAGCTACAAATATAGAAACAAATAACTTACTGATTGATCAGTGTGACTCGTATATTGAAGCAATAGAAATAATAAAGTGAGTTTGAAAAGTGCAAAGTGAAAATAAGAACTTTAATTGATTTTAGAATTCAAAAAAGTTATTGAAACTGAAAACAATAACGACGAATTCATATGAACATAATTCCACATTTTAGACACAAGATCTTTTTATTGATAAAGAGAGAATGGAAAGTGGTGAAAGTTTAAATCGAAAAAGTCAATCAATCGTTGTGTTGAAACAGATAATATGACAGATATGAAAAAGTTAAAATATTGAAGCGAAAATAGTAACATGATTTTCCACTTAACAAGCTATAAACTTATAATCTAGCGAGATATTAAAAGAGAATAGCTGAAAACCCGCTCTACGTTGACGACAAGTTAATGTTTATACAAATATAAACACAAAAATATTATCCTGTTTAGTCTTGATTTTCCGGTAACTAGAAAAAAGGTCATAACAGATCTCTGGTGATATTTTTTCAGTTAGATTTCTATTTCATACAAGTAAACACGAAGAAAAAATCTAGTTTATCTAACCTGACAGACACAGAGTATTCTGTATACATTTACATTGTAAATTGAACTCTCACTATTGACTTTAAAAGTTTGGGAATTCTGAGAAGCATATTAGTTTCACACTCCCAAAGAAATGCTTTGTGATCCCAAAAGCGCAGAAACCTTGATTTCCATAGTTTTAGTTGTCTTTACCTTATACGACGACAGACAGACAAAAACGTCATTTGATGGATTCTAGTCAGATAAACGTAGTCTGGTCAACTATTGGAATTAAGTAAATCATCCAACATTTCTTTAACAGTTGCATAACACATCAGAGTTTATATGAATATAAATGTTGACTTTTTCTTTTAAATTCAATGCTGAAAAGCCAGTTAAACAATACTTAACAATTCAATCTTTGTCTTCATAATAAAGATACATCATAAAAAAAGTAAAATAATTTCTTAAAGTTGTTTTGAAATCTGCTTTTTTAATCTAAAATTACGGTTATTCTTTCTAGTATTAATCAGATATAAGTTTTAGAAAGATAATAAAATAAACCAGTCAAAATAGAAAAGTAAAAGAATTGAATCTATTGATTCACATTGTGCCAAAATGTAGTGATACAATTCCTGACGAATTGCTTTTTATACATGCATATATTTCAATATGAAAAAGAAATCAATTAATTATTTATCTTGATCTAGTTTTATTTGATTTCTTTCTTAATGGATTCTATGAACACTGTAAATGTAGGTATTTTTATCATATTATGTTTGTTTTAGTATCACAATTTGTGTCTTTAGTCTCATTTTATTGAAGTCTAAAATTTAAATTTCCTAATAAACATTTATTTAGAACTAACTAGAATAATCTTTATTACATTTTAAATAACTTTCAAGACAGACTTTCTAGACGATTTATGCTTTCCAAAAGAATATTACCACTGCCAAATGAAAATGATTTCCTTTTTGGTCATGTTCACTCCTGTGAGGTTTTCACCCCAGCAGTGGTTGATGGTTATTATTATTATTAGTAGTTTTTTTTCACACCTGCCGTAGTTAGTGGATCACCGGAGGCTCAGTAACAGCAAGTCTCCTTAGGTCTCCAGGACTCTTCTGGGTATTCTAGCCGATCCCATCAGTGCTGTAGTTTGGATGGTCTCGGTTCTTCTGATTTCCAGTTCACTCAAACTTTTTTGGGGATCGTTCCAAGAGCACTAATTAAGATTGGTACTACCTTCACCTTCATATTCCATAGTTTCCTCAGTTCTCTGGCAAGGTCTAAGTATCTTTCAATCTTTTTGCTTTCTTTCATTTTTATTCGGTGGTCGGCCGGGACGGCAAAATCCACAAGATGACAAGTTCTCTTTTTCTTGTCAATCAGTACTAGATCCTGTCTCCTGGCCGGGATTAGGCGATCCGTCTGTACCTCGAAGTCCCAGTTTTATGCGTCTCGTTCTCTAGGACATGTGCCATTTGGTTATAGGGTGAAAATTGAATTTCTTGCACAATTCCCAGTGGATTACCTTTCCAACAGAGTTGTGTCTAGTCTTGTACTCTCTTTGTGCTAGTTTGCTGCATTCGCTTATTTATGTGATTGACCGTTTTGTCTCTATTTCCACACATTCTGCACTTGCTATTCTGCTGCGTCTTATCTATTTTTGCTTTTATATAGTTTGTTTTGATAGTATTGTCTTGCACTCCGATTATAAGGGATTCGGTTTCTCTTTGGGGTTTCCTTTTCTTAGCCATGTTCATGTCTTCTGTTGTGATATCTCCTGAGTTTGGCGCTTAAAGTACCCATGTAGTTGTTTTTCTTCCCATTTTGCTTTTTAGTTTTTGATATATTTCTGTTTCTCAATGTGTTGCAATTGCTTTTCCTGGCTGCTGCAATTAGTATTTCCTTATTTTCTTAGTGTATTTGTCAAGTGTTCAGATTGCTGTATCTACACAGCCTTCAATGTTGGCAAGACCCCTTCCCCCCTCTTTCCTTGGCACATAGAGCCTGTCTGTGTCGTCTCCCGGTAGAATGCCTTGTGCATGGTCATCAGTTTCCTTGTCCTTTGGTCTATCTGTCCGAGCTCCTCTCTTGTCCATTTTAGGAATAGTCCCGAGTATCTTACAAGTGTCTATTCCCTTGATAAGGTTTCTGCTATATAGCTTGGTTTCTAAGAGCTTTCTTGTTCTTCTGAAGTATTCATTTCTTACTTTTTCTTTCATTTCTATTTGTTTGATGGTATCTATAGTTCTTCTTTTCTCTACGTATCCTAATTTCTTCTCGATTCGTTAGTTCTATTCCATTCGCCGATACAGTTTTTCCTTTCTTCATCACTAACATGGCGCACTTGTCGATGCCGAACTCCATCCCTATATCTTGGCTGTATATTCTTATAGTTTGTATCAGTGTTTCTAATTCTTGTTCATTCTTGGCAAAAAAATTTGATCTCGTCCATGTACATTAGATGATTTATTTTTTCCTGTGATTTACTAAATTTGTATCCTGTTGTACATTTCTTGAGTATATGGTTGAGTGGCATCATTGCTATGACAAATAGTAGTGGTGATAGAGATTATCCTTGGAAGATGCCTCTTTGTATTTTCACCTCTGCTAAGGTTTGTTCACTCGCTGTTAGTTCTACTTTCCAATTTTCCATGGTTTTGTTGATGAATTGTATTATTATTATTATTATTATTATTATTATTATTATTATTATTATTATTATTATGTTCACTCTTGTGAGGTTTTCACACCAGCAGTGGCTGATGGTTATTATTATTATTATTATTATTATTATTATTATTATTATTATTATTGTTGTTGTTGTTGTTGTTATTGTTGTGTTGTTCTTCTTCTTTATTTATTTTTCATCTATTATGAAAATTCTCTCTCTCTCTCTCTCTCTCTCTCTCTCTCTATATATATATATATATATATATATATATATATATATATATATATATATATATATATATATATAAATGGAAGCATCATTAAATCAAATCAGACTTTTATTTCCATCATGGCCAAATTTTCCTAAACAAAAGGTAAACTAAGATTGTCTTTAGAGGAAGCATTCAAACCTGATAATACTTTAGGATGTTTTTCTTTCCTTGGTTAATATAAAGATTTATTCCCTTTTTAGAAACATTTTCCTACTGTTGATGTTTGGTAATTGATGATACTAGGTGAATGATATCATAATCATGATCATGATCATCGTCATCGTCGTTGTCGTTGTCATCATAACGAGAACTAATAAGGTGATTTTGAACAACAACAGGGTTTCATATGATTTCATACAGAAAGGTTGATAAAGATAATAAGGACCCGAAGCATCCGAGTATAAAAATCAATAGAAATGATTACAGTAAAAATCTTAAGAAAGGCAAGTTACGTTAAATAGTTATTCTCTCTCTCCCTCCCCTATCTATCCATCTATTTATATCATTGGGATATGATGTGTTGTGTATCTGTAAATCTGTACTTCTTTTAGCGATATTTAATGGTAAATATGTCTAAATTCCTTTTAACGACTTCAGACTTGTTAAAATGTGTTTCAGTTTGCAGACGAAAATTATCGATCCAAATTTTGATGTGTCTTAACTGATCATAAAAACGAGCCGTTGTAGCATTTGTATAGGCTTAATCAAATTTCTTTCATATTTCAATTACTAGAATCAGCATGGAATGTTTAATATCGTTAGCTAATGGACTGAGTTAATGGCACTTTGTAGTGATGTAATGGTTAGCAAGTTGGTCTCACAAATAGTTACCACTGAGTTCGATCCCCACCAGATGTCTCTTAATAGACTTAGTATATAACATTTCCATTATATAGACAATGAAATCTGGAACTGAGGGGGGGGAAATTGAACAAAAAAAATAAAGAAAAAACAATTTAAAAAAATCACATATAACTGATTAGTAATACATCAATATTGATTTTCTTTGTATTTGCATTTAAAGAGTTAAGGAAAATATAAAGAAAATGCTACTGCTAAAATATTTTCAATTAGCTCAAGTTTCTGTCTACGATGGTTAAGGGATTTGTTGTATTGCAGACTTGGTTACATAGACAAATGTCAAAAACCCTTCTATTAATTCCATTTTTCAAAACAAATTCACGTTACAATCTTTGTTTTTAATTAAAAATATACACAGAAAATTACAAACGATAATTGTTAATATAAGGTAAAATATCATTGCTAAACTTATTTTCTCTTATATGCGTTTATAAATCTATATAGGAAAATCACAAATAATATTTTACATTAACTTATATATATTTATCAATCTGTTCGCACGCACAGGATGTGACACAACATCAATTTTTTAATCGAAGTTTAACAGGTTTGAATTCAGAGTTTTCATTCTCTCAGACTGGATACTTTGCCAAGGTTAAAGAGTACAGTCTGTCCTACTATTTACCCATGGCTGTAGGGAGATTAGTTCGATGCATACCTTACCCAAGTCTATTAGTACTATGTGAAATTTTCTCGTCCACGATTTGAACTCGGGTTGACGAGTTCATTTCCTACGACTCTAACCATTACACCAGTCGCCACCATATTCATATTACCTTAAAAAGTTAATATTTTGTACAAAAATATTTTGATTTAAATCAGTGAGGCTAAAGAGATTTATTCATCTAAACATTTTTGCTTTTTGTCCGGAATGTTAGTCATGATTAAATAATAACACTCAGTAACTATTTAACATATCCTGTTTGAAGAAAATATAAATCTAATTAGTAATGCTTAATTAATTTCTTTTTTTCCGTCTAATGAATAATTTGTTATCGTTTTTTTTTGTTTTTTTGTTTTTGTCTTTTTTTAAATTTTGAAATTTAGAATATATAATATTAGTTGCATCATGTTGTGACATAATCTCCAGATGCTAATTATTCATTGTTAGAGATCTCTCTAGATGAGAGCTGCTTTTATTCATGACGAACACCCCCCCCCCACCTAATAAAAACCTTTCAGTTAAAACCCTTGTCTGGGTTCAATAAGTATTTGGTTTATCAACATCAAAGTGCTCGGTTATAATAATGGTTATAGGGGACAAACAAACTCTTCTCAATTCTAGATACATTTGCGTCAATATTTCCGACATATATGTCCCTAAAAGATCAATTTCCTTCAACAGAAGGTAAAATAATTTCCTTGAACAGTAGGTAAGTAATTGATAATACCAGGAAGCATTAAAATCGGAATATACTTTACGTTATCCTCATCTTATTTTTAAAAACGAAGTGGATATGGATCAGATGCCACGTTATGTCAAGGACATAGAACATTTATATCACTAATAGGAGATGATTAAAGACATAGATCTTTTTTATAAGTAATCCAATATAAACAAACATTCCACTCGAGGACGAACCAGAAGCTCCACGATCTTATCCATATGACTCACCCCCCGAAAGAAAGAGCCAATTTTATTAATATTTTAGAAAATATCAGCTAATAACAAAAAAGCTAGAATACTTAAGAGGAAATGTCGTCAATATCCGATTTCAACTGATGCAGTATAAAACTGATCTTCAGTATTTTCTTTAATATCCGCTTAGATGGCGTAAAAGAAAACTTGTGATATTAATTTTACCTCTTCGAAATACAAGTCCATTCCATAATCAATCATTTAATCACATCTGTTTTGTACGTATGCAGCAATGTATTGGGATAAGAACGGTCCGCATTTGAAAAGTGTTTTTGAAGGCACAGATACGTTACAATATAAAATACCGTCATTAAAGACAGAAATCCTAATGTAACGGACAAAAACGAAAAAGTATGCTAAAACATTTTTTAAAAAGGCGTCTTTGTCGATTTGATAATTCATTAGTTACAATTACATTATTCTTAGAGATGCATTACAATTCTTTGCCTATTTTTTTTTAATATTGTTTTGGACAAAAAAACCTTCTCTAAGATTAACTGGTTCTATCATTCCACTACAAATAGTGACGCTTATCTAGAACTTGAAAAATATAAGTTACAATCTGATTTGTTTACTTTTATCTAATTTCACGACAACGTAATGTAGCTATTAGTTTCATAAAAAATTACTGGAATATTTAGGAAGGGATCAACACATCTACTTATCAATGTAAATCCTTTTGAATATCTCAAATAAACAGAAGAACAAGAGAAAGAAAAGGAAAAGGTGAAGAAGTGGGAAGTAATGGGAAACTGAAAAAAAAGAACACGAAACGATGCTGAGAAAGGAAAAATCTACAGGAAGTTATTGTGAAAAAAAAAGAAACTAACAGACAGACAGAGAGAGAATGAGAGAGAGAGAATTACGTAATCAAGTAACCTATTTAACCTGCCTGTCTTTCATTTTTTATTTAAAACGTTTCGAATAATGCCTCGAGTTACTGTAACATGGGGTTTCTCATTACTCTGTCGTAAGTCTAATTTTGTGGTGTTAGGATGAAGTCACATAAAAGAAAAACATCTACAAACCCTCCAAATTGCAAGATTTGCCAGATAATTTCTTGTCAATATGGGACCTCGCCGTGCATTTCTCCTATTGTTTGCTTTGAGATAACACTAATCAACATATAGTTGTATAATCTCAAATTGAAATCACCCTTCAGAATAATAACTTGTTTATTTTCCATGAATTTATTTTTGCTAAATGATTTCCTGCATAAAGGTTGTTCATTTTATAATAAAGTAAATTATAAAAAACCATTATGACATTAAGCTTATCTAGTTTTCAAATGTTGGCGTTTAAATTGTTTAAAATGCTTTGAAATGATCTCTTATATGTTTCATATTTAGAAGAAATTTTAAAATATGTTTTATTCTCTTTTAAAAATCAATTCATTCTTAGATTTATTTCAGTTTCGTCCGTTAAAATATAACTAAGATACTTTTGTTCTTGTGTTGTAATAAATATCATTTAATCTCCTTTTAAGACCACATTCGATTTCAAACCATATTCCTTTTTATAGAATAAATAACATAATCAAATGCAAATAGATTAACAGAAAATACCCTAAAATTAGCATTTAATAGTTATCACCATCGGGAAATTCTAATGATGCAAACACTAACTTGCAAATTCTTCTGGGAAATGTCTTATTCTCTATATAAGAGCATTTCAATGCTACAACGCTAACAGAAATCATGTTACAATGTGCCATTTATGAAGTGTAACCTACATAAAAAATTGGATAATGACAAAATTATTAAAATTGATCTTTCAATTTGTTTAATCTAAAAAACGGAAATTTTGCAATTTTATTGTTTCTTTTTGTTCTTTTTTCTTTCTCCGTTTTTTTCTTCAATGTTGTTTGTTTCTTTTCTTTTTAAATACCTTTTGGAAGTATTTTCTTTTTAACTCCAAAAAGTATTTTTTTTACATTTTGAGTTAGAAAAAAGAAAAGACCAACAAGTAATACATTTTAAAGTATTTTCCATGTAATCTTTAAAACCTAACGTTTATGAACAGGGTATTTCGTTTCTATTTTCTTGAGTTCTTTAAATATAAAGAATTCTTAAAGGAACTCTGTAAATGCAATAATACCAAAGGCATTAGTGATAGAGGGAGAAAGAGGGAGAAAGAGAGAAAGGGAGAGAGAAAGAGAGAGAGAAAAGGATGGTGGGGGGTAGGGAGGAATTAGTCATACTTCATTTAAAGTAGCATGGCACCATTCTTTTCGTCAACAAACTCGACTGAAATTCACATAGCATAAATGATTTAGAAAATGCATGAAAATAAAAACAAAAGCTAATACTGTTAATTTGTCCTTAAAGTTCATTGAAATAAAACTGATGTCAGCAATGAATGGCTATTCTCAAAGAATTTAGATTTCATCCTTCAAATAGTTCATCTATTAAAATTATTAGCAAAAATATGCACACACCCTCAGGCGCAAATTCTAAAGTTATAATGTAATAAGATATATTAAATTAGAAAGACTAACAAAACTGAATAGGAACGCAAATTACACATATTTTGATTTAATTTTAATTGTTTTTTTATATAAACTTATACATATGATTTGTATAAGAGAATACGACAATAATTTTGGAAATCAACAAGGCCAAGTAATTATTCTTAAACCCGGTTTTGTATGTAATTATTATCCTCACTATATACTGTCACTTTATTTCTTAGAATAGGATAACTCACATTGTGAGATTTCAAATGCTTCAATGGCATGGGCTGTTTTGATTCAATCTAATTTATTTAGATTTTAATAGAAACATCGTTAATAAATTAGATGCGAATTAAAATCAAATGATTATCATTTAATAATCATTGAAAATATAACGTAAATAGCTAAGGGAATTATGGTATCGGTAGTGATGCAGTTTCAGTTACAGACAGACAGACACATAATCTCTATTATAATAGGATAATTATTAAATTTTTGTATGCTATTGTAACATAACAAAACAGCTAATCATAGCGAGATGTTGGTGAGATCAATATTGTTAAAATGTAATAAAACTATTTCCAATCCGATTTGCTACTTAGTGTTGACTTTGCCTTTATGCTCACCCCAATAAAAAATACAATTCACGTACATTTGAATGTCTGACTAAAAGTAATGTTTTTCTCAATTTGAAATTCCATTTCTAAAAATGTTAAAAGAAAATATGCCTTCTAATACTTTAAAGGTTTTACGCTAAGTAATTTAATTGAATAATATTTTAATTAAAACCTAAGAGAAAGTCAATTCAATATTGAAAGAAGAAAATAAATTAGAATATTTCTAATTGCTTCATGAAAGTTTATTTAATGTTTATTTTAACAGCATAATTATTTCATGGGTATCATTATATTCATTTTCTTTTCCTCCTTCATTCTTTTGCTTGCAACTAAAAAATAAAACAACATTTTAAAATGCAAAATATATTTTCAACACTCATCATACACGTATAAACAAAGTAATTTTCAAAACTAAACTGTGAAAACGAAAAATTCCGAAATGGACAAAAATCTTCCTAAATATTTTTAAAAAATTTCTATTCACTTTGGTTAATGGTTCTTAATAAACTCTTTTATATGATAACGTTCAATTGTTATTCATTTTTTTTTCAAATAATTTTAATATAAATTCTATAAAAAGCAAGTGACTTGACATCAAGCTTAACTGACGACTAACAGCGGCCTTTAAGCAAATAAATTAAAAGGATAAAGCTCTGATTATAAAAGAGTCGAGGGACTGAGAGACCTTACTTTATCAACAATTTTATTGAGCGACTCGTTAATTAAATAAGTAAAAAATGATATATTTATATGAATAATAATTGATGAAAATCAACAAGGAATCTTTTCAATTCGTTTTACGCAGAACACACTATTATTATTATTATTATTATTATTATTATTATTATTATTATTATTATTATTATTATTATTATTATTATTGGATTGGAAATTGCTTTATTCTGTGAATTACTTTCGCGGATATTAAGCTTGATATCGAGTGACATCCTACTTATAGAATTTGTATTATAATTAACTACAAATAAGTAAATACGTAAGGAAATACTTTATGATAATTAAATACTAAGTATGTAGTATTTCCCCTTCTTTATTTATTAATTAGATTAATCATAATATGAATTCTATAAATAGGATGTAAACGGACACCGAGCTTAACAATTGCCAAGTTAAAAACAAAACATTCATATGATCTTAAATGTTTCATGTGATAATGAAAAATGTTGAGATGTATTCGCATCAATTGTCTATACTGAAAATGCCGACATATATAGAAAAATAGAATTATAATAGTAAAATGTGGAGGATTGCTGTAAATCGTGATATATCGACGAATATTGAAAAAAGATTATAATTATAGTTATACCAGTTCTTGCAGAAAGATATTTGCGTCAATGTTGAATTATCCAAACTTGTAATTATAAATGGATGTTCTCCTGAAATGCAGCAAGCACTGACACATTGAGAACCGCTGAATTCCAGCTGTCTGTATAGTTATTCATTTGTAAGTGGCAGGTTGATACGACCTATTTTCATAACTGCAAATTCTGCCTTCAAAGCTTTGTGAAGACATAACTTCTCTCTAGTGACCAGCCGTAGAATTATGAAATTCCCGATATTCACTTGACATAAATAATCACAAGTGGAAAGAAAGGGTTAACAGTGTCATTAGAATACCCAGTTATCATGATTATAGATTCGGTAATGGCACCAAGCCTTTTGCATCTGCAAGTTGAGAGGAACTGTTCTCATGTATCGATGAGAAACAAAAATGAAAAATAGAATAAAATAAAACAAAATAAAGGAGATAAAAAATCCAATTCATAATGACTAATTTATTTGAACGAAAATTCGAAAATCCATCTTCAATTTAAATCATATTTAAAAAAAAAAACGGGCCGGGGATATTGCTAATCTGATTTAGATTAAATTGATTAATGTTACCAAATCTTTCATCCGGCCCGCTCCACTGATCCGTTTTATGTTTGAAGCATTCACAGTTGTAATGATACAAATAAATAAAACTTCCTAATTTGATTAAAAATTCCTCAACTCCAAATTACCGTGAAAAGTGGAATTGATATAAAATATGTAAGGACACAACTGTTAAACTTTTAACAAAATACGTTTGTGTGTCTTGGATTTTTGTTTGTTTGTTTGTGTGTATGTGCGTTTATTAGTGTGTGTGTGTGTGTGTGTGTGTGTGTGTGTGTGTGTGTGTTTGTGTGTATATGTGCGTGTGTAAGTGTGTGTGCATTTATCAAGTAGTTTGTGGTGAGCAGTAATGGCGTCATCGATGTGTAAGGAAATTTCCGGCTAAATGTTCACATTTATGAATTAACACTGATGTTTGTATAACGCACTTGATAAATTAATTTCGTCAGGTTCTGACATCCATGATGACTAATTAAAAAAACAACCATTATTGTAAACTTGCTATTTATTAACTTTGTGGCTTTGTTCACAATTTATTCACAGGCTGAAGCCAATTTAATTGACTATAACTAAGTATTAGTTCATTGTTGCAGGTGGAACATAGAAAGTATTTTTTTTTTTTTGTAAATGCTTTACTCTTATTGTAATTAATCCACGAAGTTAATCATTTGAAATGAAACACAAAACCGTTAAATACTTTAAAATAAATATGCAGATTAATGAATTCAAATCTTACAACCTTTAAAAGTTGGAATCTGGACTGGTTTCACGAAAATATCCTGTTTGATATTAATATTAATATAAATAATGACTTTCTATAATTTTCTACATCGTAACAAGTTCTGAACGATGATTGTAATAAGATGTTGCATTAGATGCCATCAATCACAAAATATAGATTATTTTTCTGCAAAATGAACAAAATCTTATTTTAATCCTTCAATGACAAAATGGACAGAATATTAAAAATATAAATTATTAAATCAAAAACATTTTTAAAAAGTTCGTGATCTGTTTGTTACTTTGTATAATGTATATTTCTATTGTATGAAACTCATAATCTTATAGACCACAATTTAACAAAATAGCGTCTGTGAAAATCTGAAATCCACTTCAAGTGCTTGACATCCTTTTATTTGTTTTATTTTGCTGTCATTTTTGTTCTTTTAGATTAATATCTTAAACTAAATAGTATCTCCTTGGTGAATTTGCCTTCATACTTTAAATAAAAAATGAAATTAATGTCCATTCGTAAAATCTATGCTTTTGGTTTTGACTATCTTTAGTTTTGGTTTTACTAATAAAAATTCCGTAAAGGACGACTTTAGTAGCCTTTAGATATAATAATTAATTCTACGTAAAGAAAAGGAAAATTGGACTTGAAATAAAACACATGTATTTTGTGTTCATACTGTTATACTTTATAGCTATTATGAACTTTTTCCATTTTTATTCGTTAAATCTCTTAAGTACGAGATGCCCATTATCATAAATATATTAATACTGTAAATAAATTTTTTGCGTAACTTTCATTGTTTTTAGAAACAAATTTAATAATATTATATACTGTTTTAACTATGCATAAAGCAATTAGACTTGCTCAGTTTGTTGATCAAATACAGAGATATTTACGCATCAATTTCCATTTAGATAATATTTTTCATAGCCTCATACAAATTAAAATAGAAAGAAACATAAAGTGTTGTCAAAAATTGGATAAACAGGCACTTTTTTCAGTACTACATTCGTATGACAATTAAGGGCACGAACAGGATAAGTTTCAGCCACACTTAGGCGAACCATAACAGAGTGCAGATGCTTTTCTGCATATCAATGGGTTCTTTTTTCTTTTGTCATTCATATTCTTTCTCTTTTTGTATTGCTAGATTTTTTTAACATTTCAATTAGTTATTATTACAATTTCATTTCTCCTACATTTCTTCTAACATTCACCAGTAAATTTATTCTTACAAAACATTTCTATGGAGTAACTGCTAATATTGACTTACTGTTTTTAACTCAGTGTCTATTTTTATTTTTCCTACATAGTGCATATTATAAACATTTATGTATATTCTCTTTCAATATTCTTTATTAATTGTAATTAACTATAATTTTGTTGCCTAAATGAATATGTCTTTCAGTTGTTTCTTTTGTGCGTGGTTTCTATGATAAATCACAATTTGACTCATTTGTCATACACATTCATAAATTAGTATTATTTGGATTATTCGGACTATTGTCCTCATTTCTATTGTTATCTGTACAACGTTTCGGTCGACGTGCCCTCTGGCCTTCTTCTGAAGTTCGAGAAGGCTACTGAGTCCGACAAGAAATACCCGGAGGGCACATCAGCTGAAACTTTGTACAGATAACAATAAAAATGAGGACAATAGTACGAATAATCCAAATAATACTAATTATGAAACCTTATCTAAAAAGTTCTGAGAAATAGTACATTTATAAATGTTGAGTCAAAAACAAACACTTAAATAGAAAAATCAAATTCTAAAACCCCTTCATTGCAAATTGTTTAATTTGATTTATTACTCAAATTGGATATGTTTAATTATTTTCAGTTCTTATATAGCTTAGTACAATCCAAGATCAGAGGGAGAAAATAAGAGTAAGAAGAATGTCTTGTGCTAATCTTCAATTTGAGAAGAAAATACTTAAAACTTTAAAAGTTAGCAATCGAAATATTATCTTTCCTAATGAGAGATATATTAATAATCCCTCCATCATTTAAACCCAAAACAATATATAGAATATCAAAAGAAAATAAATGAAATACATTTTTATCCTATTAGAAACGAAAACTCCAAGAAATGAACAAAAAACAGGCTGTTGTGTGATGTATGTGATTATATGCTCTTGAGAAAATTTGCTTTGTCAACAGTTTTTAAATATTGTGAAAACCAAAATCAGTTTAAAACAAGATGGCACAAATAATTTATTGCAGTGTATTTTTTTAGACCCTACACGTAGTAACCGGTTGAATCACGTTTTGGCAGATAACGAAATAAAATACCACTTGTGATTAAAAATCCCTTCCCATCAAGCTATACAGGAGTTCAATAAACCTCTGGTCGAATTTCACGCGTAAAAATCCAAGCAAACATAAGAGCTCCTATTGAAGTCTTGATCAACATAAAAATTAGTAGGATGACAATATATCAGCATATACGCATATATTTCTTATCTTATCTAAAATAAATTCTGGTCAGTCTATGAAAGAACTTTTACAATTTCTGCAATTCCTTTCTTAAAATATCTTTGTTATTGGTCACTGGCAAAATGATCAAATTACCATATTTTCATATTAAATCTTATGTAGGTACACACACACACACACAAACAAACACATTTTGTTCTAGAAGCATTATTATATTTTTCTATAAGTTTTTCTTTTCTTTATCATTCCTTTTATTTCTCTAATAAAACATTATATTGTCGAATTATGAATATCAATTTGTGGTTCATTCTTCAATCAACAATAATTTATCACGAACACAAAGAATCAATATTATAGGGATTTTCAGATGCATTCTTCAAACATGGCGTCATCAATTAAAATTAAAAAAAATGAAATTATCGTTGCATATAGTAAATAAGGACCTTCTATAATACATGAATTTTGATTATGTAATAAAGATGAGATTTAGTTAACATTTTTTTTTTGTATTTTCATATATGACAACTCGTGATAGCTGTACAAAATCTGATTAAACAACACTGGATTTACTCTCGGTAATCTCGTTGTAATCAGTTGTACATATTTTTCATGTCAATTCAGTTGCTAAACTGAAGGGAATGTGAGGTTATGATCTATACTTTCTACTTTTTCCAGTGTTTTAGTATATTGACTATCTACAGTTAAAGATATTATTAACTATTCTTTGTCAGATTTATATCAATAAAATTTGTTTATTATAATTATGCATGAATATTTTATTAGGTTATCACAATAATGATATAAATTAATTTATATATACTCAATTGTAAGACTAGTTGAATAATTTGGATTGGACATTTGCATCCCGTAAACCTATCTTTATCTGAATTAAATGGATTACGATACACGCCCCCCCCCCAATAATCGTCCCTAGTGTAGGTTAAACGATTTCAAAACAACACTGGAATTGGCTATATTTAAAAAAGTAATTACCCACTGGTGCTTACTCTGCTCTTAAACTCGCAACCGCACAGATCCATTAAATTCATTCCTGGTGGACCCCTCATTGATTCCCGAGCAGATATCCAAGAAACAGCCTTTGAGTATAAATATATCCTAACATTCATCTTTACATTCACGACAGCAACTGTTTTATTAACTTACAATATAAGTTAATACTTTACAAGATAACAGAAGGAAAATACAACTTTCCGTTACATCTATTGAGTAAATCTAATGAACTTATAATGTTTTCAAGAAGTTTTACTTCACTCTAAGATATTTCTAGATAAGTCATTAATTCGCTGAATTGAGAAGAAAATATTGAACTAAGATGTCGGGATAAAACAAAGAGTAATATTTCGAAAACAAAATAAAATCTCAATTATGAAAGCACACTAAATCAAAATGTATATCCTTTTATTTTTCTAATTTGAGAATTTATTCATTAACAATACCGTTCATTTCCCGCAATTTATTTAAACTAACAAACATCCTCAGCTGCTGAAAAAAGTACGCTAATTATAAAGTAAGTTACCTCTAAAGTGTATGATAAGAAAAATAGTGTGAATGATATAGAAAGAATAAGAGACGGGAAAACTCAGAATAAAAGAAAGGGGATATTCAATATAACATTGTAAATTGTATGCCATGTTGATCTTTATTAAATATTTCAATGATTGTTTTAGCATCACTGACTCTATTTCTATAATTCTCTTCTAATTCAATTTAATTTCAAGATGATTTTCTCTTTTGATGGATTGCATTTTTACTGCTGTCATTTTATCAGACGGACATTTTTTCTATTTCCATTCCAAGTTTTGTTTATTTTTATTCATATTTTCTTCCATTTTCATGTCAATAAATATCACTTTGAAAATCTAGTGTTAGGCATTAGAGGAATTTTTCTTTAGTTACTCATAGGATTTGGGAATGAAGGAATTTTGGCTGGTGTCTTGAAAGAACATCGGTCTTCAGTGCGGTGAAGAAAAAGATTCTGATTACTTTGGCCACTCTAACTCAGTTAGGTTCGGGTCGGTGTTAGATGAATCATAGCTCGGCTAGCCAGACATAAAACATCGCCTCACAAAATGAAAATGTAGACAGAAAAAAGTGTTTTTCTGTTGTGCTTATCTTGGCAGGGCGGACAAAGGGGAGTGAAGAGATAACAGCCATGTACAAAGAGTTTTCTTCGTTTTTGTTCCTTTCTTTTCTCTTTATGATTTTCTCTTTCTTTCTAATTTATTCTGCTCCCACCCGTCCCACCCATTCCCACTTTCCCTATCCCTCTGTCTTTCTGCGCTGTAATCCTGGTATCTTGTCTATTCCAACTAAAACCCGCCTGCCTGCTTCTGTGCCGGTTGCAACTCAACCTCTCGTTCGTCTCATTACTGCTTCCGACATTCACTTCATTTTTTTATTCTCTTTTCTCTTTCGCTCTCTATCTCGAGTTATTTGGCTCCCTCCTATGTTTATCTTTAAATCCCGGGCTACCTAAGGGTGGCTTACGCTTGTCTCAATTCCTTGACAACGACTTGTCCATTCAATGAGTAGTATATGTGCTTCTTTTCTATGTAACTCCCACTATAAGCATGTGTCACATTGAATAGCTGTCCTATCTTTCTTCTATTTATATATACTCGTAATGCCTTATCTTCTTTGCTACATCTGTCAATCTTCGTGGTTGTATTTTCTATTTCTATTTGGATTTGCGCTCTCTCTCTCTCTCTCTCTCTCTCTCTCTCTCTCTCTCTCTCTCTCTCTCTCTCTCTCTCTCTCTCTCTCTCTCTCTCTCAATTGCTTGGATGGCTTCTTGTCTGAGTTCATGAATTTATTTTTGAGTTCTTCAGATTCCATTTTCTTTATATTTCTAAATCCAAACGATCATTTTTACGTGTTCCTTTTTCGTTGTAATATGTACTCTATATTCTATACAAACCTGTTTAAGCACGTGCGCGTACACACACACACACACACACACACACACACACACACACACACACACACACACACAAAAAAAAAAAAATAATAATAATAATAATATTTTCAAAATTTTGGACTAGTCATACATTTACCGCTGTTTTAGTTACCTTTACGTTCAGTTTATAAGTATTAGGTGGGGGAAAATTTATTTACAAATTTCATTGAAAGAATTACCAACATGAAGAACGTGAAAATCTGTTTAAAATTTTAATAAATCAGGTTGTAAAACAGAGATTGTGTCTCGTGGGTATGTGTGCACGCACGTGTGTTTGTGAAGCAATTCTACCTAAGAATAAAAAAAGCATATATTCTCTTATTCCTATGATTATTTATTTCACGTCCATCTATTTTTCTAGCTAAAAACCAAGTCTATAAGATAATAATTTTAGGGACCATCAGTTGGCTTAATGTTGTGCGCATAGAAAGTGCAAGTTGTGAATACTTAATTGTATGAAGATAAATGCGTCTGTGTCTTTCTGTGTCACTGGATCTTTCTATTACAGTGTATCCTGGCATTTGCTATCATAAATTTAATCTCCAACTTTTCTGAGGAGCACAAACTATCCATTAATATTCCCAGTTAAGCCTTCTAATTTTAGGTGTCTATTTTTTTCTATTCAAAAGAAATCAGTTTTCTGATGACAGCCTCTTTTCATCATTTTGATTTCTTTCTAATGCCCACGCACACATTTTTCATTCTGTAATCCTTGTCCATATTAAATGTTTCGCTTACTCAGCATTTCACCGATAGCCACCTCCATTCTTCCCATTTCTTGTTCCTACCCCCCTCCCCTCACCTATATTCCCTGTCATATTCGCTCCCTGTCCTCTTTTTTTGTGTGGCCTCCCCAAGCCTCAGTTACGTCCACACAAGTCACTGGACTAGGAGGACGTAACCAATTCAATAACATAGGCATTCATTTCTGCTAGACAGAACCTCTAGTCTATCTCTTTTATTTCTTGCATAGATCTAATTTTATTTATACATTCGGACTATTGTATATCTTTGCCGAGACAATTTGACCTCGGACACTTCAACTATTTCATGCTGTCATGGGTGTTTGTCAATTTCGCTGCTGTATTTGCAAAAAAGAAGAGAAGTATCAATAACTGGCTTTTTTTTTTCTTTAAAAATATCATTCATTTATTTAATCAGGCACCCACTTCATGCACCATTTCACAATCTAATTTTGTTCACATTAAGTATAAGTTTTATCATGATGGATATTAAAATCGTAATTATGTATAATTTTAATTAGATTTTATTTGATATAGCAAGTTTTTATGTTTATGTCAAAAGAATAATATATGTTTGCACAAAATCAATTATATCTTATATCGCATGATATCTACTGGAATTATTGGTGGTATTGTAGGCGTTTTTCATCTTAATCATCTGTAACAGGATCAGCAATTCTATTATTTCACTTCTTGTGAGTTTTTCACACCAGCGTTTACCGATGGTCATTTACTGGAGTCTGAGTGACATCGTCTCACCAGGACTCTTCTGAGTATTCTAGTCGATTTCAACAATGCTGTTGTCTGGGTGGTCCCAATTCTTCCTCTGATTTCTTCTACTCGTTTCTAAGTTTTTGGTGACTATTCCAAGTGCATCAACCACAACTGGTATCACTTTAACACACATATTCCACAGTTTTTCAATTCTCTAGCAAGGTACAAGTACTTGTCTATCTTTTCTTCTTCTTCAATCTCCAGCCTGTGATCTGCTGGAACTTCAAAATCTATCAGTTGACAAGTTCTCTTTGTTTTGTTAATCAAAACTAGGTCTAGTCTTCTGGCTAGTCTTTATCACAAAGTCCCAGATCATTCTATGTGTTTCATTCTCAAGAACAGTTTCTGATTTATGCATATACCATTTTGTTGTGTGTTTAAAATGTAGTTTTTTTGCACAATTCCAAGTTGATCACCTTCTCGACACAGTTCTGCCTAGCCTTTCATTCTCGTTGTGCTAGTTTTCTGCATTCGATTAGTACAGTCTAATCTCTGTGACCACATGTCCTAAATTTGCTGTGATGTTGTGTGTGTCTTATTAATTTTTGCTTTGATAGAATTTGTTCTTATGCCACAAAACGTGCAGCAATTATTAGTGATTCGGTTTCTCTCTTGATGTTTCCTCTTCTTGACCATGTCCAGGTCTTTTCATGTTGTTATCACACCAATTTATCATTTGAAGTAGCCATGTAATTGTTTTTCTTCCCATTTCTGTTTTTTGCTTAAATTTTATTTGTTCATATGTTGCTGCTGCTGTTATTGGCTGCTGTAATTAATCTTTCCTTGCTTTTTTGTGTGTATTCTTGGAGCCCTTGGATTGGGGCATCTATGCACTTCTCTGTGTTGACAAAACCTCTTCCACCTTCCTTTCTTGATATATATAGTCCATCTCTATCATCTCTTGGGTGTAATGATTTGTGTATTGTTATACATTTCCTTATCTTTTGGTCAATCTGTCGTAGTTCCTCTCTTGCTCATTTTAAGAATGGTCCAGTTTGGAATACGATCTGAACTTTTCTTTACATTTTCATCTGTGCATCATGACTTACCTCTGGTAGTATATATATATATATATATATATATATATATATATATATATTTATCTGGTAACTTGCTTTTAAATAATTGTTAAGAAAAGTATATTATTATTTATATTTTTGAAGGCAATTACAATGCGTATATCGTATAAAATTTGATAATTATTGAAAATAATCATGACAAGCTTACACGACGAATAACGCGTGCGACGTGTGGAACACCGTACAGCTGTTTCAACCTTATTAGGTCTCATCAGCAGTGTATATACCTACGATCTCCTTCCGACGAAATAGAACCGGAGAAACCAGCACGCAGAGTCAGAGACTCTACCACTGGGCCACCTCCACGCTGCACATGAAATACGCCAAATTAACCTGTCAATGATAAACACGCCACTACTATACATAACTTAGTACAGCGAGCGTTGAGAGAGTCGCAAATTAGGCCCTGTTCAGACGTAAGGATAATATTATTTGGTAATTTGCTTTTCAAGCATTGTTAAGTCAAATATATTATTATTTATATTTTTGAAGGCAATTACAATGCGTATATCGTATAAAATTCGGTAACTGACTCTGCGTGCCTGGTTCTCCGGTTCGATCTCTGTCGGAGGGAGATCGTAGGTATACACTGCTGATGAGACCTAATAAGGTTGAAACAGCTGTACAGTGTTCCACACGTCGCACGCGTTATTCGCCGAATTTGCTGGTCATGATTATTTTCAATAATTATCGAATGAATGAATTTTATTCTATAAACACGCAGGAAAATAATATTACACATCTTATTTATTTTTAATACATTTAACAAGATTTCTTCGGCCAATTTCATTGCGTTCGGCCTGAGACACTGTTTAAAAATGGGTTGTTTACAAAATTAAATCTAACATTCGCGATTGCAAAATAATCAACCAAAAATCAGGGAATCATCCGATTTTAATGAAATTTTCAGTATTGATTAATCAATTAATGAATCTTATACTGCATTAGTTATTTTATTTCAAAAATTTAATTAAGTATTTTTGCTATGATAAATTAATATATAAAATTCATTTAAAATATGAGTAGCAAAATATTAAGTTTAATATATCCTATTATTAGATTCTGAAATAATTTTTTAATAACTACTTTATTTTAGTATCAATCACCCATATATTTTTGGTCAAAAACTGTAATGGAAATTTAGCGCCCCTCCCCTTTTAAACGGAACAAATATTGATGTATATATATTTTCATTTATAGAATAATAGACAATTAAATAATTATCGAAATGAGTAAAAAAAATTCCAAAAATTATTTTTTTATTTTTTATTTTTATTTTATTTTCCTATTTTCGGTAATTATTTACTATCCGATTCTTTTTTTCTTCTATTCACACCTTCGGTCTATTGTCTTTTTATTTATGCAAAAATTAATATCAATCACATATATACCATACCAATATTTTGCACTCCAAAAACAAGGGGGGTGGCAAAATTAAGGGAGCTGGAAAAATCAGAAAGCTTTGAAATAAAATAACTGATGAAATATAAAATTCATTCATTGATAAATCAACACTGAAAATTTCATTAAAATCGGTTAATTACCTGATTTTCGTTAAAGTCGTTGCAAAATTGTATTGAAAAAAAAAACACGGATCTTTCGAGGAATTGGGTTGACCCAATTTAAATCGAAATGGATCAGGGAATTTTATTACATACGGGATCTTCGCTGCTGTTTGTTATATGTGTCTTTCTTAACAACTCTTCCTTTTACTCTCTAGATAAAATCCAGAGAGACAAAGAGTGATAGACAGAATCTTATGATAGGGATTGGTCAGTTTATGACATAATGCAATCATAAAACTAAGGAATAATTTAGTATAAATTTCGTGTAATTAAACTAAACAGTAAAGACGCCTTTAGGGGATAAAAGTTGATTTGCTCATCTTTAGTATAATATATATATATATATATATATATATATATATATATATATATATATGGGGTGTTTGCATACATATATACACGGGGGGGGGGCTTCAAAGTTCTTGTATCAACTCAAAAGGAAATTATCTTTTTTTTAAATTTCAATTCATTTATTTTATTATTTATTTATTCATTGAAGAGTTAGAGAAACTTGGGAAACAATGTACCAAGTGTGTTGCACTGCAGGAGGAATATGTAAAATAGCATGTACATTTCATGACTCTAACTTATCCTCATTTCACAGAGAACCTCCTATATATATATATATATATATATATATATATATATATATATATATATATATATATATATATATATATGGTCTGCACGTGTGTGTTCAGCGAGTCATGGTCAATTTAGCAACTTAAAAAGTAATAAAAAGCAACATAATCTCATACAAAATCTTTAAAAATTACTTGTAATTCTTCTTTTAATGTATATGATGTTTGTTAAAAAGTCCTGGGAATTTCTCTCATAAAAAATAATTCCACAAATGCAAGAGAGTTTTTCATAACATGAAAGGAATTCTGGTTGCAGTAAAACATTTTTTTTCCATTTTATACAAAACCGCTACCACATTTTTAATGTAAAATGATAATATCTATTCTTACTTGTGAAATTCCGTCTTCGGCGGCCGTTAAGCTCAGAGATGCCAAGCATCCATTTTGTTGACTTTATATTATGATTATTTCAATTAAATAAATGAATAATGAGATGTACTCTATTCAGTGGGTACGAACAAAGACCACGATATGATTATACGAGATTTGATAAAAAGCAAATTATTGAGAATGAAACTTTAATTCTTTGAGATTTAATATATAAACTTTAGATAAAGACACGTTCACAGCTGAGCAATTTATGCAATGAAATCGTTATGTTTAGATGTCTAGACGAAACTAATGCCTATTATAATGAATTCTCATATAAATTCCAGGAGAATGCATTTTCATGTATTAGGGCTCAGAAATTGGAGTTTAAGTTTAAATTAATACCATTTCTTTCTTTTTGTACAAGATCTTTATTTTCGGAACAAAATTGCCTTGTTTATTACCAAATTTTCACAATTTTGGATTTAGAAAATGCTAAATGACAACAGCTTCAAGAAAAAGAAAGATACAAAAGAATGGATGACGTTTTTAATGCGAATGTCATATAAAATACTAGTATCCCATAATTCAGCAGAGTATAAGAATATATTCATACGACCTTTTCTTTAAGTAAGAATTTTTTATATGACTGATACTTTTATTGGCTTTCTGAAATATTTGATCAAATTTCAGTTGCTCTGACTTTATAAGAAATATTTGATAATGTATTTAAATAAAATCAATAAATAACTTTTAACCTAATATAAATAATGATCGGACAATAGAGAATGAAATATGAAACTAATTCCCCCAGGATCAATATTTTATCTGTTAATCTAAAATAACTCAGTTTAAAAGGTCGAATAAAAAATATACTGTACATATTTTCATATAAGTAAATTGAAATAATTTAAATTATTAGATAGACGACAATGTCCGAGTAAATCAAAACGTTAATCAAAGTGTACCCCCTAACACGGCTTAAGTAGTGCACTATACTCTGATTCAGTTGAAGAGACTGACAAACGATATCACAATTAACTAGATTAATTTATTATATATGTCTTGATAAAAAAAGGACTCAGTAGCCTGTTAAAATGTATGTGTTTGTGGTTATGCAGCGTGTGTGCACACGCACGGGTGCACACACACACACACACACAAAACACACACACACACACACCACACACACACACACACATATATATATATATATATATATATATATATATATACATGGCTCGTTCGGGATAAATTTGACATATTTATATTTGGTTATTTTTCTCCGTATGTTGGAGGTATTGACGCACACTAGGCACCATTTGAAAGTTTTGACCCTTCTTTATTCATATACGGGATGATACATAGAATGGATGACTGGAACCCACCTGAATCATGGAAGAGAATAAGCTACATCATGATGATCTGCGCCGGGCATCAAAATAAGGAGATTATGGTTGCTGCCCAATGCTCCCCGAACACTGTAAAAAAAAATCAAGCATGAACTGGAGAATTACAATGGAAATTACGAGGCTGTGGCTAGAAGAAAGCTACATAACAGACGATCTGATTGCATTCTTATAGGAAAATTCCTCGGAAATCTGCAGAAAAAAGTGTTGGAGGACCCTAAAATGCTTACGTGGAGTTGCTAAACAGTGAAGCGCTAGATAACAAGGGTAGTCAATGGTGAGCCATATGTATGCCAGCAGGATTCGGTCCCCTGCCAACACCTCTGCGAAAAGTCAACAATGGTTGTCGGCAAATTTTTACGACTACATCAGTCCCAATGTTTGGCCTCCAAATTCCCCAGATCTTAACCCGTGGATTATTATGTATGTAGCGCTGTTGAGAAAGACACCAATTGCCGTGCCAGTACTACAAAAGTCCAGTTAATTGACAGAATTAAGGTAGTCTTTGAGATCCTTCACAGGGAAACTGTAGCATCAGCTTGCTCCAGGTTCCAGAGCAGGATTGAGGCTGTGATCGACGCTCATGGCGGTTATTTTGAGATAAACTTTTTGACAGTTGTGTAATTTCCTTGCCTGTAGAATTTCCTTACAATCCATTAAATTTTGTACGTACCAAGCACTTTTACTTTTTCTTTTTCTTTATGAAACTTTCAAATTTCTCCCGAACACCATATATATATATATATATATATATATATATATATATATATATATATATATATTATGTGTGTTTGTGTGTGTGGAAATATAGAAAAACACGAAGTGTTCCAAAGGATGAAAATTTATTCCCGATGGTAATGTCGACCCAATAACGTTTCGGTTTTTGCAACCTTTTTCAGGACACGTGTTGGAATCTGTGAATATTTTAAGATCCTGCTTGTATGATAATGAACAGTGCTGGTCACATATTGCCGAAAGAGGTTAGTAGTCGGTGTCATCCAGTGTAGCTGTCTTTGATCTTGGGGTAGAGGTTTGAGAGTGTGGGGTAGTTGAGTTAATCGGGTTGTTAAAATTAAGAGGTAGTAGGTGAGAATATGGGACATAGTTGACACCAACGTATTTGCGATGACCAGGTGCTAGGGGTAGGTGTGTACGAGGATGTTTGGGTGTCTAAGTTGAAGAATCTGGTTAACCTTTATACTGTGGTGGGAGAGAGTTGTATTTCTTATAGTTGGATGTTTTGTCATGTCTGTATGGCTAGTTTGGTTTGAATTTGGCGTCTTATATTAACGTTTATTTTGCCTAAAAATGGTAAGATGTTGAAAAATCCGGGTTTACTGTTTATATTTTGTAAAGCTTTTATGGCAAACTTTCGAAACCAGTGCCTTGACAGCCTTACAAAATATAAACTATATATATATATATATATATATATATATATATATATATAGATAGATAGATAGATATGCGAGCGAGCGCGCGCGCGTGTGTGTGTGTGTGCATATGGAGATGTGGTGTATATGCGTATTCTTGATCGGGTGGATGTGTGCGTGTATTGCTCGTCTGTCTGTGTATGTTTTTTGTTTATGTGTGTGTTTTCACCCCAGATAGTAAATAGGCGAGAAATGCAATGCAATTAAGATATTAACAGTGTTTTTGATGCGCGACACATATTTGGAGGATAAAGGTCAGTATGAAAAGTGATTGGAAAAAAAATCATATAAGATCTAAGTGCATTTTGTTTGCAAATGTAAGAAAGTAAAAAAAAAACTCTAGCTCAATTTTCTCTCCCCAAGGAATCCTCATTTTAATTGGAAAGCAGTAAGAAATCGACGTACAAATAAATAGTGATTAGAATTGCAAGCAAATATTATGTTGCTTTTAACTTCTATAAAAGATACCCCGCTGTTATGCATAGAGGGTGGCATATAGAATTTCTTCCCTTTCTTGTGAATTTTTCACCTCTTTAATTACTTTTCTACTATAAAATTAATTATTTATCAGAACTCCAGGCGCTTCTTTTCACAGATATAATTGAAATCTATTTTCGATTTTTACAAAAGATTGTTACACTAGATATGATACGAGGGCAAATAATAAATTGAATTTTCCACTGCCAGCACAAATTTAAACTATATTTTGGAATGAAAGCATCTAAAAAGTTTGGACAGAAATATTTCAGCCAATAAAATAAATAAATTTTCCGGTTTATTTTTCCGGAATTCTTCAATTCTTTCCGTTCAAAAAGACGAAATAGAAAGGGAAATGAAAATATGAACGAGTGTGTGACAATTGGGGGAAAAAAAGACGAATTGATGATTTCAATAACAGAGAATAGCAGAGAAGAGTTTTCTGTGAATATTACTGACACAGACTTGTTTATAATTAGATGTATGGAATATATATATATATATATATATATATATATATATATATATATAATTGAAGCTTGTGTTATAAATATTGCATTTAGAATATTTCTTATCTTTTTGCACTGAAACTGCTACAAGTGTACATACATTCTTTTTAGAGTTTGCATTTTTGTGTCATTTTATATAAATACACATCAATATATCCTCTGTTAATTATAATGTGCTTTAAACGAGTATTCTAATCTTTTTATTCTCTCCCTATCTCCCTCTCCCTCTCCCTATCTCTCTCTCTCTCTCTCTCTCTCTCTCTATATATATATATATATATATATATATATATATATATATATATATATATTGATGAAAAACTACCAGTGCCATCTTTTATACAGTATAAGCATCAGGGAAATCTGAGAATTGTTTGTCGTTTTTGGATAATATTCTAATATTCTAATTGGCGAAGAAATGATGATTCATGACGAGAAATGAAAACAAAGAATTAAATAGCTAAACTTAAATGGAAAATGTAATCTACCAGGGGAAAAGTTATTTTCTTTAAAGGGTATTCTTTAAAGGGTATTCTTTATTATAAATTGCTTATAGCCAGGAAAAATTATTCTAGTGAGCGACTGGCTCATTTGATCGACACTTTAAAGCAGAAAAGACCATTTTATCGGATGTCGACCGGTTATTTTATCGCGTGAGATAAGACATTTTTATACAGTAAATACGATGCAACAACTAGAATAAGAAACTGTTTTATATGTAAGTGTATTTAGCAGATCTGTCACATTCAGTTAATTATTTGTTTCCCGCTATGCAACTTGCAATATTCTTTGTCTGACCAGCGGTTTCTGCAATTTTAAGATATCAAACTATTCTTTGATATTCATCAGTCTCTTCTATAAATGAGGAGAAATACTTTTTCATAAGCCTATGTAGGAATTATTTTTAGAATCAGTTATCTTTAATGCAAGAATAATTTTATTCTATATATGAATGTGCTTGTTTTTTTAATTGCATTGTCCACGATAAATAGGATTTTATTCCCTGAAGTATTTTATGAATATAAGATCATTCATATAAAAAAACTATTATGTGAAGATCAAACGTTAAATAGTTGTTAAGGAATAAGATTACATGTAAATATATTTACGAAAAAAGTCAAAAAGAATTATTCATAGTTGCTAATTAATTTGTTCTGTATTATAACATATTTTTCTTGTAAATAAACCAGGGAAAAAGTTAAATTCTTTTACTGTGGTAATTATAACAACCATTGCTGTTGTTTTATCAATTTCCTATTGTCCTCATTACACATTTATAACTACCTATTGAATGTACTTATACTTTAATATATTTTTTTCTTTTAGGCTCTATTTCTTTTTCAAGTCACCGATGCAGAATTGTTTGCAAAGAAATATATAAGTTATGTAATAGTCAAAAAACTTATAAATCCCTTCTTGAACAATTGTCCTCTCCTACTAGTGAAGCTCTTTTTCTATAGGACCTACAAACTAGCATTGAGTGAAAGACCAGTGGTAAAATTTGTCAAATAATGGTCATAGTGGGCTCGTTTGTATATCATTCAAACAATCACTTTAATAAGCATACACATCAACTCAAAAAGCAGATGCACCAAATACATAACTCTTATTTAAAAAAAAGTTCCCCTAGACGAAAACAAGTCCATTCTTTAAAAAAAGTCAGAAAAAATAAGTAAATAGTTGTTTTGATAGCTTTGTCTACACGGTATCAGTCTTTTTTTTTAATTGTGATGCCGCTTCGTTATCAATTTCTTGTAAAATTATTGGCTGTAGAATGTCGGACGTCTTTTGCTTACGCTTTTATTTTTTGTATAACACAAAGACTATTAACGTTACATGGATTCAGCTACTCTTCGAACTGGAACTATATATTCGTACGAAGTAATTTAATTACTTAAGGTTTTTTTTATTAATGCAAACAGTCTTCAAAATACAATTTAGGTTCACTTTTATTTGACCATATGAAATCCATAAAACTTAGAAAATTAGTCTTCTGTTAACCAACTAACAAAAGTTACTACAGATGCAAATTAAAATTTCAAATAAATACCGAATATCTAGGTTTTACTATGTGCTTTAGGGGATTTTGATATTCTGATTTATCTTATTTTTAAATTCATTTTCCTCTCCTTCGAAAGAGAGAAAAGAGCCAAGAATCTTATGATTATCTGGATTGCACGACTAAAGAGTCGACAAAAAAGAGCAATGCAAATAGACTGTCGAGAGATCAACAACTGCAACGGTGTTCTAGAGATTAAAAAAAGTATTTTCAGTTATCAGGGGTATTTTAGTAGTGTGCAAAGAACACTAAACCATGTATCCACATTGTCTTTTACATCGGTAACTATTCCATAGATGAACACCGGCAAACATTTGCTCCCTGTTTTATTTTCAAATATTTAGACTGTAAATAAAACCCGAAACAGCTATGACAACATTATGTAGCTTTTTCTCTTCTTTATCACAGAGTTACTATCTATCCGCATGAAAGTATTTATTGATTTGGACAAAACTCCTCGTATTCAATCTCCATGGATAGTTCATGGCACTTCCAATCAGTGTTCTGACTGTCAATCGTATTTTCCCTATCTCGCTCACTAGCCCACAAGAAATTCGATTCTTAAGGAATGGGTCACTTTCTTAACTTTCTATTACGATATTAACATATTCAGTTGCTGCGCTGTAATACAAATCTTTACAGTGAGCCCATACTGTGTGGCGTCCGTGCTGTCCAATACACGCCAAACCATTTCAGTTGTTAACCTGACAGAAATAAGACCTTATTCATCGCTGAACGTAATTGATGCTTTCCTTCTCGCACAAAATTTATTCCCGCCAAATCACCACCGACATGAAAGAATGACTCAGCTTTACCACTGAACTAATCTTATCGTTTTTCCAATTAAGAGACGCAACACCTGATTGTGCTTCCGAGTGTACTGCAACAGGGCATATGTCTAACCCACAAGCACTATCAGCGGGGAACCACTGCAAAAACTATGGAAAGCCCTATTGGCACATTAGCTAAAAATGGATAGAATAACTGGAAATCACTCGCCCACTAAATCCATTTTCCTGCAATCCCCTCCATCGTTAAAGCACTCTGTGTTCACTTTGCTTATGAATCTAACTGTTCGAGTAGAATTATCCATATGTTCATTCTATTGGGAACAAAACTGTTGATTCTGTCGCCCAAAGCATTATCGGTTGACCTTCATTGTTCTAAGTATTTTGCTATACTAAACTTGCTTCTGCTTCCTTCACCATGTGAGAAACATTCAATTTTCTCGCAGTTCATGTCTGCTCACAACCCCCAAACTAGATCTTCTGAATCTTGCAACATCAAAGATATTCTTACTTTCACTGCTTTAATGTGGTAATTTCGCAGAGAGATTAACATGTGTAGAAGCGATTGAATGTTTTATTGTCCATGTGAACCTGTGGGTGTCGTAACATAAACATTTCGGCTAGTTTTATGATCTACGAATAGTAAAAATTTACTCATTCTAGTCTGCTACAAGGTCACAGAAGTGTAACATCGTGTGGAGTAAATTGACTCGTCTGATCAAGAATTTTCTTTTAGTAGTGTTCAAAAAGTGCACAGAGCACCGAATTTTCTTTTAGTAGTGTTCAAAAAGTGCACAGAGCACCGAATCTTCTTTTAGTAGTGTTCAAAAGTGCACAGAGCACCGAATTTTCTTTTAGTAGTGTTCAAAAGTGCACAGAGCACCGAATTTCTTTTAGTAGTGTTCAAAAAGTGCACAGAGCACCGAATTTTCTTTTAGTAGTGTTCAAAAAGTGCACAGAGCACCGAATTTTCTTTTAGTAGTGTTCAAAAAATGCACAGAGCACCGAATTTTCTTTTAGTAGTGTTCAAAAAGTGCACAGAGTACCGAATTTTCTTTTAGTAGTGTTCAAAAAGTGCACAGAGCACCGAATTTTCTTTTAGTAGTGTTCAAAAAGTGCACAGAGCACCGAATTTTCTTTTAGTAGTGTTCAAAAGTGCACAGAGCACCGAATTTCTTTTAGTAGTGTTCAAAAAAGTGCACAGAGCACCGAATTTTTTTAGTAGTGTTCAAAAAGTGCACAGAGCACCGAATTTTCTTTTAGTAGTGTTCAAAAAGTGCACAGAGCACCGAATTTTCTTTTAGTAGTGTTCAAAAAGTGCACAGAGCACCGAATCTTCTTTTAGTAGTGTTCAAAAAGTGCACAGAGCACCGAATTTCCAGAGCTACAGATTAGGAAGACAAAAATACTTTCTTTATATAAAAATTCAGGAAATTTTTGTACGCGCCTAATATAATGTTTGGATTTCAATTTATTTCCCCAAATAAATGGTGCTTATCGAGTTCAAGTAGGAGATTTAAACGTTGGTAGAGGACATAATACAATTATATTCGTGATATAAAAAACAATTTTGCTGATATGGAAATGCAATTTCATCAAACGCAACTGAAGTAGTGGAACTGATTATGATTTAAATTTGATATCTGTATTTTATTTCATAATCATAATACTTATGACACTTTTAGGCTTTGGAATGTTGAATAAATTTACGTAGAAAATATACTAAATATAGTTTGCAACTGTAGATATTACTTCCATGATATTTTCAAATTATTGAGAATTTTGTTATTTCTAAAAAAAGAAACACTACCCTCAAGGAAATATCTATCACTATGTTATAAGTGTAGGGCACTCTAGTATTAACTTAATCTGACACAGGGCCAATGCTTAACGACGAGGCAGTTTCTATTATATTAATTGCTAATTACTAGAATGCACCAATATATATATTGTCTTTATATATACAAATATCTAAGCATGTGTGTGTGTTCGCACGTACACAGACACAAACACACGCGCGTGTGTGAATGTTCAAATATAAAGTAAAAAAATAAAAGATATAAAATGTTAATGTAGGACCTGCTTTTTTAGTTGTGAAGAACTAATGTTACCTAATGAGGTAATAATTCATTATATTAGCAGTAGAGTTGATTGACTTGAGAGAGAATGTATCTCGTAATTAACGCTAACAGCAGGAAGTGTGGCCATTGAAACCACCGGAAATGGAACTAGAATATAATTTCTCGCTGTGTTGGTTAATGTAATCGATGTTTAATGACACATTTTAACGAATGGATTGTGTGATCAAAGAGACACCACGTGAATGAAATTCTATCTTCCAACAATTTGACACTTGATAGAGAGATGTTATGGCTTTTGTTTTGTTTTTTTGTTTTTTTGTTGTTTTTTTTTTCTTTCTCTTTTCTATCACGAATCCTTATTTATTCTGATTGGTCGTCTGTTTCAACAATAGTGAACCGGATTTTCTTTTTGGTTTTATTGATATTCGCACACAGATAGCAAATTTTATTAATATTTCTTAAACACAACCAAAAGAAATTGAAAATTTGTCATTATGTATGAAATACTGTATATATAATAAAGGTGAGAGAGTGCTAAAAAGTTATCGGCCTAACCAAAGTAATAGATTTTTTTCATTAATTAATTTTTCATAGGCTGAAGAAATTCGAGAAGTGTGTTGAACCGCAATTTAAATACTTTTAATAGCATAAATATTTAATGGCTCTGTTCTATTCACTTTTTAGTCGAATTGAGAACTTTTCAACACTCCTTTGTAATGTGCATACACACATAGTGTATATATATATATATATATATATAGTAAATTCTTATTCAAATACCATATGCTTTATAACAGCATACTTGTTCTTTCATAGATTAACTTGCAGCGGCAACATATTGCAATACAGATTTTAATATATTTTTTAAAAGGATAATTAATAAAACCTTAAAATAACATCTTCTAAAGTAACACAGAGATCGGGAAAGGATTTTAAAATCATATTTGTATCAATTAATCATATGTTTTTATCAATTGATAATATATATTCCATGTAAAATTAATGTATTTATTTTATATAATGGATTTTTTAGACCCCGACGAATAACCATAGTCTATGGTATATATTGGGTTAAACATGTTAGATATTAATTACACCATTATAGAAAAAAGACATACAAATACGTCGGACGTGAATTCTGATTTATTTGGGGTTTTTTTTCAACATCTTAGAAGTTTCAGCAGTGTCTATCGCCAATTAGCTTTTATCTGAAAATTGAATGATAAAAGATTTTTCTTTTTTATTAGAATGAAAAAAAAATCATCAGGTTAAATATATGTTTTAACACTCAGAGGAAATGTTGAATAGATAAAATAATTTTATATAACGTCATACGATAAGTATGACGTTATATAAAATTATTTTTTATTTTTAATATTTTCTTGTATTGGATTATGATGTGAAAGTTGAAAAATAGTCGAATGTTCATTATGATTTTTAAATAAACAGTTTTACTACTTACAATAATGATAATTACAAACTCCTAACCCAAACGTTTCCATTGAGTTTAGACAATCATTGGAGGGAATATTACAACATAGGTACATTTGTTCTTATCTATCTCTTCTCCTACATTTCTTCTGAAGGTATATTTTATGATTGCTTTCGTTGACAATGTATCATTCTGTCTTTCTCGTCATATCGCCCCCGTTAAATCTTTTGAAATTGCCTTGTTCCCTTTCTACTTGGAACCAAGTGTTTGAAAAACCAACGTATATGATCTTATGCGCACCTTTCAATCCCCAGGAGGGTAATAAAAACAATAGGAACCAACCGTTAAGTTTTTCTTAACGAGAAAACTTGTACTTAATGTTATAGTGAGGGGAAATAAGTACACATAACTGACTCAACCATCTTAACTACTAAAGCAAACTTTCTCTCGTTTATAAATTCGTGACAAGAATTGAGTGAATATATTTTACTATTATCAGTGGATTTGTTATCATAACAGATGCTCGCATAACATTTTAAGTTTTTTCATATCGTTTGACTTTGTCTAAAAAGCTGAATTTTAAGTGAATAGCTGAATCAAATCATGTACAATAATAATATTTTCATCTTACTATACTTTACCGTAATAATTGATACAGTCATAGTTTATTAAACACTTCCATCAGAGATAGAATGACAATAGAAGGCTAGTGACTGCTAGGAAATACAACACAATTGTTACCATGTCACAAAGAAAAGTGATCCGCTCCCCAAAAGAGGAGGGGTAGAATAGCATCATTACGCCAGAATACAATGCAGAGAAATCTCAATAAAATTATTCACCTGTATGGATAACAGAGTAAATCTCATACCGAGATTGTAAATCGATTGAAGGCATCAAAGAGTCAGGAATTACCCACAATACCGTCAATTCCTTTGTTTATCGGTACGGGTTAACATTTAAATGAATGGGTGGTTTAAACTTCAACTACGTTGTCCTGACTTTGCAATAATGTTAGCATCTCGTTATAAAAGTCCAATTAATATCATTATTGACATCTTCTACACTTCGCACGTTAATTTCTCAGAATTTCTATTCGCATTCGTGTTCTGAGTAATAATGTATTATATTGTCCATGAATTCAAATCTTATATCATTGAATTAAAACTTCGTTATTGGAAAGTTGTAAATACAACAAAGAAATATTCTTTTAAAGTCTTTATCTTGATCTGAAATTTCTACAATATGACGGATAACCAACAAAGTTTGGTGGTTTTGTAAGATATTGCTGGGATGCCTTGTGTTAGTGGTAATAATGATTTGGCGCCGAAACAACGCCTCATCCGATGAAAACTTTGTTGACCGAACAGCTTTTTTTATGCTTGTTTATATTTTCCTTTTTGTATGTTTGTTTTTGAATCATGAGTATAGCATATTGTAACTAATATTATATTTGGTTCGGTGTCGTTTTTGTTGTGGACCTTCACAGAAGAATATATTCCTATATCTGTTGGTTTTAATCTAATTTATTATTCTTAAAAAAGTTTGTGACTCTCCTTGATATTTACTGACACAAAGTTAAGTGCCTGGGAAGTAATAGATTGGAAGATTGTGTTGCAGCAGTCTTCCAAGTATCTCCTTTGAAAGTTAATATCTTAAATTTTATCTGAAGATGAATTTGACTTCATGAATTTCCCTTCACTGATGTTGATGGGAAGTGTACAACTACCTTAGCCACCGGGAAATGCAATTTTTGTGTGGGACGAGACAAATAAGAATTTAACGAACTTTCTTTTTACTAAAAATACTAACATAAATGATACAAATAAATAGTTAATCCATGTTCTATAAGCAAATTAATTTAGATACTTTCTTAATAAAGAGGGTGTGTATTTATTTTATCTTGTCGCTAAACTTTAACAGATATTTTGTTAGGTTTTACGAACCAAGAACATTTAGTAAGATTCAAGCACGTATTAGTACATCTGTTTGTTACACCCTCTTTCTCTTTTCTCTATGCATGTATATATGTATGCAGGCATGTATTCATATATCTATACATTCCTATAATGCATATATGGTTCATATATTTTAAAGTACGTACAATTCATAACTGATTCAGTCTATGAATATTTATATATATGTATATATCTCTGTGGGTGCATACACAAGTTTGTACGCGTGTGTGTCTGTGTGCGCGTCTGTGTGTGCGTATGTGTGTGTGCGCGCGCGCACGCATTATATTTGATGATTCGCCAAGCTGAATCCTGGACAATCTACCACAGCCATCTGAGCCCAATTCCAGTTAATCTCATGCAGGTTTGTTCCACAGCCATTCTGATATTAAATTATGCTCAACCCGTTCTCCATTTAATCCTAATCTTTTTCTTAAGACGCTGATGCCTAACAAGATCATCCTGTTTTTCACAATCTTCTTCTGGTCACTCCACTTTGTTGGATTCCTTATGTTTCTCTCTATCAGATTCCAACAAACATAAAAGAATCGTAAATACAACAATTATGACACGACACGCAGTTTTTAAAGACGGTTAACTAGCAATTCAGCTCTATATTTCTTAAGAAATGACCAATTAGCATTACAAAAATATTTCATCGTTTTCATTTCTGAATAAATATGATGCATATTTGTTTAAAATATTGAAAAATAGTAATTTTACTTGGTTCTCTATCTAATTATTTGTCAATGTTCTTCCTTATATTTCTCAAAGAAATATTGAAAATTAGAAACTAATGAACAACTACAAAGATGGAAGTAATATTGCTAAGATTTCTACATAACTGATAATATTTTTCTATAAATATCTGATATGAAAAAAATATATTCAATTATTATTTGAATGAGTCGTATTAGATTTGTTGATCGACCTAAAAATGAAAATTCCATATATTTATCTTGTTTAGATAGATATATGGAATATTTAATTTCAAAAATCGTCTTTACGTTTTATATGAACAAGGAAATATGTCAAAGTTGTAAACATTTTAAATATATTTCCTTTGCTCATGTAAAACGTAAAGACGAATTTTGAAATTTTTATCCAGTTTTTAAAAAAAAAAGTTTTATTTCTTGTTCATTTTGGTTTTAATAGTAAAAGTTGGAGACTTTTCCAATTAAGTGCTGATCGGCTTGGTTTTACCGGTCGGCGAATTATCCAAGATTGGAGGCATTTAGTTCGTTTGCTCCCATTATTGACATTCTGTTTGTGAGTGCTTCGATCGAGCGTGCCGAATGCTAATTCAGAGAGTAAAACAGCTCGTCATTTCGACGGTTTCCTAATTTAACATTAATAACATCACTTTCTTCCAGCACATCGGATATAATCAGTGCGTTCGAAACTTTATCCTTTTACATGCTTTCCTAGCATCACATTTGGAGTATTCTCAGAATTATTCTCTCTCTTTCTCTTCCTCTTTTTTCCTATCTCTCATTCATCATTATCTCCGTTTATTCTCTGATCTCTCTCCCCCCCTCTCTTCCTAACTCTCCCTCCTTATCTCTCTCTTTCTCTTTCTCATAATCACACAGATAAACGCACACGCATTTACACTTTATTTAAACATCATTTTTATTTACCTTCCAGATTGTAGTTTATTCCTATGTTTTCTCTCTACTTTATTCTTTTATTTATTCATTTTTAGTTAAGCAACGAATTCGCAAATTCATTTTTTTATTTTTTTATTAAATGTATTCTTGAAAAACTTTTACTTGAAAATCATTTGTCTAGTAAAAATCTGTAAAACATTTTGAGGTTCTACACGTTATTTTACAATCAATAAGGCCTAGCATATCCTCCTTAAAAAAAGAATGTCTTCTGTAAACAGTATCCAAAGGGGAGGCTCCAGTGGATTCATCTCTTCGTTGTCATTACTCATAGGTTCATTCTGACCCAGATTGGTAGTACCTATTATGGGTGAAATGTATCTGATTGATAATGGTTAATAGGAATACCTGAAACCATATAAAAAAATCGAATGATTAGTATTACTAATCTGAAATAGTTACTTGAAAATAATTGTGCAAACTATTTGTATTAGAAATTGTTGCTTGTTTCCAAATGGCTATTATTATTAGTTGCTTGAAACAATATAATTGTAAAAAAGACTGATTCGGCATTAAATAATCCAACAAATGTTGACATGCCGTAAAACCAACCTATTAACCATTTCATTTTATTGATGTTTTTCCATTATTATTTTCTTTCTTTTTTCTTTACAGTGGATATTTTATGGTGATCAATTTATTTTCCACGTTAATATTATTGATATTTTTACTTTTTCAACACAAAAGAAATACACAAGAAATATTTCAGAATAAATTTCATATTTGTTTACGTTTTAGAATATAGTAATAAATATATTTTTAACAATTTCACCACCGAAACTGTTACTAGAGACTGCCATGTGGTTGAGATAGTTGTGTCTTTACCAGTTTCAGGGGGGGGGTATTTAATTTAAATAAATAACAAAATTAATAATAAAAGCTACACACAAAACAATCGCCAATTCAATAAATCTTATAATAATCGATTGGAAATGGATATGAAAGCAAAATTGATTGCAAAAAGTGAATATACAAAGCAAATATCCCCATTAATCATAAACCATTAAGTTTGCTTAAGACATTACTAGACATCCGACAAAATAACATCTCATTTACATAATAAGCTCTTATTTTGACGTCATAATTTGAGGTAATGGGCGCACACACTCACACACATACACGCACTCACACACATACACAAACGATCAACTTTTAGTATTATTCTCTTATTTACTAGCTATGAAAGAGTTTTAGAGTTTATTCTTTTCAAAATGTTAATTCTTTATATTTACAATGTTTTTCCTTTAATATAGAAATGTTTTTCAATAATTTTACAATTTGAGGGGGGGATCATCTTGTCTAGGTTGACAATCAATATCCGAAGCTCTACAGAATACTTTGAGCATCATTTATAAATACACAACTATCTCAACCACATGGCAGTCTCTAGTGATATTTACTATTTTGGTATCTTTTTATTTCATACTGAACTTCGGATTTTGTTTGTAGAAGTAAACGTCTGATCTTTTTCAATCCTCTTTTCTTTCTTTCTTTCTTTCTTTCTTTCTTTCCTTTTTTTTAGCCTTGAGTCAGTGTTCCATAAACTAAGAAGGTTTTAAGCCGACAACTAAAGTCAACTAAAACACGCAGCAGCAGCAGCAGCAGCAGTCAACATCTGTCCTTCAGATTTTCTCACTCAATTCCTTTTTCACACCAACAACTTAAGCCAACTTGAAATTTATGTTTCTTCATTTTTTAACAATTGCTTTCCTCTATATCCCTTAAATTTTTTTCCTCCTGAACCAGTAAATAATTCAAGTATTTGCAGCTACTACATGAGAATAAATAAGGCGAGACTCTCTCTCTCTCTCTCCCTTTCTCTCACTCTCTCTCGGTGCATCATGGTTGTTTTAGGAACGCCTCATTCCAGATATATAGAATTCATTTGATAAAAATGGTTCTAACTTTTTAAAATATGAGTCATAAACAATAACAGTAATCGATAATGACGATTAAGAAATCCTTTTTAAAAGATGCATCCACCCTTTGAGATCTTTGTACCTTGACCTTCAGAAACCCTGTACCTGAGATTATAAAATTCGCATCGAGGACAAAGCAAATTCAAATAGTCGTCTTTGTTTAAAGCTATCGCATCATTCCATTAAAAGAAAGAGTGTAAATGACCACCTTTTATTATTAACATATGACATGATCTCCCTTAACTAAAATATGGTGCTTTAAATATAGAATAAAATAGCGTTCAGCTCAAATATCAGATTTTCGGGTTGAAAGACCCTTGTATATGGGTTCATTTAGCACCATTAATTTATCTAATAAGGGATCAATCACTTTGTAACAAAATACAGTTCTTGTGATTATTGTTCTTTTCTATTTAGAGAGTTAACAACTGTATATAAGTTCATAGAATCTAGTCTAAAGTTTTAAAAACTTATCTTCTGTTTTAATCTACCTGGATCAATTCTGGCACAAGATTACATTTGTGGAATAGGTAATCGAATTCACCATATAAGATACATTAGTCACTTCAATTATATAAGTACATTTAAAGATTTTACAGATCTGAATTTATCCCCTATTTAGTTTTACTTGTACATACATTCTCTATCATAACTAATGATAATCATAGAATGTAGAAATAGTATAGCTCAGCTAGATTACAACTATCAACTAAAATATAATCATAAAAAAGTTTCTTAAAACTGGTTACAAAACCTATAATGTCGTTTTTGCAAGAAATGAGAATAATAGTAATAATGCAATTAGCCTCATCATCATCCCTAGCGTTATTAGTATTTATGTATATGTGAGTGTGTGTGTGTGTGTGTGTGTGTGTGTGTGTGTGTGTGTGTGTATGTGTGTATATGTGTGTGTGTGTGTGTGTGTGTGTGTGTGTGTGTGTGTGTGTGTGTACATGTGTATGCGCTGTACTATCATTCACTTTTATCAATTTTTGACATAGATAAATCCACTATCTCATACATTGATAATTTTTCTAATTTTACAACTAAATATCAGTAGAATCTCTTGTATTCATTCGCTTCGCTGAAATCAGCCCCAATTATTATTTTTAAGTCCCTAAAAATTTATCCTCTAGTTTCTTAGATACCCTGCACCTGAGGTGAAAAAATACAGAAATATCGAGCAGGCCAAAACACATTCAAGCTTCGTTCCATTGAATGGGTGACAACTTTGTTTTAAAGCTATTCTAGAATTGCATTAAAAGAACGGGCGGAAAAGTTAATAGACTGAAAGATTCATATGATGACGTCATATCTGCTTGTAATGACTTTTTGACCAATGGCATCTAAGCAGTGCAACCCCAAGACGTGTGTGAAAAATAAATATTATTTGGTCACATATATGGGAGTATCTTAGTCAGCCTATATATTTTTCAGCCGACTCTCTTCTTCAATCGACTATTATTCCTTCAGGTATGAATAAATAGTTGAGCAAAATGGATTCTCTGGCTTTGGTGGGCAATCTGTCTTGGACAACTCTGAATTCAAAATCACATATGACTGGCAGGTCGACACTGGATAACAATTGTCTAAGAAACTTGAATGAGAAGAGAACGACAGATCATCAACCGAATTCTACCTTGACCTCTTCACAGTAGAAGCAGCTAAAGAAGAAAAAAACAGAAACAAAAAAATGGTTATGTTTTCTGTGTTTATAATTGAATTAGTGCACAGCAGGGATCACCGGTTTAAAGAGTTAATGACATAAGAAATAAAGACTTATGTAACGTTTTCCTAAGTTCTTCTTCCTTAATTCCGTTTTTACTTTCAAATTTGAAAGTTTATTTTTTCTTACCATCGCCACAAAATTAAACAGATGAAAACATAATTTTAATCTTTTGAATATGACATATATTTGTCTCCTGTAAGGAACTAATGGAACATTTCTATTCTGCAATTTTTAACTCTTCCTGTGACAATCGACTGATAGGTTTGTTGTAATAGAAAATGTTGCATCTGTTTAATTCATAAAATGTGAGTCAGTTTCAGATTTTCTTTCACATCTTCCTTTAAAGTGACATACTTCACAGACACAGACTGATAAAAGTTTTTGCTCAAGTATTAAACTAAGCGAAGAGAGAATTAGAAAAAGACTAATGTTTTTCTAATGAACAATGACTGACAACATATGTAAAAAAGACTAATCTGTCCTCTTTTCAAGTAGATCAGATGCCAAAAAAAAAGTCATTTCCTTGGTCTATAATCTATAAATCTTGCAAGCTTTCTTTCCAATTCTGGGAATATCCTATGCGTGAATAAGTAGAAAGATATCCCAGTCCCAAAGGCATTCAGACTAATCCTATCCTTCTCCTATAATGCTCCCTCGGAGTGGGAATTTTCAGGAACGTTTTTTGCCGCATTCTGCCCCAGAATGAGAACGACGCCGAAGAGGGAAAATAATTACTTGACTCGGGTCCTATACGGCTTGTTGGTGAGCTATACTCTGGTCCCAGGCAAGGGGAACAAATACTACACTTTCATCCTAGATATAGTTACGGACAAACCAAGAAACTAAGAGAAAATGATCCACTGTTTGTTACAATAAATATATGCAAACATATATACATATATAAGGGCATTACATCGTGGTGTAAAGGTTAGCAAGCTAGTCTCGCGGATCCATTACTATTGAATAGTGAGTTTGATCCTAGCTGGATGCCAAATATTTGAGACCTTGTGTCACGTCATATCCATGATGAACGAGTGGGGTACTACCTACCTATGTATGTATGTATGCATGTATGTATGTATGCAGGGAGCTATATACATGTAAAAGTATGTATATAAAATGAAATATATGTATGCGTAAGTGCGCATATTAAGTATTTTCTTAACAACATCTGCGCACACTTGTTTATGGATTTTTTTCTTTTCTTTAGTTTGTTCTGTGTCGATGACGCAATCTTCTATCGTTTCTTTTCCGGCCATCTGTGTTTATATTTTCTCATATTAATTAACTTGTGGCCGACATGTTGTAACAGAGAATCGGATTTAAAAGAATCTGTTACTTTTCGGCGAAAAAAAAAGGTTAGAAAGGAATTAAAAACCTGAACAGCACTTGAATGACGTAAGTGAATTCGTTCTTTTATTAAAGTAGAATTTGCGTTAACTGCAAGTTCTTATTATTTTTTTTTCTTTTGTTTTCTGTTGGAATGAAATTTAAGAGTTCTTGGAAAAGTTTTTTCGTATCTTAGCTTTGATGTGAAATGAAAAAAAGGCAACGTCAAGAGACGACGATATTTATGCCTGTAAATAAATCTTACCTGTTTTTTATAATGCAATATAGCTACTTAAAAAATCATTGTAAAGTTGATTAGATTTATAAAAAAAAATTTTCTTTCTTTTTCAATAAAGAACCCTTTGAAATCTGCTAGAAGTCAAATTTATATTAAGAAGTTAATTAGCAGAAAGGTCAGAGAAAGTGCTAAAACCTAAAGTGGAAACATTTTCCTTAAGTTTCATATTTCTTTATAATCTCCAGCCGTATAAAACAATTGAAATTCATTGAAAAGGACTTTGATAACAGAGATTTGGGGATTATTACATTTTGCTCTTTTCTAATTAAAGAATTTCCGTTCTTTGTTCGAATTCTATAATTTCTATCAAATTAAAATAAATTGTCTTATAAAAGTAGTTGTGCAATTTCACGGAAGAGACATTTTTTAAACGTAAATTCTTTTATTATGAAAACATATTTAGAATTACGTTCATCGTAAGATAATATTCATTTTAATATACTAACACCGTCCCATAATAGTTGTTATATTTCTGTATTAAATTGAAATAAAGAATGTGTCAAACCTTATGGGACGAATGTATTATTTCCGATCAGATACATTTTACGGTTAAAATTATATTGATGCTGATTTGTTGTCTTTTGGCAACATGTCTTGTTATAAGATTTTAATTTTGCTTGGTTACGTTAAGATTTTTTTAAAGTTTCAAATATCTGCTCGACCTCCTAATGAGTAAGATTTAGAGTAGAAGGTAAAATAATGTAGGAAGGTGAGTTAATGTAGTTGACACTGGCAAAGTCATTGTAACAAATACTTTCTTGTGACTGAGTGAAAGCACGTAAAGAAAATAGAAAAGAGAATTTACCTATTATAAACATGTCTGGTTGACATCTGTGTAACATAGCAACGGAACAGTTTAAAGGTATTTTTCTTAGAAATTCAAGAAGAAATCGATAAGACTTCGAAAAGAATAAATTACATATTATAAACAGAAGACAGACGAAAAGGAAAAAAAGGTTGATTTAGACTTTATAGGTTTTAACACCGTTATTATCTGAATATTAACATGTGCATTGGTTCACTATGGTAATGATTTTTTAACACTTGGTTTGAGCGACAATAATATTTCTCATTCTCTACAGCTGAAATTTAGTGAAAAAGCATCAAATTATTATTATTATTATTATTATTATTATTATTATTATTATTATTATTATTATTATTATTATTATTATTATTATTATTATTATTATTATTATTATTATTATATATAGGGATCTAACTATAATTAGCATCACCACCACACTCATGTTTGACAGATTATTCGGTTTTCTAGCAAGGTCCAAGTATTTGTCTATCTTTTTGTTTTCTTTCATTGTCACTCTGTTTTCTCCCGGTAATTTCTTCTAATTAACAGTAGGTCTGTTCTTTTGGCCATGCATCTCATTCTCTTACTGAAATTATATATATATATTCACTAGCGCTAGACCAAGGACATTGTTTTTAGCATCTGAGGTGGAGCGCCACACCTACCATCAGCTCCTCACTTTACCGCACAGATCCCTGTGCTACTCATTCGCTGAGTTGGCGAGGGCTGGTATCGAACCAAGAACCTTGTGATTCCTAGCCGAACACTCTACCGACTGAGCTCAACCGGCCCTCTCTCTCTCTCTCTCTCTCTCTCTCTATATATATATATATATATATATATATATATATATATATGTGTGTGTGTGTGTGTGTGTGTGTGTGGTGTATACGCATGTGTGTGCACGTAGATACACACACATAAATACACGCATATACATATATGTGTGTGCGCGCGCTCTCTCTCTCTCTCTCTCTCTCTCTCTCTCTCTCTCTCTCTCTCTCTCTCTCTCTCTCTCTGTACACATACGTAATTATACAGTCGAACCCAAGAAAAAAATGACACATTATAGTGAGACTATTAGAACAATACACTATAGATATAATTGAATAACGCAATATCCATTTCCGTTTTGGTAGCGCAATGTTAGTTTTGTGGTGACTAAGTCGTACTGAACATCATTTTTATTCATCCAAATTTTCTATAGAACAGAAATAACAGTGAAACGCTAATAATTCACTTCTTCTTAAATAGAGGTATAGCTATCATTATGGACCGCTGTTATTATAAAACCCAAAGATTTAACGGCTCGGCTAGTTTACTGTTTAATTTCTCAATGTAACAAATGTCTTGCCTCCGAAATTATTTGGAATATTTATTATGTTATAAAGCTTCATAATTTATTTCTATTCTAACATTCCACCACCCATAACCATTTACAGTTCAACCTAACTTTTTCATATATAGAATACCTATATAAAATAAATATCTTAGTATTTTTGTGTGTGTGTGTGTTTTCTCTGTCTGGCAAATGCCAACCGGAAAAGCTAAAAATCAAGTGGTGCACGGAAATTGAATATTTACGTTAGCCATCAAAGAAAATGAAGAGATTCTGCAATGTTCATTAAAAGAGAAAAATAAATAAAAAGCTAGCAATTCCAGCAGCGAATCAAAGCATCACAGACTTTTGGCAGGCAGCAAATTTTCTATTTTGACTGACACACAATATTAAAAAAAATATCACAAATGATATTTTGTCAATCTCCACCTACTGGAAAACTGGAAAATATTAATGTAAACATTTAATTTTTGTATAAAAAGTTAGAGTGTTTCGCAGATGCAATAAAAAGATTCTAGACTCCATTAAAACAAAAGTAAAGAGACAAAACTTACTTGTAGTTGTGTAAAAAAGAATAGGTACATTGGAGGGTAATGTCTCACACATACACAGACAAGACCAGACACACGCATACATTATAGGGCTCATTATAGGAATGTAAGATGAGATTTACATTATTTCAAAAATATATCTTTTTAGAAGTATAAGCTTATAAACACTTGCATGCAGTCATTTATAATTATGCAAATTGATATAACACACACACACACACACGCACGCACACATGCGCAATCACACACACACATGCGCGCGCGTGCACACACACACACACACACACACACACACACATATACAAACACGTTTTCGTGTGTGTGTATTAAATCTGTTTTTATAAATGTCCATTTCAAAGCACGTGTGCTTTAACTTTATTAGTTGTAAGATGTTGTCTATGGATATTAATGCGTGTATCGTCGTTTGATTTGTGTCTATTTCAACTTATCTGTTACTTTTGCCTTTGTAATATACCATTACCAAATATATACACTTAAGTAACAAAATATGTTTAATTACTATTAACAGATGAAAAGTATATACACAAAAGTGAAAAATAAAAATAAAGACTCAAAGATTTGTTTAGAATACTTTTTAGTGAAAACAAAAGAAAAAATAATAACTAAAACAATCTATTCAAATAGATGAGAAGTTTTTATTTTTTCTATTTTCTCAAAGTCATGATAATTATTGCCAGTTGACCAGTTGGCTACTACTGACATAAGGTTACTAAAATACAAATGTAACATTTACAGATGTAATAAAAGATTATTACAAATGTACGACAAATCAGAACTCTAAACTCAGCGAAAGATAGACACTTATTAAGCTTGGACTCAAAATATTGTAGGTGAGAGGAATTCACGATGAAGTTTGATCCAGAGTGCAGATGTTCTTGGAAAAATGTTCATCGAATGGAAAATAAGCCTGAAAGATTAAGAAAGTTGTTTACTAGAGATGACAAAACTTCTTATTGGAAATCCTCGAATAGTGAATGCACCACATTTGGTTTGGTTTCTTTGTTTAATGGAACATCAACCTTCATGGGTTATCAAGCATCCTTGTATAAGAACATTAGACCATAGCTGGGGGTTGATTGAGTTCATACCTTTCCCAAGGATATTAGTCAAAAATAAAAACCGAAAAACACGACTGGAGTTCGAACCCACTAGGATGTTGCAGCCCAGAACATTAGCCACAGCACCACAGGGAATCCCCCATAGCCCATTCGAATAATCTTTCATAGAATTAGCGATAGAAGAGCGACAGACGATGGGTAAGTAGCTGAACTAGCTAGGAGCAATTCTGCCCCACAAGGCCACACGTCTAGTGAATACCCTATCCAAATAGAGATAAAATAATATTAGAGAAACATGTCTAGATATAAGAATAGTATTTTCGCCTAGTTTTTGTATGGGTAAAACAAAGCATTGGATGTTATACATTTTCTGTAGGGATACTATTTTTGCTGCATCCTTTACAATGGGTGTAATATATGTTTGATATCAATACAAAAAGTTAAATGATGTGAATAACTAATAAGGATTTTTTAAAACTCTTGAATGCACAGATAGACGCCTGCAAGGTTAAGAGTGAACGCATATGTATCTGTTTCATGCCTTTCTATAAGTAATATGCAGATCCAGTAGATACACAGTGGAACATATGTAAAATATTTAAGACTTTTACGAACGTTGTGAAATCTATACAGCATTTCAGTCACAAGAATACATTTTTACAGTTGAGAACTGACCTTTAATATGCAGTTTCTGATGTGATAGCACATGTTGCGAAGAGAAATATTTACTTTGGAAAATTTAAATTTATATGATTCAAGACTAAATGAGTAATTTACATAAAGATATGAACATCTGTAATTTTCAGTTCATTTGAATTCATTTAAATGTCGCATCTAAATTCTCTAATATAATAATTTAAATTACTGTAACACAGTAAAATAAAATATCTTAGCAAGATTTGTGCTAATGCAATTACATTAACGGCTTTAACGTAAAGAATAAAGTAACTTGCAACCCAATTTGTGATACACCAATGATAGTTTGCGCTCACTTCCATCATTATAATTTTTCAAGAGAATGATAACTATTAAATGCTAATTTCGAAGAGTACTGCCTCTTGTACTTTACTTATTTATTTTAAATTAATTATGATATAAATCCTATGAATAGAATGCGATTCGACATTGATGTAATGGCCGCCGAATTTAAGCACGTAATCATAAAACGAAAATTTCAAAAATTAATGTAATTTTATCATAAACAAAACAAACAAATGTTGCAATGAAAACTGATACATTTGAAGCTTCGCAGTTTTTACTAAAATGCAATCAGGGCCACCGAAGATAGTGCTGCCTTTGATTAGAGACTTAGTTAGAAATGTAATTACAAAGTATATTGCACATGATATATATTCATACACACAGACACAAACAGAAACCTTTACTGATATAGAAATCTACATGTGCGCAAGTATGTTACATTTTCTAATTTTCCAAATGAGATCTCAAGCGAAACAAAATTAATTATATCTTCGTATATAATTTGTTTGCACAGCCTCTTCCCGGACTTATTCATGTCGTGTCTTCTTCCAACGATTATAGCGTAGCTGTAATAGCTTTCTTTTACCTGAGGAGCAATATCAGATCTTAGGAAAGAAACACATGACCTCCTATACATGAATATTTATGCAATGTATATGCATAATGGTTTTGCCACAATACACATACTACATATGAATGAATGCACACACACACATACACACACACACACACACACACACTGTCACATTGGAAAAAAGATTTTGGTTCTTTGTTTGTTGTTTACGTTTTTCATTGCATTAAAATATGAATAGATCGAATATTGTACCAGGTTTTTTTTATTTTAAAATGTTAGTTGAAAACTTTTGCCAAGTATTTAGATCGACCCCTGCTGTTTATCAGAATTCATTAATACATAATAAAATACAAAATGTTAATGGTTATATATACACACACACACACACACACACACACACACACACATATATATATATATATATATATATATATATATATATATATATATATATAATGTGTTTCTTGTATTTATAATGATTACTGAATAATGTTTAATTGAATGTAAATGATTATGTAATTAAGAAAATATTTTTCGTTTTAAACTTTAGAAATTTATTCTTTTATTATTAGTTACATATTGCCGCAACAGGAGTTCCTGCTGATTAAGGTTTATTGTTAGAGACCACCTCTTTTACAAATAAGGATCAAACCTTTTTCTGAGTCCAATTAGTATGCATGTTAAATTCAGGATGCGACAGAAAAAAAAAAGAGTGGACATCAATATTTTTTATTACTATTATGCAATTTTCAAAGACCTGAGGGAAACGAAATTATTGAATGCCCAATTATGTAATTTTCAATACATTTCATACGCTAAATACAACAACTATCACGTGACAGATAGTGCACAACTTTAAGATTCGAACATTTCTTCAGAGATGTATGTCTATTTTTATATTAAAAAAATCCCCACATATTAATAAGTGTTCTGAATTCAAAAAGGCTGAAAGTTCCAGTGATATCATCAGACATTATTTTCTCATCCCATGGATGGCTAGAATTATCATAGGCTGACTGAAACCTGGTATATAATATCAAAACAGTATCTAGTCCTTCATAGGAAACATAATCTTCTTTCAAAAGTCTGGCATGACGGATCAGCAGACAGGTAGACAGACACTCAGATAAACGCGCACACACCACACCACATTCAGCACTCTTTATTTATAAATAGAGAAAAATACATTATATATATATATATATATATATATATATATATATATATATATATATATATATATATCCTGATATTATCCAGTAGAGATTTTCACTTGGCAATGTTCCGCCTTTGAGTGTTGTGTATTGTGTGACCATTGCAATTTATATTTGGAACTGGGACATATTTTTCCTCGGAAACTATTCGGTTACGAAGGTATTCGGAGAAAAATTTATTGACCGAATCCGAGAATCTATTGAAAGCGGATTCCACCTTCTGGAAAATCATCAATAAGCCGAACACTGGAAAAGAAAACAAATGAGCTAAAAGACATCGCTGATTTACAATTCGAGAAGTTGAAGAAAATCTAGAGACGACATCGAATGTCCAAAGTGCATACATACAGTTTGAATATTTTCAACTGAGGATTTAGAAGAACGTTACAAGGGATTTGGTTGTGATTTCGAAAGATAACTTTTATAGACTGTTTAGAAAAGTGGAAGTACTTTGATTAAATCTCAATTACCCTAGGTAGGTTACTTTTTCTGGTTAATGTCAACTACCTGGATCATTTCCGTGGAGATCAGGTAATATATAAACTTACATTCCTCCGGTCCGTTCATACTTCTAAAAAATCGAATGTGTTTATCTTTGTAAAAAATAAAAGTGATCTTAAGGCAATTCGACGAATAACTGACAATTGCCACAAATCCCAAAGAAATATGAGAAATAAACACAATATAAATCTTTTCAAAATCTCTAAAACAAGCAGTTTTGTAACTATTTACTTTTTAAAAGTTATCTACACAACTCTTTGTTTACTTGTTGGTTAACATGCACGCGAATTTATATTAAAATGTGCTCAAATAAATTTGTCCTTACTTGTTCTTGTAAAGTGCCAATTTTGAGTAATTTCCACCCTCCTATAGAAAGATAAAGTTTATGATAAATTTTATTTTTATCTTGAAGTTTCTACAGATATTAGTTGTGAATCTGCAAATAAACCTTCTTATTCAAAAGGAATATGTTATTTTCAATTTGAATTATCTCGCATATAAGCAACTTAGCAAATCACTTAAAATGGTATTTTCTCATGCAAATATCTGGATATAAAGTAATTAAATCTTTTCACCCACTTGTTTATCTTTCTGAACATTAACTATAGATATAATTGAAATGTAATACGCAACATTTTGAAATGGACAGTTAATGAGAATTTATTTATTATGGACTCTTGGGTGCAAAATCGAGTCAATAATAAAAGCAGCAGATGGAAAACATAAACTCACTATTAGGTATTCATAATGTGACATCTGATTCAAAATTTGAAGGAAATGTTATCTTGCAAAATTCATTCAAATGCATTGTTTATACGTCACCGTCGCCCCAGCCAGATCCAAAACATGTAATGAGTGAAAGGACTTGATTTATTATTCAATTATATACGTCAGACAATTTTAACTTTATAATTAGCTTCATTTATTTATTTTATTTTATTTTTTGGAGAATAAGTTTCATTGTTAAGTACAATTGTACCAATTTCAAACAGACGGTTTATTTATTCATTTATTTATTCTTTCATCTAAGGACAAACATTTTCGGCTGTGGATAAAATTGTGTGATAGCCATTTTTTTTTAATTCCAAAAGAGGATTTATAAATACCAACTAACGATTTCATTGAAATAATTGGACGAATCTCCGTAATAGAATAATTGGAAATCAGAAAGAAAATGTTATTATGAATTATAAGAACAGAAATTATTTCTTGTGATGCTCCATGCAAAAGGAAAAAAGACAACGAAACCAGCTTATTTAAAAAGTCTTCTTAAATCAATGAAATTTCATGTTATCTATTAGTATGTACTCTATCTCTATATACCTTATAAATTTGTACTCAGTCAGAAAAATCAAGCAAATGGCTTCATTTTTGTTTTGTTCACAAACCGCGAAATGACATGCCTGATATTTGGTTATCATCAAGGTAAAGAGGACAGCAATTTCTAGTTTATTACTTGGTGGAAAGCGAGGTTCTAAGAATATATTAGCTCAGTCGGTAGAGCGTTCGGCTAGAAACCACAAGGTTCCTAGTTCGATATCGGTCCTCGCCAACTCAGCATACGAGTAGCACAGGGAAAGTAAGGAGCTGGTTGTAGGTGTGGCGCTCCACCTCAGATGCTAAAACAATCTCCTTGGTCTAGCGCTATTGAAAAGGGGATAGACTCCCTCGCTGACTGGCTGATACCGACTTTAGGCCGCCCTGTAGACATTATATATATATATATATATATATATATATATATATATATATAATATATATATATATATAGTGGGGAAAACAACTATTCGTACTCATACAAAGTTTTGATTTATTGTATTTACAACTTATTGATAAACATAATTTTCATACAATTAACTGTACACAGTTGCATAATATTTACATATGTATAGAAAACAAACAAAAATGATTTTATAGAAATAAATCCCAATTATCCAGTTTAATGGGTGAAAAAAGGATTCGTATAATGCAAATTTCACATTTTAAAACTTAGAAATTGCTTTAATCCTCTCGATTATTCAATCGTAATATTCTAGAATGTTCCTATAATGTTATCAGTACTTATTTGTAGCCTAAAAATACAAACAGAACATTTTGCAATTGATATTCATGCCAGAAGATTATCACCATGGCAAAAGGTAAAGAATTGACCAGTTTGCAAAAAGACCTGATTGATAAACTCTGGAAGAAAGGTAAAAGTTACAGGAAAATCCCAGACAACCCAACCCATTTATCATTATTAGTTACTTAATTGCAAGATATCGAAAAAACGTAAACCTGTTGAAAAAACAAAGAACAGTTGCTCCACGGAAGATTTCAAAATATTTGTGGAAATTAATGCATTAAATAAAATAAAATAAAATGATTCCTCGTCGTCCAGAGTTGCAGGATAATTTACTGCATCATCATGAAGCTGTGTCACTAAATGGAAAATAAGCAATGGAATTCATAGGAACAATAGAAAGTAACACTTCACTCGAAAAACTCCACTGCTATTGAAAAGACACAGAGATACAAGGTTGAAATTCGTTCGTGACCATAAGAATAAGGAAAAATCGACATTATTTGAAAATTCAAATCCAATCGAGAACTCCAACAAAGATCCCAGATCTGAAGACCATATGCAAAGAAGAATGGAACAAAATACCAACTAAACATTGGAAAATCTTAATTGAGAACTACAAGAAGAGGCTCGTTGCTGTAGAAGTGAATAATAAATATTCTAGAAAGTCTTAAATGAAGATTGTGTATTCATTTTTGTATTGTACTGATACTTTTTCACCCATTTATTTGGATAAATGGGATTGATTTATATCAAATCATTTTTTTTAAATTTTCTATACAGATGTGATTAATATGCATCTGTGTACAGTTACTTATATGAAAAGTAAATGTATTCCTTTGTTGGAAATACAATAAATAAAAAATATATGTGTACAAATATCTTTTTTACCCATATATATATATATATATATATATATATATATATATATATATATATATATATATATATATATATATATATAACATCAGAGATTAAATATTATTGATTTAATATCTCGTAACTACAGTTTCATGCGTACTTGGAATCATCAGACGGTCAAATTGTTAAGATTTAAAAAAAAAACGGTGGGCATTTATATAACGTGAAGCGTGTTCACGCGATGGAATGTTACAACACCATACTTATTTTTTTAAAATAAACATGCTTAGGTCTTAATGCATGGGGCGTTCAGATGAATTTTCTTTTATAGATAAATAAAGGGCGAAAAGTAAGTGATTAATTAAAGTCAGGTGCTAAATGACATAATAAAAATTTGTTTAAATCTTTTTTTAAAAGAAAATCTTAACATTTTGGCCGTCTGAAAGGACACATAAAACTGTAGTTACAGGATATTAAATCCATAATATTTAATCTATGATGTTAAACCTGCTCTGCTATATATATATATATATATATATATATATATATATATATATATATATATATATATATATATATGGAGCTTTGGGGAGTGTGGATACTCCTTCATCGCCATTACTCCTGTCAGGGTCCCATTCATGGCTTAAGTAAAAGAAAATGAGTTTCAAAATATATGTTTAAAATGAGTTTAAAAAATCAATACCCATCAATAATGAATAAAACAAGTTGTTTGCAACATAAAATAACCCAACATGGGTTGACATGCCGTAAAATTCAACTAACCCGCATAACTGTTTTAGAAAAACGTTATTTTAATTCTTTAAAATCTCTACAATATGTTATGGTGATGTAATTATTACGGACTCATGTTATAACAATAAAAAGAAATCTGAATAAATTCTGTTAATTTCCTGCCTTGTTCTTGTTTTATCATGATTTTCTATGTTTGATCATATCGTAATACCGTATAAAAAACTACCCATTATGTGGAAAATACAAACTGTTGAAGGAAAAGTTGTATTAAATGCGATTCTAGTTGCATACGACACGGTTTTAGAAATGCGGAATTTAATTTTTTAAGATTTTAATGTTTTTGATAAAGGTATAACTTTTAAAATTTAAAACAAAAATGCTTTTATCATTATGAATCGTTAAAGAAGAATTAGTGGGTTTGTTGTGAATGCTTTTACTTCAAGATCTCAAGAATTCTTTTCTTAATCTACCCTTCCTAAAACACGTGTCTGGCGGCCTTAGATCAAGTGACAAGATAAAATAAAAAGAGGGAATTTACTTATCTATAAATCATCACCACGCGTAAGAATATTTGAGTTGGTGTCAAACACTTCAGCCTTTTTAAACAGCTCCCGCTTAAGGCATAGGGTGGCAGAAGTAAAACAACAACAAAAACGGATTTTATTTTCTTAACTGCAAGTACACAACGTTTTTCACTTAGTTAAATGTCCATGCGTTGATGGATAGGGTGCAACGAATGCCATATAAATCATCAGGGGGCTTTTATCAGCCTGTCATTCTAATTTCATCTAAAGAACTTTTACATAAGAGTTAAAAAGAACTATGTCTTTCATTGTTGGTAATAAAGAATGTCATCGTTTGTGTTCAATATATCTGGGTCTCTTTTCATTCATTTGTCAACGTTTTTCCAAATAATTACACTTTATCTAGCAGAGTTTGGCGGCACAAAGACAATTAGGAAGATAAATGATAATCATGTATTTAATGGCGTCGACCCCGAAAAATTACCGAAATTTGACAAAATAAAAACAGCTAATTATAAGATTTTCGGTATTTAATGAAATAAAAAATAAAGGTTTATCTTAAATAAGTTTCTGCTATAGTTTTGATGCAACGTTTTTTTTTTCATGCATCAACCATCTCCTTTAATTAATCTGATTAATTAATGACGACGTCACTCAATGATTTTGACATTTTTTTAAAGATAATTCCAGGGAGAAGAAATATTTTTGTATCTTTTAAAAACAAATAGACCAAATATTCATACGACATCTTACTTTTTTGGAGGGAAAATAATATAAAATGATTTTTTGGGGGGAAATAATATAAAATGTTGCTCTTCAATTCTTTTCGTTTTATTCCTTAACTTGTACTTTAGGGATACTTTTAGTAAAAGAGAAAATATATTCATCTCATTTAATTAAATGATTTTAAAATTGACAATCCTTCATTAAATTCTTTCAGTTTATGCCATGAACTGAAATTTTCTTATCTAATATAAAAAACACCGAATAAATAGATACGACTGACATGTTGAAAAATATATTCAGCAAATATTTGTTTTTAATTTTTATTTTTGGTATGTAGATTTTCATTTTTAGTTTGTTAATGAAGTCTTTAAGGATTATAAATGAAACATATTTTAGGGGCCATAACCTTTTCAATAATCAACTTATTTTTTTCTTCTTCAACTGCGAACCAATTGTTTTTCTGTACATTTCCTTTTACAGGTCTTCAAGCTTTTTTATTTCTTCTTTTACTCAAATCGAATTAAAGATTACAAGCTTTTCTATCTCCAAATTTCTGAAAATAAGAATTGCGTAAATATTATAAACGAATCAGATGACATAAACAAATGTCACATTGAATGTTAGTTTCAATTGAAAATATTGCCAACAAAGCTGATTTTTTAAAAATCTTGAATTCTTTGGGGGAACATCAGAAAAGAAAATGAGGAGGCAAAATGGTTATTACATTTAAATTTATCTTACTAAATGGGAAGTATTTGTTTTTGCTGTCTTCTATTGACATCCAAACGGTTTGATGTACAGTTACCAAAGTTTGGTATGGGAACTTACTGATCCATGAAAAGATTTTAAAGTATTTTCTCTTGTGAGAAAAGAGTTTCTCATCAAGAGTAAGTCTATAACATTAAACATTAATATTAATCAGAAGAAAGCAGTGCTACAGCAATATGTAAATAATCCCACTGATTTTAAATTTAAAAAGTGAAAAGAAATTAGTAATAAATAATTATACTGATTTATTCATCTCTGTCGTTAGAGCATTTGCCTAGGAACCACAATGTTGCGGGTTTGATACCGGCCCTCGCTACACGAGCGCATGAGTAGCACAACTTGGATCTATGCGGAAAATTGGAAAGCTGATGGTAGGTGTGACGCTCCACTTTAGACACAGAAACAATCTTCCTGGTTTAGCGCTAGGGAAAAGGGGATAGACTCCCTGACTGTCCGGCTGCTACTAACAATAGGCCTCTCCATCGACTTTTTATTCAGACATTAATGATTAAGTTTATAGACATTTCTTCAAGGGGAAAAAATTTAAGCATGATCTTTTACGTAAATCAGAATATTCCTCTACAAAATCCTATGAATTTTTACAGACCAATATTAACACCATCCGATAATCTAAAAAAGATATTTAGAAAATCTTCATGTTATGTCAATTCATTTTTAATAGTTTGAATTATCATGTGTAACCGTTTGGGGTAAATTTGTAATTGAAAACAATAATGGTAAAATAAACATGGTTTAAAAAATGGAAATAAGCTGAAAGGATTTTCTGTGCCTGCGATCCAAATCCTGATTTCTTACATAGGCCAAACGTATACTTGAACTAGTATAAAATAAAACTTTCACTCGAGAATAGTAAAGTATATCCCTATATCGAGAGGAAAAATTAGAATAGCATTTTTATGACTATGTGGGAGACTTGAAGTAAACATTGTTAACAACAAAATTCAAAAGAATATTCCACAAAACATTTTAAATGGAGATTCCGGGTATGATCTGCTCTTGTGGATTCTGTCTGTAGTGAATTAGGAGCCTGAAACAGCCCAGATAAATGCTAAAAATTGGCCCATTCACTAATGGCAATACCATACACCTTCGATAGTTCTCCTTTATGGAAAAGCATCATATTTAAAGTATATTATACAATTGATATTGCTCAACAGTGCATTTTAAAGGAAAATACTATAAAATAATCTATTATTAGAACAGTAACATATTATGATTCCGTATAAAACTATTAATCTTTTTACCGATGGAATATTTAATCAAAGTAAAAAAACAAAAAACAAAAACAATGTTTCCTTATGAAGTAGTTATAATAGGTTAACAAGTTGGAATTTTAACTACATGATCTTAATTGAATTGACCGTTGATAATTTCCGATAACAAAATTACATATGCAGACACTTTCAACGGATATAGAGTGCTGTAGGTTGCTCAGTAGCATATTATAGTATTAAAATTAGGTATCAAGTCGTATTGATCCACAAATTCACCGACCCACTGATAACCGAGAAATCCGATACACACATACCCTAATCCTATTTCTTCTATTAGTCTTGTATCTAACTAACTTGACTCTAGTAAATATCTTTGTAGTCACCAACCGAAACGACAGGATTATTAAGCTTGCATGAAAGGTCAGTTTATTTGTGCAATGAGTTTGATTCTTACTAGGTGTTGCATTATTATAGCTTGCTAGACAAAACAAACTTAATAAATAATCATAAAATTTCAAATTTTATAAATAGCCCAAAAAATACTTTCTTTTGTAAAAAGAAAAAATATTAACTTTTTAAAATTTTATCAGATAAAACATAACCAACCATTATTGGTTAGTAACTTTGGGCCGATTAGGTCAGTCGGTAGAGCATTCATCTAGGAATCGCAAGGTTCTGGGTTCGATACTGGTCTTCGCCAATTCAGCGTATCTAGCATAGCTTATGTAATCTGATCTGTGCGTTAAAGTGGGGAATTGATTGTAGGTGTGGCGCCCCATTTCATCAAACCCAATCATCCTGGTGTAGTGCAAGCGAAAATAGAATAGACTCCTTCGCTGTCCGGCTGCCACCGAGAATAGTCCACTCCACCGACTTTACTACTATATCTGTTATGCTAATTTTATTTGCTTTCATCGCGAGTAATAATGATGTCATTCTACAGCTGTTAGTATACCGCGTGGACTGGAAATAAAGATTAAGCTCTAGGTGAGACGAATTCTTTATTTTTAACCTAAGAACCTATGACAATGAAGATGAATGAAACACTAGTCAAAAATTAAGAATAGTTTTTTTATTCATTTTCAACCATGAAATAGATCAGAGTGAAATACTATTTGCTATACACAGCTACATTTATGACTGTGTAGTGATTGATGCAGATTGATGTAAGCAGATTACAGTACATTAAATTTATTATTCAGTATTACAAAATATAATTATCAACCAAAAATTTAACGCCTCAACTAAAAAATATTAACCAAAAATTTAGCCGACACTAAATCTGAATCTGACGAGTATAGTCAGTTATATCGTTTTATTATTATTGTATATATAATCCATATATACAATACTTCTGTTTGCATATATATTTACTTATGCATGTATTTATGTTAGCACTCGATCCCAGGATGCGACACAAGGCCAATTTCTAAACGTAGTACTGCTGGTTTGAACTCAGAGTTATTTTCTTCTAGACTAGTTGCCTTACCACGGCTTAAAATTGCATTCCACCTTACCATTTATTAATAGCAGAGTGAGAACGGATGGATTCATGCCTTTCCTATGAAACGCAAACAACCTTTTCCAGAATTTGAAGGTCATTTTCTACGATGATAAGATTTACGCTAAGCCCAATTTATGTGCTTGTATGTATGTATGTATGTATGTTTAGATAGTTAGATAAATAGATAGATAGGGTACATATAGTGTATGTGCATGTATGCAAAAAAAATAAGTGTATTATTCTCAAAAAAGTTCGGTTTGTATGAATGTTAAACAGTCAACCGGAGTTGAAAATAGAAAAGAGAACAGAGGAGTATTTTGAAATCAGAAATTTATGAAACAAATTACAAAGCCAATGTTGCCTTTAGGACATATCACAAACAATTAAATTCACTTGCCTTCATTTACTTCTGTTAAAAAATGTTGGGTTTTTTTAAGAGAAAAGATGATAAAAGTACTATTAAATCGTTTCTGATACATTGTCATTGTTAATAGAGACGTTTAAGTACTCAGTAGGCACATTGAGTGCATGCGTTATCTTTAGAATTAAAAAAATACGCTAAGTGTTATTTCAATTTTAATAGAAAGTGATGTGTTCTTCTTGCAATCATAAGAATAGTAGAAAAAAACACAAGTTCTGTAAACTGTAAACACACAAAAATATTATAAATGCCTTAACGATTACAGTTAAATATCGATTAAATGAATAGAACAATTTAAAGATAATAAAAGTACAGTGTAGGAAAAAATAGTTGTCTTCCTTTGTATTGTGAGCGTGGCTTCCAATGTTACGTGTCTGTCGGTTACGTGAGAATACAGCCACTTCAAGTTTTCTGCAAGTCCTCGTTTGTGGAGCAAAAAGGACATGTTTTTCATTTTTCGTCGTTGAACAGAATTAAGGCCTTTGTCTCCAACTTCGGTATATTATTTTATTTCACCTCGCTATAAGAACTATTGGAAACAAGTGAGTCTTTTTCACCATTCCCTGTAACTCTTCTTAGTATGTGTAATTTACCTTTTGGGACTTGTCAATTTGTTAATGCAATAATTCTTGTATGTTGTTTATATATGTGAACTAATGTGGCATATCATCATTGTTCCTATGAGTTCATTTTATCTTTCCATACCGAATATTCAGTGTTAGTGTATTACAGGACAAACTGCCTGTTATTTACCTATAACACACCACTCTTATAAAAGTGATATTTTATTTCTTTCATGGTCAAAGCGTATTCTATTATTGAAGCCAGTTTTTATTTCTGTTATCTTTTATGTTTACTTAATTACACTTGGCATCGATTTACCCTCTAAGATAAGCAATCACAACCAAGTGGAAATAGATTTTTTCTCTATTAAAGCCAATCAGACTTTATAAAATAAATAATATTCCATTCCTTGCATCCACATAAGACATCAATATTATTTTTTCATTCACAGTTTTAATGTTACTTCATGTTTATTATCCAAAATCAGGGACGTTCACTGTCACTCTTTTGGTGTGTGTGGGGGTTATTATATTCGAAATATATTGTAATAGCTGTTACGCGATCGCACACTCTAATATTGTAGAAAGCACTGCACTGTTAACATTGACATGCTGATATCCGACTTTTATAAGATCTGAACTTTCAAAATCCTCGGTAAAAAGGTCCGATTTGGGGGCTTGGGCAAACATCATGTTGATGAAGGCATAGAATAAATGAACGGTTTAACTTCCCTTACCAGCAGCCTCTTCATGTCCAAAGACAATTTTACAATTATTTTTAAAGGGTGTATTTTAGTGTATTGAATGAAGGAAATAATTCTAAATTGCTTTTAGTATTTAGTTGGTTTTTTATAAGTTCGGTGGTGAGTGAAAATAATTAGAAAAGTCTTCATCAGAATCTCATGGCATAAAGTTGGCACTGGTCAGTTATGAAAACAGTCAGCTGTTAACATCTGTTAAAGAATCATTAACTAATACGAGTTACATATGAATTCATATCCCTTTCACACATACGTAACTAAGTCTCTCATGTTCTCTTTCTCAATGTGTGTGCATGTTTGCACGAACCTAATACAACCACGTAACTGCGTGTGTGTGGACGTGTATGTATGTGGGACTGTAGATGTCTATGTGTTTCTAGAATAAGAGATGTAATCTACTGCTCTATCTTTTTACAAATTAAAGTTGCTTCCTAGGTCGGTTAAATGGTTTTCATTTGCATCACATATCGGTTTACCATCTTAACTCTCAATTAGAAAATTACACGGAACAGTTACAAATAGCAATTGTTACAATAAAAGATACATTTTCACAACAAAAAAGAATATTATTAGTTGTATCATTAAAATATTTTCTTATGGAGTAAATAATGTTGATATTTACTCAGCTTTGTTTAGTTAAAAGCCACAAGTATGAGGCACCCACTAAAAATCGAACTCACTACACATGGTTTGATTACCGATCTCGCTAAACATTGCACAACATGGAGCATCCTATGAAGGTAATATTATTTTGTTAAATATTTTCATTTCAAATGAAGATACTTCAGAAATTTGAATATTTTTGTATTTTGTGCTAAGTAAGAGTACAATAATTGTATATCTCTTATATATATATATATATATATATATATATATATATATATATATATATATATATATATATACATATATATATATATATATATATATATATATATCCCTGCACTCGAAATGAAAATTGAATGGTGTACGCCACTTCAATATATTAATGAAATTTTCTTTTCGTTTACAGGGGTATTTTATTTATATTTATATTTTTAGTCACGGAGTTTTAATACTGTATATTTTAGTAATAACTAATACTTAATGTTTTGATTATATGATATTTCTCTAGAAAGGATTAAAAAATAGTAGACGAAAATTAACATTGAAAAAATATGTTAATGTTTTACTTAAGAACAATATCACACACAAACATACATGCACACATTCATACATGTAAGTGTGTGTGTGTGTGTGTGTGTGTGTGTGTGTGTGTGTGTGTGTGTGTGTATAAGCAGTCTATTCTGAAGTCTATAATTTGAAAGATAAATAAGTATAAAAGTAAAATTTCTCACAGTGTGCCACTTTATACTGATTGGTCGCTTTTTTATTTCAAAATCGACATAGAACACATATCAAAATGCAACATCTGGTTTGAATATTTCACTTTTTCATAAATCTTATGTGAATTTATAAAATATGTTTTTATAAGTATGAAAGTATTTCCTTGAATTACTACCGTCATCTTACATAGACTTTCGTGTATTTCAAAATATAATTATTAGAATATTTCTGCAGTAACTAAGATGAGAAATGTTTGGTTTGTTATAAATTTAAGAAAAAATTCTCACAAGAAAAAGAACTTCAAATCATCATCATCATCATCATCATCCTCATCCTCATCATCATCATCATCATCATGTTAGTTTCAATCTTATTTGAGCAGCTGCATTTCGGCCGGGAAACGTTAGAGAGCTTATATAAATGATCAAAGGGACCGAAAGAAGCTACTTAATTAAATCTGTGAACTTTAAAGTTAATGTAAACTTTCATTTTTATCTTGAATAAACCGTTCCAATTATATTCTCGAATATTAAATTAAAATAGTCGGCCAAAAGCATTAGTTTTCAAGCAGTTTGAAGTGAAAGTAATTGAAAACGAATTGAATTAGGATACTTCTAATTACACCTAGAAAATATTCTTTTTTACTTTGATATTGAATAAATAATGCCTCGTTCATACATACATACACACGTACATACATACATACATAGATAGACAGACATACATACATAGAGATATGGACATAATATATATATATATATATATGTGTGTGTGTGTGTGTGTGTGTGTGTGTGTGTGTGTGTGTCTGTCTGTCTGTCTGTCTGTGTGTATGTGTGTGTGTGTGGTTTTATGTATAACTGAGTTTTAAGTGTGAATTTATGTGTCTGTGTCTGTCTCTGTGTATATAAACACACATTTATTTCAACAACTGAAATATAGAGACATTTTTTTTTTATTTGTAATGGTTTAATATTACAAAATAGGAAAGCTACTGAATGTATTTGGTAGACTTTACTCCACTTTTATTTTTATTTGTTTCTTTTTTACTGGTTAAATTGTCTCGACTAAAAGCAATGAAAGAATTGAAGCTGTTGAAGGAGTTGCTTATGAGAAATAAGTGAACGTTTAAAGAACTCTTCAAAAAGGAACACCCACGAACTTTGCGGCGAAAAAGTAACCGAATAAAAGGTCGATTAATCTGTAGGGTTAGGGGAAGGAGAATAGGTCAGTTGGTTTCTATCAACACAGAAAACAATGTTTATTCTTTATTGTAAATATGAGATGAACATCTGTTATCATTTTTTAATTATTTTCTTTTTAAATAAAGACTTGTCAATCATTAATTTTGATTTGTGTTTTCACAACTTGGGTCGTTCATTTCTATGACAATAATAAAAGATCTGCTGATGATAGCTGATCGTTTATTGTTATTACTTATATATCCTGTTGCAGAAATGATGTACCAGCTGAATAGTGACAAAAAAACATCAATTAAACGTGGAATAAAATACCAATCGAAATTAACAACAATAATGATCTAAAAGTTTTATTTATGCATTTATTCTATTAGTTTTTGGATGCATTCAAAAAGGTTTAATTCATTTTTTCATGTTTTCTGCTAATGTTCTAATCTGGCTATCAGAAATATGCATATTTTATGACAAAAGCTAAATAAATAAAAGCTATAAATACAATTTCAATAAAACCCTCGGGTAATACGCAATAAAAATAAACAAACTGTACATTATTTTAGAGGACATTTATGACTATATATTTTTGGTAATGGTTAAATATCGAAAGTATGAATAGTTTCTATACTTTCCTTTTTTCTTTTTCTTGTTATTTGTACCTGATAGAAGGATCAAAGTAAGAAAATATGACAGCTAAAAATGCGTATCATATAAATATGAAATTGAAGTATATTCATAATATTTTCAAAGATTTAGAAAGATCATCTATTTTTTTAAAAATGCATAAATGCCGCTTTTGTTGAGCCTTAATCATGTGTTGTACTTCTCTTGATAGGATTTATATAATTAATTGCAAATACAAGAGATGGCCGAAAATTAAGCTCCAAATATTTCATAATCAAACTTGCTTATTACTAAACAAATAAAACAATGTGCATATTACCAGCACTACTATGCTACCTTTCCATGTAGTCGCCATCAATATTGATGCATTCATTTTATTGGTACACGAGCGCATAAAACCCTCATTGGTGGGCGTGGTGCCAAAGTCTGGAGCCACTATTGCATAACAACGACGCCATCTACATGGAACCGCTTCCCGGATAAATGTCATTTGAGGGGTCCAAAAAGATAATCATGACTATGCTGTAAAACATTTCAAAAATCTTATCCAAACGTCCTGGTATCTTCCAAAAAAACTGTCTGTCCCATATTTCATAGTATGTGGCTGCATTAACTGTCTGACTACAATACACAATCAGCACTGATTTTGAATCCCTGAATACAGTTGCTATCAATTCCTTCACTGACTGAACATGGAATCAATGACAATTGATGCTCCCACGTCATGAAAATCAACCTTGTCCTTCGGGGTAACATGATACCAACAGTAATCATGTGTTCGGAAAAATTCACATCAACTTATATATACTATTCTAAAAGCTGAAAATGAATGTCCATGCACTTGAAGTTGCATTCAGAGGCTTTAGGGCCCAATGAAATGATACTTTCCGATATCCCGAATTCTCATGGACAGTTTCATTTGCTATGAAGATAAAATTCCACAGCGATATTATGGAATCTGTGCCGTCAATCGTCTTGAATCAAAGCTTCAACACATGCAATGTTACCTGATGGTCAGCAATGCTCTTCACAAGAATCGTCTGCAGATGTGTTCCCTCCTCTGTGAACACACTACACCAGATCAATAATTGCTTCTATTATATATTTAACATATACAGCAAGAAAGTTTACAGTGAATCTATGTTGAATTTTTGCCCTTGGCATTCAAAAATCTTATTACATCTCGCAAATCTAAGTTTGGTCCTCTATTTTATGTCAGCAGCCATCTTTGCTATGATGTAACATATGCCCGCACTAAATATGAAGGCTGTTATGGTTGTTAGAAGAAGTGTTGCATATTCCTGTTGTCTTTTATTTACAGTTTTTCATAGTTTAAAAAAAAATTCAGATTGATTTAATCTTATCTGTACTTTACTTTACGGGTATCATTTGTAAGTCAAGAAGTACTTAAATATAGATATTCCTGACAAAAATCCTGCTAAGATGTGCGATGAAATGGCTGCAATAATCACAGGATGATGACATAATTAATCATTTCTTTCTTCAACATTGTTCTGACAAATCAGTTGATTTTTCAGATAAAGATCTTTTAGACGAGTACAAAGAACTTATTTGACACGGAACAGTTACAAATAGCAATTGTTACAATAAAAGTACATTTTCACAACAAAAAAGAATTATTATAGTTGTATCATTAAAATATTTTCTTATGGAGTAAATAATGTTGATATTTACTCAGCTTTGTTTAGTTAAAAGCCACAAGTATGAGGCACCCACTAAAAATCGAACTCACTACACATGGTTTGATTACCGATCTCGCTAACATGCACAACATGGAGCATCCTATGAAGGTAATATTATTTTGTTAAATATCATTTCAAATGAAGATACTTCAGAAATTTGAATATTTTTGTATTTTGTGCTAAGTAAAGAGTACATAATTGTATATCTCTTATATATATATATATATATATATATATATATATATATATATATATATATATATATATATACATATATATATATATATATATATATATATATATCCCTGCACTCGAAATGAAAATTGAATGGTGTACGCCACTTCAATATATTAATGAAATTTTCTTTTCGTTTACAGGGGTATTTTATTTATATTTATATTTTTAGTCACGGAGTTTTAATACTGTATATTTTAGTAATAACTAATACTTAATGTTTTGATTATATGATATTTCTCTAGAAAGGATTAAAAAATAGTAGACGAAAATTAACATTGAAAAAATATGTTAATGTTTTACTTAAGAACAATATCACACACAAACATACATGCACACATTCATACATGTAAGTGTGTGTGTGTGTGTGTGTGGTGTGTGTGTGTGTGTGTGTGTGTGTGTATAAGCAGTCTATTCTGAAGTCTATAATTTGAAAGATAAAAAGTATAAAAGTAAAATTTCTCACAGTGTGCCACTTTATACTGATTGGTCGCTTTTTTATTTCAAATCGACATAGAACACATATCAAAATGCAACATCTGGTTTGAATATTTCACTTTTTCATAAATCTTATGTGAATTTATAAAATATGTTTTTATAAGTATGAAAGTATTTCCTTGAATTACTACCGTCATCTTACATAGACTTTCGTGTATTTCAAAATATAATTATTAGAATATTTCTGCAGTAACTAAGATGAGAAATGTTTGGTTTGTTATAAATTTAAGAAAAATTCTCACAAGAAAAAGAACTTCAAATCATCAATCATCATCATCATCATCCTCATCCTCATCATCATCATCATCATCATGTTAGTTTCAATCTTATTTGAGCAGCTGCATTTCGGCCCGGGAAACGTAGAGAGCTTATATAAATGATCAAAGGGACCGAAAGAAGCTACTTAATTAAATCTGTGAACTTTAAAGTTAATGTAAACTTTCATTTTTATCTTGAATAAACCGTTCCAATTATATTCTCGAATATTAAATTAAAATAGTCGGCCAAAAGCATTAGTTTTCAAGCAGTTTGAAGTGAAAGTAATTGAAAACGAATTGAATTAGGATACTTCTAATTACACCTAGAAAATATTCTTTTTTACTTTGATATTGAATAAATAATGCCTCGTTCATACATACATACACACGTACATACATACATACATAGATAGACAGACATACATACATAGAGATATGGACATATATATATATATATATATATGTGTGTGTGTGTGTGTGTGTGTGTGTGTGTGTGTGTGGTCTGTCTGTCTGTCTGTCTGTGTGTATGTGTGTGTGGTGTGTTTATGTATAACTGAGTTTTAAGTGTGAATTTATGTGTCTGTGTCTGTCTCTGTGTATATAAACACACATTTATTTCAACAACTGAAATATAGAGAGACATTTTTTTTTATTTTGTAATGGTTTAAAAAATTTAGCCGACACTAAATCTGAATCTGACGAGTATAGTCAGTTATATCGTTTTATTATTATGTATATATAATCCATATATACAATACTTCTGTTTGCATATATATTTACTTATGCATGTATTTATGTTAGCACTCGATCCCAGGATGCGACACAAGGCCAATTTCTAAACGTAGTACTGCTGGTTTGAACTCAGAGTTATTTTCTTCTAGACTAGTTGCCTTACACGGCTTAAAATTGCATTCCACCTTACCATTTTATTATAGCAGAGTGAGAACGGATGGATTCATGCCTTTCCTATGAAACGCAAACAACCTTTTCCAGAATTTGAAGGTCATTTTCTACGATGATAAGATTTACGCTAAGCCCAATTTATGGCTTGTATGTATGTATGTATGTATGTTTAGATAGTTAGATAAATAGATAGATAGGGTACATATAGTGTATGTGCATGTATGCAAAAAAAAATAAGTGTATTATTCTCAAAAAAGTTCGGTTTGTATGAATGTTAAACAGTCAAACCGGAGTTGAAAATAGAAAAGAGAACAGAGGAGTATTTTGAAATCAGAAATTTATGAAACAAATTACAAAGCCAATGTTGCCTTTAGGACATATCACAAACAATTAAATTCACTTGCCTTCATTTACTTCTGTTAAAAAATGTTGGGTTTTTTTTTAAGAGAAAAGATGATAAAAGTACTATTAAATCGTTTCTGATACATTGTCATTGTTAATAGAGACGTTTAAGTACTCAGTAGGCACATTGAGTGCATGCGTTATCTTTAGAATTAAAAAAATACGCTAAGTGTTATTTTCAATTTTAATAGAAAGTGATGTGTTCTTCTTGCAATCATAAGAATAGTAGAAAAAAAACACAAGTTCTGTAAACTGTAAAACACAAAAAATATTATAAATGCCTTAACGATTACAGTTAAATATCGATTAAATGAATAGAACAATTTAAAGATAATAAAAGTACAGTGTAGGAAAAAATAGTTGTCTTCCTTTGTATTGTGAGCGTGGCTTCCAATGTTACGTGTCTGTCGGTTACGTGAGAATACAGCCACTTCAAGTTTTCTGCAAGTCCTCGTTTGTGGAGCAAAAAGGACATGTTTTTCATTTTTCGTCGTTGAACAGAATTAAGGCCTTTGTCTCCAACTTCGGTATATTATTTTATTTCACCTCGCTATAAGAACTATTGGAAACAAGTGAGTCTTTTTCACCATTCCCTGTAACTCTTCTTAGTATGTGTAATTTACCTTTTGGGACTTGTCAATTTGTTAATGCAATAATTCTTGTATGTTGTTTATATATGTGAACTAATGTGGCATATCATCATTGTTCCTATGAGTTCATTTTATCTTTCCATACCGAATATTCAGTGTTAGTGTATTACAGGACAAACTGCCTGTTATTTACCTATAACACACCACTCTTATAAAAGTGATATTTTATTTCTTTCATGGTCAAAGCGTATTCTATTTATGAAAGCCAGTTTTTATTTCTGTTATCTTTTATGTTTACTTAATTACACTTGGCATCGATTTACCCTCTAAGATAAGCAATCACAACCAAGTGGAAATAGATTTTTTCTCTATTAAAGCCAATCAGACTTTATAAAATAAATAATATTCCATTCCTTGCATCCACATAAGACATCAATATTATTTTTTCATTCACAGTTTTAATGTTACTTCATGTTTATTATCCAAAATCAGGGACGTTCACTGTCACTCTTTTGGTGTGTGTGGGGGTTATTATATTCGAAATATATTGTAATAGCTGTTACGCGATCGCACACTCTAATATTGTAGAAAGCACTGCACTGTTAACATTGACATGCTGATATCCGACTTTTATAAGATCTGAACTTTCAAAATCCTCGGTAAAAAGGTCCGATTTGGGGGCTTGGGCAAACATCATGTTGATGAAGGCATAGAATAAATGAACGGTTTAACTTCCCCTTACCAGCAGCCTCTTCATGTCCAAAGACAATTTTACAATTATTTTTAAAGGGTGTATTTTAGTGTATTGAATGAAGGAAATAATTCTAAATTGCTTTTAGTATTTAGTTGGTTTTTTTATAAGTTCGGTGGTGAGTGAAAATAATTAGAAAAGTCTTCATCAGAATCTCATGGCATAAAGTTGGCACTGGTCAGTTATGAAAACAGTCAGCTGTTAACATCTGTTAAAGAATCATTAACTAATACGAGTTACATATGAATTCATATCCCTTTCACACATACGTAACTAAGTCTCTCATGTTCTCTTTCTCAATGTGTGTGCATGTTTGCACGAACCTAATACAACCACGTAACTGCGTGTGTGTGGACGTGTATGTATGTGGGACTGTAGATGTCTATGTGTTTCTAGAATAAGAGATGTAATCTACTGCTCTATCTTTTTACAAATTAAAGTTGCTTCCTAGGTCGGTTAAATGGTTTTCATTTGCATCACATATCGGTTTACCATCTTAACTCTCAATTAGAAAATTACACGGAACAGTTACAAATAGCAATTGTTACAATAAAAGATACATTTTCACAACAAAAAAGAATATTATTAGTTGTATCATTAAAATATTTTCTTATGGAGTAAATAATGTTGATATTTACTCAGCTTTGTTTAGTTAAAAGCCACAAGTATGAGGCACCCACTAAAAATCGAACTCACTACACATGGTTTGATTACCGATCTCGCTAAACATTGCACAACATGGAGCATCCTATGAAGGTAATATTATTTGTTAATATTTTCATTTCAAATGAAGATACTTCAGAAATTTGAATATTTTTGTATTTTGTGCTAAGTAAGAGTACAATAATTGTATATCTCTATAATATATATATATATATATATATATATATATATATATATATATATATATATATATATATATACATATATATATATATATATATATATATATATATCCCTGCACTCGAAATGAAAATTGAATGGTGTACGCCACTTCAATATATTAATGAAATTTTCTTTTCGTTTACAGGGGTATTTTATTTTATATTTATATTTTTAGTCACGGAGTTTTAATACTGTATATTTTAGTAATAACTAATACTTAATTTTGATTATATGATATTTCTCTAGAAAGGATTAAAAAATAGTAGACGAAAATTAACATTGAAAAAATATGTTAATGTTTTACTTAAGAACAATATCACACACAAACATACATGCACACATTCATACATGTAAGTGTGTGTGTGTGTGTGTGTGTGTGTGTGTGTGTGTGTGTGTGTGTGTGTGTGTATAAGCAGTCTATTCTGAAGTCTATAATTTGAAAGATAAATAAGTATAAAAGTAAAATTTCTCACAGTGTGCCACTTTATACTGATTGGTCGCTTTTTTATTTCAAAATCGACATAGAACACATATCAAAATGCAACATCTGGTTTGAATATTTCACTTTTTCATAAATCTTATGTGAATTTATAAAATATGTTTTTATAAGTATGAAAGTATTTCCTTGAATTACTACCGTCATCTTACATAGACTTTCGTGTATTTCAAAATATAATTATTAGAATATTTCTGCAGTAACTAAGATGAGAAATGTTTGGTTTGTTATAAATTTAAGAAAAAATTCTCACAAGAAAAAGAACTTCAAATCATCATCATCATCATCATCATCCTCATCCTCATCATCATCATCATCATCATGTTAGTTTCAATCTTATTTGAGCAGCTGCATTTCGGCCCGGGAAACGTTAGAGAGCTTATATAAATGATCAAAGGGACCGAAAGAAGCTACTTAATTAAATCTGTGAACTTTAAAGTTAATGTAAACTTTCATTTTTATCTTGAATAAACCGTTCCAATTATATTCTCGAATATTAAATTAAAATAGTCGGCCAAAAGCATTAGTTTTCAAGCAGTTTGAAGTGAAAGTAATTGAAAACGAATTGAATTAGGATACTTCTAATTACACCTAGAAAATATTCTTTTTTACTTTGATATTGAATAAATAATGCCTCGTTCATACATACATACACACGTACATACATACATACATAGATAGACAGACATACATACATAGAGATATGGACATATATATATATATATATATATGTGTGTGTGTGTGTGTGTGTGTGTGTGTGTGTGTGTGTCTGTCTGTCTGTCTGTCTGTGTGTATGTGTGTGTGTGTGTGTTTATGTATAACTGAGTTTTAAGTGTGAATTTATGTGTCTGTGTCTGTCTCTGTGTATATAAACACACATTTATTTCAACAACTGAAATATAGAGACATTTTTTTTTATTTTGTAATGGTTTAATATTACAAAATAGGAAAGCTACTGAATGTATTTGGTAGACTTTACTCCACTTTTATTTTTATTTGTTTCTTTTTTACTGGTTAAATTGTCTCGACTAAAAGCAATGAAAGAATTGAAGCTGTTGAAGGAGTTGCTTATGAGAAATAAGTGAACGTTTAAAGAACTCTTCAAAAAGGAACACCCACGAACTTTGCGGCGAAAAAGTAACCGAATAAAAGGTCGATTAATCTGTAGGGTTAGGGGAAGGAGAATAGGTCAGTTGGTTTCTATCAACACAGAAAACAATGTTTATTCTTTATTGTAAATATGAGATGAACATCTGTTATCATTTTTTAATTATTTTCTTTTTAAATAAAGACTTGTCAATCATTAATTTTGATTTGTGTTTTCACAACTTGGGTCGTTCATTTCTATGACAATAATAAAAGATCTGCTGATGATAGCTGATCGTTTATTGTTATTACTTATATATCCTGTTGCAGAAATGATGTACCAGCTGAATAGTGACAAAAAAACATCAATTAAACGTGGAATAAAATACCAATCGAAATTAACAACAATAATGATCTAAAAGTTTTATTTATGCATTTATTCTATTAGTTTTTGGATGCATTCAAAAAGGTTTAATTCATTTTTTCATGTTTTCTGCTAATGTTCTAATCTGGCTATCAGAAATATGCATATTTTATGACAAAAGCTAAATAAATAAAAGCTATAAATACAATTTCAATAAAACCCTCGGGTAATACGCAATAAAAATAAACAAACTGTACATTATTTTAGAGGACATTTATGACTATATATTTTTGGTAATGGTTAAATATCGAAAGTATGAATAGTTTCTATACTTTCCTTTTTTCTTTTTCTTGTTATTTGTACCTGATAGAAGGATCAAAGTAAGAAAATATGACAGCTAAAAATGCGTATCATATAAATATGAAATTGAAGTATATTCATAAATATTTCAAAGATTTAGAAAGATCATCTATTTTTTTAAAAATGCATAAATGCCGCTTTTGTTGAGCCTTAATCATGTGTTGTACTTCTCTTGATAGGATTTATATAATTAATTGCAAATACAAGAGATGGCCGAAAATTAAGCTCCAAATATTTCATAATCAAACTTGCTTATTACTAAACAAATAAAACAATGTGCATATTACCAGCACTACTATGCTACCTTTCCATGTAGTCGCCATCAATATTGATGCATTCATTTTATTGGTACACGAGCGCATAAAACCCTCATTGGTGGGCGTGGTGCCAAAGTCTGGAGCCACTATTGCATAACAACGACGCCATCTACATGGAACCGCTTCCCGGATAAATGTCATTTGAGGGGTCCAAAAAGATAATCATGACTATGCTGTAAAACATTTCAAAAATCTTATCCAAACGTCCTGGTATCTTCCAAAAAAACTGTCTGTCCCATATTTCATAGTATGTGGCTGCATTAACTGTCTGACTACAATACACAATCAGCACTGATTTTGAATCCCTGAATACAGTTGCTATCAATTCCTTCACTGACTGAACATGGAATCAATGACAATTGATGCTCCCACGTCATGAAATCAACCTTGTCCTTCGGGGTAACATGATACCAACAGTAATCATGTGTTCGGAAAAATTCACATCAACTTATATATACTATTCTAAAAGCTGAAAATGAATGTCCATGCACTTGAAGTTGCATTCAGAGGCTTTAGGGCCCAATGAAATGATACTTTCCGATATCCCGAATTCTCATGGACAGTTTCATTTGCTATGAAAGATAAAATTCCACAGCGATATTATGGAATCTGTGCCGTCAATCGTCTTGAATCAAAGCTTCAACACATGCAATGTTACCTGATGGTCAGCAATGCTCTTCACAAGAATCGTCCTGCAGATGTGTTCCCTCCTCTGTGAACACACTACACCAGATCAATAATTGCTTCTATTATATATTTAACATATACAGCAAGAAGTTTACAGTGAATCTATGTTGAATTTTTGCCCTTGGCATTCAAAAATCTTATTACATCTCGCAAATCTAAGTTTGTCCTCTATTTTATGTCAGCAGCCATCTTTGCTATGATGTAACATATGCCCGCACTAAATATGAAGGCTGTTATGGTTGTTAGAAGAAGTGTTGCATATTCCTGTTGTCTTTTATTTACAGTTTTCATAGTTTAAAAAAAAATTCAGATTGATTTAATCTTATCTGTACTTTACTTTACGGGTATCATTTGTAAGTCAAGAAGTACTTAAATATAGATATTCCTGACAAAAATCCTGCTAAGATGTGCGATGAAATGGCTGCAATAATCACAGGATGATGACATAAATTAATCATTTCTTTCTTCAACATTGTTCTGACAAATCAGTTGATTTTTCAGATAAAGATCTTTTAGACGAGTACAAAGAACTTATGCTTTGTAATATATATATATATATATATATATATATATATATATATATATATATATATATATATATATATAGCATAATCTTTACAGATCCCTGCCGTCCCTCACAATCCTATAACCCCACCACCAAAACGTTTCCTTTCATAAGCCCTCAAATGACTCATCAAACCCGCTGCAAATCCACAAAGCTTGATGCAAATATGACATAGGAAGGACGTCCTTCCCGTTGGATCAGATGATAAGATTTGATGCTTATGCACCACCATATGTCTCTTAAGACCAGAAGCTGATTTACAGAATTTGTTACAGATTGCACAAGACATATTGTTTGTTCCTGGAGATTGCACGAATTTTCCCTGATGAGATTTCTTATGATTGACTTAGAAAGCAGAATTATATATACATACATATATATACATATACATACAAATACATACACACACACACACATATATATATATGTGTGTGTTAGGAAGACCTAACAAAAGATATAGAGTTGCTCCCCTTTATTTTGTCAAAGCCAGAAGTGTTTTTTCCACCATCTTACGTGTGGATGGCATTTGTTTACGTTTGTTTCTGTTTTGAACGCAGTGTCCAGATACTGGTTAAGTCGCTTGAGAGTAGAAGCAGTTTCTACCCTGTGTTGAATAAAACCTTGTTAATTTTACAACAACCTAGTCTTGCATTATCATTACAATCCTTCATATTTTATCTGTATGCTAAAAACATTATATATATATATATATATATATATATATATATATATATATATATGAAATATGAAATGATGGGATGAAGAGAAATAAAAAGACACAACTGTTTCGAAGTATAGATGAAGACTTTATTGATTAGACCGTTAAATCTGGGCGCTAGAGTCCAGACGCTCAGAACTTTTTATTTATTTATTTAATTTTGATTTAATTTAATTTTATATAAATCACCACAATACATCCCCACCCAAGTAGCGGGGCTACGGTAAGGATGCATCTGTAAGTTTCTTTTGTAAGGTGTGTGTAAGGCAAAGATAGCTTTATTACTCAGGCTTGAACGAGGTTATAATGGCCTGTAGCGAGGGAATTTCTCTCTGGCTAAAATGGACCAGTTATACCTCTGTAGGGGTGTGTATGTAAGAAGGCAGATTTGGCTTTATTAATCAGGATTTATTTTAATGAGGTCATAGTGGACTGTAGCGAGGGAATTCCTCCCTGGCTAGAAAGGACTAACTATACCTCTGTAGGGTTGTGTATGGGGAAAGTCAATTTTGTATGTATGGGGAAAGTCAAAAGTGAGTGTTATTTTTAATTTTTTTTTATTTGTCATTTTGGTTTCGTAGAAGGACTCGTTTGTTCCTTGGTTGCTTTGGTTTTTTTTTTTTTTTTTTTTTTTGGCGTCGTTTAATTTCTTTGTTGAATTATTTCTTTGGCTTCTTTGGTGCAAACGAATCCTTTAAAGAAACAAGAAGTTTATTGTTCAACTCTTTTGTCCTTGACAATTGTGTTTGGTCAGGTCGTCACGACGGAGAATTATGGCTGAATTTTTTTTTATCGTTTACACGCGTTTCGCGTGGGGACGAATTTAAAAACAAAACTTGAGCCTTTTTCAAATTTTTTTTCATAATCTCCTGTCTTTTTTGGTGCAAACTTTAGTATGGACGCAAAAGAGACACGATCACTTGACCTTCTTTTCTTTTTTAAATTTAATTTAATTTTTATTTTTAAATTAAATCCCCTGCTAGGTTGGCTTTAGGTCCGTGTATGGTTTAGTAGTATGAAGGTGTAGTAGGTTCATTTTTAAAAGAATTGGGTAAGGTGAATGTGTTCAGAATTTCGCTAGTAGTGGTGGAAATGAGTGGGTAAAAGATTAAATAGTAAGTAACATGAGTTCATTCAATTTTTTATTTTTATTTTTATTTTTGGTGAATGTGGAAAAAATAAAAAAAATTTATTTACTCACAATTTTCTTTCATATATATATATATATATATATATAATATATATATATATATATATATATATATTGTGAATGTGGAAAAATATGTTGTCTGCTTTTTAATTTTTTTTTTAAGGTTAACTTCCGCAACGAGATTAGTCTAGAGAAGACAAAAAAACAATAAAGGAAGGAACAAAATTTTATGTGTTATTATTTGTATGTGCAAGGACAAATTGTAATTATTTACTAACACTTTTTTTACTTTACTTTCTTTTTTTTTAAATTTATTTCTTTTTTTTTATTAGCCCCCTTTTTCTTTTACTTTTTTTTTGTTTTGTTTTTGTCGGCAAGCTCTTCGTAATCTATATTTTCCCTCGTTTCTTCTTTCTTTCTTTTCTTCTTCTTGATGTACATTTCATATACCCCGGTGTAAATTTTTTTTGTTGCTGTTTGTAGTGGGAGGCATTCTCTTCGAGGTGGTGCGGCTTCCATGATGTGATATTTTGATAATAAAATCTGCGATGAACCTTTAAGTTTTGTTTTTTATATAAATCACGTCGGTAGGTCACCAATTTATAGGGAATAAGAAATAATGTGACGAAGAGAAATAAAAAGACACAACTGTTTCGAAGTATAGACGAAGACTTTATTGATTAGACCGTTAACTCTGCACGCTAGAGTCCAGACTCTCAGAACTTTTTATTTATTTATTTATTTATTTATTTTTGATTTAATTTAATTTTATTTAAATCCCCATAATTAAATAATAAAACCGAAATTTAATGATTTCATACATGTGTAATTAATCGCTAGTTGAAATGTTGGGATTCGTCTTCTTTAAAGTGTTCCTTCCTCATGACAATTTACAGTATTTGAAATATCTTCCCCGAAAACATTGTATGATATTTACAGGTCTGGGAACAAAACCAGAGAAGAGTTGTAAAATTTTGATTCTTTATTTATACGTTAAATTTCAAGAATGGTATAAAGAGTTAATTGTTGTAAGTTTATACATGGAAACAAAATTTTATGTGTTTATACATTAAAATAATGGATGATAATCCTTTTGAAAATAGATAGGAGACTTTTCAATGCATCAACGATATTAACATCTTCCAAATCTCGAGAAATATATTCTACTATATATAAGACTGACATTATTCCAGACTCTCTGACTCAGGTTGGCCATAACTGTTGCTGTTTTCGCTATTCTGCTATTAAATTCAGAATCAATGGACACTGAGTTGGAGATGGTCGACCCGAGGTACTTGAAAGTCTCAACGACTTCAAGGTTGCACGCATCAGTATTGATGTTTAGAGGTGTGTCTATGGTATGTGCCATAACTTTTGTCTTACTTAGACATATGGAAAGTCCGAACTCCTAAGAAGCATATGTGAGGCGACTGACAAGCTGATGCAGGCCTTCTTCAGTATTTGATGTCAATGCTGCGTTGTCAGCAAACAGCATTTCACGTATGTTTAATACAATGACAACACCCTATTAGAATTCCGGTAGAGAATACAGGGGGTTTATATGGCATGTATAGCATTCGGACTTACGAGTGAACTGACTTACAACTAACCTGCTTATCAGTCAATGACTATCAGTATAAATATTCATCCTTTCCATTAATAAATTATTGTGACATATTTTCCTGATACCGAATTTTTTAAAACCGAAACACCATATAACTTATAAAAGGTCTCTGACCATTTATATTTTTTCTACGATGAAAGACCTGAAGTAAAATTATATTAAACGTTTTGAATTGGTTCAAATATTAACAATATACATTAATATGCATGTAAAAACAAAATAAATTTTAGTTAAAACTTTGGAGATTTAAAATATTCCTTGGATGGATCGATACATTGTTTTTTCATCGTAATAATATGGTTGTAAGCATATTTAATAAAGGAAAATCTTCATAATTTGGTGGGGGGCTTCGATTATTATTCATTGCATAGTTAATAGTGGAACAGTTAAAAGTAGCAATAAGGTTTGGAAATTTGCTAGAAATCCCAATGTCAAACGCTGAGAAAAGAGACATAAAAGAATTTCAAAGAGATTATTAAATTTGCCATCAAACGTTGGAATGGCTACCAGCAGTAGGCGGAGATCATGACAGGGCGTGAAAAACTATCGAACTGACTTTAAATTCTCAAAAGAGGCATTAACTATCGCTTGTATTAATTATCGATTTCATTCTGCTCAGGATTAAATTATTAGATATGGTCAAAGCACGCAGAACATTTCTCACACAAAAGAAAATGGAAACGTGGAGGAATTTATTCAATCTCCATAATTTAACGATAAAGCCAAATCATAATTTCTAAACAGAGTTTTAAAACAAAAACAAAATGGTTGTTCATTTAAGGAACGTCATAAAATCTCTGGAATTAGCCACAATATCCTGATATCCTGCTGCCTCTCCCAAATGCAAAAATATGAGTTATTAGGATAGCAGCAAAGAACATGGCATAAAACCTAACTGACTTCTGTCGAATAATGAAATAAGAAGAGAAATTTCATATTCAAATCTATCCATTCAAGTAAAAAGAATACATTGGAAATGATAGTAGCAGAGCACTAACATTAAGGAGAGGATAAGTTCCTTTCGTAATATATACATAGACAATCAGATAAGTTGTACACATTTATAGAAATAAAAAAAAAACTGTAGTAATAAATTTTGAGGTAATTTCAAGTACTATAAAACAATATTAAGAACAACTCTTCCCTTGAATTTACCAAAATCAAACATTGAAAACTTAAAGACTTGGTTACATTACAGGATTTATTCTAGAAATGTTTTATTACATGAACATATGAGGTATGATCAAAAAGCATATCGATAACGAATCTTTATCTTTTTTGTAGTTTCAAAATTGGAAATTGAAATGGGGACGTTTGCACAACTGAGCAACTTATATAATAAAGTGGTGATGCCTAGACAAGTCAATTCTAATTCTCAATATTTGTTAATTAGTTGCTTTAGCAAAACACAGGATTGTGCAAGTACACAACTATCCATACTCACCATAAAATTGTTTGCACTATGAAATAATAATTGTTTCAATATTCTTGGAATATCACCAACGAAGACACACATCCATGAAATGTCAGAGTGAAACTGGCCGAAATTCTGGGAATATTATATTAATCAAGACAATAACAGTACATCAAGGAATGATAAATATGTATTTGTTATGAAATAATTCTTCTTCTGAATATATTAATATTAAGATGAATTAGATATTGAATATTTATTAAAAACTGAAGCAAAAATTGTAATGTTTTCTGTTTTTGTATTTGCCTTTTAAAACAAATAAGTACAAATCAAAATTTCACTGATTTTTTTTTGTTTTGTATATTCAATATTTTATTTTTTGTTTATTAAGTTCTTAATTTTATAAAAAGTTGAAAGAGCAAATGTTTTTTATATATCATAAAATAGTATAATAGCTGTAATTAAAAAACAACCCTTTGGGATCGTCTTCATGGAACCAACTACGAATGGTACGACCTTCAACTTCATGTTCTACAATTTTTTCAGCTTTCAATCTTTAATGTGATTCACCTGGACGGTAAAATACACAAGATGATAAGTTATCTTCTTGTTAATTAATACTAAGTCTGGTCTCCTGGCCGGGATTTGATAATCCGTCTGTATCTCAAGGCCCGAGAGGAATTTATGCGTCTCCTTCTCTAGAATAGATTCATTATGAACATTGAATTTCTTGCACAATTCCCAGTGGATCACCTTTCCCACCCAATCGTGTCTAGTATTGTACTCTCTTTGTGCTAGTTTTGTGCATTCGCTTATGATATGATTATCCGTTTCGTCTTTGTCTCATATTCTACACTTGCTATTCTGTTGTGACTTATCAATTTTTCTTTGGTATAGTTTGTTCTTACGACAATGTCTTGTACAGCAATTATGATAGATTCACTCTCTCTCTCTCTCTCTCTCTCTCTCTCTCTCTCTCTCTCTCTCTCTCTCTCTCTCTCTCTCTCTCTCTTGAGGTTTCCACTTTTTAGCCATGTCCAAGTCTTCTCATGTGTGAGATTGTTTTGTTTTGTGTTTTTTTACACGGGTATTCATTTTTATTTTAGACGAAACATTGCAAACCATTATCATTATTCGTTTCAATTTTCATTTTCTTAAATCTTTACTATTAGAAAATAACCATAATAACCGATATCAATTTTTCTTCTTATCAAATATATACTTGATGGTTCGTTTGGATCTCGTAGTAACAGCAATTCATGAAATTCTATAATTTCATCGTTATGTCTGTTATATCGAGAATTCAAATGATTAATGACGTTCATATCGAAAGAGGATCTTAAAAAAGAAAGTTGGAAGTTGGATTTAAAGACTATTTATTCTCTAAGAGCATTTTAAGTGTAATTCTTAAATTAAAAAAAGGTCTAGGTATCGTTCTAGATTAAAGTTATTATACACAAACACACAAACACATACACACACACACACACTCTCTCCCCCTCTCTCTCTTTCTCTCTCTCTCTCCCCCTCTCTCTCATATATATATATATATATATATATATATATATATATATATATATATATATAACCGGTAAATACACACTTTTTTATAAGTGATGATGAATTTCACTTACTACGCCTTTCAGTCAATGTGCAAACAGTGTTTTTTTGTTTTTGTTTTTGTTTTTCTTAATTTTTTGTAGCGCAGGAAATCAATCATTTCATATTGAACATATATACAAATAAATAAATATATGCACATCCTGTAAATAAACATATACATCTAGAATAAATATCTACATACACACAGAGACTCAACACACATACATACACACACAATGTTTTTTAATACTTTATCAAAATATTCTATGGAAAACACAGTTGGCAATATAATGTATTTCTACGATACATTGGATTTAACTACAAGATTTATATATTATGACGCAAAATGTTAGAACGTGTGCCACTTACCCTGGTATTCCAAATAGCCACTTCATTAGTTACCTTTTTGCATCACATTTTATAGCGACAATAACGTTCAATTTATAATCTAGGATAATATTTTATTAAAAAAAAGAAGAAATGACACAATAAATATTTCTTTGGATCAAAATCTCCTTTTCCTTGACAAGATGAAAACTAATCACAAGGATAGCACTGGCCTGCGTTAAAGTATTTCTTCCAAAGGTCAAATGTTTATCAAGTGATAAAGGATCATCATTTTATGCTGAATTAAAAAAACACCATTCATTGTGTTTGGTCTGGTCTGGTCTTTATGATGTGCTTGAATACTTCACAAGTTATACACAATAATAACACTTATTCAAAAGCCTGTGGGCTGTACTTGTCACAGCTGATCATGGGTGCCTGATGTTTAGTATAGCATATAATAATGTATGCCTACGTAAATACAGTGTACCACTAACACCCATACCTAGAGGGGGTGAGGCTTATCCATCAACATAAAATGATTTTAATTTACTGTGTCAAGTCAATGGCGACCTGAGTGCTGTTTTTTTATCTTTTCAGGTTGACATTTGTATCCTTATAAAATTGTATCGCAAGTGTAAGAATAATCCTGACAGGTTCTGTTATGACTGCTGTAATGTGGTTTTTCCTAACCGTCAAGCAAAAATCACTGACTCTGTGAAGAGGCATATCGCGATTACTTTGGAATCAAACTAGGGGTCAGGATACGTCATTCGCTTCCCACATTTGCTGTAAAACATGTGTGAATAACTTGCGGGACTGGAGGAATGGTAAAAGTAAGAGTATGCTCTTTGCCATTCCAATGGGGGAAGGAAAGGATCCCATTATGGACTGTTATTTCTGGATGATAAATCTAAAAGGAATAAATTGTACCATGGCCAATAAGACCAATGTCGGTCATAAGACCAATTCCTTATAGTCCATACCTTCCTCTTCCTGTTCATGTAACGTAGAATGTATGACGCATACAAGCCAGAAGAGGACCACCAGCCAGCACTCTTGATACAAACAGAACACAATGACCTGACACAGGAGCTGAATCTTTCAAAGGAGTCTGCCCAATTGATGGGTTTACGTATCAAAGAGTAGCATGTGTTGGTACCAGGAACAACGTTCTACTAGTATCGAGATAGTCAAAGAGAATTAAGACAGTTTTTTTTACATTCCAGGATTGGTTTATTGCAGCAACATTGCTAGATTTATCAAGAGTGTGATGCTACAGAATGGAGACTTTTTATTGACTCGCCCAGCAGAAGTCTCAACGCATATATGATATATTTGACGGCCCTTATAAACTCATGAAGGACCCAATGTTTGACGAAGCTCAGGGGGAAGCAGAAATGTCCGCCTGGCAGTCTCTGAAGTCGGTATTCACAAACTTCCTGTGATACCACCGGAGTGCGGAATACGAGAAAGAAATTGAAGAGCTACAGGGTCAGTTAAACTTTACTTTTTGCGATCACACTTGGACTATCTTCCAAGGAAATGTGAAGATTTGAGTTAAGAGCAGGGTGAGCGCTTTCACCAAGAAATTCGCATTATGGGAGAGTGTTGCTAAGGCTGGTGGGATGTAAACTTTCTCGCTGACAACGGCTGGTGTTTGAAACGATATGCGGTGGCTGTCGAGCACGGAAAAGATCTTTTACCCATGCATAACATTTTTGTGTGTATTTATAAGTTTATTATGGCACAATGTGAAGTTTATGCGAACTTATCAGCCCTAAATCTAGCACTATTTGTTTTATTCAACAAGATAATAAATAGTTATAATACTTTTCTATACAGGACGTCCATAAAGTCCGCGTGCACTTTAAAGAATCTAAATTTTTAAAGTGCTCATTGGTTTTGTGTGCACCTGTATATTTCAAAAAGACCTTGGATCTTAAAAATTTCATCTGATTAAAAACAATGATTCTGATTTTTGGATTCAATGTAAAAAAACTGCCTTAAAATCAATTGTTGTATATTCGACCTTGAAAACATCCCAGGCCAGAGTAATAAAAGTGAATATTTCATATCAAAATTCAGGTAATAGCAAGTACTTGTCAGGCTACGGACTTATTAAAATACATATTCGTATATTTAGTATGATAATTTGTTGACATGTTTGACTATTTGCTTCTATTAAAAATAGACTTTCTTTCACTGAATGTGGCATATATATATTATTAAGAGGGGACTAAAAGATTTATAATCATTTCAAACTCGCAGTACTTGTCCATATTATATACGGGTTGTAAAATAGTCTTTTCTGTGAAATAAAGGACATAAAGTCGTTTTTATTAAATTTCAGGACAATAATTTGTATTTAAACAATTTTTATATGTTTTTATCATTTCTTTATAACGGTATATATATATATATATATATATATATATATATATATATATATATATATATATGTGTGTGTGTGTGTGTGTGTGTGTGTGTGTGTGTGTGTGTGTGTGTGTAGGTAGGTAGGTAGGTAGGTAGGTAGAGAGAGAACCTCATAACGATTACCTTGTAACTATTAAGAAGAGAGAGAGAGAGAGAGTAATAATGTAATGTGTCTATACACCATTTTACTGTAAACAGTAAAACATAGTAGGCGCAGATCTCAAAATAACAGGCTGAGACGGATTTTCCAGTCCAGTTTAAAATTTATTTAGGCATTTTTGAAAGTTTACTTGAAATCTGAAAAATTATAAAGCTTGAATTGCACTATCAGAGATTTAATGAATTTTAATTAAATATTGAAATCAACATTTATGACTTGTAAATGATTTTTTTCAGGTGAGATTAGTCTTCCAAAGTGCTAAACGTATTCACCATAAATGAGGACTTTGAAGTATCTGTTTTCAACGTATTAAGCGTCGGTTGTTTTCTCAGTTTGAGATGCTTTACCAACAATAAATATTCGATTCATTTATGACAGCCAACTATAAAGAAAATCAGTCACACAGTAAATTATAAGTAATAGGATCTTTTAAAGATTCAGTTTTGAGTTCATATCAAAATTAATTCAAATTTTCCCGCAATCTGAACATTTCTGAAAATATTCAAATTTGATGGATTTTGAAATTAATTAAATGTGTAATCCTAGATATGTAGTTGAAATATTTTAGAATAATTGATAATTTATTGAATGGATGCTCTGTAAAAAGAGTGAAATTCTAAATTATAGGAATAACATACCTAAAATATTTTAGAGTGGGTAAATAGCTGGTCGGACTGAACTCATTAATCTTGGCTAGGTAACCAGTCTAGGAGAAGGAAAACTCTAAATTCAAACCTGTTAAACTCCGCGGAAGAAATTGAATTCATGTCGCATCCTGCTCGTGTGGAGAGGTTGGTAATTTTTTTTCTTCTTCGTCTTCGATTTTCCTTCCAGGTTTGTAGTAGTGCAGAAATTTGGTATCTTCTTTATGCCTTAGTGTGACCATTATAAGTTTGTTTCAATTATTTTTCCCTAGACGTACCGCTCTCATAAAATCCTTTACAGAGGCTGGAACTGCCATGTTAATGTTTCTTTTGGGCGGGGGTATCATCATCATCATCATCATCATCATTATTATTATCTAATTATATTCTAGTTGTAGAAACGATATATAAAATTGAAATTTTAAATCATTGTAAAGCTGAAAAACTTGAATATTCATCAGTAAATTATTTCCTAATATTTAATGAGCTATTTGCCACGTCATCACACTTTTTGTTCAATAATTAAAAACTTCCCTGCATATATTTATATTTATCATATACATATTTTATATAAATATTTATATTTGTTATTGTATTCATAATAGGCATAATATTTTTGATGAGACTGAATGTTTCTTTATTACGCTGATGTTTCAATATAGTATTTAGATTTTTAATTCGCTTTTAGTCAATATATAGCCAATATCTAGTCAATATATATATATATATATATATATATATATATATATATATATATATATATATATATATATATATATATATATATATATATATATATTGACTAAATATTGGCTATATATTGACAAAGCGAATTAAAAATCTAAGTAAAAGAATAACTAATTAAAAATTGTATTTTGCTGTCCACTAAGATTTTCATGTATGCGTGATTTTGACATTTATCTTACAAGACATAAAATCATAAAAAACATGAAGCTTAATCTTTCCGAATTAATTTAATTTGACCCATATTTTATGGAGTTATATAGCCGTATGTAGTATACAAAATTTATATATATATATATATATATATATATATATATATATATATATATATATATATATATATATATATATATATATATATATATAGTATATGTAGTATACAAAATTTATATATTATCTTTGAGTATCAAAATATTTCCAAGTAGTTCTTAAGAAGAATCTTAAGCGAAACTTGGAAGAAAAGAGGCTGGATTATCATCTCTTTGAACATTTTAAGTGCTTCAGGATTAACATAATAGATTATTTTATGTACGTATGAAATGATTTTATATGATGCAGTTGTTTCTATACATGAGAAAGCGTTTAAATATGCAATTAATTATAATCTAATTTTCCAATAAAGTCGACCATGACGGGCGGAGACTTAGATTCACTTCTTGAACTCTGTAAATACGAATGAGGCTATTTTTCACTTGGACTTGCTTTGCTGATAAGTGGCATTTTTTCTAACACGAGGGTTAATTTTGTACCGTTTGAATGTTATAAGAAGTCTATCCTTATCTACTTTTATAGTTCTGAAGCATTAAGAATCGGTAAGTAGACGCCTCTTTAATGTAATCTATCAGTTGAGTAATTTACACAGCCTCTTTCTTCTGTTGTAAGACACAAAACTTAAAGAGATAACTAAGAAGAACAGAAAGATCAACATGAACCAAAGGCCAATCTTTCAACTTCAACGACAGAATGCTCTACTGCTGTAATACGTGAATATAAAGCAGGAATTAACTGAAAAACATTAGTAGCATCAGTTGGAAATGTTCCTCAAGAAACAAAGTCTGTATATCAGGGACTACAACTAATTATTCTTCTACGATTCCTCGGTTCCGCCTTCACCTGAACTTCTCGTCATAAAAATAAGATCTTTCACCACTGGAGTTCATTTCTTTCTCTTAATATGTGAATTGTCTCTATAAATAGCAACAGCCCTAACATTTGTGGCGATTCCTACATAATAGACCACAAATGAAACAGACGAGAGTGCAATCAAAAGTAAAAGATACGAATAAAAGTTTGGATCAAGTTTTATCCAGATTCAATTTGCAGATTTGGATAATATTTATATCTAAACTCTATCAAATAAAAATGAGTCATTTATATATTAAAATTACTTTCTTTTCTAAAATAATTGAAAAAGAAAGGTCAAAAATTGAAATGTTAAAAACCTTATAGTTAATAAAATTGTTTTACTTTATTAAACTCATTTGAAATCTTCCTAGTTTTCTTCAATAACTTTTATTTGATTGAAGTTTACAAATTGCTTATTGCCGGCTATAATTTGAAGAACCTGCTGGAAAAACATCAGCTTTAATTAATGAATGATAAATAATACGAGTTTTTTCTACTTACTATTTATTAACTGCTTATCATGAATAACAAACTAATGATTGAAAAGTCATTCCAGACAAGACAGAATAGCTACACATAAATGACAACATTTTCTTACATGAATAGTTTATAACTCAACTGATAGGAAAACTCTCTTCCACTCTTCACACTCGGTGGATATTGTTCGACTGACACTATATCATCATTTCTTGAAAAGTCAGAAGATATTTAGTATGCTGATAGCTATATTTAGTGCTATACAGATATTAAAATGAATCTATGATGCAGATCATCGTTGTGAAATAACTATTAATTTATCTGATAAATAATAATGGCTGTAATAATTATAATAATTTAAATTATAAGCATCCTAATTTAAAAGCAATCCCTTTTTTATAAATTACTTCTTTCTTCTGAGGATATAATAAATTATTTTTTCATATATCTTTGTAGCTGTTGATTGTTTTCTCTGGGATAGGATCACTGAAATACAATTTAAATATGTTGGGATTTTGGCTGTTGAATAATCGCTTCGTTGAGAATCTTGGTTAGAGATAAATTATTGGTTGAACGAAGAATAAAGTTGTTTTTTTCTCAGTTCAATCGTTTAACCAACGTACGGCCAGAGAGAATCAAGTAAAATCTTATATTTCTCTTGACATCATTCTGACACTTCCAGGTTCTTCCCAAATACAGCAGTTGACTATCGATTGTAGACATTTTTAAAGAAACCAACCCTTATTCACATGTGTGCTTTTAATTCACGTGACCTGGCTAGACGTATTCATTGTATTACGATTAACTTTGACCTACCATGTCAGTTTATCATTTTCTTCAGTCATACATTCAGTTGCTAAATAGAGTTGCAATAGCATCTACGAGATATTTATTCCGACAAAAATATATGCATGAATTAGTATGATAATTATTTTCGTGACCTAATACTAGGCCGTATTAACACTAGCTCGTTTTTTACGTGGGTATTTTCTTTTTCATGGGGCATCCATCAAAGATCAAACTTGCTATTCAATAGTAATATATCTGCGAGACTAGCTGGCTGCACAATTACATCACAACGGGATGACTGGAATAAATTAGTATAATATTATCAATGCGTTTTTCCATACAAATCATATAGATACAACTGTGCGTAAATGTGTAAAAATTGGTTGATGTAAACGTAACAATATGAAAACAATAGAAATAGATGCATGAGATGGAAAAACCAAGAAGAGTTCGCTGTCTGTCTACATTATAAAGTACAGAGAAATATATTTATTCATATCCAGTTGATTATATCATTTCTCTTCCATGGCCGATCTAATATAACACTTGAAACTACTTCAAGTCTCGCCCGCATGTCTTTCTAATTCTAAAACTGACTCAGATCATTTAGCCTGGGTTTAGTTTTATAACACATATGTGTACACATACGCGTGCGTATGCACATAGAGGAAGGTAGAAAAGAGAAAGGGAGAGAGAGAAGTCTAAGCATAGACACAAACACATAAACATATTCATGCGCTAACACAAATATATATGTATGCGCGTGTTTATCCAACGTTATATATAAAAGTCGTGTACTCTAAGAATGTTTAGCCATATGGGTTAACTTCGATTGTTCACTGAAGTTAAATATTTGCTCCCGTTTAGAAATCTAAATGCGAACATCCCTTACTTAATTTACGAAAGTTTATAAAACTTAAGTGGTGTGCATTAAAGTGTGTGCTGTCTTCTGTAAATGTAGAAAGACATCACTTAGAGAAGGAGATTTCTTCACTTACTAAAATAGCATCTCATTCATCCATTCTGTTTGACTCGACTATAAGAATATTCTTGTCATAAATATTTTCAAGGTTTTCTTTCCAATTCTCAAAAACTACAGAACCCAAGATAAAATTCTTGAAAATGATTTATGACATCCGTAAAAGCCTCCCACAAGAAAGCAATAGCTTTTTAGGTTATTACAAATCATATATATAAAATAATTTTCTATATTATTGTTCAAAGAAAGAATAATTATATATATAGATGTGTGTGTGTGAGTGTGTGTGTTTAATAATACTTACCCACTGAATTTAAAAGCTCTATATTTTAGATTCAGAGAGATAATAATAATATAATAATAATAATAATAATAATAATAATAATAATAATAATGAAGAAGAAACAGAAGTACCCGAATGGATGACGAAAGGAATAACTACCCTAATCCAGAAAGACCCTAAAAAAGGAAACATCCCCAGCAATTATAGACCGATAACTTGTCTACCCATGATGTGGAAAATATTGACTGCCGTTATAAAAGAAGAAATATACTTTTCACTCAATTGGCGAAACCTTTTCCCAGAAGAACAGAAAGAATGCCGCAAGGGGAAAAGAGGAACACACGATTTACTGTATATAGACCAATACATTCTTAAAGAAGTAAAAAATAGACGGAAAAATATTGCAATGGCCTGGATCGACTACAGAAAAATATATGACATGGTCCCACATACCTGGATTTTAGAATGTTTAAAAATGTACAAAATTTCCAACAACATCATACATTTCATTGAAAAAGCCATGGAAAACTGGAGAGTTCAATTAAAAGCCGGAAAACAATCCCTGGCAGAAGTAAAAATCCAAAGAGGTATCTTCCAAGGAGACTCATTATCACCACTACTGTTCATTATAGCAATGATGCCTCTCAGTGATATACTTAAAAAATGTACAGGGGGATACAAATTCACTAGCACACAAGAGAAGATAAACCACCTCATGTACATGGATGACATAAAAAAATTTGCAAAAAATGAAAAAGAATTAGAAACCCTGGTACAAACTATTAGAATATATAGCCAAGATATAGGAATGGAATTTGGAATTGAAAAATGTGCTATGCTAGTAATGAAAAAGGGCGAAAGAAAATTAATGAATGGAATACAACTACCAAATCAGGACACCATAAAATCACTTGATGAAAATGAAAGTTACAAATACTTAGGAATTTTAGAAGCGGACAATATTAAGCAAACAGAAATGAAAGGAAAAGTTAAAAAAGAATATCTCAGGAGAACTAGAAAACTTATAGAAACTAAACTTAACAGCAGAAATCTGATCAAAGGAATCAATACCAGGGCCGTCTCCATTATAAGATACTCGGGACCATTCTTAAAATGGACAAAAGAAGAACTCAGACAGATTGACCAAAGAACGAGAAAGTTAATGACCATGCACAAGGCTCTTCACCCTAGAGACGACAGAGATAGATTATATGTGTCAAGAAAGGAAGGGGAAGAGGTATTGCCAACATAGAGGACTGCGTAGAAATCACAATCCAACAACTTGAGGATTACACAAGAAAGAGCAAAGACAAATTACTTATGGCGGCCAACAATAGTAGAAGTGACAGATGGACAAACATAAAAACAACAAAGACTAGAAAACAAAAATGGGAAGAAAAACAACTATATGACACTTCAAACGACAAATCGAAGAGGTTGCACATGGAAAGACTTGGACATGGTTAAGAAAAGGAAACCTCAAAAGAGAAACAAAATCATTAATAATTGCTGCACAAAATAATGCCATAAGGACAAACTATATAAAAGCGAAAATTGATAAGACCCAACGAAATAGTACATGTAGACTTTGTGGGAATAGAGATGAGACTGTAAACCATGTACTCTGCGAATGTAGCAAACTAGCACAACGAGAATACGAAACTAGACATGACTGGGTTGGGAAGGTGATCCACTGGGAATTGTGCAAAAAATTAAATTTTGACCACACAACAAAATGGTATATGCATAAACAAGAATCTGTTCTCGAGAACGAAACGCATAAAATTCTCTGGGACTTTGAAATAAAAACGGATCACCTTATCCCAGCAAGAAGACCAGACCTAGTGTTGATAAACAAAAAAGAAAGAACTTGTCAACTGGTGGATTTTGCAGTGCCAGCAGATGACAGGGCGAAGCTAAACGAATATGAAAAAAATGGACAAATATCTGGACCTTGCCAGAGAACTGAAAAAGTTATGGAACATGAAAGTGAAAGTGATACCAATTGTAGTTGGTGCACTTGGAACAGTCCCTAAAGGATTGGAAAAGGGTTTGGAAAGTTTGGATATCAAAGGAAGGATTGAAACCATTCAGAACACTGCACTGCTGCAATCTACCAGAATACTCAGAAGAGTTCTGGAGACCTGAGGAGACTTGCTGTCACTCAGACTCCAGTGAAAGACCATCAGCTAATGCTGATGTGAAAAATCAAAAATGATAATAATAATAATAATAATAATAATAATAATAATAATAATAATAGGAAGGGAAGGAGATCTTGCCAACATAGAGGACTGTATAGAGGCCACAATCCGACAACTCGAAGAATACACAAAAAAGAGTAAAGACAGATTACTTATGCCAGGCAACAGTAGCAGGTGTAATATATTGACAAACAGAAAAACAACAAAAACTAGAAAACAAAAATGGGAAGAAAAACAATTATAGGGACACTTCAAACGACAAATCGGAGAGGTTGTACATGGAAAGACATGGTTAAGAAAAGGAAACCTCAAAAGAGAAACTGAATCACTAATCCAGACCACACTACTTAAAGAATAAATGTGTTAATTAATAGGCGCAAACTCTTGCCAGAAGAAAAGAAGGTGTGGTATGGGGGGAAAGAACAGTTGACTTACTTCATATTGAGGTTAAAGAGGTTAAAACTAGACGCAAAAATCTCGCAGTAGCATAGACCAACTACGAAATTGCCTATCACAGAGTCCTGCAAACTTGGATTATATAATGCTTTAAAATGTATAAAATATCCAACAAGATCGTACATTTCACCAAAAAAAAAGGGATGCTGAACTGGTAAGTACAATTAACAGCAGAATGGCAACCCTTGGTAGAAAGAAGTAAAAATCCCAAGAGACATTTTCCAAGGAGACTCACTATCACCACTATTATATGTTACAGCAATGATGCCACTCAAATATATACTTAGAGAATATACAAAAGGCTACAAATTCACTAAATCACAAGAAAAAATAAACCACCTTATGTATATTGATAATATATAGATTTTTGTAAAAAAATGGAAGCCCTTGTACAAATCATAAGAATATACTACCAAGATATAGGAATGGAATTCGACATCGAAAAATATGCGATGCTAGCGATAAAAAAAGTGGGAAAGAGAAACAATGAACAGAATACAACTGCCAAATCAAGAAAATATAAGAACACTTGGAGAGAAGGAGAATCACAGTTAGTTAGGAATCTTAGAAGCAGACACAAACAGAATTTTTTTTTTTTAAATATCTCAGAAGAACAAGAAAAATCTTGAACAGAAATCTCATCAAGGAAATAAATACCTGAGCCGTCCCCATTATAAGATACTCTGGACGATTCTTAAAATGGACGAGAGAGAAACTCCGGTAGATAAACCATGTATCAGGTAAGGAACGTGAAACAAGTCTCGCCAACATTGGTGTTTGCGTAGATGCTACAATCCAAGGACGAAGAATACACAAAAAAGGAAATATTTATTAAGGCAATCAATAACAGCAGCTACAACATATGGACAAACAGAAAAATAAAAAAAAAAGAAATGGGAAGAAAAACAATTATATGGATACTTCAAGCGACAAATTGTGGAGATTGCACATATAAAAACGTGGACATGGTTAAGGAAAGAAAACTCATGAGGGAAACTGAATTGCTCATAATGTCAGCCCAAATCAATGCCATAAGAAGAAATTATATAAAAGCAAAAACACATAAGACATAAGAGAACAGCAATTGTAGGGTGTGTGAAGACAGAGATGAGCCTATAAACCATCTATTAAGTAAATGACGCAAACTAGCACAACAAAAGCTAAGCATAACTGGGTTGAAAACGTAGTCCACTGGAAATTGTGCAAGAAAATAAATTTTCACCATACAACAAAATATATGCATAAACCAGAAACTGTTATCGAGAATGAAATATAAAATTCTCTCGGACTTTGAGATAAAGACTGAAGACCAGACCTAGTCTTAATTAACAAGAAAAGAGAACTTGTCAACTGGTAGATTTTGCAGTTTCAGCAGATCACACGAAAGAAAATGAAAAGATAGACAAATACCTGAACCTTCATTTAGAATTGAAAAAAAAAACCTGTGGAATATGAGGGTGAAAGTGATATAATTGTAGATGTTTCACTTGGAAGGGTTTCCAAAAGTTTAGAAAACAGACTAGAGGAAATTGAAATCAGAGAAAGAATCTGGACCATCCTGACAGCAGCATTCATGAAACTGGCCAAAATACTTAGAAGAGTCCTGGAGACCTGAGGAGACTTTCTGTCCCTCAGGCTCCTGGGAAAGACCAAAACGTTACCCTGATATGAAGAATTAATAATAATAATAATAATAATAATACCTGGGCCTTGTCAGAGAATTGAAAAAGCTGTGAAACATGAGAGTGAAAGTGATACCAATTGTAGTTGGTGCACTAGGAACAGTCCCAATAAACCAGGAAAGAAGACTGGAGGATCTAGAAATTAGAGGAAGAATTGAGACCATCCAGCTAACGCTGATGTGAAAAACCCAAAAGGATTGAAAATAATAATAATAATAATAATAATAATAATAATAATAATAATAATAATAATAATAATAATAATAATAATATAGAATGATGGGATATATTTTTTGAATATATTTTTCCTGTAACAAAGTTAAACTTTTTTATGTTTTAGATATTTTGGGGAATTCTGTGAGGAGATCAGTTTGCTTTTATCCAAGAGGCACAGAGCTCTGGGTTAAAATGGTAAAAGAAGTTAATTGCAAACGTTTATTAGACTTTATTATGAAATGCGTTAGAGATTTTGGTTAAAACTTGACGGACTTGCTTGAAACTAAAATAGAACTTTTTTCAAACAACATGAGAATAGCTAAAACAAAATATATGATGTGACAAATCTTATCGAGAAAGCAAGAAAAAAAAACATTTTCAAAGATTAAAAAAACGACAATTGTTAACAACGACTGTTTAAGTCGATGGGTTGCCAACTAAACCGGCATATTTCTTTTATAAAATGGTCCATAACAGAAGGAAGGAAGAGAAAGAAAAGAAAAACAAAGGAAATATTTAAAAAAAGAAAACAACAAAGAGCAAATAAGATGAATAAAAAAAACGAAAGAAATTATGAAAATTTGTAAAGCTATAAAGAATAAAAAGAAAAATACAAAAATACAAAGGAAAAAGAAACAGGGACAAAATCACGAAAAAAGAAACGTACAACCCCCACCCACCCCTCTCCCCGAAAACTATAGGGAGATGTAAAGGCAACAGACACGTGTTGGACGATGACAAATAGATATTTACATATGGAAATGATAAGCAAAGGATTCAAAGACAACAACAAATGAGATCAACAGAAGAAAAAAAAACACATCGGATTGATTTCCGGAAGAGAAAGCGAATCGTCGTGTTCTCTGCATCACGCTTTGAAAACAGACATTAACTTTCTTGTTATCCGTGAGCAAAGCGCGTGCGTTTCAAGAGATAAGGCGCGGAGGGAGATGTTTGAGATTTTTCACTTCTACTCAGACGTGTAATCAGGTTTCTTTTTGTTTTTGTTTTTGTTTTGTTTTTGGTTTTTTTTTTTCGGCGATGAACGGTCTGGAGTTTTTCACTAAAGCTATGCATATGAAGAAGCAGACTTAGACTATAATATAGCTTTGCGACAGTACTTACTTCTAATGACTTACGGTCAAGTCACACTGAAAATACCGGCTACTACCACAGATCATTGGAGTAAAGCAGTGATCATCTTGCTCAATATTTAGACCAGTTTGTAACAGCGGATATCATAAGCAACCTAAGGTTTGTGTTCCAGCAAATCTTAGTAAATAACAACACTTCCATTATATAAAAATACATTTATTCGGTGAACAAAATCTAATTTAATCGGACAGAAAACATGTGTCACAATTAACTGAAGAATAAACTAACCTGAAAATGTATGAACTTTTCTTTAAGAAGAGCAGAAATTGGGTAATTACAAAGTGAAAGTCACAAAACTAATATGATAGGAATATTTGGACTTTAGCTTTTGTGAACAGCGTATGAGTTCATAAATGAGTTCGAATGAGTCAGGAGAAGCCAAGGGCTAAAATAAGCCATGTTTTTTATGTTTAAATTCCGCTAAGATTTTGGGAAGACCTCATGTATATAAAATCCACCATAAGTTAGAAAAAAGATATTTTCAAAATGTTCCATTAACAAAATTTCTTACGTATATTTTTCCTGGGATATGACAGGGCAATCAACAGAAAGAAAATGTTTCCCTTTAATGATTACTTTGAAGTTAATTTATTCACCAGTAACTTCACCGCGCACAAATATATTTCCTTTGAAATTTGTGTGTCGGTAGTCAATAGCAATCATCATCAAAAAGGTTTCATCTAATTACTGAACTTATCGTAAGTGTATATTTAAGACACTACACAAATCACTAGGGAAATAATTCTCAAAAAAGATATGAGCATATTTTAGAGTTAAAGACCCTGGAAATTTGATTTAATTCAAGATGGTATTAAAATGTTTAACAAATATATAACATCCTTATTCGTTCTGCCTCTTTTCGAAATACGAATGTTTACTAAAGATTAATTAATTTCTAAATGAATACATCATCATGAATTAAGAAAATAGATTTGGGTAGAAAAACTATGTTAAAATGAAGACATTCTCATCATAGAGTCAGTAACTTTTATTTCATCAGATGGATAACATAACAAAGTAAAAAGTAACAAACAATCAAAGTTTCCTTAAAACAACATCTATTTAGAAACTCCATAATTACAAAGGGGAGATAAAATTAACCAAATACTTTGTGCTTAAATGTATGGAAAATATTTGAGAAGATTCTAAGTTTTAAAATTCTGGAGATACTTATTGGTGATAAGTTTACAATAAAAGGAAAATACTGAAAAGAATTATAATACAGTTGATGATTGGTGATTGAAGCATCATTAACCCTAACTCAAGGCGCCCTAAAAATACCTTAAGATAACACAAAATTGAAGCCTTGTCATCTATTTCATCTTGTATTCGCAACATTCTAGTTGATATTCATAAGCCGAAAAAGGAAACGCTAATTCAATAATGTAAGAGTTGAATTAAGTGAACGTGTGGAAATTAAAAAGCCCTGAAAAATGAAGATTGCTTTCTGCATTCTATTTCTTCCGTATTAAATTTTTTTAGAGATCCTTTTTGATGAAACCTGAGTAGTTAATTTCTGTTACTGATTCCGTTCTCTAAACCGGCTCGACGTACATATTGAGTATTTTTTTTTAATATTTGCTATTATCATGACTCATTCAGTTTCTTTTTCTTTCTTTTTTTCGACGAAGTCAATATTGGGACTACATTGTTTTTTCATTCTCCAATGAGTCATTATATATATATATATATATATGTGTGTGTGTGTGTGTGTGTGTGTATGTGTGTGTGTGTGTGTGCGTGTGCGTGATATACTATTACATTCATTTTTCTATATCTTTTCCTCACATTTTATATGATTTTTCTTCACACACACACACACACACACACACACACACACATATATATATATATATATATATATATATATATAATATATATACACACACACACACAGAGAAAAATATATATATATATATATATATATATATATATATATTAAAGATAAAATCAAAGTAAGAAAGGTTCTAAGAAAAGTATGCAATGAAACATTTAGCATAACTATTTATCGCTTTTTTGTGTGATGGCTGTACTCTCATATATATATATATATATATAATTATATTATATATATATATATATTATATATATAATATATATATATATGAGAGTACATATATATATATATATATATATATATATATATATAATAGAGTAACCCTAATGAGTCAGAAAATATGTACCTAAGTTTCTCCTAACGGATCATCAGGATAATTCTTATATATTATATATATATATATATATATATATATATATATATATAGGAAAAAGCAAATAATCATAGGTTGAGTTTATTGATGAATGAATAAATATTTCGGCCTTTGTTTTTTATATATATATTTGAAATACTAACTATCATCAGGCCGATATTAAGGAGTGATGCTATGGAGTACCTTCAAAAGTATTATTTTAAAGTAAGAAGAAAAGAAAATGTGAAAAATGTATTTAGTTATCATTTCACATTTTTGTTTCATTTCACGTGAAAATAACATTTTTGAATGTGCTTCTTACTATATCTCCGTAATATTGTCCTAATGATGGTTAGTATATCCAATATATATAAACACCGAACCGCTATAACGGAACTGAACTATTTATGAATAAACACATCCTATGAATATTTGGACTTATTTTCCTATTTTCCATACTCATATACTGTTGGATTTGTTCACAGTTTTCTTTTGGGGCAAAATAAATTCATTTTTCATCGTTAGATTCTGGATGAATTAATAGAACTTGATATTCATAAAAAAAACACTGTCTCCTGTCTCCTTTAAAATGATATAATTTTCCAAAGAAACGTTTATTTTGAACACTGAACGCTTTTGTCTATTTTATATATGTATACTTGTTAAAGATGATAAAGAAACAATTACAAAACATAAGAAAAAACGTGCATATAGAATTCATATATGTGAAACATTGTTTTTATCCGTTGGTTATCAGTATTCATTGTTTCTGCCAAAACTCGATTTGACTTGGGAAGACAATATTTACACTAAGGAACCGAAAATACAAATATACGAAGGAAACAATATCGACATTGCCTCGATAAATATTTTCAGAAATAGGAAACGGATATTACACATTACTTACGTAATAATAATTATATTTCCAATGAATAATGGAAATAGCGTGTCTTTGGTAGATGACTTTATTTCAGCCAAGGATCATTTCATCATTTTAGATTTTACATATTTTTTTTTATATTTAAAAACATTCATTTTATTCATCTGCAAGTGAAATATTTTCCCATCGAAAAACATTTAAAAAAAATACCAAACCATGATTAGAAACGTCATTTGTTTTTTTTAGAATAATTTCTATTGGACGAGAATGTGTGTATCTTTCGATCTTCTCACCTATCATCATACCTATGTTTTCATCTGAAAAAAATGACTATGTGTCTTTGTCAAATAAAAGACACAGTTAATCGACTCAAAACAAAAGTGCGCCAAAGCAATAATTCTTTGCTATAGAATCATAAAAAGCGACTTACATCTCAGCCGGAAATGAAGGCAGTGGATTTGGTAGTGGTGGGGTGACAGTTCCTTCCCCTTCAGTGAGAGATCCGTGCAGTTCGTGACAACTTCCCGGAAAAGCCTAAAAGGTAATGTCACATCAGAGACAACGCAAAATGGGACTATGCCAAAAATTAAATGGACTGTGCCAGAATCCGTGATAATAAAAGAAAGGCCATGGAAAGAAGGAAGCTCCAATGAAATAGTCAATCAAAATGAGGTTGGTTATTTATTCTTCTCTAATATCTGAGCTTGTCTGTTTTGCTAGAAGAATACAGACAGTTTTTATTCAATGATGAGACAGAAGAAAAACAAGCACAAAATAATTTGCAAAACGAATAGACATTAATAGCTTCAATGGCTAGAGAAATCACTGTTACAAACAAAGATTTATTTTCTTTGACAATTTCCATTGCACATAGTTTGTCTTCATTATTTTATCCAGCATTCCAAAAAGCTAATATGATATTTCAGTAACAAGATTTAACAGTAATTGACAGCTGTAGCCTGACAATACAAATACAATAAAAGTTATAGGGTTTATCAGGCAAGGGATATTAAGAACAATATTAAAATGTTAATAGAATAAGTAGTCGACGAATGTGTTGGACTGTAAGAACGAGAAAAAAAAACACCTAAGTAACGAGTCAAGTTTGTTTTACATGGTGATGTTTTTATGTTTAAAAAAGGGTATTTAATAAAGAGGCGGTTTTATAAAAAGTGCCAATGATCAAAGACGAATATGAATCAATTCAACATTAATGAATATTTTCTTTACTGAATTTAGCATTAAATTCTTTCTTTTGCGAGGAAGAAAGTGTCGGCATCTTTTCAAGTTAGAGAAACCGTTTTAATAACTGATATCGCAATTAAAATTTATGAAAGTAAAATTTATAGAAATTGAGAGATATCCAGACTTAACTTTTCTACGATTTTAAAAGCAAATTTAAGTTTAGATGAATTAAAGATCACAAAAAGTGCCATTATTGTTTATCTATATAAATTTGAATTACAGTTTTCATAACGATTTTTTCGTTAGGGATTTAAACATTTGAGTTCATTCCAAAGACTGTAATAATGAATTTAATTTTGATGAAACAAAATCCATACGTGATGTTCCACGGACAGGTCTACCTTTACTCATCACCATCATCATGTTGAGCTGGCTACAGAGATGTCCATGATCTCTCTCTCTCTCTCTCTCTCTCTCTCTCTCTCTCTCTCTCTCTCTCTCTCTCTCTCTCTCTCTGCGTACACCGACATCGCTTTCTATAGATGAGATATTACTACCTTGGTATATGAACTGGTCTGCTAATTTTAGATGCTTACTTACCATTCAGAATTATGATGCTTTCATCTCGTTTAAAACACATAAACTCAGTTTTATCTGCGTTCACAAAGAGGCCAATCCCTCTTGCAACCTTCTTTGTGCTATTCAGCAGTGATTCTGCTCGTGCAAGTGTATTTGGGAGAACCACAATATGATCTGCGTAGTACTCATCTGTAATACTCTGCCTTTTTAGGGTGAAGCCCTTTTCTTTTCTGTGCTTTTATGTGGTTCGCAGTATGTAATCTATGCATATCATAAATATATATGGTGCTAATGTATCTCTTTGCAGGATTCCATTGTAATCTTTCCTCTCTCTCTCTCTCTCTCTCTCTCTCTCTCTCTCTCTCTCTCTCTCTCTCTCTCTCTCTCTCTCTGTATTTAAATGCATTGGAGAAATCTACAAACAGTTGAGTTGCCTCAGGACTTTTTTCTCGAACTATTCTACATTTCGACGAATAGTCAGGATCTGAGAGATTGTGGATTGCTTTCTTCAAAACCCGTTTTGGTTTTTCCTTGGGA
>CM042158.1:82373392-82408392 GCA_023376005.1 Doryteuthis pealeii | reverse complement strand
GAGATCTAATTCATCGATTAGGGAACTTACAGCCACAGGAAAAACGACTGCGATTCGAGGAATTGATAATCTAAGACAGTTGATCCCTGCCAACAGGATTTATTTAAAATCAAAGTGGAGATGCGGGATTGTAAATGTGAGAGTGGTCGAAACTGATTTCCGAAATATCATTGTTGATAGAGGACGATATAGCGAGAGGTACACACAGCGTACGCGAGGGAAGCATCCGTCCACTCAGTATTTCTTCCAGAATGGAGTATTAATGAGAAGACTGGGTGGGATATGAATAGATCGTTGTGCCTAAACATAACCGGGATAGCATTCTAAGGGTAACACACGATTTACCTTTAGCAGGGTATCTAGACGTAACCAAAAAATCAAGAGAAGATCACTTGGCACTTATTTGGTCTGCGAATTGTCGGAGATGTAAAACGGTTTTGTAGAACGTATGGGATTTGCCAGCTGATTGGCAAACCGAACCAGAATATTCCCGTTGCCCCTCTTCACAGATACCATACACTGTTGAAGAACCTTTCAGTAGAAGGATTACAAACTGTCTAAGGACCTCTACAGCGAACCAAAGCAGGACACAAATATAAGCTGACTATAATGTGATCCTCTACTACGTTCCTTGGGGCTATTCCTCCGCGGAATATTATAACTAAGAAGATAGCAGGGGCCCTCATAAATATTTTCACAAAAGTGGGGCTCCCACGAATTATACAGACGGAACGAGGTTCCAATTTTATGTCAAAGATGTTTAGACGGGTGATTGAACAGGTGGGAATCTCCCACATCCCCAGGGGGCGCTTGAACAATTGTACACCATTCTTAAGAACATGTTAAGAACATATGTATTTGGTCATAAAGTAAGGGGACCCTTAAAGGTAATTAGGGAACAATTGGTAGATGACCGTCCCGCACAAAATACTGTAATAGAATATGTCGAGAAAATGCGCAAAAGGCTATTTATGACAATTATGCAGTAGATAGAAATTTTGAAGAGGGGGGGAAAGGTACTTGTCGCTGAATGGTCAGCCATTTAAGGTGTGATACCATGGCCCATATCCGGTTGCGAGGAAAGTCGGATCCCTTGATTCAATAATCAACATCCCCAAACGTAGAAACATGGTAAAACATCATGAACGATGGGAAGATTATCCGGTATGCACCGTAAGGCATTGTAATGAACTTACACCAGTAAATTTTTCGCAGTCAGAGTTATGAAAGGACAGAGGTCCTCCCATTAAATTAAGGAATTTTGTATTGCTCGAAACTTGGACGAAAAACTATCACATCTTCCTGCTGACAAGAAGAATAACTTGTGAGCGTTAATTGAAGAATACTGGGGGTTATTCGCAGATGTGTCTAATCACACCAACGCGGCGGTACATGATGTAACATTAACAGAATCCAAAACAATTAGGCAACATCCATATATGTTAAAGTCGAATAAGTTGAAAATCTTAAGGAAAAAAAAACGATTATATGTTAAAGCAAGGGATCATTGAACCAAGCCAAAGTGAATGGTCTTCCCGTGTGTGCTTGTTGATAAGTCGGACGATACCACAGAGTTTTGTATGGATTGCCGAAGGGTAAACACCGGAACGCGGGGTGGGGGGCAACCCCCCTCCGTATTGATGATTGCATTGATCGAATTGGCAAGTCCAAGTACATTACAAAGTGTGACCTCTTGAATGGTTATTAGGGGTAATAACCAAAAGAGTGAAACAGATATCAGCCATTGTCACCCCGGAAGGTGTATATCAATATTGTGTCATGCCATTTGGCATGAGGAATTCTCAGGCCACATTTGTCTGACTCATAAATACCTGTCTGGCGATTTCCTGGTGTGAACACCTATCTAGACGATACAGTGATTTATAAAGACATTTGAGAACACATGAAATCTATCAGAGAATTATTTGACAGATTACGGAAGGCGAATCTGACAATAAATTTAGCAAAGAGTAAATTCCGCCATACATTCTTGGACATATGGTGGAATATGGAAGGGTAGCACCAGTTAACGTGAAAACGAAGAGCATTCGAGAATATTTAAACTCTAAGAATGTGAGGGGGATTATGATAATTCTCGGATTAGCGAAATAGAACATTTTTCCGGAATTTTGCCAACATGATAGTCCCGCTGACTAACCTCTTGAAAAAGAGAAATACATTTAAATGGTCGGATTAACCAGGAATCATTTGATAGAATTAAACAAATATTATGTACTTAATCAATATTAAGGGCCCTCGATTTTAATCAACTATTTTGCATAGCAGTAGATGGTAGTAATGAGGGATTTGGGGTCGTCTTCTTGCAAAGGAACGAGAATAAGAAAGTGCACCTAATTAGTTATTACTAAGAAAATTAAGCAAATGTTAAAGGTCATACTCGTTCATTTAAAACGAGTACATAGCCCTGATGGCTAACCTCCAGCATTTAGAATTATAAGTAACGGCCACCAATGAGTAAACCGTAGTGTTCACCAATCATAATCCTTTGACCTCCATACATTGAATGCAGTATATAAATCGTAAAATCCTAAATTAGAGCTTAACCCAAAGCGAATATAACATAAAGATTTTTGCGTTGATCTCGATGCTAATATGCCACCCTTTATTAGAAAGAAAGAAAAATAGGAGGAGAGACAAAAAAGGAGAAAGAGAGAATTGAAGAGAAAGAAAGGGCACAGGGTGAGAGGTGAAAAAAAAAGAATTACATTTTTTTCCTTTTTATTTTTGTAAGAATGGTGATGTTACATGAATGTGCTAATAAATAGAATGTTTTTTAAGAAAGGAAGCGGAAATCAGACAGTCACTGTCGAGGCTGCTGCCTTAGAGAACGCGTAGGTGTCTCATGGACAGATTGCATACATTGTCAAAGTACACGTCACCTGTACGAATGACAACCGAAATCATAGTGTTGAAACAGCTGATTGAACGAGGAAAATGAACACAGTCCTTCAACGATCACTACGTGCCAAATATACGAATTGAAAGTCAGTCAGCAGCTCGCTCGGAATGAACAGATGCACTGAATGGATCTGCCTTGCAGAGAATCTTTTTCCAATACGGCTGTCCTTTGACTCAAAGTAATTCGAACAGCAAAGAAGGTTTCGGCGAATCTCTACATGAGAAATCAATATTACACAAACGTGTAACGGTGGATTGAACGATGGAAATGATTGAAGATGTGTGCCGTGACGAAACGACGATTCAAAAATTGTCTCTTATGCATAAATATGAAAATAGATGGATCATCTCCAATCACGATTGAGCTAAGTAAAATGAAATACATTTGTCAATATGAGTCAATATGTTATTTTAACATACACATTTGAAGCTGAACAAATATATATTTTTATGCATACATCTTTCTACTATAAAAACAATAGTTGTATATATATTTTATTTTTTACTCCTGTCTTATCATTTATTTTTGCCGTTGTTGACTGCTGGTTAGCGAATAAAGATATGTTATTTTTTAAACTGGTCTTTTGTCATCTGTCCAAATAAGAGTTTGTCCTCATCTGTATTTTTGATGCATTTGAACGGATCTCTATGTGACTTATCAATTGGTTACGATCATAAGAGCCAAATCAACTCTAACTGCCGGCTCGTGACAGTAAGCACTTGCACAATGCAACGTTGTTTAAATATAAATGGATTTTGTGGAACCGACTACGACGAGCCTCTCTTCACAAACCATGATACATTGTTGCTTGGTTTAAATTGCTTTTGGGAACAATTACTATGGAGTGATGAAATAAAAATTGAGCTTTTTAGACATTAGGATGTACAGTAGATTTGGCACAAGAAATGTGATACTTTCCTCACAAAGAATACAGTGCCAACATTAAAACATGGAGGCAACTCGATGATGTTTTGAGATTGTTTTGCTTTAGGAGGAATAAATAGTTAATTGCAATAAGAGGAATAATCAAATGAAGACTATACCAAAAAATATCAATTTTTTATGGGAATCTACAACCATCAGCACAAAAGTTTGATCTACGTCGGCGATTTACTTTCCAGCAAGATAATGATCCCATACATATGTCTAAATCAGTGATTGCATAGCTTCAGAAAAAGAAGATTACATTTCTGCAATTGCCATCAATTAGTCCTGACTTGAATCCTATCGAAAATCTATGGCAAGAATTGAAAGTTCGAATAAATTGTCTAATTCCTTAATGTTTTAGATACCTTATGTAATTAGAACGAGTAACCATTGAGGAATGGAAGAAAATCCAGGAAAAGACCAATAAATTTCATCAAAAACTTTAGAAAACAATTACAGCTAATTATAAAGATGAAAGGCCATTTTATTGATTATTAATATTGGAAAATTGTTCAATTTATTTTTCAATTTTTGTTATCATTAAATAAGTTTGTGTTTTCCACTTTTGTTTATTTTTCTTCTCATATTTAGTAAATTTAACCTTCGCAAAACTCAGTTTTACATTCCTATTTGTACATAAAATTATTATTCTAAGAAATGCGTCAAAATATTCAATGTGCATGGATGAGCGAATAATTTCATCGTTGAACGTATACATGTTCACACTACTGTAAGATATTTTATCAATCGTAGAAATGGTATTTTTTTTTAAAGCAATGCTATCGAGAGATAGTGTCATTGTCTACGAGACTATTGTTAGGTGAGTTCAATCTTCATAGGGTACCCTATCACTATAGTCCTGAGTCAGAATATGTCAAGTTTGTCAAATGATTTCAGTGTAGGATTTCTTTAAAGAAAAAGTTAGGAAAACATTCTGAATGGAAATTTATTTCATTTAAGTCTCTTGTTGAGGAGGGGAAGTTATAATAGGAATTGAAATCGTCCATCCTGCCAATCTGTCACGCACCAATATTTCTGGCATGGACAAAACTACCAACCCATTTGTGTTGTTGAGTCCGTCCTTCCGTTGCCGTCCTCACTAACCGTCTCCGCTCGATGGGTCCTTCATGATAGTCTTACCTTGTAACACTTTACATGACAATAAAATAATAAAAAAAAACGTCAATTTCGGTTTCTTCGAGAAATCAAAGCGAAGTTCCTAAGAATTCACGAGACTCTCAAATTACTCCTGACATAATCTGGAGTCATGTGATCTAAGTAGTAAACGCGGAGCTTCTTCAAATATTTAATTTCAAACGCCCGAATTCGGTTTTCTGTGTTTTCCAGCAGCGTTCATGACTCGCAACCATAGAGCACATAGGAGAACACTATTTCTATGATTTCAGTCATAACAACTTGGCATATTTCAGGACGAATTAAAGCTGCTTAAAACAAACATTATTAATATAATTAAGCGTTACAATAAGAAATAATTAAAAAGAAAAAACATTCAAATTACTTCAAAGTATTCCACAAATAATTCAGACTTGTTTCCTTCTCTTTATTGATCTTACCGTTTCTTTATCGACTTTCTTTAAGTGTATGTTGCATCTATCTACAATATATCAAATTCATTGCTGATATTACTACCACTCTCAATATTATTCTAAACATACCTGCTTTAAGACACAAAAGCATTTAAAAGTAATGTTAATCAACTTAGCAACCAACAAAATAACATTCATTTTACTTTTGACATTTCTGATAAATAGTGAACTAATTTCTTAAGCACTGAAAACATTTATTCCAGCTAATTACGTTTGATTTCTTACAGCTAGCTTAGATGTTTTCAATCAATCTATGAATATTCACTTCATAATATTCTTATTTCCATCAAACCTTGGCATAAAAGCTTATTTATAATTCAGTAGATTATGCAAAAGTTTTTTGGAAATTGGAAAATAAATATATGATCGTACTATTAAATTGTTATGCTCTTAAATATAAACATTATGATTCATGCGATTTAATCATCACTTCGGTTTCCATTTTGATTTCAAAATAGCTGCCAAAATATTCTAACTGGTGAAGCATATTTAAAGTCTTATGAAATTTACTAAATCATTTATTATCAGCACATTAAGAGAAATACATTGCGTTTTGGAATTTAACGAAACTTTTCTATTATAGTGGGTATAAATATACGCGTAGGTTGTATAAAAACTGTTTTGTTCAACGCAACAGAAAACAAATGATAGCTATTTCAAATAAGAACACAATATAGAAGTCTTCCAAATTATAAAAGACTGTTATTATAATCGTGCAATTATGGATCGCAAATGTGACTTGACTCCTGCTGATAAATATATTATTACATCTGAACTTTCCAAGACAAATATCCAAAATAATTAGAAGATAACACCAAACTGGAAATATTTGTTGTAGTTCCTAGGAGGGTACGAAAGAGGGTCAATAGGGATCACCAGAGGATTGTTTCCTGACGTTCTTTGTCAAAAATGAAACTTGAAGCTGTAAATAACCCAGACCCAATTTTTAGGCGCATTGAAGAAGCAACACTGTACAGAAGTACTCGTTATTGTCTTCTGGAAAACGTTGGGGCATCAGTGAGATCAGTGACAAAAACTCGATTTAAAAAAGCATACATACGTTTGAAACTCGTGCAACATCTTATGACCCTGATGGTTTGACCAAATGTTGGGTTGTAAATAGCCGAAATCGTTATCAACGCTTGAGGCACCAATAAGGAGGAAGAGGTATTATGATTTGGACTGGAATTATTGAACGTATCATGGTTGGTCCGTGGAGAGTGCCTGACGGTACGAAAATAACCGCAGATGCTTATATATCCTTCCCCAAAGAGCACATGGAATCTTGCTAAAAGAGCAAAGAATCACCTTCAGGAGAACCATCATATTTATACAATGTGTTTCCTTCGAATTAAACAAATAAAACTACGGAATACCTGGAGAAATTAGGCTTCTGTGGACCTTGAAAGATGAAGTGGTTGACTAATTCTCTAGATTTAAACCCAATTGAAAACGTGTGAAGCGTGTTTTGATAATGGACGCCGATTTAGAAGCAATGATGACTTTTGGCAGGAGCTTGTAAAGGTATCACATGAAATTACATCAGAAAAATCCAGATATTGACATGGTCCTAGGACCAGTGCCTTTTCTAAGTCATTTTTAAAAAAGGGATCACATATCTCTTATTAACCAACACCACTATCATTTTCAACCTCGGTTTATATTTTTATTTCGATTTAATTTCATCTTAGTAACGTTATGTATCCATAAAGCCTGTAAATTAAGCTATTAAAGTGTTATTTTCTTTTTAAAGGTTAAAACCTGTAAAAAGAAAATAACACTTTAATAGTTTTTTATAAACATTGCTAATAATTTGATTTATCGATAATTTGAGTGAATTAGGAAGATGAGTGTAATTTCTGTTTTCGTCTTTAGAACCACTTTTACGGAGTAGGTGTTTATACATGTTGTCTTCATTCTGATAATTTTTGTCAAATTTCAACGAATTGGAATAGGATGGGTGAGTGTTACATTGGGATCGGTTAACTAAACAGCATTTTTCAAGACCATCTGAGTGGAAATTAACCATGGAATCCTATAATCACTGAGTTTCCTTTCTGGAAATACTTTCCAGGAGGAAGCCAGAACATGCAAGGAACTGATCAAATTTAACTGTAAAGAAATGTATGCATACATCACTGTAAGTATTTGAATGAAACACTCTTATGCACTGAATTTTGCAGTTGTGTTGGAAGGGATCCTCGTACACAAGGATTATTACATACTCGATGAAAGTTTTCATTCTTTTATGTATTATGTATAAAAATCTGTTACTGTTTATCGTGTGTAACGTATCATGCCCAGTTAGATATAAATGGTTGTATTACCTAATTTATGATCTGGCAGGTGTTATGGTGTTCAATTTACTTCGATAAAAATGAGGATTGTTGTTGCAATTTTAATTAGATTGTTTGCGTCCAGTTTATATATATATATATATATATATATATATATTTATATTATATATATATATATATATATATATATATATATGCAAGAACATTAAGAAAACTACCGGCATGCAAGGTTCCACACTTTTTATAACACAGGATTGTTCAAATCCCGGTTGTAATCTCACCTAGTATTTTGTACGTGTTTAAATGATGATATCATTCTATGTTTTTCATTTGCAAAACAATAAATTCAAATCATTGTTTGGTTGTTATTCGGATTATTGTTATATATATATATATATATATATATATATATATATATATATATATATATATATGGGAGAATAAGTGCTTAATTGGAGTCGTACCTAATTTTGAAAATTAATTAATTAATAATGAATTAGGCGGGAATACCTATTAAATGTATGGCTAAACAAATCGAGAAAAATCAATCTCTGTATGTACATTTCGGCCTATTAGGCCTCATCAGCAGAGCTATAGGCCGAAATGTACATACAGAGATTGATTTTTCTCGATTTGTTTAGCCATACATTTAATAGGTATTCCCGCCTAATTCATTATTAATTAATTAATTTTCAAAATTAGGTACGACTCCAATTAAGCACTTATTCTCCCAAAAATTATCGGCAAAAAGCCATTCTAAACAAACCTTGTTTACAACTTATCATATCGTCGTGTAATAAAAGTCACTAGAAGAGGAATATTAACCTACTCTAGACAAATCATAAAATCTAAGAAGTTCGTTTAGTGTAGGGGTTATGAGATCGGCCTGTCAGCTTGGCAGTCCGGTTTCAAATCACGCACAGGGCGGTCTTCCGATCTATAGCTCTGCTGATGAGGCCTAATAGGCCGAAATGTACATACAGAGATTGATTTTTCTCGATTTGTTTAGCCATACATTTAATAGGTATTCCCGCCTAATTCATTATTAATTAATTAATTTTCAAAATTAGGTACGACTCCAATTAAGCACTTATTCTCCCAAAAATTATCGGCAAAAAGCCATTCTAAACAAACCTTGTTTACAACTTATCACATATATATATATATATATATATATTATATATATATATATAACCAAAACGTTGTAGATATATATATATATATATATATATATATATATATATATATATATATATATATATATATATATATATATATATCCTCCAACGTTTTGGTTAATATCATCTTCAGCCTGAGTTACAGTTAAGTCAGATTAATAATATTGTGTTCTGCCGATGTTCGAAGTAGTGATCAGCCTATTAAGTGCTTAGATTGGTGGTCACTCATCAGGCATTGTAGGCAACAAAAGGACTATGTGGCAGTCTTAGCAAAGTTTAGTAAATAACAATATTGCCTTCTTCTTTCATCAGGTAGTTGTCACATTTAGTTTGCTTTAAAATCACTTAGCATCTTTACTCTTCTTTTTTCATTTTCATTTCTTCAACTATTTCACCACAATCAGAACTACAGGACTGCATTTTAAGGTTTTGAATTGGTATTTTTAAAACAAAATCTCTGTCTTTTTGTTTGTTTTTAATCAAAGAACCGTTTTTTTACTTTTGTTTTTAGAGGCGTTAACGCCTTCATCGTTTTAGCCAAAGTTTATCAAATGACTTTGCGTTGACCCCTGAAACAGAAGGCGTTAACTGTTAATTAGAAATTTTCGGAGCTCTGGTATTAACAACTTCACTCAGTTTGCTTTGAAAACATCGGCGATAACGAATTTGTTAAAGTCTCTCAAGGTTCAATGAAAAAAACAGTTGCTTAGAAATAAATGAAGCTCATTCAATCTCTATTCGTCTGATAGAACTATTAACATGATAGCTTAACACTCGTAGGTTTCTAGTTGAGTAAATTAAAAACAAATCTACGAAACTTCTTTTTAAAAGCGCTGGATTTAACACGCATGTCGAAGAATAAATTAATCAGATTTATTTCTAAAAAAAACACCAAAAATTTCTAAAAATACGGGAAGTGATGAAAATACTTTATCTTAGAAATTATGAAAAAAAATAATTTCCATTTTAGTTTTAAAATTGTATAATAACAGCAAAGTACAGCATTATTATTGCTGTGATATCTTTTGGAAAAGAAAGTTTCTAAAACTAAATGCCACATAACATTTATAAAATGTAACATTAAGATATATAAAATGATGTCTAAATGTTGACATATTACGTCAAATGGTGCCTTTAAGAAAAATAATGCTAACATAGAAACAATGGCGATATGAAGTTAAATATATATTCTATTATATTAGAAATCTGTTTAGATTTCCAAAACAAGTCATTTAGGCGCATGTCTAATTTAGAATAAATGATTTATAAATCATAGATCACCAACTATCACATAAACAATATTGATGTGAATGAATGATTCTCAGTAATATAGAAATATTTTTAATTCTCTTATAAAAATTAAACAAAATTCAATTCCAAAGACGGAGGCATACATTTTCAGAGTTTTGCATTGTTAATCAGATTTGACGTCCCTTTCAAATCTGATGTTTGAAATTTACTTCCCTATATTTAACGCAATTAAACTTGAATAAAAGTATTATCTTCAAAATTTTTGGACCATTCAAAAGAAGAAACATTAAAAACAACTTCTGGTGATTGTTTTTTAAATTCAGCTTATGGAAATAATGAAAATTATGAACGAAAACAATGTTTACATTTTTGCACCATTAAATCAATTAAAATTTAACGTAGCCACAAACAAGTTATAACTACAGGACTTTTAAAGAATTTCATGAAAAATTAATTAAGAAAATGTTGATTCTTATTCATCTGTTAATGAAATTATGTATAAAATAGGTTTTTCCAAAAATATATAAGGGGAAATATTTTACGACGTCTCACACCATAATTTCATTTTAGGAAATCTGAAAAAATTGAAACGGTTTAAATTTTTTTCTATAAAGATAAGAGTCTGAATAATTATATCAGAAGATTTCTTGAAAAACATTTGTTGGGCAATTCAATTTAAAAAGCAAGTAAAAGTTTTAAAAAGAATAATATTATGACATTTTTTAGTAGAATTCAGAATTCATGTTGTTTTTATTAAAATAAGTCACGTATAGAAATTTATAAAAATATTCTGATATAATTATCCAGACTCTTATCTTTATAGAAAAAAATCAAAATCGTTTTTTATCGCTTCACTTTTACAGTGTGCCATTTTTGCTGTGTTACAGTTGCATACACGCAAAAATTGGGTCATTTTAATACAGATTAATGGGGACGTCTAATCAGCCTTTCAAGTCTATAGTCATTTTAGTCTGGTCACATTACAGAGTAACGAGGAATTCCTTAGATATGGTTAGTTAATACATTATTTTACATTTATAACTTCTGTTTGTACAACAATAGAATTTTTCATGACAAAAAGCATCATTTTCAATTTCAGAATTTGAACCAAAGAAAATGAAAAAAAAAATGTCGTTTTTTTTTTAAATTTATCTGCTTTCTATTCTTTTCATTATTAATCAGTTATTCAAATTGTGTCAAGTATGTTAGAATAGTCAGAGTTTCTTAAATTTATAATAGTTTAATTTTATATATCTTTTGATTCTTATAATTTCTTATATATCCCGAGTAAAATGAACATATACTATACTTGGGTTATATACTGAGCCCCTTGGAGTATCTCTGTTCTTAGGAATAAAGTTGGGTACAAATGCAGAATAGCACACAAGAGATAATACTATTAGAATCGCATTTTACGTATAAATAGCATTAGATTACAGGAACTCCCGAAGTAGCCGGACACTAACTGTAACCCTTAAACAAACCCTAACCCTAATCCTAGCGTCTCAAATATTTCGGGTATTTCTGTGAAATGAAATGAAATGAAATGTAATGCATTTTATACTTAATCTAATGATATTATCTCTTGCGCGCTATCCTGCATTAGCACCTAGAGTAGAAATACTTTTATCGCACACTATGATCGTAGACTGAAGTGTCAATTCAATAAATCGTTATTTCGACGCGAACCATCAAAAGATTCTGTGATTTGTTATTAAATCTAGAATTTGCATGTTCATTCCTTCAATTATGGATCATGTTATATTAACAATTAAACATGTTATATTAACAAGTATATCAGATAAAAATGACTAAACCATGGAGGGAGACAGACAGACAGACAGACAGAGAAATGAAACGACTATCGAATCTCTGTAAGGCAAAACGAATAAAAGGATATCGTAAAGAAAATAGAAATGAACGGGATTGATGTAAATGATCACTAAACCGAAATGAAATTCCTTTCCAATTAAATAAAAATTATTTTTCTTTTTACAATGTTTTGCCATGCAAATATTTTCAGTTTTCAACACAATTTATTTAGATTTTGTAACAGTACAGACTAAGAATAGGTCTCATTGAATGAAGCGGAAAAAAGGATTGAATTTTAGATGCGATTCACTCGCATCTAAAATTCAATCCTTTTTTATCATCTACTCACATATCACAAGGTCTTTTTTTTATTAAGCTACGTGTAAAGATTTTTTTTTCATTTGAACATGTCAATATATCTACTCCTACCTCAAAGTTCCAGTTGTGCTAAAAGAGAAAACGCTTCAAACATTTGAATTTTTAATTTGACGCTGACATGTGTTTGTTGGCAAATTTCAATTATTATCTTACAACCCAAGAAATGAATAAATTAAATTTAATAACTTCTTAATCCGGAAACTTAAGTACATTTCAATATTTATCTTTTTTCACAGATTACAAAAACAAAAACAAAATAGTAACACTTTATCTTCAGTTAAAACTGAATATCATATTGCATGTTAATAAAACATAGAAAAACTTTTTCCAAACTTCTATACATGCATTTAGTTTGCAATAAGTAAACAAAAACGATCAAAATTTACGCATCTATGTTTGGAATTAAATTTTAATCAAGTATTTTTAATTATAATTAAAAATTGGCGACTGAATATGTCCAGTTCTACAACCAGAAATCAACAATTGGTCAATTATTTCTTCTATATCTAACAAACATCAAAATCAGTTCTTCATCCGAAAATCTAAAACAACTAAATAAATTAAAATTCTGCACAGTGACTTATAGTCGGTATCAGCCGAACAGCGAGGGAATCTATTCTCTTTTTACTTATACTAGATCAATGAGATTGTTTTGCTGGGTTGGAGCAAATACCGTCAATTCCCAGTACTTTACCGCATAGACCAGATTATACAAGCTGTACTACACTTGCACTGATTTGTCGAGGACCGGTATTGAACCTGGAAACTTGCGATAGCATGCCTTTATTTTATTCTTTTTTTATTTTTCGAGTATTTCTGACGCTCCTAAAAAGCAAAAGACGTTTAACATCATTTGTCCTTTTGTCTATTTCGATTGAATATACATAGACATTGTACTCGCAAACATTGCAGTTCTGCATGTGCACTTATAATAGGAATTCAGTAATGGCAAGCTCTAACATTAACCTCACTTGTCTCCTTGTTCTCACTTTTACAAGACATAAAAATACCTTTGATGTCTCCGATTCTATCCCGCTCTCATATATTCTCCACGTGTTAGAATATATTATTTCTCTATGTCACATACAGAAGCAAATACAACAACTCTGCATCACTTACATACCAACACATAACTCATTGAACACATGTGGCCTCTTAAAAATGAATAAAATGATGACTTCTCTGTCTCGCTTTCTTCAGATAAAGATATAAACCGAGTCATCTACCTTCTAGTAGGCATTGCTGTCATACACGCATGCACACACACATAATGTCTATATTCCACAAGACGGTTTTTCATGATCGCTAGTGATCTTGTTTTACATTCATATCAATCCGGTACATTTCCATTTTCTTTGCGATATTCTTTTATTCGTTTTGCCTTACACAGATTTGATAGTCGTTTCATTTCTCTCTCCCCCTCTCTCCCCCCTCTCTCTCCCTCTCTCTCTCTCCCTCTCTCCCCCTCTCTCTCTCTCTCCTCTCTCTCCCCCACTCTCCATGTGTTTACATCATTTTTTTTATTTGATGCATTTGTTAATATAACATGCGGTTTACCTCAGGCGGTAACAACATTCTTGGTTCGATACCGGTCCTCGCCAACTCAGCATATGAATAGCCCAGCTAGGATTTATGCGGTAAAGTGGAGCACTGGGTGTAGGTATGGCGCTCCACCTTGGATGCAAAAACAATCTCCCTGGTCTAACGCAAGTGAAAAGAGTATAGACTCTCTCTCACTGTACGGCTAGTATCGACAATAGGCCACTCTACAGACTTTACTTTTTTATACATATGACTTTTTTAAATAATACTTTTCTCTTCGATGGTGTCATCTCTCAACTCAAAATCTTTTTTATACATATGACTGTTCTTTAATACTTTTCTCTTCGATGGTGTCATCTCTCAACTCAAAATCTTTTTTTCCGTTTGTATCTAACAGTTTACTTTACTCTGGATGTTTTCAATAACCTTTTGGTTCGTCGAGGTGCTATACCGAGTAATTCCCCTTTATATAATATCTTGAGTTAATTGGTAGAGGGATGGTGGTAGTCAACACTCCCCCCAGTAACATACAACGTGTTATATTGGCTTACACGAAATCTATTTGTTTTGCTTCTAAACATTAAATTACACTTTTTCTATTAAACGCACATTCGTTCTACACAAAGTTATCAGAATCTCTATTGCAATTTCATGCACAGTCTTCATCTGCTTCTGTCTAATGTCACGATGACATCGCATCCCACATCCTGAGATAACTCTCTCTCTCTCTCCTCTCTCTCCCTCCCCCTCTCTCTCTCTCTCCCCCTCTCTCTCTCTCTCTCTCTCTACACACACACACACACACACACACACACACACGCACACACATATATATATATATATATACATATATCAACAAGTTTCACTCAAAATAACCGCGATTAGCGTCGATCATAGCCTCAATCCTGCTCCGGAACCTGGAGCAAGCTGTTGTTACAGTTTCCCTGGGAAGGGTCTCAAAAACTAGCTTATTTCTGTCGATTAACTGGGTTTTTGTAGTACAGGCACGACGATTGGTGTCTTTCTCAACAGCGCCACAGACATGATAATCTATGGGGTTAAGATCTGGGGAATTCGGAGGCCAAATATTGGGACTTACATTGTAAAACTTCGCCGACAACCATTTTTGACTTTTGCCAGAGGTGTGGCAGGAGGTCGAATCCTGGTGCCATACATATGGCCTATCATTGGCTACCGTTGTTATCGAGAGCTTGACTACAGAGCTAAGCAACTCCACGTTGGCATCTGAATTCAATCTGATACCCTCACTGAAAAAATGCGAGGAATTCTGCTGTACGAACACAATCAGAACGTTTGTTATGTTGGCAGCAGCCATAATCTTTTTATTTTGATGGCGGTGGTAGATCATCATGATACAAGTTATTCTCTTCCATGATTCAGGTGGGTTCCCGTCATTCATTCTATATGTCATCACGTATATGAATAAAGCAGGGACCAAGCTTTTAAATGATGCGTAGTGTGCGTCAATACTTCCAACCTACGGAGATTATAATAAATGTAAACATTGTGTGTGTGTGTGTGTGTGTGTGTGTGTGTGTGAGAGAGAGAGAGAGAGAGAGAGAGAGAGAGAGAAAGAGAGAGATAGAGATAGATAGAGAGAGAGAGTGGGGGAGAAAAATGTTTAAGATAGCGAACGCTCTTGATTATTTTTACACAATAGTCAGAAAGTGTGTGAATAAGAAGATATTTTATACATATATGACAGAGTTTATCATTATAATTTTCATAAGTTGTCATATGGAAAATCCTGATCATTCAGGATGTTTCACAGAGAAGAAAATGGTGTGTCTCGAAGGCGCCAATTTAGTCTCCTAATATGGTTAGGCTAGAACTTTTCAATCCAGCATAAAGAGTTTTTCGCGGTTTATCTTTGCAAGATAAGGATTTATTTTACACACTTCAGCGAGTATATCTGCCAAAATTTGCTGTAGCATGAAGTATACTTTGGCAGCAATAATATAATTTGGGTGAAACGCTTCCCAGAAAACATTGAAACAACCACAAATCATAACCTTTAGTGTACGTAACTCTTAAGATATTTGTGACACTTTATCTAACTTCAAACGTTCATAAGATGTACAAGCGCCAGTTTTCATCACCTTTAATGGTCATAAATAAATGCATTTAAGATATTTTGGTTATCACAATCTGTAAATGTATGCAATTCCATAGTTTTCCCTTTGCAACTAAATGATTCAAAAGTATGATGCATCATTTCTCGGTTGTTTATTGGTTTTTACCATCTTATGTGATTCATCTTAATTTAACCCGACTCGAATCGTTTAATGTCTACAATGTGTGACAATGTGTTACTTGCTAAATCACTCATAATGTGCTGTTTGATTTTATGTGTCGATTTAGCTAAACTGACACTCACTTTGAAATCATACAGCAGGCACGTTCTCACGTACTCTCGAAAAATAGATAAAACTGATGGAATTAGAAACCAATAATTTATCTCAATATCAAATGAATTGAAAATATTCGTGAACATTATTATTATTGTGTTCTAAAACATCAATGTGTTGTTGATTTCTGAGCTTTAATTCAAATACAAAACATTCAACTAGTTTTGGAAAGTGCGGTTAGATAGTATTTTGTATATCTTATTTTCTTCCACTTCCCGATTTATAAAAGTAGCTTCAGCAATGATGAGGCTTGGTTTAAATTAATGCTTAAAAATGTCGAAATCTTAATAATTGCATTCGCCTTTATAAGATCTGAAACTAAATTGAATAATACTGATGTATGTGTGTGTTATTGTGTATGTTTTTTTTTATGTGCGTGCGTGTGTACACGCACGAATGCATCATCAAACCCTTCACTTTATATATTACTCATAAACCAAGTGACATATATCTTTGTTCTAATTAAAAATTATTAACACTCATTTACATCTAATCATTTCTTTCCTTTATTTAGGTGCATATAATTAATTCCAACGCGACTTTTGATGTCCGTTTAGAAATGATTTAAAATGATTTTATTCAGAGTGAAACGTAGTCAACAAATAATGCAAGCACAATATACGCATACCTATACATCCATATTCGGTGGCCATTATTCTATTTTCTTAATTATAATATATACACAATAATATGCATGATTACAATTACTCGCCAACAAATAATACATTGAGTTTTTATTTACTGTCTTTATTTAATATAATTACAATTCATACAATTATTTTGTCACCTACTTATACTCATTCTAAACAGTTGCTGCACACAACATGAGAAAGAATGTCATTTTTCATCGTTAATATATGTTTTGTTTTTTTTTTATTTAAAAAAATTAAAAACGAATATACAAGGAAGATTGAATGAATTATAAAGAACGAAGGAATCGTCAGATTAGGGGGTTTGTCTGCTTTTGGCCGTGACTCGAGTCACTTTCAAGAATGGTGCAATTTGATCTTGTAGGATTTAAACCCTCTTTCATTGGACCGAAGAGAGCAAACATTATTCCAGTGACGAGGAAGTGAAATCTGTGAGATTTTAGGGGTCAGGCACACATGCTCTCATTTGAAATTGGCCTATGGCTATTGAAAGAACGGTTACTATGTGAAGAAGTAAGGATGTGATACACAGAATACCAGCTTCAGTTTGATGTATGATACATGTTCCTGTGTTGGTAATAATACCTGTCCTAAACAAAATGGAATTACTTTTTTACTCACACTCGTATATATATATATATATATATATATATATATATATATATATATATATATATTTGTGTGTGTGTGTGTGTGTGTGTGTGTGTGTGTGCGTGTGTGTGTATATTGGAAATTATATAACATCTAGAGACGATCAAGTAAAATCTACATTGAGAATAGATTATTCAGGTTCTCCATTAAAATTATATTTCTAAACTTTAGAATAATTCACAAACGCATAACAATTATTCATGCTTGCAGGTTTGACCTTTTCGTAAATCTGTCGCTTTTACTCCAAATTGATAACAAAACGAGAAATTTACCATAAACTGTTATTTTAAGTAGAACTAGAATCTGTTCCTATGAAGGCAACAACAGTAAAAACACAACTTACTGTCAAAACACAGGAATGGAAAGTGCCTTGTCCTTTCCATGACTTTAGACAATCATGGATTCCCACAGTTTCCCTTTTACAACAAGACCAACCAACATCATCAGGAATTTTCTTAGGAGAAATAATGAAACGGTTTCTCGTGGTTTCTCGTTGGTTTCTCCACAGTTTTGAATTCAGAGTTTGCCTTTTCTTAGACTGGTTTTCCCTAAGAAGACTAGAGAACTCAATCTGCCTGAATATTTTATATTGAGCTTACAGGATATTAGAGATGATCTATGCTTATTCTAAGATCATTAGTGCAAAGTGAACGTACACAAGCTCTGACCAGAAGTTGAACTCATCTTGCTGATTTAATCCTGAACAAGATTGACTGTTACAAATAAGTTTGTTTTTATTTGATTTATAATTCTGTAATGCAAGTCTTATCAGAACTGAAACCAAAAATCATTCATTGGGCAAGAATATTAAGGCTGGTCTTTCATAACTATAACAGAGATGCCGAGAAAAAATATTCAATTGAGGAAATGTCACAAGGGAAAAGAACTCGAAAAAATAGATAAAAGCACTTAACAATTTACTGATTAGGAAAGCAGTATGAGTTTAAGAGTTTTTAACGAAAAACAATACACATTTATCTATTTAATAAATGTTATTTCACTCGTTAGTCGGTATTTCTTAAGATATAAAAATAAAGAAAATATTCTATTTTGTATTAATAATTGCAAATTCTCAACACGATACATTTTGGATATATTTTGAATAGATGGGATCGAAACAGATTATAAAAATGCAGCTTGATAATTTCAAGATTTTATTATGCCAATAAAACGTGCATAAATCGAATAAGTTATCACATTAAATGAAAAATTATCTTATTAATATGGAGATTGTGTGTTTGTTTGTCTGTAAATGAAACAATATCACTACCCAAGTCATAATTCCCATTGCTATTTACGCTACATTCTCCATGATTTTATTTTTTAAACCTTAATTATTAATAAAATTGTTTTAGATTATCAACACTGTTGGCCGTATCTACATACTATTGACATGCGATTGTATTTATATATACAACCAAATAGCGGTTTACAGTGGAAATGAGAAGGCTAATTTGCATATTAGTATTGAAAATTTGATTTTAATAAATATGTGATTAGTATTATTGATTTCTAATTGGTTTTAAATTAATGAATATGAGCAAAACTCTCGATGAAAATTTAATATAAATCCATTAACAATAAGAAATATCTGTAAACTCATGGTTTACTTCCTAATTCAACTAAATAGTTGAATTAGAAAAAATTAGCAATGGAAGACGAAAATAATGGAAGTGTAACTTTTAGTTGTTCTATTTTGATATTATATATACCCCTCTGTTTCAAATATTTTTATCTGAATTTTTATTTAGTTCCATCAGCCTTTCTAATATAATATAATATTTCATTACATTAAAATTTGAATACGTGCACCCGGAGGGTGCATATATTTGCTAGTATTGATAATGAACAATCTATACAGCAGCAAGCCGAAGCATTGTGTCAAAAAGTATATTTGATAGTATTATTCTATCTTTCCTATATATATATATATATATATATATATATATATATATATATATATATATATATATATATATATATATATACACAGAGTTGACACACATTTGTGTTTCTTAGGTTTCCTTTTTTCCGTCTAAAATTATAAACTTTTTGCGATTTTCTTTTCTTTAATACAAGAAGAATTTAAAAATGAGAGCCTGAAAAACATTGTTTTCTACTATGCAGTAGAAAACAATGTTTTTATATAAAGATGCTGGGGCAAATCCCCAGCATCATTATATAAAAATGTTGTTATTTATTTATAACCACCCTAATAAAACTTATTAAAGCCCTCCCTAATATGCCCCACCTTTGTACCCGAAAATTTTAGGTTCTATTTCAAATGTTGTTTTCTCTTCTGATGACCATCCCTAAACATCTGTCTGAACTGAGCTTATTCCTGCGTGTTTCCAGGGGAGCCAATTTTCAAATAAGAACTATCATTTTTCCACAACAATTTATGGATGAAAGAAAACGATTCTGAGACATGTTTACCAGCAAACCAGATTGGCGTCCGTTACACAGTTTGACATTCGGCTTTTCTCCCATGTTTAATTAGTTTTCTTTTAAACAACTTGAAACCATATGTGATAGAAATAAACAATCTATTTATGCATATCTTAAGAGACGGGTAACCTTTTAGAGATTTAAAAGTTTTTCCCATTAAATATTTGAACCATTCAAAGTAGAATAGTTTGATATTTAATGCATATATAAACTTTCAATTAATGGGACTATTTCTAAAACTTCAACTACTTTCACTTAATAAAGTTCTATGAATGTGCATTGCTACGGTGGGAGGATTGTCTGATTTTATATTATAAAGAAAATTTAGGGATTTACCGTGATGACGTTTTATTCTATGTAAATAATACTAATGGCCGTAAGGTAGATTGTGCAAGGAAAAAATTAATACAAATTTTCAAAACCTACAATTTAAAATTAGACTTAGCGTCTAATTTAAAAATTGTTAATTTCCTTGATGTAACTTTGGATTTGAACAATGGCACGTGGCAACCGTATAGAAAATATAAAAAAATACCAATGTATATTAACATAAAATCAGACCATCCTCCCACCATTACAAAGCACATTCATAAGTCCATAGAACATAGACTCGCTACTAATTCCACCAATACCGACATATTTAATAAATAAAAACGATTTATGAAAGCGCCTGGACTGAAGTCGTGTTGTTATGGCATTTCTAGAAATGCCATAACAACACGACTTCAGTTCCAGTGATCTTCTGAAAAAGAGATTTTATCTCGAAAATTCAAGAATGAAATACAGGTTAACACACAACACCATTGTTACCGTATTCTTTACACCTACATTATGATAGCCTTCAAAATCAACCTCCAAACCATATATATATATATATATATATATATATATATATATATATATATATATATATATATATATAATATTTGGTAATTTGCTTGAATCATTGTTAAGTATGTTATTATATATTAATGATAGGAAAGCAATTACAATGCGAATAAAATTAAAATAAAGATATGTTTAGTCTTATTGATTTCAAAGTAACTTTATCATCAGATACGTTTTTCAGAAAAACGTCTCTGATGATAAATATATATATTTTTTTTGGTGGGGGGGAGATTATGTGCTTAATAAAATTCATACCTAATTTGTTAATTGATTAATTATAATTAAATGAATTAGGCGTGCATATCGGTTTAAATGTAAAGCGTAAACAAATCGAGAAAAAGTCGATCTCTGTATGTACATTTCAGCCTATTAGGCCTCATCAGCAGAGCTATAGACATAGGCTGAAATGTACATACAGAGATCGACTTTTTTTCGATTTGTTTAGTCTTTACATTTAAGCCGATATGCACGCCTACTTCATTTAATTATAATTAATTAATTAAAAAATTAGTTATGACTTTAATTAAGCACATAATCTCCCAAAAATTGTCGGCCTTCGCCATTTCAAACACATTGTTTGTTCACTTCATATATATATATATATATATATATATATATATATATATATATATATATACATATATATATATATATATATATGAAGGAAAATACTATGGATTTGCTTCGTGAAATGATTTATTTCAGCTGCAACAAGCTTAGTTCTATACAGCATCTTCAAATACAGAGCAAAATATGTTTAATACTGATGTTTCGGAATATTTCTTCAAAATATATAGCTATGTTTCAGGGTTTTTTAGTCGGTGTTTGTCATTTATTTTTGTGGAGTGGTGAGATTGGTTAGAAGAGGGGAGTTGTGGGGAAGGAGCAAAATGAAGAATGTATTATGTGGTTCGAGTAGGTTACTAAACATATCTAAATGTGGTGAATCCTCATTCTGGGGATTTTCGGCTGGTCATTACAATACAAAGTGGAATAAATTAAAGTACAAACAAAAACAAACATACATCAAAAGGGTGTTCGTCCCCTAGACCCACAATCTGGTTTGTTTTTTGTTTTTTTGTTTGTTTTTTTTTGGGGGGGGCACTCGTGGTTTTTATTGACCTCTAGCCGAGATGGAGGTCACAGCTCTTGTGTAGGCTATTCGTCTGTTTCGACTCTACTGTCCACTAATTAACTCGATTGTGTGCTAATCCGGGAAACTGAAAGTTGGTGCTAACTATGATTCCATATTCTGACAGTGCTGTAACATTCTAAGCTTGTTGAAGTTTAAATAAATAATTAAATGAAGTAATTTTAAAGTAATTTCCATTATTCATGCATCTATAACGCTCTGAAACAATATATATCAAGCTCTCCCAACGAAAGACCTGTATTATTACAAAAGAATTCTGTATGGAATGATCTTCCCCACCAAGAATATATATATATATATATATATATATATATATATAATGAAACTTTTAGTAACAATTAGATGTATATTGCGAAGATCTTTCTTTAAAAGTCCCCATCTTGTATTGGATGACGTTGAGTTGGTATAAGAGGAAAAGAGAGAAAATAAAATGAGATGGTGCTCGTTTATTATGACTTGAGTGTGTGTTAGTGAACGAGAAAGAGGCTGATTGGTTTGATAGGGATGTTAGATCTGCATTTAAGGTGGTCGTTTATGTCTAGCTCTATTGCAACCCCCAGGGCAATGCTCCTGCTGATGCTAATCTGAATGAGACGCTTGAAACATGACTCATATCTTTTCAAATAATGATGTCCAACGAAAGAGCTCACATAGAAAAATGTTATTTGTGTAGAAGACATTCGTTATGATAGCTATTTTTCATTTTTGACAAAAATCACAGAAATCCGAAATATTTATTTAAGGATAATTCATTGCACTAAAATTGATCTTTGTGAATATGAATGTATCCATAACCTTTCAAAAATGTTAGATCTTATATTTACTTTTATTAGAGAAATACACTTAGAATGCTTTAAATTAGAGAATAAAACAATTTAGAAATGTCCACTTTGCAATCGAATGGTACTTTTGGGGTTCTGTGTATGTGCTGAATGTCATTTTTAATCATTTTTCAATATAACGGACATACTATGAAATAACAATTAAAACTCTTTACTTCTTTCAAAATAGAAGTGAAGCATTAATATCATCATGGATAGCTGTTACAATGGGAAGCTAAAGACTTTAGGGGTTGCTTTGTGAACATTTTAAAATGATAGGGCTGTTATACAATGAAATCTATTAAAAAGCATAAAACTACGTAAAAAGTAGTTGTTATCTTTTTTCTTGGTTGATTTGAACTGTACTTTGTATCCTTAACACCATCAAATGATACGCAAATATTTTTAGCAGATGTCATAAATTGGTAATTCTGGATTGGCGATAAATTATTTGTCCTTAATCTTCCGTTAGAAACTGAAAATTGTGCCAATAATAAACTTAATAAATAGCAGACTGATTCAAAGTTTCATCATTATTGTTCTTTTCCCCATCAATATGTCGAACAGAAATGTAAGCAATTTTCATCAAAGAAGAGAAAAGTCCTTAATGATGAAGTAGAAGGATGTTCTGTGCGTCGTGTCTATTGCCTAAAGCATTCTGTAAATGAATGCGAATGGACTGGGAAAAAGAAATGCTGTTGGTTCAACACTTCATGAAAGATAAGCAGCACACAAGTAAATCGTTTCTTAATTAAGACCTGAAAAGAGACAAAAGAATTCTTCAATAATTATCATTTGCAGTTTCTTAATGAACAAATTTAATGCTTCATATTACGGAAGATAATATTAGTTTAAAGGCAATTTTCTCAGTTTGAAACTTTTTCTCTGTTCATTATTAGTTCTGACAATATAAAATTCTAAATATTTGGCATATTTATACAAGTACAGCTAAAATAATAGCGTTTTAGAGAAGTATTTACAATTTACTTCGAATGCCATTTATTAACATATATCTAGCTGTAAAAAAATAAACAATGAATGAAAAATAATGGAAATATATATATATTCACACACTCACACACACGCACGGGCGCGCACGCACGCACACATACACACACACACACACACAGATATATATATATATATATATATATATATATATAATATATATATATATATTATATATTGCAAAAGATTACGTCAAATCCGTATTTTACAAAATAAATTTACCCCTCCCTGATTGAAAAAAATTACCAAAAATCATGAAATTATTTGATTTTAATGAAATCTTTAGAGTTGATTTATCAATAAATGCATTTTATAATGCATTAGTTATTTTATTTCAAAACATTCTTAACTTTGTCTCCACTTTATTTTTTTCGAGATTTTTTTTACTCTGTTTTTGTATATTCTAGAATATTAGTAAAAAATTATATATCAATATTTGTTCTGCCTAAAAGGATGGGGGCCTAACTTTTCAGTTGAGCTTTCTCCAAAGATAATTAGATAACAATACTAAAGTAGACTCTATCAAATAATGATTTGTTTTAGAATCTAAAAAATATGAAATTTGGAACTTATAATTAAGCGATTCATTTTTAAATAAATCTTATCTATTAATTAGGGATATAAATTGTTTGTGCTATGGTAGGCAGAAATAGTAATATCTATTTTAAAGAATTTCGAATTATTTCCATTGACTCAGTTTGATTGAAACAATTCAGTAATTAAAAAAAATCCGTTGATTAATAAGTCAACAAAGACAATTTTATCAAAATCAGAAAATTCGCAAATTTTGATAATTATTTTTCATCAACAACGACCTCCCATACAAGTTACGTGACATTTTCTCTCGATCATTTATTTTTTGTAAACAAATTTACAAATAATTTTTTTAGAGCGTCTTTTTTTCTGCGTGTTTATGCCAAAAAGAAAAGATATTTCAATTAAAGGTTATTAACTTTTCTCTAATGAGTGTATTTATTGTTTTTGTAATTGATTTCTAAGAAAAAACTATAATAATAATATTTTTTAGCCCGAAAATACATAAAAAAGCTGCGATGTTTGCAATATATTTGAGCAAAATTAACCGAAATAGTAATAATTTTAAAAATGAAAGTGAGACATTTTGGCATTCCCTAATATATATATATATATATATATATATATATATATATTATATATATAATTCTCTTTGTATGTGTAAGCGTAACAGGGGAAAAGGGGGGGCTTCGTATTTTACTTAATCCAAAATAAAAACATCAATATCCTCATGACCACTGTTATAATGGAAACCCAACGGTCTGATAAGTCTACAAAAATTATCACTGATAATATAATGTATTAATTCTACTTATACATTCTGTAATCAGATGAAATATATAAAAAGTCTCAAACGTAAATAGAAAATGAAACACAAAATCATCTTCGACTTTGGGATGCAAAGGGACCTATCCCAATCCCAACTAAAAGACCAGGCCTAATTTTAATTAAGAAGAATTTTTCCAGCTCGTGGATTTTGCCTTTCCAGCAACTTACAGAGTTTAAAGTACAGTGAAAAACTGGAAAATACCAGAGAATTGCCAAAGACATTTTGGAGCCTAAAAGTAGCAGTGATACAAACTATAATTGGATTGCTCGGAACAATCTTGAAAAAACTTGATAAGAGATTGGCGGAAATGGAGATTAGAGAAAGAACTGAAACTGTCCACTGAGATGAGCGATAATTCTGAGAAGAGGCACGGAGAGCAGAGGAGATTTGCTATCACTTAGACCTCAGATAATGTCTCCACAAGCTGATATGAAATCTTAGCGTAAGTCTTATTTCATACTCTGGACCCTTCTTAAACTGGACAAAGGAGAAACTCTGACAGATGGGGTACACAACTCATGCGCAACGCCTTATCTGACATTGATGGACTTTATGTGACAAAATCAGAACTCACAATCATGAATATAGCAATATAAGGACTGGAGGAATATATAAACAAGAGACCAGTTTCAGAAGCCAGTAACAGCAATAACATTAGTGCAATAAAAAAAATCGATATGGACACTTTAAGCGACAAAATAAGGACATAGCACATGAGATGACCTGGAAAAACAAAAATTGATGATACACAAAATAATCTCAAGGGTAGGCTATGTGGTTATATAAATGTTGCAATGTGTTTTGCTATCCTGTAGGGTTTAATCCAGAGCGATTATCCAGTGGAATTGGATCCTTCTTGGTAAAGAGTCCTGAGTATTGGTAATCATCTGGTATTGTAAGTCCCTCCTCAATGAGTGCAATTAGAATTATGGCCAGTATGAGGGTTTAAGTAGTGTATCAGCCACGTAGTATGGTTGGTGATTAAAGTAGACCACGTGACTTAAGCTTGTCTATAAATCCAGTGGGGTTAGAGCAACTATTTTTTCTTTTCTTTTTTTATACATTTTTATTTAATTTTTTTCTCTTTTTGCTTTTTTCTTTTTTTAAAATATCTTTTTTGTTTGTTATTACTAGAAAAATTAGTAAAATACAATACTACAAGTTAGTGGTTTCGTAATTTTAATTGGGCTGGTTAATGTCTTGCCATAAACATCAGTTTTGGGTTTTTTTTACCGGCATATTCTACAGCCCATACCGACAGGGCAAGATTATCAGCTTATTCTAAATTGTGTCCTCTATTTGAAAGTATTCAATTTTATTCCACTCACTGGATTTGTAAACAGATCCACAATATCATTTTCTGATTCAATATACTCCAAAAACATTGAGCCCATTTTCATTTTTTTTTTCTTTGCCAATATGATGCTCGGCTGACATTTTATTATTAGTATCCCTAATATACATGATAGGGTCAGTAACAAAAGGGTTAAAATCTCGGTCCGTCAATCAGGCTCCTTTTGAGCTTCATACACAATATCTTTATTTATTTATTTATTTATTCCTTAAAAGAAAACCGTCCGTGTATCCACATAATCTTCAATGATATTTTATCACTTGGAGCAGTGTTCAATTCTAAAGTGTTCCCCTCGACTAGGGTATAATCTCCTTTGCATGGTCAATCGACAGCGAATTCTTATCTTCAATGTTTACTTGAATTTTGCCCCTCTCATTTGCGATTTATCGTAAAAGGTTGGACTTTGTTTAAAACCAAACCGTCTTTTCCACTAGCATCTTTTTTTTTTTTGCATATAACAAAAGCAAGTCGTACCAAAACTGTATATATTACTTAAGTTTTGATTTTGTACCAGTGAAATTCGGCCTGCCAGGTCAGAATATTAGAGCAACAATATTTTCGTTGCTTCAACTTGCATCCATTGCAGAACCAACATTATTCAAATAAGATAAACAATCCATTTGTTTTATGTCAAATATCGTACCATTTGGGTAAATTAATTTGGAATTTTTTTCGTTCGTAACTTATATGGGCACCTATAATCGTGGCCACTCGAACTGAAAAAATATTCTGTTTAAAACTGGGAATATACAAAGCATCTTTTAAAATGCATTTTGAAATATGCCTCTTATTGTCTTTTAAAACTGGGAATATACAAAGCTTCTTTTAAAATGCATTTTGAAATATGCCTCTCATATTTCTTTTAAATGTCTCCGCGTTTCTGAACCAAACTATTGGATTTGCTTCCATCTGCAAAATTGACAAAATAATTTTTTGGCTCGAAATTGGGATCCAAGTTCATAAATTTAGATTTATCGTTAATCGCGTGAGTCGCGCCACAGTTAACGAGCAAGTGGTCCTTATATGATAGTGCATCGTACCCGAGAGCAAAAAAAAAAGTTTTTTTTAGATATGTCTTAATTTTTTGACAAAAATCCTTATTTTTATTTTTACAGTTATAGGATTTATAACCCTTTTTATTACAAACATGTGATATTTGTTTTCATCAGTGACTTCTTATTATCATTGCAAGGTCTGCCATAATTATAATAATTGCTATAATTTATTGATTTACAATCATAGCGGGGTTTTTTTAAATTGTTTTTTAAATTTTTATTAATAAGCCATCACTAATAACTTCACCAGCCTCTCTGAGTGAATTTGCAATGTTTTCATTCCTTATTATATAATCTGTCATGGATTCATAGTCGGTTCTATTCAAATTACTTAATTCATTATACAATCCGAAGATTCGGGGTTTTCCTTTTGACAAAGAAATGGGACCTTAAAATCTCTAAGACTTTGCGGCCATCATCCTTGTCCTCTGGCATTGCCAATCAAAGACTTCGATTGTCTAGACATTAGATCAATTCAGCATATATTGTCGCATTCTTTTCAACAAAATATGGGTCCTCGTAGATTATATTGTGTAGTTGAAGGGTCCTTAAATACCCGTGAAACTTTGTATCCCAATGTTCAAAATTTGTCTGTTTGCCATCGAAGAAAATCCTCGTGTTCCTAGGAGCATAATCTGTTACAATGTGTTTTGCCATTCTGAAGGCCTTAAACCAGAGCGCTTGTCCAGAGGAATTGGATCCTTGGTAAAGAGCCCTGAGTATTGGTAATCGTTCGGTATTGTAAGTCCCTCCTCAATGAGTGCAATTAGAAGTATGGTCAGTGTGGGGGTTTAAGTAGTGTATCAGCCATGCAGTATGGTTGGTGATTGGCGAAGTAATAGATCACGTGACTTAGGCTATAATCCAGGTGGGGAATTAGAGCACACCTTATATCCCAAATACTCCAACAATAAATCCAACAATTAATCATATAATACATGAATGCAAAAGGTGTACAGAAAAGGCACGACTGTGTAGGAAAGGTGATCCACTGGGAATTGTGATGTTTTACCATACTAATAAATGGTATATTAACGAACCATAATTTGTCCTTTAAAAGGAAATGCATAAAATTAAAATGGTGGATTATACTGTATCAGAAGTCAACAGAGTAAAAGTAAAAGTCGAAATAATGGACAAATACCTGAACGTTGCTGGAGAGCTGAAAAATAAATTAAAACATGAAATTTACAATTATACCATTCGTGTCTAGGCCATTGGAATAGTCTCCAAGAACACGATGAACTGGGGATTAGAAGAATTAGAAAAGAGGAAAAATTGAAACCAGCCAGACAACAGCACTACTAAAAATGGCTAAGATACTTAGAAGAGTCTTGAAATCATACTCCATGGAAAAAACATCAGTTAGAGTTGGTGTGAAAATCTCGCAAGGAGAAGTGAATCAAGGAAATAATATCAAACCAAAAGACTGAGTAAAATAAATACGATATTGTTGACTAATTTAAAACTTCGATAATGTGAAGGCGTGAGCAATTTTATGTGGCCCGCTGCTGTGTGTTTTTCTTCACTTGAAGAACACCAGGTTTCATTTGTGACTGGAGTACAGATAATAAATCTCTGTGTCCGGTATTGCCAACAGATATTACCCATGAAAATTGTCCTATATTAAGTATATTAAACCTGGGATGTAGATCTGTGTGTCATGATCGGCAAGAGTTCCCTTAATATCCAACATGTTGAATATCAAGGGAGCTACTGCCGATCATCTCTTCAAAATAAACATCCGAGATGCCCCCTATAAGATACACTGGACCATTCTTAAAATGGACAAGAGAAGCACTCCAGTAAATGGACCAAATTGCACAAGGTACTGCAACCGGGACAATGCACAAGGTACTGCAACCGGGAAACGATATCGACAGACTATATATGTCAAGAAACAAGGTGGAAAAGACTGCGTAGATGCGACAATTCAGACACTCGAAGATTATACTAGAAAGAGCAAAGAAATACTAATTGCAGCAGCAGGAAACAGAACCTGCAACATTGCAAGTAGCAATACAACAAAAACTTGAAAACAGAAATGGGAAGAAAAACAATTATATAGATACTTGAAGCGACAAACTCTGGTAATAAGCACATGAGAAGACCTGTATATGGCTCAGAAATGAAAACCTAACGAGACAGCGGAAAGCAATGCCATATGAACAAATTATCTCAAAACAAAAATAGATAAGACACGACAAAACAGCAAATGTAAGATGTGTGGAGACAAATGAGACGGTCAACCATGTATTAAATGAATGCAGCAAACTAGTTCAACAAGAATACAAGAATAGGCAGACTTGGGTTAGAAAGGTGAACCAGTGGGAATTGTGCAAAAAATAAATTTTAACCATACAAAAAATGGTATATGCATAAACTAGAATCTGTTCTTGAGAATGAAACATAAATTCTCTGAGACTTTGAGATAAATACTGATCACCATATACCAGCCAGAAACCAGACCTAGTATTTATTAACGAGAAAAGGCGAACTTGTCAACTGGTGCAAACTTGCACAAAGAGAGTAGGCACGATTGGATGGGAAACGTGATTCACTAGGAATTGTGCCAAAAATGATGCTCTTGGAACAGTCCCCAATGTTTTAGAAAAAAAGTCTGAATGAACTGGAAGCTAGAGGAAGAATCGAGGCCATCCAAACAACAGCCTTATTAAACTCGGTGACAATACTGCAGACCCGAGGAGACTTGCTTTCATTCAGCCTCCAATGAACCACCAGCCAAGGTAGGTGGGAAGAACTCTCATGGATTCCAATAATAATAATAATAATAAATAATAATAATAATAATAATAATAACCACAAAAAACAAACATCTCCAGCAATTATAGACCAATAACTTGTCTACCCATGATGTGGAAAATATTGACTGCTGTTATAAAAGAAGAAATATACTTTTTACTCAATTGGCGTAACCTTTTCCCAGACGAACAGAAAGGATGCCGCAAGGAAAAGAGGAACACACGATTTACTGTATATAGACCAATACATTCTTAAAGAAGTAAAAAATAGACGAGAAAATATTGCAATGGCGTGGATCGATTACAGAAAAACCTATGACATGGTCCCACATACCTGGATTTTAGAATGTTTAAAAATGTACAAAATTTCCATCAACATCATAAATTCCATTGAAAAAGCCATGGAAAACTGGCGAGTTTAATCAAAAGCCGGAAATCAATCCCTGGCATAAGTAAAAATCTAGAGATATATCTTCCAAGGAGACTCGTTATCATCACTACTGTTTATTATAGCAATGATGCCACTCAATCATATACTTAAAAATGTACAGGGGGATACAAATTCACTAACTCCCAAGAACAGATAAACCACCTTATGTACATGGATGACATAAAAAATTTTGCAAAAAATGAAAAAGAATTAGAAACCCTGGTACAAACTATTAGAATATATAGTCAAGATATAATGGAATTTGGAATTGAAAAATGTGCTATGCTAGTATCAAAACGGGGTGAAAGAAAATTAATGGATGGAATACAACTGCCAAATTAGGACACTATAAAATCTCTTGATGAAAATGAAAGCTACAAATACTTAGGAATTTTAGAAGCGGACAATATCAAGCAAGCAAAAATGAAAGGAAAAGTTAAAAAAGAATATCTCAGGAGAACTAGAAAACTTCTAGAAACCAAACTTACCAACAGAAATTTTATCAAAGGAATCAATACCTGGGCCGTCCCCATTATAAGATACTCAGGACCATTCTTAAAATGGACAAAAGAAGAACTCCGACAGATTGACCAAAGGACGAGAAAGTTAATGACCATGCACGAGGCTCTGCACCCTAGAGACGATAGAGATAGATTATATGTGTCAAGAAAGCAAGGGGAAGAGGTATTGCCAACATTGAGGACTGCGTAGAAACCATAATCCAACAAATCGAAGACTACACAAGAAAGAGCAAAGACAGATTACTTATGGCGGCCAATAATAGTAGAAGTGACAGATGGACAAACAGAAAAAACAACAAAGACTAGAAAACAAAAATGGGAAAAAAAACAACTATATGACACTTCAAACGACAAATCGAAGACGTTGCACATGAAAAGACTTGGACATGGTTAAGAAAAGGAAACCTCAAAAGAGAAACTGAATCACTAATAATTGTGGCACAAAACAATACCATAAGGACAAACTATATCAAAGCGAAAATTGATAGGACCCAACAAAATAGTAAATGTAGATTATGCGGTAATAGAGATGAAACTGTAAACCATGTGCTCTGAGAATGTAGCAAACTAGCACAACGGGAGTACAAAACTAGACACGACTGGGTTGGGAAGGTGATCCACTGTGAATTATGCCAAAAACTTTGACCATACAACAAAATGGTATATGCATAAACTAGAATCTGTTCTTGAGAACGAAACGCATAAAATTATTTGGGACCTTGAGATAAAAACGGATCACCTTATCCCAGCAAGAAGACCAGAGCTATTCAAAAGGAATGAATAATAATAATAATAATAATAATAATAATAATAATAATGTTAATAATAATAATAATAATAATAATAATAATAATAATAATAATAATAATAATAATAATAATAAAGTGAATGCAGCAAACTAGCCCCAAAAGACTACAAGACTAGGTTCTACTGGATAGAAAAGGTGATCCACAGAGAATTGATTAATGAATTAAACTCCGACCATTCTACTAAATGGTATATGCACGAACCAGAACCCGTCCTTGAAAATGATACGCATGAAATGCTCTGGTATTTTGAGATACAAATGGATCATCTTATCTCACCCAGAAGACCAGACCTAGTGCTAATTAGCAAAAATAAAAGAACTTGCCATCGAGTTGATTTTGTTGATCGAACAGACCACAGTGTAAAAGGATAGACAAAAACTTAGAACTTGCAAGTGAACTGAAAAAATATATAAGAGAGAATGATAATAAGTGTAGTTGGTGTCTGCAGAACGGTCCCTCTAAAAAAAAGAGGGAATGAATTGTAAATCAGAGGGAGAATCGAGATTATTCAGCATTGTTAAGATCGGCTCAAATACTCAAAATACTCCTGGAGTCGAATTACTGTCACTCCAATGAATGACCACCAGTTAACGTTGGTGTAAAAAGAAAACAAACTCACAATATTATAGAAATGCTATAATCATAGTCTTGATTTTCCATCAAACAAAAACATCACAAGAAAATAATTTGAAAATCTATCAAAATATAAAAGTCTGGAATTAAAAATTGCTAGAGTTACATCGTTATCTCCTTCAGAGCGTATGTAATTCATATTGATTTTATTGTCCTTTCACGGATTATTGCTCTTCATATCTCATTTTATCGTTGAGCTGGTTTTGCTTTTTTATTGTCTACTACATTCTTGCATACGATATTGTATTGGTTAAAGAAATTATTGTATTCCTAAAAAATTTGTTTTGTTCATTTCATTTTTCCCACAATACGCTGACAAAATCTAAGTAGATTATTGGCTTTGCGTTGGTCTATTTCCACAATTTTTTGTCGTGCAGTTCTCATATATCAATGTTATATTTCAATTTTTCATTCTTGCATAATAGCATTAAAATAATTCTAATTCGTCATCATATCACGGGATGTTGCCGATATTTCTGCACCTGACAAACCAAACATATAAAAGAATGAATTAGTTTAGTCAGTTGTAGCAAAAGCATAAGTTATTTCTTATTTAATGCCGAACTTAATTTTTTTTTCTTCAGGCGATTATATGGTTTTAAGTAACTGGTCCTATTTTATTATAGTAGTCATTTGTTTGTACACGAGTATTTCCATCTGATACTTTACATCGAACTATGGGACCCTTACAGGTACTACGACTCCGGTTCAGAGTGGAGCTGGGAGTAATGGCAATAAAGAGTTACTCCACCCTATTCAGAGCACTAGAACTGGTACGTCACTACCGAATGCATTTTAGCCTCATACATCGTACATCCCTTTGGGCGTGGGTCGGCAATGTATGCAGTCATCATATTCTAAGGGAGAAATCATAATAAAATGCTGAAATAAATGGACATGATTTACATAATATTTAGATAATAATATTGAGTAATAAAACATCTGAATAGATTTCTGTTTTAAGATAGTTTTGATAAAATTATATTTAAATTTAATTTTAACTCTCATTTTAATCTCCATGTTTTAATAATGAACTAATGGTTATAATATAATTTACCAAAATTGCAAAAGTAGTAGCTACGTTGGTGTTATATCAAAACATTGAATTCAAAATTGTTTGTTATCAAATCAGTCATGTATTGAATTGTCTTGCACTGAACTGTCAGAAATCAATCAAGGGCATTAATATAGAATGTCATGCAACGTACACTTTTTTATATAAATTATATATATATATATTCCAATTAAGTTCAATTAAATCAAAATTATACTTTAAACACTTAAAAACGCGTAAAGTAATGAACATAGTAGTTAATATCTATTAATGAAATTATATATGTTATGCTTGATATAAAAAAAACTTATCTATAAAAGTTAAATTCAAAACTAACATTGTAATTAATTTCTACTGTGTATTCAATGATTTTTCGGTTGCAATCATCCAAGTTGAGAGATTCCTTTGGGAATTGATTGCAGAGAACGAACCTCTGTCGGCTACAGATGAGTGAGAAAGTGATTAGTCAGAATGTACTAGACAACAGATTAAGATGACTTCATTAGAACAAATTGCTACTTAGCTTTTGATGGTGAGTGAATTGGTAATGGTATTGATAGCAATTTTGATATTGAATCTAATGTGAATGAATAAGCACGATTCACTGACTGAAAAGTTTATCAGTTTATGACAACAAATGGAAATGAGAGGCGTATGCAGTGACTTTCCATCTAATGAAGCTTTCCTCTAATGACCGAACAATGCTTAATACTCGTTATCGCCATTATACTGAGAAAAATAACCAACATTTGCTGGTCACATGTTTATATATATCTTTTCTCGTGAATTTTGCCACTCAACAACCAGTAAACCGGAATATTTTATTCATTTGTTTAAAGTTTACCTTTCATATATAAGCTCTTATCACAATGAAATAAGGAGAAATTACTCATGAAATGTATCTTACATAAATTGTTTATGAAATATATTTAAGATATTTTTATTGTAATTTACAACTACTGTATTTTTGAAAATCAAAGATAAAAATAACTACCAAACAAAAAACTATTTCAATTTTATCGTCTTCTTTTGAAGTCTATAAATTACAAATTAACGTGG
>CM042158.1:82348392-82368392 GCA_023376005.1 Doryteuthis pealeii | reverse complement strand
AATATTTTTGTTGGGATTGGCATTATAAAAATATATAAAAATTTCATTAACTACATACGTATCAATATATTGGCAGAAATAAATGTTCAAGTTAGTTTATCATTAACTTCATGTATATCAATAAACTAGTAGAAATAATTTTCATCAACTTGCTAACAGATTTATTTGACCCATATCTGAGTCAGAGTGGGCCTGGGAACAATGACAATGAAGGGGTACTCCACATTGCCCAGAACTCAAGAATTGGAACTTCACCACTAGATACAGTTTAGCATCATACCCATGTTTACTGAATTGATAGAAATAATTTTATGTTAGATTTTTCATTTTCATGTGTATCAACAAATTGATATAAATAATTTTCATTAACCTCATGCGTCTCAATGAATTAGATGAAATAACTTCATATATATTAATAAACTGTTAGTTGACCCTAAGCCACCGCCTTCTAGCACCTATATGATAAAAGGGTTGGGTGTTTGCCATAAGAGTAATTTGTAGAATATGCTAGGAGCAATTATATAGACCCTTAGGCTTTAACATGACATTGGTTGGATAAGGGTCTCTCCAACCGACCGTCTAAGCCCGTAAGTGCCAAGATGGAGTGTTTCATGTCACGGGTCCACTTAGTATCCGGTTCACCAACTACTCATAAACAATGATTCTGTCATCGGGCATCAGCATATTCTGCAGCCCCAGCGGACAGGGCATTGTGTTTATATTGGTTTGGTGGTTGGTTTTGAAGGCTATCACAATGCAAGTGTAAAGGAAAATGAGTTAACTATGATGTTTGTTTACCTTTGATTTATTCTTAATATTTCGGGATAAAGTTCCCTTCGTCAGAAGATTTCTGGAACTTTTATCTTGTTGCTAGGATTTGTCCATTCTGTTGTATGCCTGGTGATATCTTCCAAGTTCTCTGTGTGTGAGTATGTGTAAGTCTGTGTATGTGTTAATGTGCGTTTATGTTTGTGTGTGTCTGTCCAACAATGTCTTAATATCATTCCACGTTTGGACTATCCTTTATATATATATATATATATATATATATATATATATATATAATATATATATATATATATATATATATACCCGTGTAATTTTCTGAAATATTTTTGACAGTAACAAACCCACTGAATTTAAAATACAAATATAAAATCGTTTAAAAGAATGATATTTTTATCTTGCTGATAAAGAAAGTAAACGCCGATACTTGAAAAGATAAATATGAGTTGATAAAGATTTTTTTCTTTGAGGAAAATAAATGCTAAAATGCTTATGATTATTTGCAACATCCAATTTCTTTGATTTTCGGAAACTTCCACTGATCATATTTTCCCGTTAATTACATAAAATTGTTAAGATTTTAGTTTTTGTTTAATTTTTTTTTTTTTTTATATTAAAAGAAGATGCTGAATTTAGATTATTTACATTATCCGTGTCGGAAACATCAGGTTGTTTATTAAACACAATAATACTCTCAAAGTTGAACTTTTACAGTGCTGATGTAAGACTTTTATTTTTGTGCTGTTGGGTAAACTATTCTACGTTTCGTCTAATCAACAATAAAGTAGAAGCGAGAGGGACAACTTTCAGATGTTATCAATAAACTAAATAAATAAATACCATTCGGGAAAAACGGATTATTTAATAAATGTCGGTGCTGATCTAATCATTAGTTGTATTGACATCAGTTATTGCATCTAAAGTTAGCAGATATCAACAAATAAAAGTTGTTTTTTTTTCTCTGTGAACTAAAGTGATTTTAAAGTTGCATTTCAAAAATACCACAACAAGCAAGCACGTTATATTATTTAAAACTCCTAAAAATCAATTCTCACGAAAACAGCATTTTAATTTGTTGACATTTTTTTATTTACTTAAATACATAACTTCCTTAAAATCTGTTTTTCTTTTTCACAGTAAATAAAACTCATTTTTTTTTCCTCGCGCCGTTGAACTCGTTTTTAGTGTCGCTGAAAACGATTCTTCTTTCTCATCAATAAAGTTTCGTTCCGGACATAAGTTGCGTTAAATTATAACTGATGATACTTATTAACCTCCCCATGGTATTGGGATTTGACATAAAGTCGGTTTAAATTGGAGACCCCGCAAGAAACAAGCGTTATGGGGTGGGGTGTTTTAAAAATGGCTTAGTTCCGTCGGCATTCGTCTTTAATAGGCGCCAAGCAATAAACCCAGTCCTTTTAAACGAGTGGACAGGTGCTGCCTAAGTGTTCCTTGGAATTGAGCTGGGTACGAATGCCAGGTGGATCCAAAAGAATTTCCCTCTCAGCAAGAGTTTGCATTCACTCTTATATAGCTGAGTCACTGTCGATTGAGTACTCTCGGAATTCTGCATAAATTACACGGCTCGAAGATTTTATCCTTCGTCACAAGCACCTCCCCTTTAAAAGCGCCTTTGGTATCAAGATTTTATGAAGCAATTAGTTATGTTTTCAATTTATTTTCCTCTTTTAATGTTGATTTCATTTTCATTTCAGATTTTAATTACCAAATTATCTAATTGCATTTTTAACGTATATATATATATATATACGAAGAAAAACATGTCAAAGCATGAGGAGGACAAATAAATGAAGTAATACAAACTGATGGTGCATTTTCTGGGTGGAGGAGTGGTTCATGGTTGATTATCAATGCTTATCAAGCCTCCCTTACCACTTTCTCGTCGGTGACAATGTCCTCCCTAAGACGGAGGACTTCGAACGTCAGTGCCACGTTGAATATCAAGTGGGGTGACAGCCCTCCCTTGAGCGCTGAGGTCTTACAGAAGTCTAGCCCCAGCGCTCGCTCCAAACAATCTCAACAAAAACAAAAACAAAACTTGGCTGAGAAGGGGTTAAACCAAAAACTGAAAAAAAAGAAGTTCGAGTAAGAACTTGAACTTGTTGACCGGAAAAAATCCTTCGGATAAGTTCTGTAAATGATATCCAATTTGCAAACAATATCTCTATTTTTATTTTCTATTTTATTTTGTTTCTCTTCTTTATATAAAATTAATTATATAAATATTGCCATCGTTCTGTCTAATTTTTTCGGAATAAGTATTTAAATTTAAAATTGCAAAAATTCCTGCTAAAACTGAAGTCCCCTAAAATAATATTTCCCATATATACTCACTTATATTCAGGTCTTTAAGGTATAAGTTTATAAATTTCTAAAACTTTTAGAAGACAAAACTTTTATGAAAGTCAAACTAATAAGCTACACCAAGAATTATCTCCCTTGATCCAAACATTCGAACATACAAATATCGGATCATTATCATAATGAGCATAAAAGTAGAATCCAAATTGAACTGGAAACTGTTTTGATCTTTTAGTTTGAGCAATTCAACGCTATTGTACCAACAAAAATCACGCTACGATGTGGCAAAACAAAAATGTTATATTGTGTGACGTACATGACATACAGCATATGATGTGGGGTAACATACATCACAGTAACATACAAAAATGGAGTGATTATATTATAGTTGATAGTTTCTCTAAAACGAATGTCTTTAATATCACATAAAATACAAACCTAAAAGGGCCGAATCAATGTTTTTTTCTGTTTTTGTAAAATATAATATTATTTTCTCTTTTTGCAATTTCCACATCTAATTACAAATTAACTGATTGACCTCGGTTTAAAGCTTGCTTTTCAGATGAGAAATTTAAAGAATGTTTTTATTTTGATTTTCAATTTGTTCCAGATTCCACCTCCTCCCGATTCCACTCCAAAAGGACATTAGTCACATGATCAGCGTGTGAGTTGCCATCTTAATGAAACTGACAGTCATCTGAAAAAGAAATAACTAAAACCACGCAAAGCTCGAAACTCCTCTTCTTTGTGTTTGTGGCAAACACACATGGACAAGCTACGGCAAATATTTTAATGGCAAAGCATGTGTTCGATTTCTTTTATTTCAATTCCTTTACACACTCTCTCTTTCCTCCTCTCAACACCATTCACCCATGATTTCTAATATTCTTTTTTTCTAATTAAACCATTCATTTCTCCTTAATGTAGGCTTCTTTAAACACCGTTTGCTTAGAAAAGAGAAAGAAAAAATTCAATCATTTTTTTCTCTCTCTCTTGGCCCTTCCTGATGCCCTTGAGAGTTCTCTGTCTTTCGTGTAATTTTCTAGAATCTTATTTAAAGAAATGTATCCAATTATTGGCAAGGAATCATTGATTCATGGAATGCACACTCAGATACAAATTGATCTGAATGAAAAAAAAAAGCTTCACGTTAAATCAAACACGAATTAACAGCAGCAGCAGCAGCAGCAGCAGCAGCAGCAACAACAAACAAAAATTAACCAGATTGGGAAAATCGTATTAAATTATTTTCCCATTTATATTTTTCTCGCATTATTTTTTACGAAAGAGTCAGTTATATTAGTGTTATTACAGAAGTTACAAGATTATAATATAACTGGATGTCTTATAAACAAACTAATCAAAATAATTCAGTTCTCTTTTTTAACTCAGACGGCATCTGATTTTTTAATCCTAAAATAATGCATATTTTGACTTATTTATCAAATAATTGAGAGTTATATAATATATATATATATAATATATATATAATATATGTGTGTGTGTGTGTGTGTGTGTGTGTGTGTGTGTGTGTGTATTTTGTATTTTAGCAAGGTATTATTCAAGCAGGTTTTGTTATATACCGCGAAATATTTTTTGATGAGCTTTAAGTGTAGACTTTCAAGTATTATTATTGTTGATCGTATATCAGAGTAGAGACATGGTAGAGACAGTTTCTTATACTTTTTACCCAAGCATTTTCAACTAGGTCACTCGTTGTCCATAGGGGTTATTGATTGCAGTTGTTGTTTGTTTTTTGGTTCGTGTTTGACAAGATTTATTTCAGTTGTTGTGGTAGATGGTTTATTCAGTTGGGAGGTTTTATTGTAGGTAGGGGTGCTATGGTTTGTGCATTAGTTATTAAAGATGTTTAATATATTAGTACCGGTGTTGAATGCTATTTTATTTCAGTAAGTTTTTTATGCAAATTGCCTCAAGGATATATAGGCGTTTTTATTGTTATTTTTAGAGGATTTTAGTGTTGTCGGTGAGAATCCTCAGTATATCTAGTGAATTTGTCTGTGCTAATGTTATGTTTTGTAATTAGATGCTGTTTTATGACGCTTGTATCTGTAAATAGTGTGTAAAGCAACGGGGAGTGTGGCTGTAGTGTAGCCAATGTAGGTATTTATTTTTAAGTTGTTATTCGGGAGGCAGTCTCGAAATGGACATGTGAATTATTCACTTGCGTTGCTTTGGTTTGGTTTAGGAATATTTCAGCGAGAGTTTGTATCCTTTTTAATTAGGAGGTTTGAAGTTTTAAATTTAGTGTAGTAGATGCGAAGTTCTATTTGTTTAGTTGTTCAATAGGTTTAAAATTAATACCTACATTGGCCACATTACAGTCACGTCCCCATCGCTTTACATATCACCTTTCCGATACTAGCACTACACCCTCTGTGTGTCACTCAGAAATGTAATAAAGCAATGTTTGTTATCCTGTTCTTTTCCCTTTGGAAACTCTATAGATGATCTTATATCATCAATATGATCTAATTATATGTATACGCCTTTCTCATAGAACCAGATTATAAACTTATCATCCATATAACAAAGATCCTGGTATTCTTATTGGCTACGATTTGTATTTTATTATTAACTGAATTTCATCTTTATTGAACAAATTTACAACATCTATTTTGGAATAGACTTTTCGTTCTGTTGGTGGAGTTGAGTGTTTTTCAATTTGTTAGAGTTATTTACTACAGCTAGACCGTTGACTTCATTTAATACTCCTACTTGCCCAAAACATTTGTCAGCAAGCAAAAATACAATGTCAGTTTAGCTTTATAGTGTCTTTGGAGCTAACTATTCTTAGCGATATTAGGTTCAGGAGCTTTCACTTTTATAGTGTCTGTCTGTCTGTCTGTCTGTCTGTCTGTCTCTCTCTCTCTCTCTCTCTCTCTCTCTGAGTGTGGGTGTAAAGTTGAGAGAATTGCGTTCTCTGAAAATAAAGCTGCTGCAAAAAAAATATGCAAAAAAGGAGGAAAAGCATTTTTGAAAGGTACAATAGAAATTCTAAAGATCGCATAAATAATACACATAAATAATTATGCCAAAGAATTTATTGATAGAAACGTTATGATAATAATGGTAATAATCGTCTGGAAATATATAAAATAAATCCACTATCACCAAATTGAAGAAAATAAATGGATAATCTCCTTCATGTTTTTAAGAACTGAACAAGGCATGTCTATTTGCAATGTATATAAGACTGCACTGACTCACTCGATATACTGTATTTTTTTCTTCTCAAAAGAGAACAACTGATTTTTATGCTATCCATTATCACGGAAATTATCATTCAACACACACACTCACATTGACACACACACAGACACACACACACAAACAAATACACACAGAGACATAGAATTTCAACTCATCGTTTTTAGTTCTCCGTTTTTATCCAGTTTTATTTTGCTCCGTGTGATTTAATGGTTAGGAAGATAGCTCAGCTGATTAGGAAATTATATTCTCTGTAAATCCTCCATAATTCTGGCCTTGTACCATAGGCACGCTTCGTAAATGAATAAATGTCTGATTATTACCAACTGGTGATAAATCAATATTATAATGATTTATTTTGTATATGTATGCTCTACTACAATACACCAGAAATGACATACCGTAGCAATATTTTTTAGAGCAATAATATTAAATACTGTAACTTAGAGAATAGAAATATCCAATGTGCAGTTCAATAATAATAATAATAATAATAATAATAATCCCAACAGACAACATCACTGAACTAAATAACCTTATTTATACAGGAAGAAAATTAGTTTGTGATAAATTTGGAGTACTCCTACAGAACCAAAACAGAAACACAAAAACTGGTTGGGAGTTCAGACTAGAAAGACAAATAAAGAAACTACGAAAACAAACGAAAATGTTAAAGGGAAAAAACGCAAATACACAATCGACTAAAACAATTTTTAAAAGGTCATAGCAAATTAAAATGGAAGGAATAAATCAAAAGATATTTACCATAGAATGAAGATTCAAATGATGCCGACAGAACCAAGCAATACAAATATAACGTTCCGAAACAAAGAAAAGAAATCTTACCAACAAACAGGCACAATAGAAACAAAACTTTTTTGAGTAGAATACGGTAAAAAAGAACTCAACAAAAATCCAAGTGACATAAGAAAGGAAGTGAAAGGACTCGAACAAGGTCCTGTTCTGTCCCTGTCAAACAGTTCCGTCCCACCGTCGGTTGTTGGTTAGGATTGATAGGTACGACGTCGGTCTTTGATATGGTCAATTCCCTCTCCGCTTACGTTGAGCTGATTTGATCCGGAAAGACAAGTAGATAAAAATTTAGTCAATTCCAATTTACTATAATTCACATTTATTAGTTTCAACCTAATACGGGTGGTGTTAGAAAACGTCCACCCTTTCTCCTACCCCGGCCTACCTCTCTCAAAATTTCCAGGTAAGTTTTTCTTCAAGTGCAGGTAGCCAATGCCTTTCATTGTCATAATCGCCAAGAAAGTAGCAAATTGGAAAACAACGGGATATGATGGTATAAAAATCCATCATGGAAGATTGGCCCAACAACTGATTGGATGAACAAACATACCCGAATGGATAACAAAAGGAGTTATTCCTTTTGTCATCCATTCGGGTATGTTTGTATCCGAATTCAGAAAGACCCACAAAATGGAAACATACCTGATAACTTGTCGATCGATTATGTGAAAAATTCTAAGTACACTAATCAAAGACGAAATATATATCACTTAATTGGTGCAAACTATTTCCAGAAGAACAGAAAGGATGCCGCAGTGGAAAAAGATGAACATATGGCTTACTTTATAGTGACAAAAAACAACCTTAAAGAGGTTAAAACTAGAGCAAACATTTCGCAATGTCATGGATCGACTACAAAAGGGCATGTGACATAGTCTCGCATACTTAGATTATAGAATGTATAAAAATATCCAACAAGATCGAAAACCTCATCAAAAACTGGGAAATTCCATTAAGAACAGGAAGGCATTCTCTGGCAGAAGAAAAATTCAGAGACATTTTCCTAATCACCACTTCTATTTGTTATAACAATGATGCTACTCAACTATATACTTGAAAAATGTACAGGAATCTACAAATTCACTGAATCACAATATTAAACCTTATGTACATGGATGATATTTAAAAAAATTCAAAAAATGAAAACGAACTTGTGCAAACCATGATAATATACAGCCAGTGTATATGAATGGAATTCAGTATGGAAAAGTGTGCCATGCTAGTGATGAAAAACGGGGGAATATAAACAATGAACAGAATACAACTACCAACCCAAGAAAATATATGAACACTTCGAGAGAAGTAAAATTACAAATAAAAGAGAACATCAAACAGAGATGAAAGAATAACTCAGAAGAATAAGAAAATGTTGCAGAAACCTTATCAAGGGAATAAATACTTAGTCCGTCTCCATTGTAAGATATTTTGGACCATTCTTAAAATGGACAAGACAGGAACTCCAACAGATAGACAAAAAGACGAGAAAATTAAAAACTTTGCACAAGGCATTACACTGGAGAGATGATAGAGACAGGCAATGTGTATCTAGAAGGGAAGGTGGAAGAGATTAGGCCAATCTAATGACTCAAGGAATACACAAAAAGAGCAATAAAGGGTTTATTACGGTAGCCAATAACATCAGCTGTGACATATGGATATGCAGAAAAACAACAAAAATAAGGAAACAGAAATGGGAAGAAAAACAATCATATAGATACTTAAAACAACATATTGGGGAGATTGCACATGAAAAGACCTGGACATGGTTAAGAAAAGGAAATCTCAAGGGAGAAACCAAGTCACTCATATTTGCTGTGCAAAAATGCCTATGAGAACAAACTATATCGAAACAAAAATAGATAAGACACAAGAAAACAGCAAATGTAGGATGTGTGGAGAGAGAGATAAGACGGTCAACTATGTACTAAGTGAATGCAGTAAACTAGCTCAATGAGACTTCAAGTTATGCCAACTAGTTTAGAAAGGTGGTGCACTGAAAATTGTACAAGAAAATTAATTTTCACCATACAATTAAATGATATATGCATAAACCAGTGTACACCATAATCCACTGGTCGACTTTGTTCCATTCATTCATATCAAACTGAACTCCATGAACAACTTCATAAATGCAAGGGAACTGGATGATTATGAATTCCTATATCTAAATGTAAAATTTGGTGTAGAAAAAATTAACTCAAAACTGAAAGCAAGCATTTTCATTCGACTCAGGATTAGAGAATTAACATATGATAGCAATTCACTTGAATTGGTAGCATTTATGTTTATTGTACTTGAGTTTCATACAGCTGATTTGATAAACAGTGTCTGAAGGAATGGGAACTGGGATATCACATAAAATGCACTTCTTGTATTCTCACGTCTATCATTTCAATTGATCTATTAACCGTAAGTGATGAGCATTGGCAGAGGTTTCACTGGGACGTGTCTGAGAGGGAAACGTGATATCAAGTCCGGTTGAACCCTAACATGATGGAAGATAACTACTGTCTCCAATATACGAACACTAATTCTATGCATAAATGGAAAGTGTTTTAAACATTTTGGAAAATATCAGAAATAAAGTATTCTATATTCATTAGTTTTTTCTTCATCGTCATCTAAATTCTCCTTAAATATAGATATACAATTTATGCAACCGGTCTAGGAGAATGAAAAACTCTGAATTCAAAACCAGAGGGCGCAGGACTAGCAATTTCACCAGATATGAGATGTAGTGCAGAGGTAGCTTCATGAAGAAAATAATAAAAAAAAGTATATGAGTTGCTCCAAAAAGTAATGCCTCCTATTTATTTCTACTGAAATTACAGCGAATACAGAGGAGCAATTACACATGGTTTTTCATGTACATTTTTAGCAGCAAAAAACTATTCTTCGATGTAGTCATCATCATTGGTTTTGCATTCTCCTCGGTGATGGAAAAGAAACAGCATGCTGCACTTCTAAAAGAAAAAGCACCTGTGAAGATTACACGCTTTTCATAGCAGCAATGATGATGCAATTATTAGTTGTTCCCGTAGTCTATCTTTATCAGCCTGATTTCCAAGGATGAACTAATTGAAGTACCCTTCCTTTCCTGTGTTTACTGTTGTTATGTATGTGGCTTGTTATTCACATCATTGTCACTTGTCTACTGAAACACGTTTGCCTAACTATGCTCTCATCCACAGTTTAGTCTCCGACAATCGTTGATTAATGTCAATTTTTCCCCATGAAGAAATTCAATAATACAACTCTGCTTTCATGTCAGACGTCATTTTGCCAGACTGTCAGTTTTTAAGTGGAGTTTAGTTAGAACGATTGCCATAAAGAGTCCAACATCTTTTACTTTGTACCCATAATTGGAAATGAGATGGATCAATGTCTTTCTAAAGGGCTAGTGTGAAGTGAAGCATAAATAATCTCATTCAGGAGTTGAACTCGAATTACACTCACCTGCAGCTCTCATAAGGAGAAAAATGTGTTATTGTTGAAAATGTTCAAACGTTACTGCCATACCACTACATACGATTCTGACATTACGTGCTAAATATGATAAAATATGCGATATTACTTTTGAAGTAAGCTTCTTACATGCGTGTAAAGTATAGCCCATAAAGGTGTGAAAAAATAATATTTTGTAGCTGAAAATATGCTCTATTGTTGTGTTGTCGGTATCTGTTGTGGTTTTATCGAAATATACAGGAGGAATTCTTTTTGAAACGTCTATCCTATTATTAATTTGATATTATCCTTGAACATAAATATGCTCTCTACTAACATATTATTAGTATATAGTTATGAGTCGATCTAAAAGAACAATTTTGGAACTGGCGTACTTGATTTGTCAGGGCAGTAGACATTTTTTTAATCTTATCATGTGAAGAGTGTTATTGCACAATTCAATTGCCGGAAAAAAGTCCTGGAAAAGCAATAAAGTGAATCGTTTGTCTGCAGATAAAATGAAAACGTCCATTCAATGAAAGTGACTATGACAAATAGCAGACAAATATTAGAAGAACCAATGGCAAAAGCGAATTTGGCATCTTTTCCAGTTCCCACTTATTTATCTCTTGTCTGTTGGAATCTTCTTATTAGAAATTCTAATACAAAACATTTATTAAAAACCAGCAAACACAAAAACTACAAAACTAATCATGAAAATTGTTTTCCTGCAAATAAGAAAGGCGTTATTTGACTTGCCAACCCCATTCATGTTCGTAGAGAAAAGAAAAAAATACTGCTTATCTTCCTTTCAGGCATTTTTATATGTATTTAGCAGAAATTCAATTCTATCCTCTGGGTAGTTTGTTAGGAATTGAATTATTTTCATATTTATGTCGATATTTTTGTATCTTGAAGAGTCGAAAATGACGAAAGAATCGGATAAATTTCAATGCAGATTGCTATTGTCATTTACATCGTTGGACTTCATCTGAAGATCACGGTCAATTAACAAATCCGTGTCAAAAGCAGCTGAAAAAAAAGCGTTGAGTTGCGAAAAACTAAATCGAAGCAGAATCGGGTCGCTCTAACCAACAGCTGGAAGGCCGAAAAAGAAAAGATTTAGATAAGCAATGAAGAAGAGTGAAGATAAAAAAATAAATAAATAAGTGTTCGTAAATATGATTATGTTCACTCAGAATGGTTGCCGCTCGTGTGATATTGTTTCATATATTTATAAATAATTTCAGATTTCTCTTGATTTGATGTGTCGTGGTTATTGAATTGTGCCTTGTATCAAAGGTGGAAGGGTGAAAGAATGGCGAAAGGAAAAACAATAGGAAGAAAGGATTTCAAATCACGCGATTAAATGATTGATTGAACAAGTGAATGGTGGTGGCTATAGCGACGGCAAGCATCCAACTGGTAAAGTTATCAACATGGACAAACTTAATTCATCACCGGTGCAAGGCCGGACATGACGTCGTTGCTTAATGGGATCATCTCAAAAGTTCGCCTGCATGCAGACGCAATTTTCGTGGTACAAATGTCAGACGGCATCTTCATTTGTTTCGACCTTCCCCTTCGTCAGAACCATTATCATTTTTATTGCTTTCCAAAACAAACCTCTCTCTCTCTCTCTCTCTCTCTCTCTCTCTCTCTCTCTCTCTCTCTCTCTCTCTCTCTCTCTCTCTCTCCAAAAAAACAATGAAAAACAAAAGAACCTTTAATTTCGAAGGTTAACCATTTGATTTGCACTCATCGCGTGGAATACTTAATTTTATGATCTATTATAAAACTTGAAGAATATTGCTGCAAAATAATAACAATAAATTCCTAATAATAATTGTCTACTTAACAAAAAAGGCAATATATTGAATAAATAAAACTACATCAATAAAGTAAAACAAGTATGTTGCACTTAAATAACCAGATTTAAAAGGGAAATGATTCTTCTCTTGTAACGTTTAAGATTGGATATATCTTTAGAAATAAATCTCAAAAATTGGAACTATGGGAGCGCCAAATCGAATAAATCTTCTATCAACTAAGTGATGCCGTTAATTGAGTATATTCTATTCACTTAAGGAACAGAAATGTTAGTTGTTATTTAAGATGACAATGAAATAACTAAAATAGCAACAAAGAAAATAGTATAATCAACTTCAACATTTTGTACCGATTTTGATGATTTATGAATAGGAATGATGACGTCACCCATCCAAAATATGAATAAAGGGTTAAACTTTTCCAAGTGCTCACAGCTGTATAATAGCTAGTAAGAATTCTGATCCAGATGACGAGTATTTGTCTGAGTAGCAAGTGTCGGTCTTCTCAAGTATTTCATTATTATAAGAATACACACTAGCACAAATGACAGATTCTCGGCGGGTAAATGACGTCAACAAATCAAAGTAGTAAAAGGCGGAAAATGTGATTCTTTTGTTATTTCTTAACACACACACACACACACTCTCTCTCTCTCTCTCTCTCTCTCTCTCTCTCTCTCTCTCTCTCTCGCACACACACACACACTCTCTCTCTCTCTCTCTCTCTCTCTCTCTCTCTCTCTCTCTCTCTCTCTCTCTCTCTCACACACACACACACATCTCTCTCTCTCTCTCTCTCTCTCTCTCTCTCTCTCTCTCTCTCTCTCTCTCTCTCTCTCTCTCTCTCTCTCTCTCTCTCTCTCTCTCTCTCTCTCTCTCTCTCTCTCTCTCTCTCTCTCTCTCTCTCGCACACACACAAACACGCACAATGTTTACATTCCTTATCTTACTTTATCTCTTCATTTTATGTCTATGAGCCATTCAGAGTTGAATTTTCATCGAAAATGTTTACAACAATCAACAGTGGAAAATTTTTTAAAAAGCAGATTATATTCAATTATTAATATTTGGGGGTAAAATCAATGCTTATTTTCTGTTGTATTCTAGTCTTGCATAGATTTTTCAGGTTCTTTACACTACCTGTTGTTATTAAGATGTTACCCACGAATGTATTGAACAGAGTAATTGCTACTTCATGAGGTTAAAGAATTATTTACTTCGCAGCCATATTTTCTCATGAATTATTATTTTCCTTCCTTGCCATATTATTTGGACTTTACTTATTCTACCATCATCAGAACACTACTTTATTCTTTTCTATCACCCCAAAATATTTTCAAATGAAAAATGAAAAAAAGTTTAATGACCAAACGTTGGCAGATGTGTGTGTGTGCGTGTGTGAGTGTGTGTGTGTGGGGGGGGGAAGATTATTGATATTGAGGCTGTATTTACGAAGACAGAAAGGAACAATAGAGTCGAATTCAGCAACTTATTGCAGCGAGATTTCACTTAATCGAATCACCTATGAATCTCCGTTCTAAAACGTCTTTTTCTTTAAATGCTCGATATTAAATCTTACCTTACTGATACATCTTTAATTTAGAAAACAAGAACGTGTCACAAGTTTGGTAAATAGGAAATGGTTTTTTACAAAAAAAATTAACAAAATTATCGTGACTGTAGAATCGTGAATTGGTTCCATATGCCCAAAGTCCACACGTCTAGATTAAATTACATTTCTTTATATACATCTTCATTTGAATTTTAAATATAAGAATATTCAGTCTATATATTTTTATTTCACCTTATATATATATATATATATATATATAATATATATATATATATATATATATATATATATATAATAAATGAGTATAAATATAGGAGACTATTTATAAATAAATCAGTCAAATATAGGAGAATATTTAATTGCTACATTTCTAAGCGGAAATGAATTCACTAGAGTCCTCAAACTTTTATAAACAAAGCGAGGGTTAGCTACACGCCAGAACGGTGAATTTTATAATTAAATCCCTATTTAGAGAACTCAACCAAAGTGGGAGTATATATATAATAAATAAGTAATCCACAGACACGTGTTTCGAGGTTTCATCTCTCATCAGTGTGGTTATACCTTAACAGCTACCCTGGCCGGATTTGAGACCCGAATGAACTTTCGTTTGCCATATATATATATATATATATATATATATATATATATATATATATATATATACGTGTTGCCCAGGCTAAAAATAACTTGGTTTTTAATGAGGCATAATTGCCATACAAAAATAGGATCTTTATTCAATAATCAAGGTGAATTGTTCCCACTCAGTTTGCAATTGTTCAAGAAAATCAATAGTGATTGCTCCTATGATGTTCCAGCATGACCTTATTTACTCACTGCTGCAAAAGAACCCTTTTCTTTAGCGGAGGGTCAGTATGTTTCCATTCCATGGACTATCTTTTTGACTCGGGTTGGAGTTGTCCATTTACGCATAACTTGATTCTCTGTACACATCTCACATTTTTCTGTGAATTTCTCATAGTTTATACTTCTCAGCTACTTTGTTTAATGACAAACCTCTGTTCAAGCCTTCGCCATTCTGCTTGATTTGCCACCATTTTAATAGCATCTAAACAAATATTTTAGGGGGATTAAAATAATTTTTACTATAAACTAATCTTAAACAATGCAGAGTATAAATTTAGGAAAAAGAATTCTGAAAAATAATGTTGTCTTTTAGCAAACAATTCCCCTTATTCATTGAATTGACCTATAGTATGAGATTCGATATAAAAATGCTTTTGTATTCTTGGAGAAAATGATTTTCCATTACATTTATAAAAATATATCTAGCATTCTCTGCGTTATATTCATTTATACACGTAAATAATTAAGTATAGAATTTATATTGAGCATGTTTCTGTTATATCCACACCGTAAGTTAAACCATTTCCTGTAAATACTTGCATCACTCACACCCACACTCAAACACACTCACACTCACACTCACACACACATATACACACACACTCTTTTCTTCTTTCGTTCATATCTTCATATCTCTCTCTCTCTCTCTCTCCCTCTCTCTCTCTCTCTCTCTCTCTCCCTCTCTCTCTCTCTCGGTCTCTCTCACTTTCTCTGTTTCTCTCTCTCTGTCTCTGTCTGTCTGTCTGTCTGTCTGTTATTCTCTCTGTGTCTGTCTTTCTCTCTCCTCTGTCTCTGTCTCTGTCTGTCTATCTGTCTGTCTGTCTGTCTGTCTGTCTCTGTCTCTGTCTCTGTCTCTGTCTCTCTCTCTCTCTCTCTCTCTCTCTCTCTCTCTCTCTCTCTCTCTCTCTCTCTCTCTCAACACCTTTATCTTTTTATCTTTTTCATTTTTATCCATTTTTATCTTTCTCTCACTACACATAATAAAAGATCTGACATGCATATTCCCGCGTATCAGCTGCTGTGGCAAATTATCTTTTATATTTTCATCCTATTTTTCTGCACTCTTAAATTAATGATAAAAACTACTGAAATAATTGTGGCTGGAGTTGTTCGATTTCATTCACCTTTTTCCGCTTTGTATTATTACGTAGCCGATATAAAATTCAGTTCTTTCTAAACTATAATGCTTATAAAAAGTACTGCTTATTAGTACAATTCTTTTATCTTTTCAAGATTGCAGCGTCTATTAAGTGTGATTCAAATTATCATACTAGTTTGGTAAAACTAATGCGAGATCTCGTTTCCAGTTTCTTTGATGGATTGTGTATAATATCTAGAAGGATATTGTCTTATTTTAATTCAAATGATATTCAGAAATGCCCCATTCATAAACACAATGCATGGCTAAATGTATGTCTTGTTATATTGCTTTTCAAATACTTATAAGCAACACTATATATATATATATATATATATATATATATATATATATATATATATATATATATATATATATATATATATGGGAAGTAAATACACAAGCGATGTGTTTTGATATGGCTTTTTTAGCCGACAATTTTTGGGAGAATATGGGCTTAATTGAAGTCGTACCTAAGTTTGAAAGTTAATTAATAATAATTAATTAGGCGGGCATACCTATATAAATGTAAGGCTAAACAAATCGAGAAAAATCAATCTCTGATGTACATTTCGGCCTATTAGGCCTCATCAGCAGAGCTATAGATAGGAAGAGTGCGTGACTCGAACCCCGACAGTCACGCACAAGGCGGTCTTCCTATCTATAGCTCTGCTGATGAGGCCTAATAGGCCGAAATGTACATACAGAGATTGATTTTTCTCGATTTGTTTAGCCTTACATTTATATAGGTATGCCTATATATATATATATATATATATATATAATATATATATATATATATATATATATTATGGACTCTCTCGTCGATTTTCGACGCATGAGCGTTCACAAACACACACACACACACACACACACACACACATATATATATAGGTTAAATTATTATTATTGTTGGAGAATTGATTATAGAGGGCTCAATTACTTATGTAAGAGCTTTATTTATTTATATTATTTATTTATAATTAATTATTAATTATAAATAAATATATATATATAAATATAATATATATAATATATATATATATATATATATATATATATATGTATATATATATATATATATATATATATATATATATATATATATTGTGAGTACATTTATGATATTATGATTTTAAAGTCTCCGCCGGTTAACGATCCCTGTGAACAGATTATTGGAATCTTCCATACGACATTTTTGGTGGAGTACATTAGAACATCAGAATTGATATTATGAATACGACTTCATGTATATTACAAGAATGTGTTGATAGAGACATTACTTTTCTACCTCACCAGAATAGGACCACATAGGATCACGTAGAAATAAACCAATGTTTTGTTGAGCTTGACTGATAATCATCCTGATTATTCAAGGGTGAGTATAATGGTTTTCATCAATTTGTGGAGCGATAAGAATATAATGCATTTACACAACCACTCTGATCGAGAAGGATGTGACACAATAGTATTCTTAAGTGGATTTTTTTCTTCTATACAGGTTGCCTAACATAGCTTAAAGAGTCCAGAGTGTCCTACTATTTACCCATGACTGGAAGGAGAATATTTTGATTCATACCTTTCCCGACGGTGAAATACAAACAGCCTCGTCCAGATTTTGAACCCGGTTATTCATGTCGATTTCCTGTGACGATAACCATTACACAACGAGCAAAACACTGATATCGATTGATATGAATGCAGGAAATATCAATATATTACGTATATGTAAATGTGTATAAAATAGAAATTAAATTGGTTACCTCTGTAGATAAACAATTTCTTAAAATGAGTTTTATTTCAAATTTTGAACTGTCTGTTTGCATTAATGCCATTAGGAAAGGCATGAATCCATCTCTTCATCATTTTGTTATGGTTCAGTAATTAAACTCTTTCGCTCTCTGGCTAGTCAAACTGGTTGAGGAGAAAAGAAAACTCTGTATTTAAAACAAAAGAGGGTGTGACTAACCCTATATAAACTTACTAGCAACTGAAACTGCAGTACCATTTATGACGTAGCTGGGTTCCTACACACCCCAATGAGAGTCTACAGGATATATATATATATATATATATATATATATATATATATATACGATGTTAAAAGTCCCCGTATGCTTCTTTAATAGATGATGGGAAGACTCGTTGGTTACAAGCATGGAAAAGTAAAAAAAAAAATGTAGACGCGAGGCAATAAAAAAACAAAAAAGACGCCAAGTGTCCGTTCGACAGACACGTGGTCTCATTGAACAAGACATTAAAGTAAAAAAGAAATAAAAAAACAGTCGTTCAACATATTTTTTAATGTGTCCTAAATATCAAAATTAAAAGTAAAAGTAGAATTCATTATTTTGAATTTTTATATTTTACTTTTCCATGTTTTTAATACAAGGCTTCCCACACACACACACACACACACACACACACACACACACACACACACACACACACATATATATATATATATATATTATATATATATATATATATATGTATATATAAATTATATATTATATATATATTACATATAATATTTCTGCTAAGATAATTCTCTTTTATGATATTCTGATGAGATATTATAAACAGAGAATTTACACGCATATCTAGATAAATCTACATTACGCATATCTGGTGATTCATGAAGGTTACATCAACTTATGTAGATATATGCCATTTTATTACCGTTATCAGAATGACAATAAAATTGCAACAAAACTTTGTAAAGATGCTTTTGAAAAGCCCATTCATTTATCTAAATTTACAGTTATCTTCCTATCTATGTATAGGCACATGAACTAATTTGAATTTATAAGATGTTTCTTTCTGTAGATCTATGTGTTCATTTGTGTGTATGGATAAAAGATGAAAAATGAGTCTCGACATTTTAAGCTGATAAGTGAACGGAATATCCGACGGCTGCTGTGAAGGCCTGAGCACTTGATTGATGTTCACTTCTGACGCCAAAAGCAATAGGACAGTCCTTGCCCAGCCCTGTGTGTATCTTGATTCCTACAACCACCAATGAGAATATCGTTATGACGACCTTGCAAAAAAAAAAGGAGGAAAAAAGAGAAAGCTGTGCATTTATTATATCAAGTTGCAAGCAATTTCCTGGCGAGAATCCCATGACCGCTCGCTGTATACGGTATCAATGAGAAACTTACTGTGCCGAATAAGCTACTGAGTTGGTTTTGTGCAGTAATGAACAAATCTGATGAGTTCTACAATTCCAAGTTATCGTCAAAAGGTTTCTACTTGGTGTGTCAGAATTACATGCCAAGAGGCAATCAATCATGTGCTTCTTATTCTGAAATATGACATGAAGCTTTAACTCAAAGTAAGCAAAATAGTCATGCTAGATTAATTCAACAGCAAAAAGACAGCAAATTAAAGTTGGGAGGTATAGATTAGTCACAAGTTCTGTTTATATGATTGGTGTTTCTTGTCAGGATTATCAGTCAAATGATTCTCTGACTATTACTCATAACCAACATCTAATTCTTACACGCTATAATAGAAATTAATTGCCATAAGTATTATTAAAGTCTCTTCTTCAAAATCTTCAAACTCAATAGGTTGTTGTTGTTGTTGTTGTTGTTGTTTCAAATAAACTATTTCAATTTCACTGTGGCCTTTTCAAGTCATATCTCTTCGTTTCTCAATTTGATAATTGGGAACTTTTTGTCGACCCTTCTCTCTAGATGATTAAACAGTTTGATATAGATCTACAAAATGCGATATGCCTACCTATATACAGAATGTTTCGATCCTCATGGGGAATGGGTTTGAAGTTCTTATGGAGGAGGGTATCAAATAATAAACAATAATCTCCAGAAAGCCAATCTGATGAAAGAAGTATGGAACTTGAATTTTCAAAATTTAAATTCTCTAAACCTAAGCAAAATAAAAATAAAATAACGAGCTATTCACCTGATTAAATTTATTATTAAGTACAAATTAATATTTAGATTAAAGGTATTTCTTTAATCTGAAA
>CM042158.1:82288392-82343392 GCA_023376005.1 Doryteuthis pealeii | reverse complement strand
GCACACAATGAATATATTACAAGTGAAATGGGAGGAGGTAGAGTGTAATTCTTTCAAATTTCATGTGGATTTTATGGAGGTAATTTCATGGTTGAATGGAGACACAACTAATACAAAACTATAGTAAAAACAAATACTGTTGGCATGTTTTCCTTCTACTCTTGAGAAAAGAGTGCGAGAAAAGTCTAAATATTTCTTGTTACTATTCCTACAACTCCATTCGTCGTGCCACCTACTATTGAATAGATCCATTCCTCTAAAACGTATAAACTATTTGTATGATGAACACGCCATTAATCAGCAAATGAAACTGCATTTACCATTATACAATTGTGTTAATGTTAAGCAATAATGATGATGACGTGGAAATGACTTTTAACAATTAAACATTTAAGTTATTTTAAAAACGAAATGAAAATAAATATATGCACATACATATGGAATCCATCATGGTGTAAGGGTTAGCAGATCATTACTAGTGAGATTGATTCTCACGAGGTGCTCCAAACTGCTGACTTTGAGGCAAATTAAGCTAAGCTTAGTAAACGATTACCTAATGTGCTCCCCCATGATATAATGCTTAAGAAATTAGAAAAATATACCATTATAAATGAGTTTGATTCACACTGGGTGCCGAGACTCCTAACCTGCCTTATATGAACTAAGCTAATAATTAACAGTTATTAACAACCCGATCTCAACTAGGGAATTCTATTATCTCATATCTTGTCTTATGATCGGAGTCTGATTGTTTGCAAACTTTTCACCAGGATCAGAATTATGCACTTGTATCATTTCTAAAGTACACTTAATAAATACCTATATGTAAATACTTACATTCTTTGGGAAATCTAATCTTCCCAAATAAATAAACAACTAATATTGTTATACCCAAAAAGAGAACATTAAGAATAATAATTAATAAAGTATTATAGAATTTGACAAAATGGGATATAGGTTTAAAAAATAAAAAAAATATATTTACACTCAGATAAAGCCATTTATTATTTGCCTAAAATCAAATATGGAATAGCTTTGAATTCTACTGTATTGGGTTAAGCTTAAAATAAATCTTTTTTACCATTGAACCACGAAAAAGAATTACTGTAAAGATTTCTAAATAGAAACAAAAAATATAAAGAATAGAAACATCTTTTAAAGTAATTTATACGCCACTTCTTAGGGGATGTTTATTTCTTGGTTGAAGTCAGTTTTAAGTTTGCAATGAAATTCCTTCAACAAGGAAATAAAATATCGATTATTGTTTATTTATAGAAAGAAGAAGAAGAAGAAGAAGAAGAAGAAGAAGAAGAAGAAGAAGAAGAAGAAGAAGAAGAAGAAGAAGAAGAAGAAGAAGAAGAAGAAGAAGAAGATTAATACAAGGCACACGCTCAAAAGAATATTACCAGCATCTGATCTTATTTTCTGAGGCCAAATCAATTACTATATTTTAGATAACACATTTTTCTTTTAACTTCAAAACTAATTCATGTGAAGAAAATTATAAAATTGGTTTTCCCTTCGATAAAATATTTTCTACTGAAATATTGGCTTCTTGTCAACGTAATTACATTTTTGGTTGCAATCTGAATTGAATGGCATTAGTATCAAAGCTTTCAAATTTTTCGTAATATTTTTTCTTCTCACACAGATTATTTCAATGACTTTTATGTAATAATTTTACAATCATATTGATCCGACTGAATAATATGACAGTTTTATTTCCTAATTTACTAGTTATCGTTTTTAAATACAAAACAATCTATTATACTAGAACTTTAGTAAAACCTTCAGAAAATAATGGACAAATTTCAATGATTGGGAAAAAAACATAGAGATTATACGTATGTTTTATGAGCATTCACTAACAAAATGACGATATTATCAACGTATGGATCGGCACTTATGTCAAAGATCAAAGTGTAATATCTGTGAATTCCGCTTAAAATCAAAGTGTCACTATAGGTAAAAGGATAAATAACACTGGTCGACATTTTTTCCAACGCAAATGTTATTGGGCAATGGATACATGTTACTACTTTTTCACGTTTAATTTTACCCCAACAAATGATGTTTTCACATCACAGATCATTTCTATTTTGCTTAAAATACGCCAATATACCCATGTAACTGTGATATGCCAAAGTCAAGTAGAACCATTCTTAAACATTTTCCGGTTAGATTAAGAAAAAAAATATCCCAAAACTTAGATTATGCATTTTCAGTTCAGAATAAGTTTTCAGAAAAATCTTACACAAAATTAAATTAAGGCGAACATGGGACATCAGTTTTTTAATCAAAGCAATGAAGATACAAAGCAATTAGAAATACATTCATTTTTGTCCATCCAAAGGTATAAATCGTCTCTTCTTGGAAACTCGGTATAAATCGTCTCTTCTTGGAAACTCTACGATGCTTTTGAAAAGGCTGACCTCTTTTGATACTCCAGAAGAAATGAGCCATCATGTAAATATCCCATCTGCCTTTGTATCTTTCTTCCATTCCCTTAAGATCCTGATGAAACTAGAATGAACAAGATTATTGGGAAACCGATCGAGGTGATTAAACAGAAAGGAAATCTTGATACTCATGTTGCCCCTAGTAGTTGAAAGGCCATGAAAAGCCTTCCCTCCATCCCTCTGTAGTTCTGTGCCCGTATTGACCCAAGAAAATTGCGGACAAAATCTACAGATGTGTCCCACGCCTCTTTTTCTTCATCTTTCATTGAGGATTTGACATTTTTATCATTTATCATTTTTATAATTTGAGGACCGTAAAAATACCAGTTTTAGTTTCTCCTCACTGAGGCATAGAAAGACACTTAGATATCTGAAATAGTCACCTCCATTGTAAAGAGTTTAAACAAATTGTTTCATCAGGCCAAACAGATGGGATCTGGACTGTTTTTACAACTTCGTCTACTACCTATTATTTCAGTTAAATCTGAAAAATAAGATTGTTATCAGATTACTAACAAAAAGATTTCTCAAAGCAAATGTGGTAACTATATCGCCTACTTGTTAAATTTTATCCCCATGAAGTAATAATTTTGATGACTACAGAAGCCCATAAGGGCATACCAAAAAGAGATCAAATCACTTTTTAGTTGTGTTAATAGACATCAGGATGTCAAACTGCACTTTATAAATTTATGGTTAGACAAGATGTGGTGGTGTTAGGAATAGTTAGAAAAAGTGCTTAGTTGGCTATGCCTATATTGTTTAAGCGCTGATTAAAAAAATTATAATCTTGGTAGTCTCAAATACACTCACCTAACACCCTAACAACACTCTTTTATCGATGTTCCTGTGCATGTTATACAGAGACTGCATGACAATACCAGACCTCTGTAAATTCAATTGATATGATAAAATCTTAGGTAGGTTACAGGCTTAGAGTGAATACTACTAATAAAACTAAACGCTGTTTTCGACTAATTTCTGAAGGGATTTTTTATGAAAATTAGGGAAGAAACAGAAATTCCAACGTTTTAACAAGCTAAGGACATTGACGAAACAAGGATATTTTCCAGTGAGATATCTCTCATAAAATCAAACATTTTCAGGTCAGCTAATCTGAACTGAAATAGCTTAGTTTTCATTTTGAAAGTTATTTGTATATTTTTGTCTTGAATGATAAATCATTTTAACATAAAACAAAATATTTCAACTATATCACTCGAATATTTAAGCATATTTTTGTGAATTATCTTTACTGACAAAACGTCATGTGATGAGACAAAATGGAATTGATTTTCAGATTCAACGTGAAAACAGCACAGAATCATGTGCCCATTGCCCCGAAACATTTGGGTTGGAAGAAAATGTCAACCAGTATAATTCCCGACTTAATTATGTATTTTTATACGGGATGCGTTAAGAAAAATATTATTTTCTTAATAGTATTAGCGCTGTGTGAAATGCTACCAGTTTTGGTTTAATTATGGGTAGTATTTATTTGAATCAATCGCTCAGCTGTCCAGAATAATAATAGTCCATAATTAGGGAATTTCTTTCAATTTTGAATGAAACCGGCTTTTGGTACTTTTAGGAATGGCACAGTTCGCTTGTTTTATGTTATCATAAAATGACCAATTTTTATCGTCCGTCAGAATTTGTCGCAAAATCAGTTTATTAAATTATTAATCAGCAATTAAAGCAAATGATTTTAAACATTTTCAGTAAGTTGAATTTGTTCTAAGTTTGTATAACGTTGATTATACTTAATCAATGTATCAATTTAACCTATATTACTCTCGCTAGTCTTCCTGACCGTGCAGCATTGTTCAGCAAAGAATTTCCGGCACAAACCGATACAAACGATTTTTTACATGTTCGATTATTCACAGTACCTTCTGCATTAAGTGGTTAATGTCTTGTTTGTCTGAATTGGATTTTTAGTTTTATTAAAAACATTTTTTAAATATAAGGTGCTGAAAAATGTTTCTTATCCCTTTAATTGTGATTAGAAGAATTTTGAGTTGTTTCTGTAATTTGTGGATTAAATGATCTTTGACAAAATCCAAAAATCAAATCCATAGATAAGCATCTGAGATACATGACTGATGTGTGTGTGTGTGTGTGTATGTGTGTATGTGTGTGTGTGTGTGCGTGTTGGTGCGTGTGTGTGCGTGAGTGTGTGTGTCAGCAAATTCTTACCAATTCATGTTTCAACAAGCAAACAACCCAAGGACGATTCATTGCAAAAACAAAAAGATGCCTTTGTTTATGTAAGATTTCGAAAAAATGATGAATAGAAATCACAGCACGATAAAAATGCTCTAAACATTGTTCAAAAATTAATTCGAATTTAATAAATTATGGATCTTAAAAGTTCATTGAGAAATATTGTTAAATATAATAATAAAAAATATAAGATACCGATAACAGAATAAAGGGCGAATCTAAAGGGCGAATCTAAAGGACTTTAGTTTGAATCTAAACAAAAGTTTATCCCTTATTATTTCCGATATGTGATGCCCCCTTGTTGTTGCAGATTGCCCAAGTGAGTGGCGATAAAAAAGATCAAAATTTACAATAATATTTGCTGTTTCCTCCCAGGTGTAACTATACAGCCACAGTAGAGGGGGAAAGTTAATACAAAATCTGATGACACTTTATTGAAATATGGAGAGGAATTCAAATAATTATCGGTTTTCAAAGAAACTTTGGCAGTCTATGTTCTTGCGTACGAGGTATGTCAGAAAATATCCAGGATTGGTCTCACAAAAGATCTACTTCAAACCCAAACTACAAACTATTAGTTTTCCCCTTTAAACTCTTTCTTCTGGAGTTTGTAACTGTAATTTCAGCTTTCTACAGCCAATGAATATTCTTCCACATGCTTACATATACATATCCTCTTTTTCAGGCAGTCAAGTAATGAGCACAGAACAACGAACAAACTAGAAGTTTCTGGTCCAGTTGGGTAAAACTCCGTCAGAAGCACTGGGATTGCTACAGCAAGTGTACGGAGATGAGACGATGTCACGCTCACATGTTTTTGAGTGGTTCAATAGGTTTAAAGAGGGACGCGAGGACGTGGAAGGCGACCCCAGGAGTGAATCGTCTTCAACAATCAGGAATGAAGCTGAGTGCGTCAGGCAGATAGTGAGTTCTGTGGCAAGAACACGCTGTTATCGAGTTCTTGCCACTGGGCCAGAGTATCAATCAGCATGTCTGCAAAGAGATACTGCGGTGTTTGCTTCGTTTAGTGCGCGAGAAGAAGCAAGAGATGTGGCAGGACAACTTGCGGGTGCTTCACCATGACAACGCACCTGCCCACACTGCCCTGAGTATCCGAGTGTTCCTGGCCCAGAAGAACATCACTGTGCTGGAGCAAGCTCCCTACTCGCCGACATGGCTCCCTCTTCCTCGCACGCCATCAAAAAGGACGTGACGACAGAGCTATGGAGAATCCCGGATGAATCCCTCGAGTAGTGCATGCAAGCGTGGCTGAGAAGAATGGTAACGTACATTAGACTCCAGGGGTTTACTTTGAAGGGGATAACTTGTAGTTTGTAGTCTGGATTTGAAATAATTTTTTGTGACACCACTCCTTGAACTTTTCTGTCATACCTCGTATATATAAAAACAATATTCCCTTGCATAATAGTTCCTATACATTTCTTAAAACTTTCATTTGTTATCATAAATTGTATGGAATTACCAGTTAATTAGCCATGGATCAAACAGTTTAGGAAAAATTCAATTTGAAGATAATTACTATAATTGATATTTCCTGCATACTTTATTTACAAAGGAGAGTCTTTCTTATACGTATACATACATAACCGTAACCCTGTAGCGTCAGTGTTTACCATTTTTTTCGTTTCCATGGAAACTGGCAAAGGGTAAAAGAGAAAGTAAAGGATTAAGAGAATAGAATATATCACAGAATTAGATTAGATACGGCTGTTCTAGTTGGGTGTTTTGTGTCAGTCTGTTTCTATTGGCTTATTTACTTTGTCTGAGTTATTTGGCTTGCAAGTCTGCCAAAAATTTGGAAGTCTTAAAGAAAAGAATGAACGACTCATTCCAAATAAAAGAGTAAATAATATTTTGGAAAGAAAGTTCGAAAAAGCATCCCAGGAATCACGTCAAAGTGACATTCTTTTCTCTTCCCTCTCACTTTTTTTTTTCACTCGCAAAGCTTAAGCGGAAAATGCAAAGAAAAGGGCACGCAACCGTCCGTTTTGTTTTGATAGAACCGTCAGTAAAAATAATTTGTCAGTTTTCTTTCAGGAATTACTTTGAATCAAAATCGTTTATCCTTGTATTGGATTTTGACACATTCTAATTCTAGCGAATCGTGGTTTCTTTTTTTTTTTTTGTCCAAGAATAAAAAGAATTACGTGTAACGAAAATACCCCCCCCCCTAAAAAAAAAGAAGCTTAGAGGGAAAAGGGAAAAGGGAAAATAAAACTTTTTGTCGATGGAATTTAAGAATTCTTCATGATTTATTCCTAATCGTGAATACTAATTAAATATTACTATTTATCTTATCATTTATCATTGGTGTAATTAGATTAAATATTGGTTTCTTTTCTACACATTCTGTGCTGATCAATCATCCTGAAACTGTCTTCGCTCTGCCAGTTAGGAAGTCATCTAAATGAAAATATTTATGGTGCTCGTCTTTTGCTCGTGGTTAAGGCAGTTAAGAGCCTTGCCCCCAGCCGCCAGCAGCCATCGAAATACGTCAGTTCGTTGAGGCGCCTCTGTCTCCGAGTGAGGAGCCTGACTCAGGAGAAGGGGACAGAGAAAGAGGAGGAGGAGGAGTAGGAAGACCATATTACCTCTTCTTACCTGCTGCTTAAGGTCAGAATCTTGCACGATGCTATCGCAAACTTGATTTTTCGTCTCTATCGATGGAATGCATGGACACGAGTTTCAGGAAATTAACTGCAAAATTCTGCTTTACAATCTTACACGAATGAGTCACATAGGGATCAGTAAAGAAGCCTAAGTTACCACTCCGAAAATCCACACATTCCAGTCTCAAAGAAGAAAAGGAATGTTGCTTAAATTCGGTGCCCTCAGGTTATGTATGTCACAATGGATTTGGAAGGGCTCGAATCGGTATTTTTCTATTAGAATAATTAAATTTGTAGTCAATATATTCGTCTAATCACTCAAAGAAAGAATTTAATGCGCATATTCTATGAAAATTAATTAATATTATTCTCTAAGATCAAAAATCAAAGTTTTACAACTTCACTAAAATAAATAACTTCAATTACGAGCAAAGTGTCCGTAGAAATTGGTGAGATTTTCTAACGTGTGGATCAGTACTTCCGGCCGTATCAGATTATCTGTCTAATCGGTATTTGATTACAGTGTTTCTCTACAACAATTCTGTCTAGGATTGGTATGTAGCTACATTTGGAAATTCAATTTATAAATTTGTTCATTCTTAAATATGAGATTTTTTTAAATTATAAAATAAAAAATATAAAATAAAATATATTTATGAAATTATAATTATTTCAACAAGTTTCTAAAATTTAGATCAACTACCAATAATAATACAAGAGATATAAAAATCTTGTTAACTATAACTACTGTAATGAGACAAGATTGTAGATATATAGTAAATGTGTACGTGTGTCTGGGGGGGGGGGTTAAAAATACATGCAAAAGTGTAATAATTCCTCGTGTTATCGTAAAAGTTCTATTGCTGAATGACCGATGCAATCCCCCCCCCACATACATGCATACATACATACATACACACATGTGTATGTATATATATATATATATATATATATATATATATATATACACTATACACACAAACATACACACACGCGCACACACACACACACACACACACACACACACACACACACACACACACACATATATATATATATATATATATATATATATATATATATATATATATATATATAAGTATCGAAACTGAATGTGATGTGTACGAGCTGTTTTAAAAAGATCGTAACTGAAACTGTATTTACAAAGATAGGAATGAACGAGGAATGAAACATTCATTTTCTTCAAAATTGTCTTCTTGGCATTCAACACATTGCTTTATTCTGTGTTAGGAAATATCATAAAGCCACACAACAAAGGAAACGTATCTTTAAGACTATATCAAATAAATAATAGAAAATACGTACAATGTTGATATATATATATTATAGCATTATAGTAATAAAATAAGACTCAAAAAAGTCTGATGTAGAGTTATAGAAAAGTGTAAAATATGTATAAAAAAATGTATATATAATTACTATAATGCTTCTGATTATTTTTAAAATTAAAAATGAGATTCATGTTATTTTTATATAAAATTCATTTTATTTTTAAATAAAATTCATATTATTTTTAATATAGACTGCGCATTTTTTTTATTAATTCCAACGTTTGACTAGCAGCGTTCTGTTTTTACTAACGGTCATTTTCCCGTCTTATTTTTGTTGATGACCGACCCACGTGCAGTCGATGCATTATAATGCGAAAGGGTCCTCATATTATTGAGGATGGGCCGGTGTTGCTTTTTTAAAACCGTCGAGAGATTGGCCCCGAAACGGTTTTGCACACTTCTCTCCTGATGAGCCTATTTCAGTTGTAAACATCTTTTGTTTTTTCATTATATCATATTCATATATATATATATATATATATATATATATATATATATATATATATATATATATATATATGTGTGTGTGTGTGTGTGTGTGTGGTGTATATATATATATATATATGTGTGTGTGTGTATATATATATATATATATATATATATATATATGTGTGTGTGTGTGTGTGTGTGTGTACTAGAAAATATGATCCGTTGGGTCATCCATTGAGCTCTCGGTCGATAGTTGGGATTAGGTAAAAGAGAGTTTGCAAAGTGAATTAATGTTTTAAAAATACGTCCGGAGAGTTTTAAAAAACAACATTAAAATCATTTTGTAATATTTCTTAGAAATGGAACGTTTGGCCTAATTTAGATCGAAATGAATTATGACATTTTATTGATCTACGGGCTCTTCGCTGCTGCTGAATCTTAACCTACATATAAAATGGGAAGTTAAATGTCCCTATCACAATCACTCTCCCATAACACTCTCTTTATCCACACAGAAAAATTAACATATATAACCAGGAGATAATCAAGATATGCATAGAGAGGTGGAAAGTGACAGGCAGAATGTGAATTGAGAGACGGGTCAGTTTTTGACATAATTGCAAATTACGACTAACTAGAACCAATCAAAATGGCCTTTTCTTTCAAACATGAACTCAATCCTAAAGGAATACTTTAGTATGAATTTGTGTAATTTAACTAAACAGGAAAAAAGCCTTTAGGAGACAAAGATTGATTCGCTCACCATAATAATGATAATAATATATATATATATATATATATATATATAATATATATATATATATATATATATATATATATATGGTAAAAAGCAGGATATTTGTTGATATAGCTGACTAGCTTCTGATTAGCCCACCGTCCGCATAATCGTCCTATTCCGATTTCTGCAGAGAAATTAAAGCCAAAATCGATTAGAAGAGACATCTGTCTTCGAAGACAAAATAAATTCTACTACTGTGCTTGTCACCCACTACTGGTCGTCGTAGATAAAAGAAAAAAACTAATTGTTTTAGATATACTTCAGCCGTTTATCCGTATTCTATTCAATCCAGCCATGATATTCACTGCTTCTGCTACTGAAATAAACCCACAGCTTCTTGATACTTACATTTACCTTGAACTCATCTGTTAAATATTTCCACGAACATTAAATTAATCTGTTTTAGTAAGGAATGAGATATGATAATCTTTGTATTGGAATAATTAAATGTGTCATGAAGAAATAGTTTAGGTTCGTGAACGGAATTAATGCTGCTGCTGCTGCTGCAGATGATGATGATGATGATGATGATGATGATGATGATGAGGTGGAGGAGGAGGATGAGGATGGTGGTGGTGGTGGTGGTGGTGGTGGTGGTGGTAGTAAAATGAACTTGTGTAAAATGTGTTTGAATTCCAGTTCCAATAATAAACTGCATACGTTTTGATTCCTAAATAAAAAGAAAGGATTTCATTGTATTTCGGTAGAGTCGACATCTTATTTTTTCCCGATGAACCAGAAGACTTGGAAAAAAAATCTCCTATTGCTATAACAAATAAGAAACTGGATATTAATAAAGTCTAATCAATTATTTATAAAAATACAATTAAAAGAATAAAGCAGTTAAACAAACAAACTAACTGGCTTTGCTTATCAAATTTCCCTCACAGCTGTAACACATTTTCTTGGTATTTTTCACCTGTATGATGGGATATTTTAAAGTTCACCCTCTATTCACCTTAGAACTCATTCTATTCAAATAAAGTGATTTTTCAGTATAAACAAGCCACTGTCAACGTATCGCAGTGTATCGCAGTGGTCGTAGAGCCGCTGTGAGTGGCTTAAAGTAGGCAAAAGAGTTAAATAATATGCTAGACTTGAAGTGACATTGCTTTCATTTTCTCTATCTGTCGTCTTGAAACATTAATTCTAAGATATTGTTAATCACTGAAACACGACGTCTACAGCCAAATAGAATGAAGAACAATGATTTTCTTTTGTCGAAAAGATCAAATCAATGTGAATGTCAATTGAATAAGTCAACACACATCATTTTCAAATAGTTACTTTGCTATTTTCACTCATAGAATTGATTTCCAAGATTCTCATATGTCAAAATAGGAGAATTCATGAATTTTTCATACTTTAGAATACATTGCATCTGGGTTTTGTTCTCTTAGAAATAAATACTGTTAAATACTATTTCAATAATTGGATATTGACATAATTTTCTTGTCAATCTTTATTGTGTCGGTGATAATTACATTTAAAATGTGACATTTTAGAGGACAAGTTTTCATTCATTTCTCCACTTGATACGCACTATAGTGTTATGCACTATATTAAACCGGCATTGCATAATTACATTTTCGGAGTAGCATTATATAGAAAAAAGTATTACTTTTAATGATAAATCAATTCTTTCTACAATTGAGCAATTGGTTTCTGATTAATTAAGTATAAGACTTTGAAAAATATTTTTCAAGGGAGGTAACTGCTAAGTTTGTTCACTTCTTCAAATAAGAGCCTTTAATAGCAATTTAAAAAAGTCATCTAAGTGGCCTAAAGTCAGTATCAGCCAGACAACAAGGGAGTCTATCCCCTTTTCTCTAGCACAAAACCAAGGAGATTATTTTAGCGTCTGGGGTGGAGCGCCACACCTATCATCAGCTCCTTACTTTACTGCACAGATACCTGTGCTACTCACACATGCTGAGTTGACAAGGGCCGATATCGAACCCGGATCTTTGTGGTTCCTAGTCGAACGCCCTATCGGCTGAGCTAAACCTGCCCTTCTTAATAGTAAAATATAATGATAATAATTCAGCTTAGTGATAATTATCATATTCACATAATTATAATATAAAATTATAGATTTTATGTTATAATTATTTGAATATGATAATTATCACTAAGCTGAATTATGATAATAATTTAACATTCAGCAAATTAAGCCAAAGGCGACTTTTAAGGGAGACAATCTAAATCGCAGTCACACCTGTTACTGTTTCAATAAAATTCCATTAACAGGTACCAATTGAAAATATTCAGTTATATTTACAAAACATTTGAATAAATCAAACACAATAATCAGTGTACTCGTGCCTGGGTGCTAGCAACCACGTGAGTGAGTTAGCATTGTTTAAATTTAAATGCTGAGTTCGGCTGATATATATATATATATATATATATATATATATATATATATATATATATATATATATATATATATATATATATATATATAATATATATATATATATATAATATATATATATATATATATATATATATATATAATATATATATATATATATATATATATATATATATATATATATATATATATATATATATATATATATATATATATATATATATACAGAAAGTATATTTTGCTATAGTAAATTACCATTAAAAACGAGAAAACAATTAATCTCGGGACTTTACTAGTAACAAAACTATTGAGGAAAATGTCTGACGTCATCATAGACTGGACATTTGCTGTAAATTTTAACAAAACAATGTTCGAAAATATAGCAATCAAATATAAACTATCAATGTCCTAGTGTGCAAATAATAGATAAAAATGTGTGCTATAATAACGGATAGATTGATTTGTTAAATATAAATGAGATAGTAAAAAAAACTTGACTTATCAGAAGATCACTGTTATGCAGTAATATCTGGAAAAAACTTCAGTAAATCAAGGATTGATGATATACTGAATGATTAAAAAGAGTAGGTGACAGTTTACATTAAAAAGGAACAGAAAAATTATGACAGGTTATTTTGATATTGTATGCTATTTATGCCGAATGTTATTTATCTGAAGAAGAGCAAACATTTAGAGGTCATAAGAGCATTAGTTCAGTAAACAGATGCATTCATATTGAATTTATTGATGTGCTAAACACATATAATGAAATGTTGAGGTTTCATTGACAATTCTACAAGTGGACCGTCTGAATCTGTGTTATATTATGCTTAATGACATTTCCAAAAAAGGGAATTAAAACGTGAAATATTTATTTCAGTAATGTGAATACAAAATAACTATTCAAATCAATGACAGTGTTTCTGTTACGACTCGGGAGTTAAATGGCTTACAGTTAAGAGTGAGGCAATAATATCCATTAATTTCTACTACAAAAAAGTGGGAGAAAGATAAACCAACGTCTTTTTCATGATCTTGAATCATTTGAATCAAGAAATGCCTTATAGAAATATTTCAAACGTGTCTCGTTGGAATTATGTGTCAAGATTAGTTGAAACAGTGCATAAATGTAAATAATTCTTTATTACAGAGTGTGAAGAAAAAATAAGATATCCTAAATATGAGTGGGATTTCTATCACAATTGATTTAATTTTTACTTCCTTTTTAATCTTTTTGCATTGTCAAATACTCTATTTAATACGCCGCATTATCAAATGATGATATTTGATATTGTGGATAAAAAACTTTTGGGTTCACCATGGTTTCCTGTCTATAGAAACCAATTTTCAGACCTTACATTTCAGACTTACTTAAGTGTACTTATGAAAATTCATTTGATCCTCTATCCCTTAAATCTAAATTAAAATCAGAAGAATTTTAAAAAAAACTGTAACAGAAATTTTGAGTTTTCTGAAGCTGAATGATTTGAAAAAGGCTTACAATAAAGTGGCAACACTTTGTGAATTGATGATGAATAGTTCCAGCCACAACTACATATGTTGATTGCAGCTTTTTTGCTTTGAATCGAATTAAATCTTACTTAAAAATTTATTAAGATCAAGAATGATTGAAACGTTTATCACTTCTATAAATAAAAAAGACAAATTGCCTGATATTCAGATGAAGCCAAATTTTTACATCAGATTCACTGATCATTTTGCTCTTAAGACAAGAATAATTCTATTGAAATTAAAAGCATGGGAGGATATTTTATGTTTCCACTTTCTATTTAAATATTAATGAAAATCATGCGTTTTCGCCTAAGATCGTACAGGTTTTATGTGCTCATTCTAGAATATCTGTCAGGGGCCACAAACTTACACACACACACACACACACACACACACACACACATATATATATATATATATATATATATATATATATATATATATGGTGCGATGGGTAAATCATGAATTATTGATTCCATAAAAATATGAAGCAAAAAATGAGATGCGCTTTATTTACTTCATATTTTGTTTATTCTGCAGCAAACTAGAGTCAATGCGTGAGGAAACCAAAACCATGACGTAATCCACCCCTCCATAAATTTGGGAATGGCATTCCTTACTGCTTGCATTTCACACTGGAAGATTCACTGCGAAGATTTCAGAGTTTTTCTGTGACGATCTCTGGACAATGCAAGGGAACCGAAAAGGGTTGAATGAGTTCAATGGTGATTACGAAGGGGCGGCAACTCGGTAGCCTTATTCTGATTGTTTTAATGAGAAAACTCCCGAATATCTTGCTGAGATCCAGACCATTATTGACAATGACCCCAACAAGTCAATCAGATTCAATACGTAGGACGTAGGAATGTCGGAGTTTCTTATTTAGCATTCTGGTGGAGACATTCCGTATTTCTCATACAAGATGAGAAAGAGACATCACAGGTCCAGAAAGACAAGAAGAAAGACCAAAATGCAAATCTTTTGAACAAAATTAAGCATCCTCTCGAACAAAATATCTTTTGGTTTTTCTCAGAGAATAAATATTTTTGTCTGGATCAGAAGGGAACTCACATAACAACAACCGTGAATTTGGTTTCTCCCTGCAGCGTGTAGCGATAGTATCGAAAAGCAAACACTCAGCCAACATCATGGTATTTAGGGTGTTTACGAGCGATTACGTTATGACTATTAATATTCCTATAAGGCATTTGACTCAACACGGAGGCCTACATCAACTGTCTATAGGAGGTACTGCCGCCCTGGATCAAGAGGGTGGCATCTGGAATACCTTACTATGCGCCATGCCACACAAGCAAACATATCCAGTGTAATAGGTCGTGCTGACAATACAGTTTCCCGTGACTCTCTTTCGCCACCCGCCTCTATCGGTTATGGCTCCTGGCAGGTCTTTCGTACGTCATCCAGTATCTGCTCAGAGCCGATTGATGTAGATTTTAGCTGGTCGGTCTACACTGAAGTGTCCATGTGCAAGTGTCCATAGGAAAATCTCACTTATGTCCGTTCTTGTATGGTTTGTAAGGCACCACTTTAACCGTCAAATCTGCTTTTTTTTCTTTATACCACTCCCACTAATATAAACTGTTATATATCAGCGGGCAACATCAACTGGAAATCATATAAAGACATACGTATTCGAACATACGTTTAAGATTTGTATAAAATTAGACACAATGAACTATCAAAGTATCACGTTCGAAAAAGAAAAACTAAAGATGTATGGAAAGGAAACAATCAAACTAATTTTGACCACTGCATGTTAAAGGGATTTGCAGAATCCAAATACGTAGACTCCGGAAATATACTCAATATTTAACATTGTAAATTTGTGTGATAGGAGGTAAGTGGCTATGCACCTGCGTTTTATGGGGTGCTGCTTCCAGGATTTGTTCAATACAACTCGCAAAATCCTTGTGTAGTTCCCGCCTAGCTTTTACTCTAAGCGTTTCGTTCGAGTCTAAGTAGTGCATCTATATAGTACCATTGACACAGTTGCAGCTTGGAAGAATTCTCGCTTTATCTTATCAAAAAGAACAGATTTCCATATGATTAATAATCTGTCAATAGCAGTCCATGGCTTTCCTATGCGTATATTTACATTGGTTTTTGTAGATGAGATATTACTACTTCGGTATGTAAAATGGTCTTCTAATTTCAGGGGCTTAGCATCCAGTGTGGAGATGTCTTCATCTTGTTTAAATCACATGAATTTCGTTTGATGTGAGTTCACATACAGGCTAATGCCACTTGCCGCCTTTTCTATGCAGCAATGATTCAACTTGTGAAGGTACATTAGCAAGAAGCGTAAGATCATCTGCAGTGTCCGCATCTGTAATAGCTTCTGTGGGATATTGCCTGTTTTAAGCGTGAATCATTATCTTTCATTAGATCTTAATAACTTTCGTAGTAGGCATCTAGCCATTTCATAAATACAAATGTTGCTAATGTATTTCCAGTACTCATGGTGAACGAACCATTGCTTTCATATTTTTGTAGAGCATCATTATAAGGGTAACAGTTTATTTCCGAAGACCATATGCTAGTAGTATTAGCTTTTATTTCCTCTGAATAAAGAGTCAAATTCCTTAGAAATATCTACAAACAAAAGTGCTGCTTCAAGATTTGTTGCTCCTTCTACGATTCTTCAAATAGTTAGAATATTGAGAAGTTTCTACGAAATCACATTAAGCTATTTAAAAAATGATATTTTTACTTTTTTCAACTACGAAAAATTCAATAAATAAAGGAAATCTTTCTGAAATTTAATTTTTTTTCCATAAATATAAACTTTGCATTGTTTGAAATTATTCTATAGCAAAATTACTTTAATAAATATTTGTTTTGAAGCTATTCAAAATGGTGGCGAATGTAACAGAAGGATGTAGTATATCATCAAGCATTTGGTGGCTGAGAAGTTTAAGCCATGTGAAATTTACAGTAGAACATGTGATGTGTGTGGAGAAGCATATTTTAGCAAAAAGAAATGTTTTAAAATAGGCGAAACATGAATTTGTAACAACGGCTATTGACTCTCCGATAAAGAAATAGTTCTGGGTGCAGTAGTCATACTGACAGTCTTCTGGGACACAAAAGGCACAGCACTATTGATTTCCTTGAAAAACTGTAAACAGTGCTTTTTATAGTCAACTGCTTCGGCAATATACTTACTTATTGACAAAACCTTGTATATTGATTTATATTTGTTTATATATTAAAAAATATTTAACCATGGCACATAGCTAGGAATAAATTTTGATCGCAATATTATGATGGTTAATATTAGAACTGATTAATTATAATTTCGTTGATAAATATTGAATTTTGTTAGAAATTGGAAGCGTGAGAACAAATTGATTCCTGAATCATAATTCATGAAAATTCGAATTAATACACAAACAATTAAGACGAAGAATAGATTTAATGAACGTAAAGGTTACTAAATAACATTGTCGAGTAGAATATAATATTTTTGTAAAATATCTTATTCAGAACTTAACATGTAGCCAGTGTTTATAACAGTTCAATATAGAAACATTTTTACCCCGAACCATACAAACGCCCCACTACCTTAATCATACTGCGTTCATATGGCGTTTCTGGGTCGACTGACCTCTCCTGACCTCTCCTGACACACTCATATTACAGAGATAGCCGAGTATGTTTAATAGAAATTGGGCCTTTTTTTTATCAAGGGTTAAAGATGTACACGAGTGTCACTATTCACCAACGTCTTGTTTGTCGCTCATACGGAATGAGACGTAAAAATCAAGGATTTATATCATAATACTCATAACAAACTAAATTTCCAGAAAGGTTATCTTTCTCTAATACAAAAATAAATTTAAACTTGTATATATATATATATATATATATATATATATATATATATATTATATATATATATATATATATATATATATAAAACGTGACCCGTTGGGTCACCTATTAAGCTCTATGTCGCTAGATAATTGAGATTAGGAAAAAGAGTAGGGTCTGCCAAAGTGTCATCTGCTATTCATTTTAAAAACGAATTAAAATTAATTAATTTGACTATTTAAGATCAAATTTTTGTCTAAGTCGAAAAGTAAAAAAAAAAAGAAGTGAAATAATATTGTGCATGTAATTTATCTTTAACACATTTTAAACTATTTTTTCGGGCAATTTTGCTCAAATATACCTTAAACCTGACCGCCAAAGATGACGTAAAATCTGCATTTTATAAAATCAATTTAATCCCTCCTCCCTCATTTGAAAATAAATTGCCTAAAATCAAGGAATAAATTACAATTTATTTTAATACATTTAAAACGACCTAAGACGCTGTTAAAAAATTAATTGTAACATTCGCGATTGCAAAATAATTTACCAAAAATCAGGGAATTATCCGATTTTAATGAAATTTCTATTATTGATTTATCAATTAATGAATTTCATAATACATTAGTTATTTTATTTCAAAACTAAGTATTTCTGCTATGATAAATTAATATATAAAATTCATTTAAGATATGAGCAGCAATATTTCAAGTTTAATATGTCCTATTATTAGATTCTAAAAAATATTTTTAATAACTACTTTACTTTAGTATCAATCACCCATTTATTTTTTTGTCGAAAACTGTATTGGAAATTTACCCCCCCCCCTTTAAACGGAAGAAATATTGATGTATATTTTTTTCCATTTATAGAATAATAGCCAATTAAATGATTATCGAAATGAGTAAAAAAAAAATTCCAAAAATTATTTTTTAATTTTTTATTTTCATTTTATTTTCCGATTTTCGGTACTTATTTACTATCCAAGCAGATTCTTTTAAAAAGATGTTTCTTTTATTCAGACCTTCGGTCTTTTGTCTTTTTATTTATGCAGAAATTAGTATCAATCACATACCAAACCGATATTTTGCGCTCCAAAAGGGTCAAAGTTAAGGGACCTGGAAAAAATTAGAAAGTTTGGAAATAAAATAACTGATGAATTATAAAACTCATTCATTGATATATCAACACTGAAAATTTCGATAAAATCGGATATTTCCCTGATTTTTTATAAGTATTTTTCAAAATTGTATTGAAAAAAAACCAAAAAAACACACAGATTTTTCGACGAATTGGGTTGATCTAATTTAAATTGAAATGGATCAGGGAATTTCTTTACATACGGTTTCTTGCTGCTGGTGGGAATCTCAACACAGAAATCAAGTGATTTCTCTCTTTATCACTCTCCCTTTTACTCTCAAGATAAACTAACACATTTAACGAGAGACATAGAGAGGAAATGAGGGATAGATAGAATGTTAAGACAGAGATTGGTCAGTTTTTTACTTAATTGCAAATTACGACTAATTAGAACCAATTAAAATGGAATTTCCTTCAAACATAATTTAATCCTAAAACTAAGGAATAACTTAGTATAACTTTTGTGTAATTAAACTAAACAGTAAAAACGTATTTAGGGGATAAAAGTTTATTTGCTCTGCTTTAGTATTATATTATATATATATATATATATATATATATATATATATATATATATATATATAGAGAGAGAGAGAGAGAGGAGAGAGAGAGAGAGGGGGGGAGAGAGAGAGAAAGGAGGAAAAGCAAGTAGAGAGATTTTATGTGTGTTCATGTGAGTGTGTGGAAGTGTATTGTTTGTGATCGCCATGGAAACACATGATATGCTTGTTGTCACTCGTGCAGAGTAATTGTCATGATAATATAACAAAGAATTTTTTTTAATTGGTACTATTGGATTCTTCGGACTGTTCTCCTCATTTTTATTGTTATATACACAACGTTTGGGGTGATGTGTCCTCTGATCCTCTTCAGGTAATTCTTGTCGAACTCGCGAACATTACCGAACTCGGGAACATTTTCCTCGAACTCGGGAACGTTCTCGACGAACTCGGGAGCTTTCTTGTCGTAATCGAGAGCCTTCACGGAACCTCGAACCGAATCCTTTATTCAATCCACAGTAGTACACTGTTCTTATTCTATTAACCATGACCAGGCACAAGTGTTAAGCTATGTTACGTATTCTATTCTTAAAAATTAATTGAGAATGAAAATAACAATAAAAATTAAAATGCACATCAAATGATACAAATACAAAAATACACATAAATATGTTTAGTTCTTCTCAGTAATATATATATATATATATATATATATATATATATATATATGTGTGTGTGTGTGTGTGTGTGTGTGTGTGTGTGTGTATTGTTATATAAGTGGAGAAAGGAAATGAGTTTATTGTTTTCTGCTAATGCAGATTTAGATGTTTCTTATCATTAATCTATTTTTTAATCACGACAAAAAAATTCAACCATCTAATTTAAAATATTTAGTTCTTGTTTTTAAATGATAGAGAAGGTGGTAGCAAAATTTTTTTAAACCATTTATGGATTGGCACAGATAAAGGTTCTTTAAAAGTTAGATAGATAGATAGATAGATAGATAGATAGATAGAATTCATGATGTAATTACGTTTTAAAATATCTCAATTTGAATATGATGTTGAATAGTAAGTAATTCATGTCCGAATTTTGGTAATTTGTATTCTAACTTCCTAATTTTAGGATCGAGCTAATATTGGAAACAATTGATTCAGCATATAATAAAATTGGAGGAATTTCCATCGGGTAATACGCATTTACGTCTTTGTGTGAATATAAAACATTTGACACCAGTCAATGATTCATTATCTTTAAACGCTAGTAAACGAATATCTAACTGAGGGTCTGTGATCTTCGAGCTTGAGTTGCCATAGGTAAGCCGGTAACATTTCATCTCGGATACAAAACAATTATTCTTGTGGCGTCATCCTGTTGACCAACACCCTCTCTCTCTCTCTCTCTCTCTCTCTCTCTCTCTCTCTCTCTCTCTCTCTCTCTCTCTCTCTCTCTCTCTCTCTCACACACACACACACACACACACACACACACACTGTGTGTTTTTCTTTAAAAGAAAAGACACTAAAATCTCCAATAACAAGTAAAAGAGAATTAAAGTGAGCGCGGTAAGCAGGCGTCAAGTCTGCCAGCTGATATAAAGCTCATTATTCTGCTAACCTTTGGCGGCTGAAATGATATATGGATTTTTCTAAGCCAATTGATAAATACGATAATATAAAACATCAAATTCAACAAGTATCTATACTTGTTTAGTTAGTGTTATTCAAAGGTTGAAACCCAAAGAACAAAGGAGACCGTTCGACCGGTGCATTGTCAAAAGTTTACAAACGGTGAATCGATTAAAAGTCAAAGTGTATAAATTGGGTACATGGGTAAGATAATGTTGTGATTGTAGTAACAGGAAGGGAGAAATGTATATATATATATATATATATATATATATATATATATATATATATATTTGGGAGAATATGTGCTTAATTGAAGTCGTACCTAATTTTGAAAATTGTTTGATTAATAATTAATTAATTAGGCGGGAATACATATTTAAAGGCAAGGCTAAACAAATCGAGAAAAATCAATCTCTGTATGTACATTTCGGCCTATTAGGCCTCATCAGCAGAGCTATAGATAGGAAGACCGCTCTGTGCGTGATTCGAAACCGGACAGTCAAGCTGACAGGCCAGTACCATCTAATCTAAGAAGTCCGTTTGGTGTAGGGATTATGGTACTGGCCTGTCAGCTTGACAGTCCGGTTTCGAATCACGCACAGGGCATTCCCGCCTAATTAATTAATTATTAATAAATTAATTTTCAAAATTAGGTACGACTTCAATTAAGCACATATTCCCAAAAAAATTGTCGGCAAAAAGCCATATCCAAACACACCGTGTTTACATACTTATCATATCGTCGTGTAATAAAAGTCACTACAAGAGGAATATTAACCTACTCTAAACAAATCGTAAAATCTAAGAAGTCCGTTTGGTGTAGGGGTTATGGTACTGGTCTGTCAGCTTGACAGTCCGGTTTCGAATCACGCACAGGGCGGTCTTCCTATTTATAGCTCTGCTGATGAGGCCTAATAATATTCCCAAAAAAATTGTCGGTAAAAAGCCATATCCAAACACACCGTGTTTACATACTTATCATATATATATATATATATATATATATATATATATATATATATTGTGTGTGTGTGTGTGTGTGTGTGATTATTTATGTCTCGGTATAAATAGTAATCCTATAAAAAGACTAAAATATAGCGTAAACTGTTAACAAATTCGTATAGATTCTGTCATAAAAGAAGAGATTATTTATTTGTGGAAATCCTCTAGAATCATTCAAGTAAACAAAAGGGGAAAAGAGAAAAGGAAAGGAAAAATTATGGATAAAATAAGTTGGAAGGAAGAAGTTGAAAAAGAGTGAAAGAACATAATGAAGGAACAAACAGAAATATTAAAAGTCATAGTTTGAGAGGGAAAAGAATGAAAGAAAAGAGAGAGAGAGAAAAACGTGTTATAACTTGTAGAAAATCATAGATAAATTTGAATTTCTAAAATGCCTCATGTTATATTGAGAACAAAAATTCTCATTACTCCCTAGTGAATCCAGGTGACGCGACCAGTGTCTGTATTTTCATATCTACGTTACTACAAAAAATGATTATACAACCAACAAAGCCTGCTTCATATATATATATATATATATATATATATATATATATATATATATATATATATATATATATATGTATGTATATATATATATATAGGTGTTTCTGTTTGTCTGTCTGTCCGTCTGTGTGCGTGTGCGTGCGTGTGCGTTCGTGCGCGTGTGTGTGTGTATGTGTCTTACCACCCTGTTGATAGAGCCCTGGAATACACCAACTACATCCCAAGCAGAGGAGCACACAATGGAACAGAGCCAGACATTGGCTATTTTGGAAGATAGTACTGTAACAGAACATATGTATTTTCTTAATCTTGAAATTCGAAGCAAACACACGTTTTTTTTTATTTCGTCATTATCATAAAATGTTGAAAAGTTACGACGTTTAAAAGTTGACAGTTTTATCGAAAAAAATAATGGTAATATCTGTGTGTGCAAATTTATAATTGAAATTATGGTGCAATTTTTAAAAGGCTTTCTAGCTGAGGTATATGCTAATGTAAGAAAAAAAACCCTATGCTTTCTATAAATTATTTATTTTTTATTGTAAGGTTTATCAATATGTCTTTATGATTATTTCAGTAAAATATTTGTTAAACCCCTCTTCAAAAATTGACCTTGTATCACATTCTACGCGTGTGGCGGAGTTACTATATATATGTACGCGCACACACACACGCACACACACACACACACACACACATATATATATATATATATATATATATATATATATATATATGCAAAATAGATGGGTTTTTTTAGACAATAAATTGTTTACCTTTAAAATAGTCGGGAAGATACATTCACTTTACGTATATAATTGGAGACCATAATTGTTAAACTGTTTTATTTTGTTTTGATTTTTTTTTCTTCTTTTTTTTTTCTTTTTGTATTTTTTAGATGGTGTCATAACTGATCAACGAATAGACAAGTCCACTAACGATCGGCTTGATTACGTTTATCAGATTAATGAAGAATGTAATTGATATTCAAACAATCGGACCAAGCAAATTTATTGTAAATGAATGACAACTGACAAAAGGAAAAAAAGAAAAGAGGAAGAGGAAAGGTTGAAATCAGAAAGAACGAATGTCAAAGGAGAAGGAATGCGAACGAGTGTGTAACTTTAGAAGACGTTTTGTGAAAGGCTAAGATCAGTGGGCGGCCGACCGGGGCTCGAAACAGATGTCAGTTATTGAGTTGACCCATGAAAACCTGATCCGGCGCCAATTGGCTACTCGCCTAACTCGCAGTTGACATGACTTCTCGCATGACAACTGCCTGAATAAATACAAATAAAATATTCAAAACTCGTCAAATGGAAAAGTAAAAGTTGATGGTAAAGCATGTTTCAATGTTCAGAACAAATGAAATTCATGCGAAAAGTTTCTTTGTTTTTCTTTTTTTCTCCTTCTTTGTATTACATATTTTTATTTTTTTTATTTGTTACATGTATTTCTTTTTGATACTTTCTTTCCATTTCTCTTCTATCAAAAACTAAAGGCAAAATATTTTCCTGTCCCTTTTATAATAATAATAATGAATAAACCTTTTATTCCATTTAACTATAGTTAAATGTCTTTATTAATGCGATTCCAGCCATGGTTTTAGCATATCAGAGTTTTGAAATAAAGTGTTAATTATTATGATAGGAGTTTTTTTAGACCAGCATTAGCTGATGGTTTTTCACTGGAGTCTTGGTGACAACAAATCTCCTCGGGTCTCCAGGACTCTTCTGGGTATTCTATCTGATTGCAGCAATGTAGTTGTCTGGGTTGTCTCAATTCCTCTGATTTCCAATTCCTCCAGTTTTTTTTTTCAAAGCTTTTTAGGACCGTTCCAAGTACACCAACTACAGTTGGTACCACTTCCGCCCCCATATTCCACAGCCTTTTTAATTCGGGTATTTGTCTATCTTTTCGTTTTCCTTTATTTTCTGTGATCTGCTGGAACTTGATAAATTCTCTATTGTTTTTTTAATTTTTTTATTTTTTCGTTTTTTTATTTTTATTAATCAATACTAGGTCTGGTGTCCTGGCTGGGATAAGGTGATCAGAGTATTTTATGCAATTCATTCTCAAGAACAGATTATGGTTTATGTGTATATCATTTGGTTGTATGATCAAAATTTAGTTTTTTGCACTATTCCTAGTGGATCCCCTTTCCAATCCATTCATGCCGATCTTTGTATTCTCGTTGTTTAGTTTGCTACATTTGCTTGATACATGGTTTATAGTTTCATCTCTGTCAACACACAGTCTACGTTTATTATTATTATTATTATTATTATTATTATTATTATTATTATTATTATTAACAATCTAAGTATATATATTTACCAAACCCTCCGCACGAGCAGGATGCGACACAAGGTCAATTTCTTAAGCGGAGTTTAACAGGTTTGAATTCAGAGTTTTCCTTCTCCTAGACCGGTTGCCTAACCAAGGTTAAAGAGCCCAGTCTTCCCTACTATTTACCCATAGCTGGAAGGAGAGTAGGATTCATACCTTTCCCAAGGGTATTAGTGCTAAGTGAAATGCAATTAACACGTCCAGGATTTGAACTCGGGGCGACGAGTCCATTTCCCATGACTTTAACCATTACACCACGCACTTCCATCAACAATCTAAGTATAATGCTGAAATAACCGTATAAATTAGAGAATAACTAGATAATAATTTCTTAGATAAAAACTTATTATTATATCAATTTTTATGATATTTTCCTACAATATTATTTCAGGGAGAAATCCCTGAAATAATATTGTTGTTAATTTTACACTTGTCATGTGAATAATGACTACTTCTCTACGTTGCAAAGTCCTTTAAAAATCATAGTACGTTATTACAAGCTTAAGATCACACTCTTGGGTCGGGTGAGCAAGTTAAAATAAATGCAAAAGTATGAATGTCTTTTGCGATTATTTGTTTCTTTGTTGTTTCCTTGTGGAAACACATTTATTCGACTTATTGGAATTATTTCATATTTTCAAATGAGTGTATTTATTATTAATCTAAGTAAATGTGATATATTTTCGGCTTTCCACGAACATTTCTTTTAAAAATTTGGGTAATATATATATATTCATTAGAATTATCTTTTCATGTGAACGTCTTTGTTCTGTGTCGAAGGTAGAGATTCCTAATGGCCTTTTGTATATTAATCAAATACCCAATTACTCTTTAACATTCTTGGAACGTGTAAATTTTACGCACACACAATCACATGGAGATAAGAATATATATGCAAGAAATGTGGATATATACAGGAGTAAAGCTAATTTTTTATGGAATATCGTTAATGTCATTCGTCATTTAAACATATTTCTTTTGGTCACAATATACAGAACAACGTAGTTCATTCGTGTCACACAGATGAAAACTGCATTCTGTTTTGCACTATTAAATATATCTGCGTGCGTGTGTGCGGGTGTGCATATATGCGCACCCGAACCCGCGCAGGTGTGTGTGTGTGTGTGTGTGTGTGTGTGTGTGTGTGTGTGTGTGTGTGTGTGTGTGTGTGTAAGGAGGGCTTTTAAAAAACGATCATAGTCAAATGTGAACTAATGAACATTGCCAGGCATTTTCGACATATCTTTAATTAATTCATTTTGTGAAAAGCCTTTTTGGAAAAACAAATTTAACTCAAAAATCAAAGCAAATATCAAATCGCCATATCTTTAATAGCTGCAAATTGTGTTTGCATTATTTACTATATTTGTCTCTTTAGGATTTAAACTTTGTTTTCTTTTTTCTTCGTAGTGGTTCAAAGATTACGGGTCCCATAGTGGCAAACATTACATTCTGTTTAAATACATACATACATAGATATAATTGAGTCATATAAATAAATCTCACACGGAAATACACACTTGTCCTATAGATGATGTATTGCTCGAAATTATTCATAACTTTAATTTCAAACTTTAAAAATCATTCAATGAATGTTAGAAACTAAAGTAAAATGTTTTTCTTAATTTCCTCATGTTGTTCTGATTATATATGGAAAATGATAGTAACATGTTTAGGCATTAAAGGAAAAATGACAAAGAATTAAAGGTTAACATTACGAAAAATTGGGACACAAGAAAGAATGACTTTATTTTGATCTTATATTTGATTTCGTCTTATTTTTTAGTTACTTTCTTTATTTGACTTTACTGATGAAACAGAAAGAAATATTTGATAAGTGAAAATATTGTTTCCATAAAAAATAAATTAATATTTAACCTGGAAAAACAGTCAATAATTCAAATCACTGCTTAAAAGATGTAGAAACAATTATTTAATTGTTAAGTTAAAGCATTTTAAAATCCAACGAGGATTTACAATTTTTGCTGCATTAAGGTAATATATATATATATATATATATATATATATATATATATATATATATATATATATGGGTGACCCAACGGGTCACGTTTTTCTAGTATATATATATATATATATATATATATATATACTAGAAAAACGTGACCCGTTGGGTCACCCATTGAGCCCAAGATAGATTGTTGGAAAAAGCACATGATAAAATAATTTCATTAATTTAATGTTTTCTAAAACTGTCCAAATAACTTATTTAAACCGGAGTAAACATTTTCATTTGAGCAAAGGAAAAAAAAACAAAAGAAGGGTCACTTAGTTACTTTATTTCTAATCACAGGTAATTAGGATTTTAATCATGGATATCCATGACATACCCTATCAATTATTGCTCTCAGGAAGTTCTCTGCACAGCATCCAGTATCTGCGAAGAGTTGGTCAACGTACGTCTTTGCTCAACGGTCCACACTGGCGTGCCTGTATGTTGGTTTCCATAGAAAAATATCACTGACGAGTTTGTTCTAAACCCTCCCGCAGTGTCCAGCATGCCATATCCATGTTACATTGTGTGATAAGTGGCAAGGAGTTATATATATTTCCCAACTTGTTAAAAATTACGTACTGCATTCTTGAGCAGATGCCATCTAGCTTATTCTCTAGGCGCCATGTTAGGGTCCAAGTGGTGCAATCATATGTGGGGGGTCAACGTTTGCAACATTTGAATAAGATTCCACAATTTTTAAATATCTAGAAAAGCTCAGTAACAATCTTTACTCAATATGAAATATCTTAAATTAAACATTTATCTAATCTATAAAAAAAAAGTAAGTTTAATAATCATGTTAAATAAAACATTTTTCCAAATTTATTTACAACAGACTATAAAAAAAATACTGGAAAAGCGTTGGCTTCAGCTACGATTTTTCTTAAAAATGATTGTGCTAGTTTTTTAGGGTAATTAACTTAAACAGAAAAAAATGCCTTTTGGGACGAATTTAATTGTTTAAAAGAGTATTAAAAATATTAGATATGTAATTTTGATGTGCCCTTTTTTATTGGTGCCCATTATGTTACTACTTTTCGACTAAAACAAAAATCTGATCTTAAATAATGGATTTAAATAATTTTAATTCGTTTTAAATTTAAAATAAGCCAACATTTTGGAGCATATAGCATAAATGCGTTCTGGCTTCCTAGCCTAAAAAATGCTAAGCAGTGCCTGCTTAAAACCAGACCCGTGCTCCTTATGAACTCCCCAGCTGTTTGAAGGTGTTTTCCCGAAAAGTTAATGCGATATGAAAGCAATATTTTACACCCCAAGTCTTTTTACGACAAGTAAATGTAAATAATTTACCCCCCTCTTTAAAATATTTTTGTTATCGGTTTGAAGGCGTTTTTATCGACAAATTTTTTTTTAAGTCACTTCAAGGCATTAATAAATAAGCAATCTTCAGGTTTTTTTATCGACATGCAAGTGTATACCCCCCTTAAGATATCTTTATTTTTTTCGATATTTCCATTTTATTCTAATTTAAATCAACGGTCACGAATTTTATCGAGTTTCGCAAATTAGTTGATTTGAAATAATTCCCCGAGTTAGATTATTAACAAAAAGCAAGTTTACTAATCATGTTAAATCAGACATGTTTTCCAAAATTTTGTATTATATATATGTATTGTTCTCATTATTTACAGTATACTACTGTAGAATATTCGGATAGCGCCGTATAAACCCCACCAAAATTTTACATCACTCAAAAAATAAAGGCGGTTTTGAAATAAAATAATTGATGCTTTGTTAATTAATTAATCAAGAATATTAGATATGTCATTTTAAGTAGCTTTTTTTGTTTTTACTGATGCCCATTATGTTACTACTTCTTGACTAAAACAAAGATCTGACCTCAAATAATGGATTTAAATAATTTTAATTAGTTTTTAAATTGAAAATAAGTCAACATTTTGCTGCAGATAGCATAAATTCATTCGGGCCTCCTATAAAATAAAATAAACCAAGAAAAAAAAAAAAACGCAAAACGATGCCTGCTTAAAATGCAACCCGTGCTACTTATGAACTCTCTAGCTGTTTGAAGGCATTTTCCAGAAAAATTAAAGCGACATTTTGCACCCCCAAGTCTTTTCAGGATAAGTAAATGTAAATATTTTACCCTCCCTTTCTTTAAAATATATTTTTCGGTTTGAAGTTGTTTTTATCGACAATTAGCTTTTTAAGCGTCTTGAAGGAATTAGTAAGCAACCTCCAGGTTTTTTTTTTATCGACAAGCAAATGTATACCCCCACCCCTTTAAAAATACCTTTTTATTTTTTTCCGTATTTTCATGTTATCTTAATTTAAAACAACTATCACGAATTTTAAACATACGACCGAGTATCGCAAATAAGTTGATTTAAAATAATTCTCTGATTTAGATTATTAAATAAAAGGCAAGTTTACTAATCATGTTAAACCAGACATATTTTCCGAATTTTTATATATTCAAATTTTTTAACAAACGATTGTTCTCATTTACAGCAGACTACGGTAGAGTATTCAGCTCGAAGCCTCACTGTTCCTGGTTCGATACTGGCCCTCGCCAACTTAGCATATGAATAGCTCAGGGATCTGTATGGTAAAGTGAGGAGCTGATGGTAGGTGTGGCGCTCCACCTCTAACGCTAAGAAAACAATCTCATTGATCTAGTGCTAGTAAAATGGGGATAGACTCACTTGCTATCTGGCTGATGCTGAATTACAGCAGACTGCGATAGAGTATTCGGTTCGGAGCCTCACGGTTCCTGGCCCTCACCAACTCTGCATATGAGTATCTTAGGGATCTGTGTAGTAAAGTGATGAGCCGATGGTAGGTGTTGCATTCCATCTATGACGCTAAGAAAACAATCTCCTTGGTCTAGCACTGGTGAAAAGTGGATAGACTCGCTCACTGTCCGGCTGATAACGATTTCAGGACACCGACGACTTTACTTCTTTTTTAATTATTGGACAAATAAAAGTCGCGTCAGCTAAAATTATTTTAAAATCATAGCTCACACAGATATGATTTTTCTAAAAAAAAAAAAAGAAAAAAGAAAAAAAAAGAAAACTTTAGCAGATTGAAGGCATTTTTATCGACGAATCTGGTTTAATGACGTTAAAAGTAAAGCAGATGTGTATCAACAAGTAAATGTTAATATTTATCTTCGTTCGTAGGTAGGGGTTGTTTTATCACCGCCTAGATTTTCTTTTGAAGGCGGGAGGCATTTCTGCGAATAGCACCGTATAAACCAATATTCTACATCCATCAAAATATAAAGGGGAGTGTGGCAAAGTTAAATGACATGAAAAAAAATCAGCAAGTTTTGAAATACAATAACTGATGCATTTAAAATCGCATTCATTGATTAATCAAGATTGAAAGTTTCATTAAAATCGGATAATTACCAGATTTGTTAATTCTTATTCAATCGAGTGGGGGTGGGTAGATGTGTTTTGTAAAATAGGGATTTGCCATTTTTGCAGTGCCTAGTATAAAATGTATTAAAAATAAATTACATGTTTAATGTGTAAAGAAAAAAGGGTGCATATAGCATAGATACGCCCTAGACTCCTGCCCTAAAACACTAAGCCGTACCTTCAGAAAAGTTTGATATGTAAATATTTAACCCCTCCGCCAAATTTAGAATAATTTTAGCGGGTTGAAGGTGATAAAAAGTAACCCACCCCTAGGTTTTTATCAATAAGTAAATGCAAATATTGTTTTTCCATTTTATTCAAAACAGTAAAAAAAAAAAATTCTAAGTAAATATGACCGAGTTTCGAAAATGTTGTTTAATATATTTTATATCTAAAAGAATCCAATAAAAAATATATTTACTCGTCGAGAAAATACGGGGCGGAGGTAAAATTTCACATTAACCACTCAGGAAAACGCCTTAAAGAAAAAAAGGGGGGTAGTTGATTAGTATCATGGGCTGGATATTCAGCAAACAGTGTTTTTTTTTAGGGAAAAGAAAAACGTTGGCTCGGACAACAGAGCTCGACCAACACTTACTAAAAAGAAAAAGAAAAAGAACAAAAAAAGAGAAAAAGAAAACAAAACAAAGAGAAAAAAAAAAGGAGAAAAACAAAAAAAAAAAGAGAAAAGAACAAAAAAAAGAGAAAAGCAAAAAAATACAAAAAATACAAAAATAAGAGAAAAAGAACAAAAAAAGAGAAAAAGAACAAAAAAGAGAAGAAGAACAAGAAAAGAGAAAAAGAACAACAAAAAAAAGAAAAAGAACAAAAAAAAAGAGAAAAGCAAAAAAAGACAAAAGAAGACAAAAAAAGAGAAAAAGAACAAAAAAAAAGAGAAAAAGAAAAAGGTTAGCCTGACCAAGACCTCTTTCTCTACCCAGAAGCACCGCGTTACAATCTACAGCCCCTCTCCCCGAGGTCAAAGCAAAAAATATCCTTTTTATATCTACTTGAGATGAGGCTTTCTTGGACGGATGAGTCCAATACATGTCAATGGGGGTTACGCCACTACCTGCCAATACATGTCAATGGGGGTTACGCCACTACCTGCCAATACATGTCAATGGGGGTTACGCCACTCTCCTAATAAATTTTAATATAGTTAAATGTCTCTAACAATAACTGTCCGTTTTCACTCTCATTCTTACTCATACATAGAGAGGGTGAGAGTAATGCAGGATGACAGAGAGGGACGGGTCAGCTGTTGACTTAATTGCTAATTACGACCAATTAAAACCAATTAGTTAAAAAAAATTTCAAACAATAAGTAGTCCTGAAACCAAGGAATATTTTAGTATAAATTTTGTGTCAATAACAGGAATAGAAAAAAAGCCTTAGGGCAAAGAAAGGTGTTCATCTCAGCTTTAGTATAATATATATATATATATATATATATATATATATATATATATATATATATATATATAATTCCTAATATAGACTAATTTCAGTGGATTTACTGCTCTTGTGCATATTTTCATCAGCAGTATGGATTGTGCAGATTCAGATAGTTAAGCAGATCCGGAAGTTTAACAGATCATTTTCATGCAGAAAAAATGGATTAGATTCATAATATCAACTAACTCCTAATGTGTTCCGCTTACTGAGCCACATAATGCATTTTAAATTATTGTTGTCTTTCTGTTGGGAATTTGGCAGTTGTTTTCTTGGCATTAATCATTAATTTCTCCCATCGTAACATGTACAATAGAAAAAAGTATTGATAGTGAAAATATTGTCTGTATTTTGTTCAGATTTATATTTCTGTGGTGTAAAAATAATTTACAATTGGCTTCTCAAATAAACTTTGAAAATAAAAATACCCATTTAAAGTGTGGCAGATTCTCTCTCTCTCTCTCTCTCTCTGAAAAAACTGACAATTGTTGATGTATTTATACGAAATAAACATTTGACTGAGATTGACCCCGAATGATTTTTACAGTAAAGACATTGTCTCTTAGCAATATGATATCTGATATCTGACATTTGAACCTCCTCTGTCCTTTACACGCACACGTATAACTATTGATTAAGTGTACTTTATGCAGATGTATACACCCATTATTTGGGTGTGCATTGCTGTATACGCCAGCCGAGATGGGATGTCTATAATTTATTACACATATGAACAACAGTATATCATATTTATTATAGTAGTAGCAGCATTTCCCGAGGGACTTTTTTGTTTGTACCTTTGAATTATGACAACGACAAAAATAACTAGTAGATAAGTATAACCAGCAGATTTCCAGGCAAATATGACATTCTTGTTGTCCTTTATTTAATGGGTCTGACACATGTGAATAGAAATCTCATAAAGATATCGAATGCACAGAAATACTGGTAAAATCCTTGATCTGCATTTCGTTTGCTACTCCTATCAATGCGGACTTAAACCAATCTGTTTTATTGTAAACAGAATGTGTTTTATTTACAATATTCTTCATCGTATTATACTTCTACCCGCTAATTCTTTCATTAAAAAAATTTTTTTACAAATATTGGGAAAATTCTAATCCCAACATACCAGAAAAAAAATTACTAATATTAATCTTTCGTCTAAAATTTATACGGTGGACGACAATAAAGTCAGGGGTCAATGAATGCATGAATGCAGAATTATCATTCAGTTCCAAATTGAACTGGAAATTGTTTTATTCTCCAAGTCTTTGTTGAGTTTTGGTTATATATATTAAGGGTTTTAGTAATATATAGATAACATTTTGAATTCTTTTATAGAAGATATATAAAAATGCAGGAATTAGCGTTAATCTATGCATTTCTTTTTGTTTCAACTCATATAATAAGTTTCATTTGTCAGAGGCATGAAGTACAAAGTATACATGATGCCATAAAGGTGCATGATAATAACATTCACTTCCTTCTTATTAATTATTTTCCTATATCCATAACACGAATGAATTTTCTTAAGTGTTTTAATGTCATCACAAGAAGCAATAAGCGAGTAAAATCTGATTTTTAAAATGTGAATATCTCCCGGGGAAAGCCTGGTTGGGTGATTTTGATTTTGCGGATGTGAGAATTTCCGGAGTTGAGAAGAAAAATAAAACCAGAAAAGAAGAAAGGAAGTTGTCTTCCTTCATCAGGAAGAAGACACTGACATGAGAAAGGGTTTAAGAGAATCTTTTTTAAGAACATAAAAAAAGTCTTATGTCGTTGATAATAGGCACGAAACGAAAGATGTGAATAATTACATATGAAGTAAAAAAAGGCCAATGTGAATTCCAAATGGATTCTAATCAAATTGACTGAACAAGCCAGAAAGACAAGGATTAAATTTTGCTGTCAGATGACAGGATATCCGGCCAGACTGAGTAGATGCTGGCATGTACGAAGGAAGCAGCAAGTATTCAAGATATGTATTGTATAAATTTGCACAAAAAATGAAACTAGATAGCAAAATGAAAGTAAAAGTAGACATTATAGAGATGAATACATAATATATCATTAGAGTACCAAGGGAAATGCGTTTTTCTAAGAGTTAATCGCATGAAAATGGAATTGTTAAACAGTGTTCAATCTCTGTGGCAATTTTACTTCACTTTTCATTAATTCGTTTGGGACAAGCAACTATGGGTAAAAATCAAGACAACTGGAATACTTTAGCATTCTAAATGTCATCCATCTTGGGTGTTCAATGAATTTAATTGGTTAAATCAGTTTCTAGGTACTGATACCTTGTAGCTCATCAGAGCATGTGCGTTACTTACTGAAGAGATGGACACGACCAACTTACAATATAAAATAATGTATAATGTAGATTATGGGACACTTCATGTCCAGATCGTCAAAAATAAAAAAGAGTTGTCATTTAAAGACAACAATTGTCATAGAATATTCATGAAGTAAAATATGATCGTGTGTGTGCGCGCACGTGAGGGAGAGAGAGAGAGAGAGAGAGAGAGAGAGAGAGAGAGAGAGAGAGAGAGAGAGAGAGACCTACATATTGTAGTGTTTTTCAAGTTGTTTGACAGACTAAGGGAACTTTACCAAATGACTAAATTGATGAAAAATCCTTTGTCTAACGTATTGGTTATGAAACGAGTTATGCTGTGCGATGATTCCCTAACTTCAATTGACTCAACTTTCATCCCATATAAAAAGATGCACATGTGCAAAGAAATAAGCTCACCTCAACTATGTGTACTATCATAAGTGTATGTATAACATTAGAACTGATAGGTTAAGAAACAGATGAATCAAAGCTATTGAGCGATCGGATTTCTTCGAGATAAATCAACGTAAAAGGAAATAGAATAAAGTAGAAAGAAAGCTGGATCAAGATCGGTGAGTGTTTGATGATAAAGAATTCAAAGTGATAATACCAGCATTCGCCGGGAAACGCCGTAGACAGTTGGTCACGAAAGAAAAAATCCACATTTTTATGACAAAATAAACGTTATAAGGCAGGAAAAAAAACCGAGAAAGTGTAAAGGCGAATTTCGTTGAAGAGTTCCTTTTATTTTCTTTGATTCTAATCTCATTCAATCATCGGCATCGAAAATTGATTTTCTTCCCCATCAGCATCACGTTGACGCAATTGTAATGCCAACATCATTATCATCATCGACAATCAATTATTTTCCTTCAGGACAAAAACGTCAGCTTGAGATGAAGGTCTTTTTATCATGGCATCAAAACACGTTCTCCTGCTGAATATTCCAGGAACATAGCCAAGGTAGGCAGCCTTCCAGATTGCCGCCAGCTCTTTGGCAGGATATGTCAGTCACTCTCCGTCATAATTTATCAGCCTCTATAATTATTGTTTGTCTTCAGTTGAACTGAAATGCCAGGTAAGCGGCTTTGAATGGCGTCAAGCCCAGACGAATCGTCTTTTTTCCTTTCTCTTTTATACCTTACAGGTTGGTTGCTTTGAGCAAAGTCGTTTTCATTAAGATTTTATACATTTTCATATATGCATTGTACAAATTAGTTTATTTTTTATTTCAAATTCTAATTTCTATATTGAAACAAATACGAATTATATTAAAAACAGTTGTGTACAATTTTCATAGCAAATAATCTAATTGAATGAAGAAAATTATTATCATTTTTCAATGATTTAATCTATTTAAATTAGGAAACTCTTTGATTTGAATATAATTGAGAACTGGAATACATTTTGGAAGTTTATACTCTAATTTTATACAACTTTCATTAACAAAATTACTTAGAATTAAAATGGAAAAATAAAAAGAGAAAATAAACAAGAAAATTAGTTTTCATAGACAAAATTAAAAAAAGGTTTTCAGCCTTTTTTAGAATCTTGACCTAGATTTAATCAGTGGGGAAATTGTTTATTCTATTCAGACGACAAACAATTTAATGTAGAGATAACAAATTTTGTATTAATAATTATGAAACTAATGGGAATATTTTAATGTAGCAAGTCAATTCTTCTTTAGATAATTGGCAATAATAACAGGGAATCTATGTTGCTGCAAGTAATAACTAATAAGACAGAATTTAAATTTACAATCATCAAAATAAAATGAAATAACAATTCATTTATCTTACTGAAATAATAATCAAACATTAATTAAACATTACTAATTAATCTTATAACTAGTTCTTCAAACTGGAAATAGGAAATACTTACATAGTATCATTGCTTGTATTACTGGCTGGACAAAAATGATTAAATTAATAAAACATCTTGACATTTTGATAATGTTGCATTTCTTAGTTATACATTTCATTGTCTTACTTTGTTATAGAAGTTTATATACAAACGGGTATATATACGTTTTTACACTAGTTAACGCCTTTTTTCTACATTACTTTAAAGAATATTGTAATTCTTACAAGGAATTATCAACGAGGAAACCCTTAAATTTTACTAGTTTTTTCTTTTCTTTTATGTAAATCAAAACTGATAAAATTGTATTGTTATCCTCTATTAAAAAGTAATAAAACAAATAAAAATGTCACTTTTTTAGGGTTTCCTTATTGCTATGTTTTTGCCCGTATTAGTTAAAATGGCAAATTTGTCAAAAAACGTATCCAAGTTATAAAATAATTACAATCAAGTACTAATCGTAAAATTCTTATAAATCTTATAATTCGTGTAATCCAAATTCGGAAAGTTCATTTTGATGTGATCATTCGACATTTTGCAACGATTGAAGTGTTTGAAGCTAAAATAAAAAAGAACTTTTGAAAATTGTAAAAGCAATTTTATACCATGTTTTCTCCATCTGTTCCTTGGTTACTTGAGAGACTCCCCACTTTATATGGATAACAATCTCTACAAGTCGGATGCCCTGCGGATATCCATTTTTCTTCTTTTTCAATACAATATTAATTACTTCCTTTCGTTTATGAATATCTATGTCCACATCGCTAATAACTTTATGCAAATGGATATGTATGCAGATAATTAAATCTGGGATTCGTGAAATACATATTAAGGTAATATGAAACTAGAACTTACTTGATGTTTGAAAGCTCGTCTTTGTAATATAAATATTCACGTATGTTTACATGATTGTAGGTGTATGATAGTATGTATTTATGTAACTGGTCCTGTAGGACTACAGTTTTTGGAAATGCATTAAATTTTAGGGTATATCAGATGAAATATGGAAAAACGTTTTTGTAACAAAGAAATAACTTTGACTGCTCGAAAAAGAAACCGTCTTATTGGATTCTCTAAATCTATTTTTTCTATTTGACTTTAGAAAAGGAAAAATTATATAGTCAATCCTGTATACCACTAATATTTTGATTTGATTTTTATCGATTCCTGTACATTGTCTCGATAAAGTTGGAATTAATTAGGCAAATATAATGTTATGTCTTTTGCTTGTGTTTATGTGTAATAACAGACAGTATGTCATGTTTGTAATAAATATACATTTTTGTAAGGCGGTCTAAGAAAGAAATATTCACTAATCTACTCCAAATAATAAGCTCACTTATTTGCCATTATATTCATAACATTTCAGCCATTGTACTCTCTAGTCTTTGTTAAGTGTGTGTCATAGTAACATTCTGTGAATTTCAAACTAAAACCTTCATTTAATCTATGGTAAATGATTGTTCTCATGTCCTTATCCATAATTAAGGAATATTCTCTGTTGATTCTTTCTTGTTTTGTCGCTTGTATGTCTCTTCTACCAGATTATGCCATTTATTTTGCACTACGCGACACAGGGATGGAACTCACAACTGCCAAGTAACTAGTTGCACTTTAACCAACGCTTTTATCCACTAGTCAACTGTCCTGAAGAAAGTCGGATGGTACTTTAGCTGAAATGTCTGAGATTATAACAACCAAGTTGAGGATATTAGTATGAGTTAATCAGTATTTAATAATAATACACATTCATCTAATCAAATATAATTTAAAAAAACACCCGCAATTTCTATTTTACTGTGATTAAATGATCCACCTCCCATTTTAAAGCCGTTTAAAACTCACCAGAAAATATGAGCAAATAGACGCACATATTCAATAATTTGTAAAGCTAGAAATTCAGAAATGATGTAAGAAACAGCTCGATGGCTCTCGAACTGAGATAAATAATCTTCTTTTTGTAATTTTTGCCAAAATGAAATAATGAAATAGATGATAGTGATTATAGTGATGATGATATATGAGATCTTCGTTTGGCGATATGATTACATTCTCTGTTAAGAGAAACAATGAGTTAATTTTAGAAGATGACAAAACTAGGATACTTGTAAAGCACATCATTTAAGATGGTGAAATTTTGGATTTGGTTCAAAGAACGTCATAAAACATAGAAAAGAAAATATTGCCAACATTTCTAACCAAACATTTGTGAAAATGCATGAAATCGCAGGGTTTCAAGAAATAACCAACTTGCATACATTATATACTCGTGAATAAGTGGATTTGTTTTTATAAACACGAAATCATAGAATTCCATTTGTAGCCAAGGATTGTTACTAATTAAAGTAAGTTAAAGTTCAACTTTACAAAGATAATTTATCTATAGGTTGAAGACACGTTGTGCTTAAGAATTAGGCTTTCAATATATATATATAATATATATATATATATATATATATATATATATATATATATATATTAAAATCTGAAGGTAATACAATGCGTATAAAAACTAAAAACAAAAAGATGTTGTTTTTTTGTCTTATCGATTTCAAAGAAACTTTATCATCAGAGACGAAAATCAGAAATGGACGTGCTTAATTTTTTTTTTTTTTTTGCGTGGTGATACTTTCTTTTTTTTTTCTTTTTTTTTTTCTTCTTCTTTTTTTCCTCTTCTTATTTTTCTCCTTTCCCCTCCCTTATCCGATTGCCACTTTAACTTTTCCGTCGCAGTGGCGTCAGTAAATAATGCAAAAGTGCTCAATATATTAAAAATATAGAGCAGTAATAATACTAATAATATTATTGCTAAATGGAAAATAAAGTGGCTACCATGGTTTCAATCAAAAAATGATCTCCTCAGGACCCCACTCTACATTAACCAAGTTGATATAATTCCTCAGTTGAAATTGAATATATTTATCGGATAATAAAATAACGTAGCGTTCAACACGCTACGTTATTTTTCTCTCAACCTTTGCGTGCGGATTGCACGCGAAAACTGAGAAAAATCAATGTATCGTTCCACACGTGTATTCATTCCTTAATTCTAATTTCAAAATCTCAAAAATTAAATATCATAATTAACTAGTAAAAATATTCGTCTATACTGGTTAAGAGGAAATAAAGACTTTCACTGCAACTGGTTATTTTACAATCCCTGTATACTTTTAGATAAAATACTTTTAGATAAAAATTATAATTTTTACTCCATAATAAAAAAAAAAGGTTTGCTAATTATTTTCTTCATGCCATCTTATGAATTTAATATTCCGTAAAAAAGTAGAGGATTTTCTTTAGTACATTTAAATAATAGAAAATTCCAAATTTTTACGATTAGATACGTCTTGTAGAAAAGGAAAAGGAAGAAGTTTAGTTTACATTTATATTTGTAAGTTTCCTTTGAAGCATCAATTAAACTATTTCTAATTCAAAATTATTTAATGGTGATTTTGGTTAAAGAATACATAATTTTAAAATTACATCTTAAAGTTACGTAAGTGGTAGATTCGTAAATATACATATCTGGCATATATATATATATATATATATATATATATATATATATATATATATATATATACAGAGAGGGGGTGGGGGAGAGAGGGGGGTGAGTGAGTGATATATTTGCATTTTTGTTGTATTTATTGTTGAATTTGAAGTATGTTAACTTAGTTATGCATGTTGGATATTTCTATTAGTGTTGATGGGGAGAGATGACTTGAAATTATTTTTTCTTAAGTGTGTAGTGAGAAGGTTTAAGCATTTTTGATGTTTGTGTAAAGCAATGTTATATCTAGGCTGTTTAACCGGAGTCCTAGCGTGTTTATTCCTAGAATTTCTAGAATCAGATCCCTTCAAGTATAGATTACCAGACAATTTCACATACTTTATAAATATCGACAATTTATATATCCCCCTTCAGGAAATACAAATAGAACTTGACAATGACAAAAAATAAACTCCATTGAACCTTCTATAAATTTAACATTTTAAGAAGAATATAACTACTTTTTATATTTCATAGACAGCCTACTTATTGGGTTCTACCAAAAACAAGCAAACCTACAAAGTCTTTCACAAACCCACCAACAAAAACGACCAACACAACAAGATTAAAACGGGCCTCATAATAAGTTTTTATTTACGTGCACTGCGTATGTGTAGTCCAGAATATTTATACGAAGAATACAAATACACACACACACACACACACACATATATATATATATATATATATATATATATGTGTGTGTGTGTGTGTGTGTGTGTGTGTGTGTAAAATATATAAAAAGAAAACAAATATTTAGAAGATGTGTTTATTTATGAATGAATAAATAATTTTGCATATGTTTGAAGGTTATAGTTTTTATATATGTTAGATATATTGTATAATAATCACCAGGGGATTTTTAATGGGCGATTTCATGAATCTCCTTAAAAATTATTTTTTTCAAGTGAGAAATGTTCATTACGAAAAGCTATTTGGTATCAAAATTGTTTTTTCTTTATTATTTTTCCTTTATTTAATTAGTACATATATTTAATCTTTTTTACGTATTATTTTTTATAATTTCCTTATTTTTCTATTAATCTTATTCTTATTCTTATTCATTTCAATTTTATCTTATACCTAGTAATTATTATTTGTCATAATCTATTTATTTTCGTATAACTTCCGATCAAATACATTTGCTAAACTTGATTTTGTTTACAAACACAGCACTGGTTGTTAACATTAATTTATCTTTATCTTTATCTTTATCTTTATCTTTATTATATATATATATATATATATATATATATATATATATATATATATATATATATAATATGGAGTATATGTGCTTAATTGAAGTCATACCTAATTTTGAAAATTAATTAGTTAGTAATTAAGTATGTCTTCAATTAAGCACATATCCTCCAAATATTGTCGGCTAAAAGGCCATATCAAGAATAAACACATTGTTTGTTTACTTACTTTCATATATATGTGTGTGTGTGTGTGTGTGTATTTCTGTATGTGTGTGTTTGTATGTACATTAATATTCCTGATATAGTTTGGTATATCTAGAAATAAAGTGTGTCCAATAACAGTGACAGAGCATGTATATCTAAGTTAGGATAGTGTAAACAACGAGTAATGGCGCTTTAACTCTATTTCTACGCTATATATATATATATATATATATATATATATATATATATATATATACATATATATATATATATGTGTGTGTGTGTGTGTGTGTGTGTGTGTGTGTGTGTGTGCGTATGTGAACTGGTCTAAATATCCTTAATGAACATTGACTGCACCAAATTTGTACACAGTCTATAAATAGTAAAATTAGCAAATATAACTGGAGCTAACCACTCAGAGTTCCGACCTGAAAATTAGTGGCACATAAACGGAATGAACTCTGTTTTACTACCCACACATATATAGAAGCACACATACATACATACATACATACATACTAACACGTGCGTGCGAATTAACTACGAGTCGTGTTGTTGATTCGTTATGTACCTGGATAATTATTTATTATGTACAGGAAATTAAATCGTGATACAATCCGTAAAAGGTGTGAGGGGTGGAGTAATGAATGAACTTGAAAGCCCTAATAAAACTTTGCAAGTCACATGAACTGACCCAGTTTCTTCCCACCACAATACCATTTATAATAAGGATTTATTGGTTATTTTCTAATTAAGTATTTTTCAAATAATAAATATGTGTGAAAAGAAATTCTGGTAAGCATTTTGCGAAAGAAAAATAAAATAAAATAAAGCTTCCTAAAATGAAGTATGAGATTTCAATAAAACAAAAACAATGATAAAAAGCATCAAACGCCATAATACAAAATTGACATAGGTATAAAAGAAAACATGTTGAGGGGTTTAAAGATCGGAAGTCCCTTCCCCTATTGTAAAGATCTTTAAATGATCAAATTCTCCTTTTTTATAACAGGACGCATATTGCATAGCACAATTTCTTCAAGAATGTGCTAATTCTCTTAATGCGTTAATGGCTTTTTCTTTGCTTAAATATGGCTGTAAATATATTAATTACCATATTATATTTGACCTACCTACCATAACAGTATTCATACAAACTGAAATATATACCTAGTTGAGAGCGTCTGTGAATTCATAACTTGAGAGAATATAAATTCATATAAAAAAATACTTATATAATGTGATGATTCTTATTCCAATACTTGTGGGTGTTGTAGTTAATAGTTTTAATCCAGAGTGGCACTTTACATTCTAACTGTCTTTTATTCAATGAAAGAAGGAAGAACAGTTTTAGGCTTATATTAAAAGTAACAAGTATATTTTATAATAGAAAAAGACTCGACAACCAAGTGAAATACAATTGTAGTATATTTTGAAGAATAAGTTAATTAAACAATAAGTTCACAAAAGCAATATTACAATGTCAACCAAAGATAGGAAAAAATGGCTGCTGTTTGTATTCTACATCAAATACTAAGAGCAATGTTGTTTAGCAAGAGACAGAATCGGACAATGAAATACACAAAACACGTTCAAGGAAATACACAAAATAATATTACAATATTTGATTAAAAGAATAACTGCAAACAACATTATACATAAAAATGCAACAAGAAACCTCAAGTTTAAATGTAAGTCACACAATATAGCATATTATACCTGACAGCCATAAATTTGGTTAAATAACGGCTAGGATAATTCAAATAATAAAAACAAAACAAAAGCAAAAAAATATAATAAATTTGATTGAAATGAATTTTAAAACAAAGAGCTACATTTGAATGTCGAAAGGTCGAAATGTGGGCAAAGAATACTCCGTTGCTATGTATGAATGAAGTTGTAGAACATTGCAATTTTTCAAAACTTTCACTAAATGGCAACAAATATGTCAGCGCATCATTTAGATCAAACAATCAGATATATTCTACCGTAATTTTGGGAGAAAAAGGCTCTACTTTTGATCTCTAAATTGTTCTGGATTCTATAATTGTATCAAATTATTTCAGTTAACAAAGTAACTGTCGTGGATTGAATACAAGATCCACTGGCATAATGTAACACTTTGCAGGACAATTCTTTTGCAAGTCATTATTTCTAGTAATTAAATCTCTCTAGTACATCTCGTTCATCATTTTTTCTATCTAATTTGACTTAAACAAATATTGACAAAATCAGATTAATGCAATCCATTACTAATAGCAATGAGATTATTAATCCCCAAAATAATCGTAAATAATCTATAAATTATGAGGTTATTTACAGATTTCAAGATACATATTTTTCTATAGCAAGAAGTCCCTTGTTTTGATGGATGTAACAGGTTTTCTTTCTCTTACAAAATTTATTTTCAACTGATTACTTTCATTGCCCAAGAGAGACACAACAACCTTACGAGAAACGCAGTACTGTGTGCATTCAATACATAATTTAGAGAACTAAGATCAATTCCTATGTAATCGTCTAATAAAACTACTAGGATTGATTAAAAATGGAAGTTATATGTTTACTGAAGAAGGAAATTTGACTGCCGATTATTATGCTTAATTTCATTCGCCATCATCACAATTAGTTCCCACACCAAACTCTTCCGGAACAATTCAAGATTTTCCTAACTTCTGCATTTTCTTTTGTCGCAATCATTCTGTTATTCTTCAATCCAAACCACTATAGACCGTTTGCGTTGTTTTCTTTATTCAAAGGGTCTTTGGTTGTCTTTCACCTCCTAGAAATATTTCATTTTTGTAACTCTTGAATAGCCCGGTTTTCTGAATATCACACTGAAAAATATAATTTTGCTTTTGGTAGCTTTATACTATCTGAACAAAGAACTAATACACAGCACTAAATCTTACGTCTATTAGCAATAATCCCCTATCTTCTTATGTACATATTAACCCTGCAGTCTGAACCTAAGACAACATTCATTGAAACCATGTACGCATACAAGGGTCACATCGCTTGGGGTAGGAGACGGAACTGATATACCTCCAGCTTAAGCTAGCCGAGAAGCGGCGACTTATTTACTCTCGCTAGACCAACCTTAATCTACCGGTGGTTATCCGACCAGCGTGATCTGTCAATGGTAACAAATACCATCTGCTTTGACTCTTTACTGACTCTTCCCAAATGGTTACAATATCGTCACATTCCACTCGAAACGGTACATTAGTTACGATACCCTTCTTCAATGTCAGACTTTTACTTTTGACGGGCTTAAATTTCATATCGGTCCAAGATAGAAGCATTTCCAGACGGAATAAAATTAGCTAAGCGTCAAGAGGCCTACCACTAAAGATAGAGACACACACACAGACACACAGACACACACACAGACACAGACACACACACACACACAAACACACACACACACACACAACACACATATATATATATATATATAATATATATATATATATATCGTAACATTCTCGACTCTGGTGAACTGCATTCTTTTTCTCCCGTTTACACGTTGATACTGCATTCCAAATTAAGCAGACATTCTCAAGGCATCTTAACAATCCACGAATGCCTGTCTTCCATTATACCGATTGATCGACATATTTGTCTGATAAAATAAATGTAGACATAGTATGATAAGCAAGATCTTATATCTGACGTTAATCAGATATCGTTCTTCACTGTTAAATTGAACTAGCATTCTTGCTTATGAAGGTTCCCTGTGCTCTTTCAAGCCATTTCCGTCTGTAGACCGTCATGAATCAATTGAAGATGTCTATGGCACACTAAACATTTTTGTGCATCTTTAAATTTAATGAAACGTGAGTTTACTTAATGGACATGATTTTTGTAAGCATTTTCTATATTTATCCTTATTTGAATACACCGAGTTTTGTAGCAAATCAATTACTCATTCTTGCCTGGGTTTCAATATATGAGGATGAAACAATAAGAACGTAGCTTTAGATATCACTAGCAGCTCAAAAAATGACATTTTCACTGTTTAATACTCGATCTTATACACCACCAAATGAAACGCACTGACAAGGAAGAAGATTATGTTGATACACAAGTATTTGTTGTTCATAATTTCCAAGCACATTCTCCTGAATAATGTTCAAATTATTTAGTCGTCTATAGAGGAGAGATTTACAATTTTTTTTTAATCACACATATATACATATACACACACACACGTACACACACACACAGACACAAACACACACACACACACATCTATATATATATATATATATATATATATTATATATATATATATATATATATATATATATATATATGTGTGTGTGTGTGTGTGTGTATTTTGTGTGTATTTTTGACGTGGGTTTGTCATTAAATATGAGTGAAATATTGAAGGCTGTTTGTTGAAAGTGAAATTACCATCCCTTGTGTAAAATATCGCCACTAATCTTAAATGAAATTTTTCTTAAAGAAAATTTGCAACCTAAATTGTATGTTCTTTTATTTATTCAATGTATTTTTCTCTAATACACTCGATAATAAACGATTCTCTAAAAAATCTTTCTGTACTAATGAAGAAAGAGTGAATTGATTTCTTGCGTGTTTTAAAGCATTTCTTATTATAGTTGTGTATTTGGCAGTCGAAGAAATCTTCAGATTGTCAGTCTTCTATTTGCACTCGGTCATCACGTGATGCCAGACTGCATAATGACCACTTAGTCATTTCAGGAAAGTTTCCAGAAAAAAGAAAAAAAAAACTGATGCTTCCTGGACATTCCGAAAATGATCATTATCCAAGACACTTAGCTGTACGGATAATCTTCAGTTACGAGACAGGAAAAGAAAAATGGTGTATTTTTATCTCGTTACAAAAGGAGAGGTACCGAATAACAAATCGCAGCTGCTGATCGCTATATCAGAAATTATGACAAAAATCATTGCTGTCTGATCAATTTAGGTCATCGATTATATTTATATACTATATTCACCTAATCTTTTATATTGAAATATTAACACACACACACACACACACACACACACACACACACACACAGGGAGAGAGAGTGATTAAATGTGTATCATATTTTAGGATTTTTCTGGAATATGTTATGAACAATCTCTTTCTCTCTCCCCCCTCTCTCTCTCTCCCTCTCTCTACATATATATATGTGTGTGTGTGTCTGTTTCTGTGTGTATGTGTGTGTGTGTGTGTGTGTGTGTGTGTGTGTGTATGAATTTACCCAAGGAGCATAATGCTACACAAGGTCAATTTTATAAGCGGAATTGAACAGGATTGCAGAGTTTTCCTTCTCCTAGACCGGTTACTATACTAAGGTTAACGAATCCTGTCTGTCCTACTATTAATTCATAGATGGAGAAGGAATAGTTAGATTTATACCTTTCCCGGGGATATTAACACTATGCGAAATACAAATAGCATTGTCCAGGATTTGAACTCGGGTCACCGTGCCCATTTTCTTCGAGAATATTCATTTATAATTCATCCCGAACACAGCTCTCTAATTGGTAATTTAAATTAACTCTCACTACTAGCATATAAGCAATGATCGTTTCCCCGGGAATTTGATCTCTCTGTGACCGTAAAATACATAAACAAACCTATGTACTTAAATAGTTTTAAAACACCAGTCCCCCTCCACAGCTGTCAGTGGACGAGGGGATAAGATATCAGGCTACCAAACGGTCAGTCTGAGTTCGACCCTAACCAAAGATAGTTGTGTCTAGCCACACTGAAGATGCGTGAAATGCCGAAACATGTGTCTGTGGATGACTTATTAATATATATATATATATATATATATTATGATAGAGTAAAATCAATTTTATTGTACTGAAGCTTCAATTTAAAAAACAATATATATATATATATATATATATATATATTGGGAGATTATGTGTTAATTGTCGGCTATCGCCATCTCAAACAGATTGTTTGTCCACTTCATATATATATATATATATATATATATATATAATATATATATATATATTCTAGCATCCTCAAAACATCCTCTGCCCTGTCTTCAGAATTCATTGGATTTTTTATCCTCTTTCAATTCTTCAACATGAACTCTACGGGTCTCAATTGATTACGGTTAATTCATGCTGAGAGTACCGGTTCTCACTAGATCAAAAAGTTAAGCAGCAATGAGCCTATTCAATACTTGATTGGGTAACAACTTAAGCAATACATGTACTGTAAGAAACCTGAATCCCTTGTTTATCAAAATTACTTCGACATTAAATGACCAGAAAAGGGTTATTTATAAAATAAAATTTCTTAAGGAACTTTATATCATTATTCGAGGTCTGTTACTTTCAATTCATTCCAAACAAAAATCCTGTTTTTTTTTAACACATATTGTTTCAGCTTGTCTTAGTTGTCAACCACAACTGATTTTCTGGAGGCACAGATGGCGTAAGTGTTATTATCATAATGGACTCGAGGAGCCCTGTTCAAATCCTGGACGAGGCTATTTGTGTTCGTGCTAATTCCCTTGCTTAATGATAATTCTCTTCTCCCCCACAACAGCAAACCACTCCGCTGTAGAAAAAGAAAAAAAAATCTTAATTTAAAAACTGTTGTGAAAGGTTTGGCCGACTGGCAGTGAATTGTAATTGGCCAAAACAACAAGAGAGAATAGCCGATTGCCGACTTCAACTCTCCGAGACATCTTCGTGAGAGAAAGAAAAATAGCTAGCCAGCGTTCCTGAAGTTTTTAGAGTGTTGCTACTTCCACCTTTATATTATCTCCACCACAAGTGCTTTGTATGTTATATACGCACCATTAGACCATATGTGAGTCTAATGAAAATCGTTTCTTTCAAATGAAATCGTACTGTTTGGCTACGGAAGGCTAGGTTCATATAATATTGACTGAAGGTCAAGAAGCAGACGATATCCTTCACAGACTAATATAGATGCCGACTACCCAGATGATCTGGCACTTTTCACAAATACTCTCACACAAGCCGAACCCTTGTTACACACCCTAAAAACGGTAGCACAGAACATTGGCCTATACGTGAACTCCGAGTTCATGTGTTTTAAAATTGAAGGAGACATCTCCACACTCGATAGCAAACTCTTAAACTCGGTGGAACAATTCCCGTACCTAAGTAGTAATATCCCATCCACAGAAAGATATGTTAATACACACATAGGGAAGGCGTGGTCTGCTATAGATAGATTATAACTTATATGGAAATCCGATCTCACTGACAAGTTAAAGAGCCGTAGTTGTATCAGTTCTACTGTACGGCTGCACCACTCGGACCATAACGAAGTGCATAGAGAATAAGCTAGAATAAATTAGAATGTTGTGTGCAATCAGCGTGGAAACAACACTCCACAAAAAACAGCTGTAAGGCTGTGGCCCCTATCCCACAAACCATCCGAGTAAGACGAACAAGATACACTGGACACTGCTGGAGAAGCATGGATAAACTCATAATGGATGTTCTCCTATGAAAGCCATCACATGGGCACGCCAGGGTAGGCCGTAAATTGACCAGCTCTGTACGGATACTGGATGCTGCGCTGATGATCCCAAGGGCAATGAGTGATAGAGACGGTTGGCAAGAGATTGTCATGGATGTCCATGCTAACAGCGCGACATGATGATGATTTCGGTACTTCAGTCTTTCATCATTAGGAATTACACAAACCAACAATACTGATTCGTTTTTCAACAAAAATACCATTTACCCAAACAGCTCACATTATTATTATGCTACAACCAACGATTAACTTGAATAAATTTTCTTAAAGGGAAACATATGTCTTATCTTTTATAGACACTATTTAAGTTTACAATATCAAGAGATTTTTTAAACTGCATTTTCATTTTGAAGTTAAGGGGTATGTTGTTTGAAAATATCTGTGTGACCTGATAGAATGTCCACGATAAAAAGCAAAGTTTTCTTATATACAGCATCACCCACAAATAAATTCACCCTTAAAATATTTTTAATAAAATTTCATATTCTTCAAAACCAAAGTGAATAATGTTTATTACAAAACTCTACAATACTGAAATTCAATAATGAAACATAAAATTGTATAAACTGAAGGAGGAAAAAAAGGAAGAAAGAAAGAAAGAAAGAAAGAAAGAAAGAAAGAAAGAAAGAAAGCAGAAAAGAGTCAGAGCGAGAATATGTTGGAAGAAAAAGGAAATTGAAAAAGAGCGAATATGAAATGATGCAAAGAAGGTAAAAGCCTGAAATACAAAAGAGTTTTATAAAGAGAGGAAAAATAAAAAAAAAGAAGTAAAAAAAGACAGACATAGAGACCTTAATTACTAACCTATACATAAATAATTCCGCCAATTATGAATGAAACTATACAAATTAATTATATAAAGAAGTAAGTTATATTTTTTCAGGGACGGAGCAACCTTTGTGATTGGCATTTCAAATTCACCTTCGTAATAACTTTCTATATTGTCATCAATCAATAAACACTACTCACAATATGAGTATTGATTTGTACTTTCTTTTTATATCCTATCTCTGAAATTTTTGCATAAATTCAGATTTTATGATCACAGTAAAAGAAATGATATCCCTTCGTTAAACAGAAGTGCGCTTGTACGATTCAAATATTACAAATAATTTGTCATTGTTATTCTTAATTTTTAATAGTTATTGATATGAACATATTCGAACTGTCATCTACCTTTTATATAAAAGGCGCAATAATCAAATGTGTGCGTATGTGTATGCGAATATGTGAGCATGTATGTGTATGCGAGTGTATGTGTGTGAGTATATGTGAGTGTGGGTGCACAAACGCGTAGATGTGTGTGTGTGTGTGTTGGTGTGTGAGCTTGAGCGCGCGTGTGTGTGTGTGTACGGACATGTACGTGTGTTGAAGTCCATAATAAAATCTAACCGTTCAAAATAAAGTGACATTACACTAGCTAAAAATAAACATTTCACTTTCAGTTTATAAATAGTTAACGAGTCTAACCCATCAGTCATTGAAAACTAATAAATGTTGCAGCCTCTTCTTCGAATGTTCTAAGCACATAAATATTTCTCAAGGGCAAATTTAAAATTGCTGTTATAAAGAAGTAACGTTAAATTAATATTTGATGAAAGCGTTGTGATTTTTATTTTATATTTTATATAAAATGCCATTTAATTTCGAAGAAAATTGCTATTTAAATCACACCGATACTACTACTATTACTACTACTATTACTACTACTACTACTGATAATAATAATAATAATAATAATAATAATAATAATAATAATAATAATAATAATTGTTCAATTATACTTGAAGATCTCAGCTGATGGCATTAAGCGTCATTTTTCTCATGTGAGCAAACTGAAAATTCAATTCAATTAACAGCGACTTGAGGAAAACTTTAAAATTTGTGAAAATACCCATTATTTTCATATTTATAGATTATAATTGAAATCTAAGAGGAGTGTAACTTTTTATGTTAGATGTGACTTCTCTTTTCGCTAATAATATTTCCAGACAGATATTAAACAATAATTACAAACTGTACGTACTATTTTTTATTATTTTTACTTCATAATATTAGTTTAAGAAGTAATTCTTAAGTCGAAATTCATGTTTGGATTAAAGTTTATTTCAGTTTGCTTTACACCAAGTTCTCAGGTCTCCAAGACACGTCTAAGGATTCTAGCCGTTCTTAACAATGCTGTGATTCCCAGTTCTTCCAGTCTTTTTACCAAGCCTATGGGGATGATTCCAAGAGCACCTACACTTGCTATCACCGTCATCTTCATGTTCGACGGGTTTAATTGTAATTTTTATGCCATTTTTAATTGGTGCTGGGTTATTATTATGGAGTCTTTCACACCTGCCGTAGCCAGTGGTTCACTGGATACTGAGTGATAGCAAGCCCCCTCAAATCACCAGGACTCTTCTGAGTATTCTAGCCGATCTGAACAGTGCTGTAGTTTGGATGATCTCGATTCTTCCTCTGATTTCCAATTCACCCAAATTCTTTTCAAGAGATTTAGGGACCGTTCCAAGGTTACCAATTACAATTGGTACGACCTTCACCTTCATGTTCCACAGTTTTATCATTTCTCTGGCAAGGTCCAAGTATTTGTCTATCTTTTGGCTTTTTTTCATTTTTATCTCGGTGGCCACGGAGATCTTTGCCACAGAGGATGATACCCGAAAACTTACCACATTCTTTCTGCCCTATGTCAAAGGCTTGGCTGAAAATATTCAAAAGATTTGTAATCCTTATGACATTAGGATAACATTCAGGAGTGATTCGACTCTTCTTAAACATCTCCTCCGAGTCAAGTCTCCATCAGAATAAAACATAACTAAGAATTGCGTGTATTCAATGCCATGCAGCTGTGGCAAAGTATACAAAGGCGAAACATGCCGTCCACTGAATGTAAGACTAGAAGAGCACCTTAAAGCAGTGGTTTGAGAAATAGAAAATTCGGATATGGCTGATCATATATGGAATGAAAAGGGAAACCATCTGCCCTTATGGGATGAAGTTAGTATAATATATAAGGAAGAATATTGGAAGAGAAGACACCTCAAAGAATCAGCTCATATAGTAGGCTATAATAATCTCTTAAGTAGACCGAGCATAGAAATGAACACAATATGGGAACCTATAATTAAAAAGGCTAGATTAGATTTTTTTTAAATACAGCCAATATGGGTCTAGGTAAAAAAAATTATATAAGTGAATAGGTAGATATTCTAGTCAAAACAAGACATTAGGTTTATAAGTTCCTAAAATTCACACTGGATTGACCAGTGAATAAATGAGTTAGGTTTAAGACAGTTCTAAGTGACAGTTATCTCTAGACTGCAGGTTCAATCCTGGTCAGGGACAGTAGTAACATAGAATAATAATTAACACAGCTTAACACCTCTGCCCCAGCTATGGTTAGCAGAATGAGAATAGGATACCTACGTGGACTGAATAAAGGTTTAGGTTCAAAGTTCCGTGATGGCTCCCGATTACGACAAGAAGGTTCCAGAGTTCGAAAAGAAGGTTCCCGAGTCCGACGAGAAACACCTGAAGAAGACCGGAGGGCACACCGGCCGAAACGTTGTACAGATAACAATGAAGATGAGGACAATAGTTCGAATAATACAAATAGTACTATTCTGCTAGTCAGTATGCTGTAATTGCTTTTTCGGGCAGTTGAAATTGGTCTTTCCTTTCTTTTATTAGTGTCAAGTGCTCAGTTTGTCGTATCTACACTTCAATTCTTGGTGGGACCCATTCTCCCTTCTATATAGTCAGTCTATGTCGTCTCTCAGTTGTAATGCCTTGTGCATGAGTCTCCTTGCCCTTCTTAATCATATCCAGGTATTTTCATGTGCAATCTCTCCAATTTCTTTTTTGAATTATCCATTTAAATGTGTTCTTCCGATTCCTGTTTTCAAGTTTTTCTTGTTTTTCCGCTTGTCCCTAAGTTGCAATTGATGTTATTGGTTGCTGCAATTAATCTTTCCTTGCTCTTTCAGTGAATTCTTCGAGTCTTTGGATTGGATTAATATTGGCGAGTCCTCTTTCGCCTTCTTTTTCTTGTTTCCTTGCTTTTGGTTTATCTGTCGAAGTACCTTCCTTGTCCATTTTAAGAACGGTCTAGAATCCCAGCTACATATTCACTTGATGAGATTCCTCCTGCAGAGCTTGGGTTCTCGTATTTTTCTTGTTCTTCTGAGATTATTCAATATTCAAAATTCTTCCAATATTCCCAAGTATTTGTAATCTTCCTTTTCTCAAAATGTTCTTATAATTTTCCTAATTGTTAGTTGTATTCCTTTTATTGTGAGAAACAATGGAAGGAAAACAACTATCAAGTTTACATGCAGTCTGTGTGAAATCTAGTCTCCAGGACTTGTACATATCCTAGCCGACATTAGTAGGGCTGTGGTCTGGATGGTTTCTTCTAACTCCAGTTTATTGAATCTCTTTTGCACAAAATACAATCGCTATTGCAGTCACATTCATGTTCCAGAGCTTTTTCAGTTCGTCCTCTTCTAATTAATACAAGGTCTGATCTCTGACCAGAATTGGATTATCTCTTTGATTCTCAAAATCAAATAGAATTTTATAGATCTCCTTTTCTAGGATAGATTCTGTTTTTTTAGTGTACAATTTTAATCCATTACACAATTCCCAGTGGTTCTTATCGACTAGGTGGTCTTTCATGGAAGTCTGAGTGACAGAAAGTCTCCTCAGATCTCCAGTACTCTTCTGAAGTCGACCTTACCAAGGTAGTTTTTGTGGTCTCGAGTCTTCCTCTGATTTCCAATTCATCAAACTCTTTTCCAAACCATTAGGGACGTTCTAATGCTACTCACTAGGATTGGTATCACTTTTACCTTCATGTTCCACTTTTTTTTTCATTTCTCTAGCACGGTTCAAATATTTGCATATCTTTTCGTTTTCTTTCATTTTCTCACCGTGATCCACTGGGACGGCAAAATTCACGAGGTGACAAGTTCTTTTCTTGGTATTATAGGTCTGGTGTCCTAGCTCGGATAAGATGATCCGTTTATATCTCAAAGTCCCAGCGAATTGAATGTGACTCATTTTCTAAGACTGATTATGGTTTGTGCATATACCATTTAGTAGCATGGTGAAAATGTAATCGCTTGCAAAATTCGCAGTGGTTCACCTTTCCCATGCTTTTGTGCTAGCTTGCATTCGTTTATAACACGGGTAACCGCTTCGTTTCTGTCTCCACATGTCCTGCACCTGATATTCTGTTGCGTCCTATCTACTTTCCTTTTGGCATAATTTGTTTTATAGCAATGTCTTGTGTTGAAAATTAATCAGATTCTGTTTCTCTTCAGGTTTCTAGTTCTTAACTATATCCATGTCTTCTCATGTGAGATATCTCCAATTTTTCTCTTTAAGTATCCATACAGTGGATTTTCTTTCTATTTCTGTTTTCTAGTTTTTGTAATTTTTTTCTCGTCCATATGTTGTAATTGCTGTTATTGGCTGCTGTAATTATTCTTTCTTTACTCTTTTTAGTATATTTTTCGAGTTCTTGAATGATCCTCAATATTAACAGGACCACTCGCACCTTCCTTTCCTCCTTCCTTTCTTGTCATATAGTCAGTCTATGTCATCTCTCAAGGATAATGTCTTGTGCATCTTAATTAATTTCCTTATCCTTTAGTCAATTTCTTACTACTATTTAACATAAGTTTTAACTGGTGGCCTTTACTGAAGTCCGAATAACAGCAAGTCTCCTCAGCTTTCATTCTTCTTCCTTGATGAAACTATTCCAGTTTCGCCCACACCGACGAGTTATTTGATTTAAGGAAACTAAACACAACATGATGTGAATCAGTTAGTCGCCGTAAACTAGTTCGCTGGTTGGTTCGTTGGTTGGTTTTACAGATTTTTAGCCATTCTTGGATTATTAAATGTCAAAGTATTTTCCTGCAATTATTTCAAGTAATTATTAGTTTCAAGTAATTTATAAACAATTATAGATTTAAGTAACTATTCATAATATTAGTAATTAGTACACATTTATTAACTATCCCTATTTAATAATAATCATTTGTTTGCAGTTATATTGTTTCAAGTATGGCTCTCTAATACTAATAATTAGATAGAACCCTAAAAGGTATTACCACTCTGGTTAGTGTGAATATGGGATTAATGACAATGTAAGGGGACTCCAATTCTTAATTATTTTTGATCAACAGTTTTTAGGCAAAGCGCATGATTGCAACATTTTCAATACTCATCAGACTTAGCACTGAAACTGAAACTGAAAGTGCGTCTCAACGAGCAGGACGTGGAAAAACATTAAAAGAAAGACACTACGGTACAGCTACACTCGAAATAAAAGAGGTGCTTCGACCAATGGAATATCTGCTAAGGGGACTATTTTGTTAATTTCAGTCTTGACAAATACAGCTTTTGACTCGATGCACGAAGTTTTGTTTTTATATAGATTGAACAACATTTTCATATATTTACCAACCCCTCCACACGAACAGAATGTGACACAAGATCAATTTCTTAAGCGGAGTTTAACAGGTTTGAATTCAAAGTTTTCCTTTTTTCTAGACTGGTTACCTAGCCAACGTTAAAGAGCCCAGCTGCTCTACTATTTACCATAGCTGAAAGGAGAGTAGTTGGATGCATACCGTTCCTTAGCACTATATGAAATGCAAACGGCCTCGTTTAGG
>CM042158.1:82278353-82288192 GCA_023376005.1 Doryteuthis pealeii | reverse complement strand
TTTTTTTCATTTCTCTAGCACGGTTCAAATATTTGCATATCTTTTCGTTTCTTTCATTTCTCACCGTGATCCACTGGGACGGCAAAATTCACGAGGTGACAAGTTCTTTTCTTGGTATTATAGGTCTGGTGTCCTAGCTCGGATAAGATGATCCGTTTATATCTCAAAGTCCCAGCGAATTGAATGTGACTCATTTTCTAAGACTGATTATGGTTTGTTGCATATACCATTTAGTAGCATGGTGAAAATGTAATCGCTTGCAAAATTCGCAGTGGTTCACCTTTCCATGCTTTTGTGCTAGCTTGCATTCGTTTTATAACACGGGTAACCGCTTCGTTTCTGTCTCCACATGTCCTGCACCTGATATTCTGTTGCGTCCTATCTACTTTCCTTTTGGCATAATTTGTTTTATAGCAATGTCTTGTGTTGAAAATTAATCAGATTCTGTTTCTCTTCAGGTTTCTAGTTCTTAACTATATCCATGTCTTCTCATGTGAGATATCTCCAATTTTCTCTTTAAGTATCCATACAGTGGATTTTCTTTCTATTTCTGTTTTCTAGTTTTTGTAATTTTTTTCTCGTCCATATGTTGTAATTGCTGTTATTGGCTGCTGTAATTATTTTCTTTACTCTTTTTAGTATATTTTTCGAGTTCTTGAATGATCCTCAATATTAACAGGACCACTCGCACCTTCCTTTCCTCCTTCCTTTCTTGTCATATAGTCAGTCTATGTCATCTCTCAAGGATAATGTCTTGTGCATCTTAATTAATTTCCTTATCCTTTAGTCAATTTCTTACTACTATTTAACATAAGTTTTAACTGGTGGCCTTTACTGAAGTCCGAATAACAGCAAGTCTCCTCAGCTTTCATTCTTCTTCCTTGATGAAACTATTCCAGTTTCGCCCACACCGACGAGTTATTTGATTTAAGGAAACTAAACACAACATGATGTGAATCAGTTAGTCGCCGTAAACTAGTTCGCTGGTTGGTTCGTTGGTTGGTTTTACAGATTTTTAGCCATTCTTGGATTATTAAATGTCAAAGTATTTTCCTGCAATTATTTCAAGTAATTATTAGTTTCAAGTAATTTATAAACAATTATAGATTTAAGTAACTATTCATAATATTAGTAATTAGTACACATTTATTAACTATCCCTATTTAATAATAATCATTTGTTTGCAGTTATATTGTTTCAAGTATGGCTCTCTAATACTAATAATTAGATAGAACCCTAAAAGGTATTACCACTCTGGTTAGTGTGAATATGGGATTAATGACAATGTAAGGGGACTCCAATTCTTAATTATTTTTGATCAACAGTTTTTAGGCAAAGCGCATGATTGCAACATTTTCAATACTCATCAGACTTAGCACTGAAACTGAAACTGAAAGTGCGTCTCAACGAGCAGGACGTGGAAAACATTAAAAGAAAGACACTACGGTACAGCTACACTCGAAATAAAAGAGGTGCTTCGACCAATGGAATATCTGCTAAGGGGACTATTTTGTTAATTTCAGTCTTGACAAATACAGCTTTTGACTCGATGCACGAAGTTTTGTTTTATATAGATTGAACAACATTTTCATATATTTACCAACCCCTCCACACGAACAGAATGTGACACAAGATCAATTTCTTAAGCGGAGTTTAACAGGTTTGAATTCAAAGTTTTCCTTTTTCTAGACTGGTTACCTAGCCAACGTTAAAGAGCCCAGGCTGCTCTACTATTTACCCATAGCTGAAAGGAGAGTAGTTGGATGCATACCGTTCCTTAGCACTATATGAAATGCAAACGGCCTCGTTTAGGATTTGAACTCGGGTCGACGAGTCCATTTCCTATGACAAACCATTACACCACACGCCTCCAACCGCATTTTAAATCTATATTGATATAATCTTTTTAACATTTTAGATTTTTTTCTCGTTTCCATTATGTTAACTTTTATTTGTTTAAATACTAAAACTTTTCTCTTCATTTGACTCTGCTTTCTTAAATTCGTCGATGTGTTTCCTTCTTTTTTAAATTCCTTAAATATTTATTTTTTTATTTTTCTTAATTTGTTACTTGTGTGTGTGTGTGTGTGTGTGTGTGTGTGCGTGCGTGCGCAAGTACTTCTCTCCAACTTTTCCATGTGCTTACCATCCCAACCGTATGTGTGTGTATTGTGTATATTTACCCAACCCCTCCACCACGGACAGGATGCGACAGAAGGTCAATTTTTCAAGGGAGAACAGTTGGTCTAAATTCAGAGACTTCCTTCTCCTAAATTGGTTGCTGTTTGATGGCTAAAGAGCCCAGTGTGTGTGAATTAAGTGTTTTGAAGGAGGAAAATAAAATATAAAGAAGTATTAACATTTAAAGATTTAAATTAAAAGAAAAGCAACTCAGATAAAAAGAATATCTGACTCCGCCTTTCTTCAAATCGCCCTTTTTGTGTTATCTTTTAATGCCCTGATAATTCTTTCTTTTTTGCCGCCGTCTAAATGTGTATATTTACAATAGGCAATCACTTTGGAGTTTGATCTTGTATTAATGGACCATAATTTCAAAAGAATTTGATATATTGTATAAATGCCAACGATCGATATATGTACGCGTGTGTATCGATCGTGAAGTAATGTACCCTGTGCATCTATATACGTGCGTCTGTTTGTCTGTCTCTACAACGAGATGCATCAGTATAATATGAATCTATATACGCATGATAAATGAGAGGGCAATGTCGAATAGACGTAAATATCGAGCAAATTTCGATTTCTTGGATTCAACTATTGGCAGAGATGGTCTCTACTCAAAGTTGGGCCATTTGAGTAAATTCAGTTCCCGCCAACCCGCCTGTGTGTCGACCATGACTGATTGATGTGCTTCGTATTTGCCTCCACGGAAACCCTGCCTTGATGAAGAACTGTTCAGGTCGCCCTCTGTTTATTGCACCCCATACTGACTCAACGCCACCACCTGACGTTTGGCCTGTCTTTATAGTATTACTTACCAAAAACTCTGTTTGATCGATGTTCAAAACACATCTGTCATTATGGTTTATCTATACATTATTTGTTTTATTTTTATTTTATTTACGAAGATATCGGTGTGAATAAAGACGTGTAATAAATCCGGATAAACAAAAAAATGGGCAGAAAATAATTATTTGAAAGCTAACAGTGATGTTTCACAAAATATTACTTTAACCAAAATAGAGATTTCAGTTTCCCCTTTATAATCAACTGAACCAATTATTAACTCCTTAAAAAAGCGAAAATATATTTTTCCATTAATTATTACTTATATTCTTCTAATTTATATTTTATTTTTTTACCTTTTTAACGTTCAATGTATTTGAACAAAGTATAAAAATGTCTTGTATGTTTAGTGATAATTTGTTAATAATTTCAGTATTTTCACATCAGAAGTTGTTATGGCTAGTTGCCAGTGATATTAGTTCATCTTGGATTCGAACGTAAGTATCCTGTTTAAACAATCTTTCTACAAAGATGAAGAAAAACAGAAGATCTAACTGAAATATTAAAAACATATTCTTTACATTGCACAATTTATCTACTAATGCTACCTCTGTTTCATAATAGTTTTTAGAATCTGAGTTTGAAATATATACGTAAATGGAATTACTATATAGATTATAGATCACGTTATGAATAAATGTGTGCTTTCATTCATAAATTATTAGAAATTATTTTTCTATTTCATCGATAGAAACAATCTATCATGTGATACTATAACTGCATGCTATAACTGCATGAATCCATGAGAAAAATTAATTTAACTTTTACTAATTTCAGTGCCTGTAAGAGTAAAATGTATTGTGCTGATTTAAGCAAATGTTGGTAATTTTATTTAATTTGGACGTTAAGCCAAGTAAATAATCTAAAGAGGAAATATTAACGAGAGGAAATGCCAATCAAGTCTGTCCGTGGATAGTGTAACTACACTGGCTTAGCTATCTATCCAAATGCATAGCCATCATTTGAGATGTAATAAGTGGAATTATTGTTTGTTTGTTGTTGTTGTTGTTATCTTGTTGATGTTGTTGTTTTCTTTCTTCTTCTGAATTGTGGTTTATATATAAGTCAATAAGAATGTGTTTCTTAATTCTAAATGATGTGGGATAGCAGTAAAATAATTAATATATTGATATTAAAACCTATTTGCAGAAATAAGACTATTTTAGAATTAATTTGGACTTGGAATAATTTTCGAGATTGGTATATTTTTCCGACACATATTCACTGCCGATTCTTATAAACATATTATTATAATTATAAGCTCCGACATTGTCGTAACCAAAACATTGGAATTCCAACATGGCACGGAAAAGAAAAAGCCCAGTTGATAAAGTAATACAAGTCAGTATCATCTTCGATTTGCGTATGACATTAGCGAAGCATTAAATAAAATATCAAAAAGATTATAACGCCCGACTTTATATTCTTGCAAGAGGCAATTTCAAAAGTTCATTAAAATGTTAGTAATTTTTTTCCATTTATTTCAAGTAATGTATATATTAATTAAATCTGGACTAAGTCATTAAAAGTTTACATTTTGTTTGTATTTTTGATACTTTGTATTATGTATATTTTTCGTACAATTTTCCTCATCTTTACTGTCCAGTTAGACACATGGAGCAACGGATATACGGGTTAAGTTGATACAGTTCTAACTAATAATCATCTGTATGTTTTAGATTCAATCCTGAACACGTGCTGTAATAATAGAATGCTAAACATAGCTTAACATTCGTATCTCGTCATGGTTAGTGGAATGAGAACAGTCAACTTCAATGTATTAGGGTTTGGTTCGAACTTCCGTGCAGGCTTCTGATTCCGACATGAAGGCTCCCGAATTCGATAGGAAGGTTGCCAAGTTCGAATTAAAGGCTCCCAAGTTCGACAAAAAACACCTGAAGAAGGCAGTAGGGCTCAAATGTTGTGTATATAACAATAATGATGAGGACAACAATCCGAAAAATCTAAATTTCAATAAATAAACCTTTTCCACCCTTTGATCCCTCATCTTTTTGTTAAATATTTCATGCATATTTGCTGACAAAGAATATTACAATTATATACTGTAGAGTTACATTCCTGTAAATACACAAAATTCCTTTAATTTGACTCTAGAGTTTGAATTCTGCTTTAAAAGTTTTCATCTAGAGATCAAACAATTTCTCAAATGGGAAAATGTTATCATTATTATTTATATAATATGTATGCGATACAGTTTTTTTTTCTTGTTTTTTATTTATGGGAAATGCTGTGAGATGGTATTAATCTCAAAAATGAAATGGAATACCTAAGGATTTATAGTCATTACTGTGCATATCAGTCATGATGGCCATCTTCAGGTAACACTAGAAAACAAATATTATTCTATTTGCTGACTTGGAAAATCTCAACAATCGTTTCCTGATAAACTTATAAAGTAGAGAGACAAAGAGAAAGGGCCATTTGTTGCATTTCACATGAATTTATTACTTAACACTTCAAAGAAAATCGCTAATTTTATCCACTAAAGACTTATTTTAAAATCAATCAGCTTTCTTGTAGAATCTTTGTTGTGGAATTGGTTAAATGTCCATATATGGTTATTGCGAGAGGTAGTGCATAAAACGTCAAGTTTTAAATTCTTAGATAATTCACCTAAAAGTCGTTCAGACAATAACACTACCCATCACTAACACCAGTTTTTGTATTAAAAAAAAACTATGACACACCCGTAAAATAATTGTTTTCACCAATTTCTTCATCGCATGATTGAAGTGATTATTATTTTATCAACATCGCACCTTGATAATCCTACATTAAATGTAAACAATCTTAGTTTTTGATAATTCAATCAAATTGTGATCTGCAAGAAGCAGATTAAAAGAAAAGTGTGTTTTCTTTTAAAATATCTTGACAGCAAAGAAATACCAAATAGTTTAGAAATGGATTTCCCATTTGAGAGATATGATAATTACGAACCCAATTCTCGCCGTAAATGTTGTGATATTATTTACGTATAGATCGGCCTATCTATTTTGTTTAATGGGTTTAAGACAATGGAATTAGTTGTGCTGGTGAATGTAGAAGTCTTAGTCGACTAGGTACTTTCAAATGCACTGAATAAACAAAAAGAAGTAAGAAGGAATTATGAGAAGAAAGAAAACGAATAAAGAATTAGTTGGAAAGTGATAGAAATTGTAAAAGCATGAAAGAATATGAAATGGGTTATATAATGGAGATGACTACATTTTACAAGGCTGGAGAGACAAGGAAAAGAAGAAAGTGAATAAGACAGAGAGACAGAGAGACAGAGAGAAAGGCATTAAGTAGATTAGTCTACTTAGTAATTTGACGTGAAAATCCCAGATATATTTGAATTTCTTTTAAATTATTTTTAGAGGGGAAACTAATGTCTCATGTTAACATAACCGGATTTCCCATTATTCATTTATGAGATTGATTTGTGTGACCGATACATATATATACATCTAAAATCACGTTTTGTCTTATATATAAATTAATTATTGCAAAACAAATACGCGTTTAGTACATTACTATAATACACTGAATATGACATCACATAGAATTACGTGATGATAGATAAAGACAAGACCATTCACTGTGCCGATTTTGAAGATAAACTCGTTCAGATAGCGGAAACGATGATTTGATATAAAGAAAGCCAATATTTATTGGACAATACCAGAACTTCAGTTCCTATAGTCCAGTCAGCATAAACCATGCTAAAAAAGTCTACCCAATTTGTATAATATCTTGAACTGTTAACAAATAGATGGTTTGAAGGACAAGAGCGGAAAAGGGTAAAGATCCTCTTATCTTACATCAGAAGCACGTCGGAGAATTTTACAGAAATTTTAAGCTGTACAGATAGTATTCAACAGCATTGCCTGACAAAGCTACTTCTACCTATTCCAGACAAATTGGTTCAAGAACGTAATGTAGAAGAAAATATCTGAAAAATCATTGTATAATTTGTCAATAAAAAGGGACGCGAAAAAGACATTTTTAATCGCGATTTAAATTTCACGTTACTGTAAAATATGTTTTTTCTGAATGCACATGTGCATCAATCGGTATAGAATATGGTTGGTTGGATTTTACGATATATCAACCCCCCTTGTTGGGGTACTTTATGTTGAAGAAGTATTGTTTTATTCATTTTTATTGGGTATTTATTTTTTTAATAAATCTTAACAGCTAATTCTGATCTATTCAACCCATAGATGGAACCCTAACACGTACTACCACTCCGGGTCAAATTGGACTTTGGATTAATAGTAATAAAGGTGTACTTCTCAGTTCCAGAGTTGGAACCTCACCACTAGATGCAGTTTAACGTCTTATCCAGGACACTGGGCCTTAGCCACTACCTTGTAGCACATATGATAAAAGGTATTGGGGTTGCCATAAGGGTAATAGGTTTCAAGATATTTATATAGGTACTAGGGCTTGACGTGACCAGCCGATTGATCAGAAAGGGTCTCTCCGACCGACCGTCTAGCCCAAGTAAGGACCAAAATGGAAATTCATATCATAGACTGGTCAGCCACCAGGATTCCGTCCTTGAGCATCATGAGTCGTCATCCTCATTGGGTGTCTTACTTATTTGCCGAGGTGCAGTCGGTGTATTCTACAGCCCTGGCTGACAGGGCGGCCACGGTACGGCAAAAGAACAGGTTTCATAATTCACAATGCGCTGAGCTGAGCATTTCCTTAAATGAAAGAAACCGAAAGAAATACAGGGTGCTATGGGTAGATTGTCACTATCTTGAATTACTTATTTCGCACATGCACTTATTTGTTTCAGTTTTTGTATACTGAGAAACAAACAAGAGTCAGTTGGGAACTGTCTGTGAGGAAACCAGCACCATGACATAATTTATTCCTCTAGAAACTTGGAAACAACATGCTGGACTGTTTGGCATTCACACCAGAAGATCCAATACTAGATTTCATAGTGTTTCTGTGTCAATGTGAAAAAAAAAGCAGATTTCCTATGATTGACAACGATCCCAGCAAGTCAATCAGATCTCTAACCAGGGACATGCAAGTTTGTGGGCTTCTTATCAGGCAGGTAAGGCATGAAGATATTGGGTATTACATAATACAATACAATACGAATACAATATGAGAAAGGGGCATGTTTATTAAGTCATGAAGGACAACATAAAAGATCGCGCTGTAAAACTTTTCAATAAACTCAAATGTTCCTCCAACCAAATATGCTTAGGTTTTCTCAGATGAGAAACATTTCTTCCAGGATCAGATGGTAAACTCATAGAACAACCGTTGGATTGCTTTGTCTCCAGATGTACCGACAGCGATGAAAACCAAATACCCAATCCAAATCAAGGCGTTGGTCACTAGCGATGGTGATTTTATGCCTTTATTCATCTTTCTTGATGACCTCAGATTCAACACGGAGGCTTACATCAAGTGCATGTAGTATGTAGTGCTGCCCTGAATCTAGAGGGTGGCTTTTAGAGGACACTACGTCTGGCAACAGGAATTTGTGCCATGCCACACATGGACGTGAGAAAATTTCTGCGATCACATCACTCCTAACATCTGGCCGCCACACTCTGCAGATTGTGAACACGGTTGAGGGGGAGACCAACAAAACTTCATGAAATAATAAATGTGAAAGAATAATCGCAGCATTTACCAATTTAAACAAGGAGACCATTGGATAAAGTTGCAGGAGATTCCTAAGTCTTCCGTGGTTGAAATCGATGGCAATTTCTTTGAATAAATTTAATCTACAATATTTGAAAATATTTACAGGTAATTTTGGTAGATAAATTGAGATGTCTGTATTATTTTCAATTTTGCCTAATTTAGATGACAATTTACCAATCACAACCTGTATTTTGCTCCACAGAAAATCTGGAGGATTATTTGAGAAATACAAAAATAGCAATTCATGAATAACAGTTTGGTTTTGTTATCACTGTTTATGATCGATATGTTCAATTACACCAGAGAATTTGCCAAAGAAGTAAAATCAAATGCTGACTGTAATCCGGGTATGTCTGGTGTTTAAGATCTGACTCTCAGATAATTTCTAATCGGGTGAAACGAATGAAACACCGGAAAAAACACAACAATTCGTTAATAAAAAAAAATAATAGTGACAGATTTAGGGCATTTAAGTACATCACTTTTGGCGGATCGATCATGTTTTTAGAATTCAAATTTGATGGAAAGAATTTTCTTCTTTTTGAAGAATATTCTATGAAAATAACGCGATATGAATACATATTCATTAATTCGTTAATGTGGGTATTTATGCAATTATAGAACAACAGGAAAAACTATCACAAATATCTATCAATATATCTATTATCTTTTTTATTCTCTCTCTCTCTCTCTCTCTCTCTCTCTCTATATATTATATATATATATATATATAATATATATATATATATATATAATATATATATATATATATATGTGTGTGTGTGTGTGTGTGTGTATAGGGTGCGAAAGGTATTTGACGACAGATTTCAGGTTAAGAAAAAAAACTGCTATATAACAACTTAAAAAAAAACTGTGTTTGTACAAAAATAACAAAGATAAAAGTTAATTAAGAACTGAGTAATCTTATTCAATGAATCCACTACTAGCATCAATAACTGTCTCTATATGAGATCGAAATCTTTTGCAAGCTCTGATCCTTGTTCCTGAAGGGCATTGCGGGAACTGTGGCAGTCTTTAAAGAGTCTTTGTCGTTATGGGGGTGTTTATTAAATTCATTCTCAGTGATTCTTCACACATTGTAGTCCAATAGCCTGAGATTTGGAAAGTTAGGT
>CM042158.1:82248353-82273353 GCA_023376005.1 Doryteuthis pealeii | reverse complement strand
TATGTGTGTGTACGCGCGTATTTGTGTAACAGAGAGGAGAATGATAGACGTACATAAAATGTTAAACATTTCACTGACAAACTTGTGTCATGCAATTCGATAAAAGACGGATATAATTTCTTTTATGAAAGCGAAAGGTATTCAAACGTTTAAAGGATTTGTTCCACCCATGACTGAATGTCATAATGTATGTACTGCGGGAAATATTACCGATAGTTTCCTCTCTTGAATATTTTCACAACTTTTAGCCTCAAGAAAATTATTCATAATGAACAATTCCTGAAAAAAGTTCATTATGAATTAATAAGCATGGTATATGTTTTTGCCTCACCAAAAACTAAAATGAAAGCTTTGTGATTATTATTTTATAGTGGGATTACATAAAATACACCTTACAAATAGTTTGTTTCTGGTTGTAACAAACCCTAGGGTTTCTTTTGTTTTTGTTTCTGTCTTTTGTTGGTTTTTGTTTTGTTTGTTTGTTTTTTTGTTGGTTTTTTTTTGTGGTAAACTATTCAAACCTAGCTGATGTACATGTCTAGGTTGGGTAGATCTACGGAAATGAAAACTTCACGCTCTAATTGTTACAATAAATATAAAACAGAAAAGAGTTTTCGCAATTATATTTCTATGTCATTTTATGAAGCCCATATTCTGTGAAAAATTTCACCGCGATTTTTAGAGAAATATTTTTTATATTTATTTTGTATAAGTGATTATATCATTTATCGATAGAAATGTTTTTGCTTTTTGTCCAGTTTGTTAGACCAAACCAAATCCTCAGCTTAAAAATCCTTTCTCGTGGAGTAGTGACTAACGTGCTGGACTGTGACATCGTCGTATACGAATTCGAACCAGTCTCATTATTACGTTTACTTTCGGACTAATACCCTTGGAATAGGTATGAATCCCCCCATCCCTCAGCCATGGGTTCAATAGTCCAACTATTGTTCTTCTACAAGAATGGTTTTGGAATTAAATAACTCACATGCCATTAAACAAAGAAACTAAATCAAACCTTTGCATTTTCGTAATATATAATTGTTATCATTTATATAACAAATAATAGTGACGGTAATGAGTCTCCCTGAAAGATGGCTATTTAGATCATTACAACTTTTAGGGTTTGTTTTCCGGCTTCTCATTTTACTCTCCAGGTTTTCATAGTTATCGTTATGAAGTTTGCAACTTGCTCAGTTATCTTGAACATTTTCCAACATTCTATTATTCTGTGGGATAATATAATATGCTTTTTTGTTGTCTATCCCTGACATGAATACATTCTTCCTTGATTTTATCCTCTTTTTGAAGGATCTGGCCTGTATTTAGTCATTTGTTTCTCTTGCTCCTTTCTGTTTTTCAGGAAAGTACCTGATTTCAAACGAGTAATAGTCCTATATTCTTACTCGTGCAGTTAGGTCTCTACACTTCATAAGCTAACACGTTATCTGTCTCTAGTTGCCTGTGATTTTAAAAATCTTCCTAGATCAGAGCAGTTTTACAATTCGAGTATTCTGTCTCTTGTAGGCATATAGTTAGTTGCTGTACTAATCTATGGTGGATAGATGTGGATCTTTTGCTTCAGAGTCCGGGACTTGTGTCTTCCACTCTGCTACTTTTTCGGTGAATACAGGTGTATTTCAGCCCACATGCATTCTTTAAATCGTTGACAGTCATTGCTATTTAACCATTCTGTGGTATTGTTTCTGTTCCCATTTTTTGCTCCAGGAGTTTTTTGGTTAGTCTGCATTCTGTTTGCACATGAAAATACTTGGGCATGGTTAAGAAGAGGAAACCTCAAGAGAAAAACGAATCGCTAATAATTGCGGCACAAAACGAAGCCATAAGAATCAATTATATCAATGCATAATCGATAAGACACAAAAAACAGTAAATGTAGACTGTGTGCTGACATAGATGAGACCATAAACCATGTATCAAGCGAATTTAGCAAACTAGCTCAACGGGTATACAAAGCTAGGCACGAAGGGGTGGGAAGGTGATCCACTGGAAATTATGCAAAAAACTAAGTTTGACCATACAAAAAAAAATGGTATATGCATAAAGCAGAATCTATTCTTGAGAATGAAACGCATAAAATTCTCTGACCATCGAGATAAAGACGGATCACATGATCTCAGCCAGGAAACCAGGTCTTGTATTGATTAACAAAAAAAAGAGAGAACTTGTCAACTGGTAGACTTTGCAGTTCCAGCAGATCACAGGGTGTAGATGAAGAAAATCAAAAAGATGGACCTTGCCAGAGAATTGAAAAGCTGTGGAATATGAGTGTGAAAATGATACCAATTGTAGTTGGAACGGTAAAAAAAAGACTCGAGGAACTGGAAATCAAAAGAAGAATTGACTCCAGCAAAAGACCATAAGCTAACGCTGCTGTGAAAAACTCCATAATAATAATAATAATAATAATAATAATAATAATAATAATAAAGTTTCCTGACCTTTGCACCATCTGTCGGAGCTCCTCTCTTGTCCATTTTAAGAATGGTCCAGAGTGTCTTACAAGAGGGACAATCACAGGTGTTTATGCCCTTGAGGAGACTTCTACTGCAGAGTTTAGTTTCTAGAAATTTTCTTGGCCTTCTGACATACTCTTTTCTCACTTTTTCTTTCATTTCTTTATCTGATGGTGTCCGCTTCTAGTAGTCCCAAGTATTTATAATTTTCTTTTTCTCCAAGTGTCCTTATTTTCTCCTGATTCGGTAGTTTTATCCCTTCCGTTGTTTCTTTTTTCCCTTTTTTCATAATTATCATAACACACTTGTTGATACCGACGTCCATTCCTATGTCCTGGCTCTATATATGGTTTGTACAAGGGTTTTCAATTCCTTTTCCTTTTTGGCAAATATTGATATCATCCATGTAGATGAGGTGATTTATTTTCTCCTCTGATTTAGTAAATTTGTAGTCTCCAGTACATTTTCTAAGTATATGGTTAAGAGGCATCATTGCTATAACAAATATCAATGGTGATAGGGAGTCACCCTGGTAGATGACTCTTTGTATTTTCACTTCTTCTAAGTTTGAGTAATAGATTTCTTCTTTTATCTGTACAGTCAAGATTTTCCACATCATATGTAGGCACGTAATTGGCCTATAGTTGCTGGAGATGGTTCCTTTTTGGGGTCTTTCTGAATCGATGTAGTTTTTTCATTTTGTCATGTATTCCGGTATGCTTGCTTCTTCCATTATGGCCCAAACTTGTTTTTTACTTTTGTGTTTTTAAGGTTTACTCACCAGGAACAAAATCCGTTGAAAAACTATTGGATTTCTGAAATTTAATTCTACATTGACTATATATAACATTTACATTTTAAGATTTAACGTACACTTTACGCTTAGGGGTTTGTGATTTCACTTTTTAGAGTGATGAATGTATTCTGAAAATATAGATTATATCAAATTGTTTTCTGTTTGTTAGTCAGTGAAATTTCACCTGGCATTTTAATAAGTTGCTTTTCGGGTTTTGCTGATGGGAACAACGACAATTACAATGTCTGGGTGGATTTCACGTACCACATAAGAATGACTTATTTAACATAAGTCATTCACGTTCCATATACATTGTAAATCAATGCAGTAACAATTCCTCTTTTCTTCTTTTTTTAACTACATCTGATCTTTTAGCACATATTTCCCTGTATCTGTTATTATTATTATTATTATTATTATTATTATTATTATTATCTCATAATGAGTTTTTTCACATCAGTAAGACCGAGTGATAGAAAGTCTCCTCAGTTCTCAAGGATTATTATAATTATTCTAGCTAATCTCAGCAGTACTGTAGTTTGGTCGATCTCAGTTCGTCTTAAGATTTCCAGGTCACACAGTTGGCTTTTCTTTCTAGTTTTTTTGTGGTCAGTGTTCAATATCTACTTCAGCTTTCTGACAGGACCCTGGTATTTATCCATGTTTTTTCTTTCCTCTACTTTTATACTAGGATCTCCTAGAAAAGCGAAGTTTCTTTTCTTGACAAGTTCTTTTCCACTAATGTTCTGGTTAGGATTTGAAGATCCATTTGTATCTTTAAATCCCAAAGAATTTCGTGTTTTATTTCCCAGTATAAATTCCGGTCTATGCATATACCCTTTGTCTGTATGCTCAAAATTTAGATGCTTGCACAATTCCCAGAGGATCATTTTCCACATCAAGTTGTGCCTGCACGTTTACTCTTTTCGTACCAGTTTGCTGTATTCCCTATTTATGTGGTTTATTGTTTTTCTCCCTCTCTCCCTCCCCCTCTCTCTCTCCCTCTCTCCCTCCCCCCCCTCTCTCTCTCTCTCTCCCTCTCTCTCTCTCTCTCTATTTTAGCTTTTACATAATTAGTTCGTATGTATTAAAAAATAAGTCCATACGAACTAATTATGTAATTATGTAATAGCTATTTCATTGCTCTCTTTAGGTTTCCCTGCTTAACTATGTTCAGGTTATCGTTCTCCGGTTTTTTTTCTTTAGAAGTGTTCATATAGTTGTTTTTCTTCCCATCTTTGGTTTCTTGATTTGATAATTCCAGTTTTTCCTGTATGTCCCTATTATTTTTGCTGTGTGTAATCTCTTTGCTCTTTTTTGAATATTATTCAGGTCCACAAATTAACGCGTCTATATTCAATGTTGATGAGTCATATTCCTCCTTCAGTTCTTATCACATCAACTTTAAAGGAGAATTCTTTGTGCATTGTTGTCAATTTTGTTCTTCTCTAGTGCTTGCTTCTGAGTTCCTGTCTTGTCCAGTGTAAAAATGGTTCGGGATAACTTTAACAGAAAAACAGCTCAGGTTTTTATTCCTTTAATAAAGTTCGCTCTGCAGAGTTTGGTTACCAGTCGTTTTTTGTGCATTTTCTTATTTTTCTTTCTTCAATTTTCTTTATTTGATAGTATCTGCTATTATTACTCCTAGGTACTTGTAGGATCATATTTCCCCAAGCCTTTTGATATTCTACTGATTGGGCAGTTCAATAATTTGCTTTGCTTCCCCTTTCCTTTATTCATCATCAGCTTTGTGCATTTCTCAATACCAAATACCATTCCTATGTTTTGGCTGAAAATTCTAAAATTTCCTATTTGTGTTTCCACGTCGTTTGTATTTTTACTAAAACTTTGATATCATCCAAAAACATAAAGATATACATAAGTATATAAGGTAGTTTACTGCATTTCTTGCATTCTTGTGAATCTAAATCTTTATTTACCTTTTTGAAGGTAATGAATTAGCGGTATCATCAACATGACGAATAGTAGATTGGAAAATTAGTCCCCTTGGAATATGCCACTTTGTATATTCACTTCTGCTAGTTGATTACGTCCTACAATATTATGAACATTTTCAGATAGTCTAATATCCATGGTTGTGAGATCATGTGGTACGCATTCCTGAATTTTACCCATGCTATAACAATTTTTTCCTCCGTTTTTACCTCTTTTTATATGCAAAATAGAACATTCCTGACTCTAGTCCTTTATGCCTCCCATTCTGTTCTTCGGAAGTCCACGGGTTTAAATCAGTTATAAGTTCATTCTTTTATATGTCTGGTGAGGATTTTCAACGTTTCAACGGATTTGTTGTGAATCACCGAGAATAGATTGAACCAGAAACTATGGACTTCATTGAGGTCTGGTGCCTCACATTTTACAATTTTTTTGAAGGTTACAGATATATGTCTGCTTTTTTTCCTTTCCCGTCATATTCCTATTGATCGACCCTTTAGATTTTTGGTTCCCACAATTTTCTCTAATACTTTTTTGCTTCGATTGCATCTGGTTCCTCAGATTTCATCGTACTTTTCTCATCTACTTTTCTAAGGAATCTACTTTTGTTCTTTTGGAATGTAATATTTTGCTTGTATTTTTGGACCCTATTTTGGTATTTTTAAGATTGTCTTCCTTTGCCAATATATTTTAACTTATTCTTTCTGTTTAGATTGTCTGCCTTTTTTTGCTGTTTCCTTTCAGTTGTTTCATCCCCATGCGTTCTCCTCAGTATTTTTGTATATCTTCGTATTTTTTGCTTCCTTCGGTCTCATTTCCTTTCCAGCTTTTGTTTACCTGTCCTTTTTTTTATAAAGGAATGCATGGTTTGTCCCTGAATAACTTTGCTCTTCCATAAATTAGATTGTTTAACTCAGTGATATATCTTAGAATGTATCTTGTTTCCAGTCTTGATACTTCAGTGATTCCTTAGTGACAGTAATACATTCTACCCTTCAGTCATAATTTCATTTACCATTTTTTTGTTGCTTCCCTCATATAGAACTAATTTTGTTGTATTGGTGATTGTGCTGGATTCTGTTATAGTGTAACTTTTAACAGTGTGGTGTGTGTGTGTGTGTGTGTGTGTGTGTGTGTGTGTGTGTATGTCCGTTTCTTTCAAAGAGTTCCTATTTCTGACTATTTTCCTCCTAATTTACCTGTCGATATATTTTATGAATCTTAAGTTCTGAAAACCATCCTTTCTTTGGAATCATTATTTCTTGTTCCTCAAATCTTTGGCTTGATGCGTTAAATTTGTCTGATCCCGTTTATATTCTTATCATGTATTTCCTGCAATCACTTGTCAGTATAGTATTAATTTGTTATCGTCTATTTTTCATTTATTTTTCTGGCATCCTGAGAAATTCTTACATTGGCAATTAGGGTAATTATAAAGGGTGACTTTGCTTGTTTACCTGAAATTAAAACAGTCAGCATTTGAAGGATAATAACCGGGTCCCTCATATTGGCCATTGAGAAAGCACCTGCCAATCACAGAACTCAAATCCTTCGTTTATTTAGGTCATTTTGTGATATTTTCATGGGTATTATATTGTGCGTAGACAATACCCAATTTGTGCTTGTGGGGACTTAAATAAAATTAAATAAATAAATAAAAAGTTCTGAGCGTCTGGACTCTGGCGTCCAGACTTAACGGTCTAATCAATAAAGTCTTCATCTATACTTCGAAACAGTTGTGTCTTTTTATTTCTCTTCGTCCCATCATTTCATATTCCCTATATGCTCCTGTCACAGTGTTAATATGGTCTTATTCCAGGTAAGAAGACCATCAGCCCAAAATATTGATTATAAGCATTGAAAAAACCTCTTCTAATGTCTGATTTAAAAATGTTATTTTAGTTAAAGTGCAACTAGTTCTTTTTCTGTGGAGTCATTGGAAGAATTTTGATCATCAGTTCTTTCTTTTTTCCTTTTCTTTTCCTTTTCTATTCTTCAAAATTGCTACTCGGTTAAATTGAATTTATTTAAACAAACATTGAAATAAACACTTTTTAAGGTTTAAAGCGATTCAACTTTGGGATTATGAAGTCTTAAAGGTAACCAAAGAGAAATCCTACTGCGTCGTTCATCTTTGACATTATTATTATTCTATTATGTTTGAAACTATCTTACATTACTAATTTTCACTTTTTAGCATTGTTTGTTTACGACAGAGTTAGTTTAATGAAATATATACTAGACTAATTATCCTCCAACAATGACAGCACAAAGATGTGCCCTGGGTAGCATAGTTTATGGTAAAGATTATAACTACTGGGAATTTCCTCTTTTTCTGAATGCTTTCTGTTACTTTTGAGGCAGATACACAAAAGTAAAATAAAATAATAATGAGTTCTCGATATCAGTACAGAGCTTAATCAAAGAACTCGCCTATATCAAATTAATGTTACATAATAGATAGGTAGCCTATCCATTTTGTAATGAAGTGTAGAAATTTTGGAATTCGAAAATTAACTGTTACTTCGCAAGTAGTAATGGAAAATAACCAATAAGTTGATTAACAGCTTTTGACCCCTTATTGATCTGGTTTGTTTGGAATATTGCCCGATTTAAATCTGGGGAAAAGCTAAGGGTATTTAAGATTGAATCAATGCGATGATAGGAGTCAGACACGATTGTTGTCTTTTCTTTAGAATTCATAGCTGCGCGTTAAAATCATTGGTCTTGGACAAATAAAAGACGTCTAAAATACACTGAATTTTTGTCCCCGTTAATAAGAGCAAGAATTGGACACGCAGATTCAACAACCCAAGATGATGAGAAAACTACAGACGTCTTAGCCCGCAGATCAGAGATATATCCAAGTACGAATAATTAAAAGAATGGTTATTTAACATTAATACTCTATTTTATTTTTTGCATAATTTCCTATGCTTGCATGTCAAATATTCTTACGCATTTTAAACTATATCGATGCATCTCTTATGTAGATTTTTCTTGACATAACGGTAAATAAATTACAAATATGTTGATTTGAGCCTTATTAAAATTTACCTCGCATGAAAAAACAACAACCAACCAGCCAATGACTGGCATTCAGGAATTTTTCTTCCTGACAGCTGACATGAAACTATAAAGATAAGAGTTGAGGAACACGTAAAAGGACGCCAGAATTTCTGTTTTTGTTTGGGATTTTCCATCATATTGTAAACAAAATGTGGAAGACCATATTAAGTGAGCTAAGATATTTTGTTTTTGACTTGTCATTTTTGTTGGAGATGTCACTTTGCCAAAGAACATTGAATAATTTCATTTGCTTTTGATTGTGAATATGAACAGACAGATTTGTACATTCATTTTCAATAGATTCTATGATTCATATTAATTTGTTTCTTTATTCAAGAAATATTTGAGAAAACCAACTTTTTATTGTTAGTTTATAGTTTTGTATAATATTGATATTTATATAAAAACTTAATAAATAGATAAATAAATATATTCGAATGGTCAGAAAAGAAACGACTGCTGAGACTCTATAAACTCTTCTGTTTTTTTTTTTTTTTTTTTCATTTTTACTAATTAAGTGATATAATTCAATAATCAAACAAAGGTCAATCAATTTGAGCAACTCTTCACAGTAAGTAAAAGTAAAGTAAGTAAAAAATGAACGTTTGGCAAATTTGCATATGAAGCGTCCTCCGTTTATAATGTGACGAACCATTCCTTCCTCTCTGCTGTGATGCTTTCTGGGGCGGCAAGAGGCTCTTCATAATGTGACTGATAATTTAACCAGAGTGAGGTCATAAGGAGGAGTCTATTGACCCCGGTTTTCTTTCATGGAACGCCCGTAGAACCTTTGTGTAAGTTTGTAAGTTTGTTGGCTCATTTGGATTTTTTTGTCTTTGGGGTGAATTCTATTTGCCACAATGTAGTTCCAGCGCTAGATATAAAGACAAACTCTGTTTCTCTACGTACTTGGCATTATGCGAATCGGGATTTGTATTAGACGAGAGTTTTTTCTTGCCTCAGATCCTGTCCCATCATTTAAGCATCAGCTGAAGGTGAAGATCAGATTTGAGCGCCAAAGGCTAGAATTGTTGCAATTCGGCCAAAGTGAAGTAAATGTTGGTCGATTGTGCCGAGTGAAAGGTGCTGACCTGGATTTCTTTGTACATCTTACAGGTTTAGTAAAGAATTTTGCCTTTTGTAAAAACGTGTCCACCCAGCCCACGTGCGTAAGACTAGGTATGTATATCCTTGTTTGCGTAAAACAATTTCACTCCATATATAAATGTGCTTTGGCCTTAATATTTTTGTTCACATAGCCTTTACAATTTATTCACCCCTCCGATATTAGATTACAGAATCAAATTCTCAGATGTGTGATTTCGATTTTTTAGTTTTCCTATTTCTGGCATCATTATTCCGACCGGTGAACTTTTACCATTTTGGCACGTTAGAGGGATCAGAAATAACTATCAATATTACGCTTAATTTTTAAAAATTTTGTTCAAGTTCCAATCACTCTCTCTCCTACAAAGTCTACATAGGGTGGACCTTTAAAGCTCATTTAGTGACTGACTTGTTTTGGTGTCTGTAGTTTTGAAAGCATTTTGAATACGTCTGATTTGATCAAAAAAGTTAATGACAGGATAGTGGAATCCATTTCTCCATTAACTGGCCATGTGCCACATGTTTAATTTTAACAATTACTTCCTCATGTACTCTTTTTGTTAGTAGTATAAAGTTGTTCTGCGTTTTAATTAGTATTATCACATCACTAGCAGTGCATGTTTAAATATCACACAGATGTTATCGGCAGAATTTGAATCTGAGTTTTCACAAATGGTTTTGTAATTTAATACTAATTTTTTTAAAATTGAGAACTAAAAATCATAAATTTATAAAAACAAGAGTATATTTTTTAAACGTAAATAAAAAAAGAAAAAAAAGAAATTGTAATACGGAAACTTTACATATACGAACAAAATAACAAAAATTAAACGAAAACATATTGGTCGATAACTCAACATTTTTAACGCATACTTTTATAATTCTTAGAATAAAATTTATCCATTTTTTATCATTTGAATTAATACGCAAAATGTTCCACCTAAAAATAAACTAATGTTTAGTTATTAGCTTCTTTTGTTACTTTTAGCGATCAAACAGGAATGAAATTCAACTGATACATTTTAGCAATTACGAACTGTATATAAATTGTACAAGAATGTTTTAGAAAAATAAAATTGTTTCAAAACATTTAGAATAAACTATCATTCATAAAATATCATTCTCAATGTAAACAAATGAATACAATTCCTGAAATAAACAAACACTACTTTAATGCGCGAATTATTAACGATTAAAAAAAGTATCCCATCGTAATTAAACTAACGCTAATGTGCAAAATCTTAAATAGCTGAAATAAAAATCTTCAAAACATTAAAAATGCATCGAAGGCCAAGTGACTAAAATCAGAAAGTCTGTAGAATATAAACAATAACAATCAGCATGGCAGACTGTAAAATTTAGTGTAGGAAATACAGCAAGATCAATTCTAAAAGCAGCAAGTCATGATAGACTTCTGGAATGAAAGAACACTTCAAGAATTTACTTGGAGACATTCCATACGCAACTCGAAATCAAGCTTTTGACTGGATTTAAAAGTTGACAGTCGTTTAGGTGTTTCATTATAATTTGGTAGGGACTTATCTGATACAACTCAGAATAGAAATGAGTCTGTGAGAACTAACCTTTAGATAAAGAAAATTGTTCCAAAACCACTTAGGATTTAAGAGTTAATAAATAAATTTAAAAAATTAGGTTACACAAGACCGCAACTATGGAGCATCCAGCGTTGATCGAACTCACTATTTAGCAGTAATTGATATGGGAAACTATTTTGCTAAACATTACAGTACAATGAAAAGTATGGAGCATACAGCGAGTATCGAACTCACTACTATTCAGTAGTAATGGGCTTGCTGACCATTACAGGACAATAGAACATCTCACTTATTTACCCAACCCGTTCGCCACGGGTATGATTTGACTCAAGGGCGCAATTATGGGTCATGCAGCGAGGATCGAACTTACTATTCAGTAGTAACGGATAACATTAAGTGCTATCTTAAAGCGAATAAGGAAGAGTCAAAAAGTAATATATATGTGTGTGTATGTGTGTATGTGTGTGTGTGTATGTGTGTATGTGTGTGTGTGTATGTGTGTGTGTGATAAGAAAAAAAGCACCCTCACACACATCAAATACGCACACAGTTATAAGAAAGCAATGAATAGACAAAAAGAGAAAAGAAATACACGCAAAGAAACATTTCTGGTAAGTACTGACACTCAAAAAAAAAAGAAAGAAGAAAAGCGAAGGAAGAATAGACAAAGAAAAAAGAACAAAAACAAAGAAAAAATTTGCAAATAGAAAAATACTTATAAGAAAACCTTTATCATCCCACCCCATCTTTGCTTGGTAGTAAGTAGTTGTATTAATTTTTGTTTTAACAAAGAATGAAAGAAAAGAAGTGAGAAAAGATGAAAGAAAGAGCAAATTTGTCTGGTTCCATTCTTTTTTTCGTCGAGATAAGTTTATCAAAATATTAAGACATTTTTTAATGTATTTCGTTTTATAAGTAAATCTTTTCTTTTGCCTTTGTTAGCTTTAGATGCCAAAGGGTGTGCACTTAGGTTTCTATGTATTTTTTCTAATCGCAGTAATTTTGGAACATATTATCTTAATATTAACTAAGAGAAGTGGGAAGGTTACTCATTAAGTGCTTTTTTTAAGGGGGGGGTCCATAATCACTATTGAATGCAGAGTATTTTTGTATGGGCAGGAAATTTTGTCTTTGTCTTAAAGACATCATAGATTCGTAGCTAGAGAGTCGTCAATTCAGGAAAAGGTTTTAAAAGAAAGAAATAAGGAGCGGTAACTTTTCCCCATCTTTTAAAAAATCTTTTTCTTTTGGGATACGTCAATGAATAAATAAATATTTCTCCACGGAATTACGTTAAGGGAAAATAAAGTAAAAAGGGGAGTTTTGTGAAACATTTATTTTTATTTAAAAAGAAAATTAATTAATAAGAAGTGAAAAGAAAATGTTGCCTTGGAGATTTTTAAAGACGAAATAGTGTACACATCCCTAGGTATTTGTATGTGTGTGTGTGTGTGTGTGTGTGTGTGTGTGTGTGTGTGTGTGTGTGTGTGTGTGTGTGTGTGTTTGGGGCTAAAAGTCCCACTGATTTTTTTATGAAGCTTAGTTAAAAGTTTCTGAGATTTTTTTTAGGAGGAGGTTGAAAGTCTTCCAGATATGTTGTGGATTGAAGTGGACATAGTCTATGTAAGAGTTGGGATGAAAGTATCATCGATTTTGGTGGGTAATGATAAAAATATCTCATATTATTTTTTTCAGTGGGACAATTAAATTTACTCGGTTGCGTTTTGTAGGTATGTAAAAGTTGCTATTATCTCATTTTAATCATTATTTTTCCTCTTGTTGTAATTTATTGACATAACTGAAAAAATCATGAGATACTTTAAGCGCTTCTGTTCCTGGGGGTAAATATCTGAGTGCAATCATGCAGAGGCATATAGATGAGTATGTTTATATGATTATGTGTACGCAGACGTAGTATATATGTATGATGGTGAATTGAAAAATTAATACGCTCAAAAGGTTATATGATGAAGTTATATATGCTTTTTTTTCCAAGCACTGCAGCACCGATGGAAGAGGTGTGTAAGCCGCAAGTTTTAAAAATAAACCTCATTTGGTCACATTCCATGCGAGTACCTTGATCATCCTCAAATTTTTCAACCATGATAAAGACTGACACACTTGGACACAGCACTTAGCATTTAATTGAAGAAATTCTCATTCAGAAGAATCTAAATTATCAGGTCATCCAATAAATAATATCCGAATTTATGAGCAGAAATTCATTGAAGTCATTTCAACTGATAAAATCCTTCTAATGAATTCCAAGTTCATAAAACCATTTTTGTTATTTCTTTTGGTTTTGAAAAAAAAAAATAGTTTCCACCTTTTTATGTATTTTAAAAATTAGTTCATCGAGATAGTTCAGTAAAATCTTAAATAAATGGCAATCAGATTTGTAGAATAAGGAGAGTAGGTGTGAATTTTTATCCTAGGTGAGGTCTATTTTTCTTTTTTTGCTGTATAGGATTGGACCTTATCATAATGGAACAACACACTTATGCCAGGTCTAAATGGAGTACCACATGTATATAGGGTCTAAATGGAACACCACTCTATTGCAGGGTTTTAATGGAGTACCAAACATTTACAGGATATAAATGAAGCACCACAGTTTTGCAGCGTCTAAACAGAGTGCAATGCTTTTGCATGGTCGGTATGGAATTCTACACTTTTGCAGAGTTTAAATGGAACATTACGTTTTTCCAGGGTTTAAATGGAGTACCACACGTTTTCAAGGTTTTTAGGCACATTGCATATGAAATGTTTAAATGGAACACCACACCTTTTCAGGATTTATATGAAACACCAGGTTTTAGTTAGGTCACGCTTTTGCAGGGTTTGAATAAAACATCAGGGCTTAAATGTAGGGCCACACTTTAGCGGCATTTACATGTAATACCAGGATTTTTCAGGGGTTAAATGGAGAACTACACTTTTGTAGGGGTTAAATGGGGGAATCACACTTTCGTAGGGGATAAATCGAGAACCACACTTTTGTAGGGATTAAATGGAGAACCACATTTTTGAAGGGGCTAAATCGGGGAACCACACTTTTGTAGTGGTTAAATGGGGAAGCACATTTTTGTAGGGGTTAAATGAAGAACCACATTTTTGTAGGGGTTAAATGAAGAACCACACTTTCATAGAGGTTAAATGAAGAACCACACTTTTGTAGAGGTTGAATGGGGAACCACACTTTTGTAGAGGTTGAATGCTATAACGGTTGAAAATAGATATTGTGATATTGTAGAAAATCAAACTGGATCACAAAAAGTTCTTCACATGAAATGGTCACCAAAAACCTTTCATGGATGAAAGTTAATTTCAGATTGTATTTGCTTATTTGCATTTATTAGGCAAATGTCTGCGCCGCTTGATATTCTTGTAAAATATCCATTCCGAGCAATAATCATTAATTTGTTAAAAATGTCTTGATGCATCAAAAATTCAGATGTCTACTCTTGTTTTATAGTTGGATTCTGTTAAATGACCGAGAAACGATCTCCAGAATTTACACTCTTTTTTTCAACTTGACACAGAGGACACTAAAACAATGATTGGCTTAAATTAAATCTTCAGGTATTCTTCAACCTTACCAGAATTATTTCTATCGAATTTAAACAAAAATGTTATTATCGTTTATTCAATAAACCCCTGTTCGTGTAGCGCTTCTTAACCTGAGGTTACTTTTTCTAATAATCTCAGTCAATTAGTTTCCTTTGAGAAATCTGTCCCATAAACTCCAAAAATATTTTGGGATGCTTTTTCATCATTAGATCCTTTCTTAAATTCATAAAGCTATATTTACTCCGAAGAAACATCTATCTTTAAAATTTTCAAGTTAGTATTTTAGTTGAATCTTACTGTGGCGTATCTTATTCGTTTTCATTTATTTTCTCAGTATAACAATGCTGAAACTGGTACTTGATCCTTCTGAAAAAGGGAACTTTGCAAAATGAAATTTTGTACAGCCGTCGCAGACAGATAGTTAAGGAACATCCTCATGCCAAATTTATTTCGGATATTTATCACAAACCTACGGACGCCTAACAATATCCCAATTTTAAGAGTCACCTCTTCCAAAACTGCATATGATCAACCCCTTTAGCACTTGTACATAATATATACACCATAGTACCAATCAAAAACCTACGAAAGTTTAACTTAGAAGAATTATATAAAACCCTCCTTCAGAGAGAATAATTCACAACATTAATTAGTAAGAAAAATACCATTTTATCAACTGCGAACCCGTAACAACATATGAAAGAATAACCCCTAATATATGTCTCAACACATAATACAAACAACCCAGAATTGTTCACAGAAATTCTAAAACAACTCGAAAACAATGATAAAATTAATAACATATTAGACACAACAAAGATTATTAAAAGTAAAATAACCAAAAAACTTTGAATACACACTAACTCAAGTTTGGAGGGAGTCTCAAAATGCAAAGACCAAATATGTGGAGTATGCAATGTAATTATTAAAGGAAGGTTCAAAATTTAAATAAAAAAATAAACAATAATATACAAAATAAATATAGATCTCAACTGCACTTCCAAAAATGTAGTTAATGTAATAGAATGCATAAACTGCAAACAAATCTATACCGGATGCACAGCCATATATGCACAAAAAGGAATACAGGAGAACAATATGAGTACACACACATAAATCACGGACACATACCAACCAGCCAAAAACGACATAAATATATATACACACACACGCACAAAAACAAAATAGGAAAGCAACATGACAACACATACACACGCACACACCTACACATAATTCTGAACAATTAACTAAAAAAACATACATTGATGTTTAAATTTAACAGCACACATACTTGTATCTGTATATACACACACAAACCAACTACACAGATACACACATACATACACCCGTTAATTCCTCTTTTACAAACACCACAAAATATGTACATATGTACATACAAGCAGACTGTAGACATACTATGGACATAAACACACCAGTCTGGAATAAATAGATCAAAGTAATTGCTAATATAACACTCATTTGACCACTCCTACCACACCCGTGGAGGAAAAAAGAAAAGGAAGAAAGAAAAAAAGTAGAAAAGCCCTATATATCTGAACTCCAAAAAAAACAAAACAATCAGCTTTGGAGAGATTTTTAAGAACCTCAAACATATCTCACATCGAAGTAAATTAAAATAAATTAAAAACAAAATTAAAACTTTTTTGCGGGTGTCCTTTATTATAAAATATTGATTTTATTCTCGTAGGATCTACAACAATCTCTCACACACACACACGCTTACACGCACGCACACACACACACACACACACACACACACACACACACACATATATATATATATATATATATATATTCCAGTCATGCTTATGTTCTAAGCATAGCCCATGCTAGAACACATAAATAGTTATCTTTAATGTTGCTTAGCAAATATCTTAAGACATTCACAGTCAGTGATGCGACTCTCCTTGATGAAACTGTCCATCACTAGTTTAACAAGCTTGACGCTTATCAATTAAAATAATTACAAACTTGAGGAGAAAGTTGTTAAGAGGAACAAGCAGTTAAAGACAGTGACACGCAATATATGACAACATCAGAGTCTTCGCTTCACTGCAATGTATATAATGGGTAGAATTCCAGATACGATCTTCATGTCATTTGGACTTTGATAGAATGAGTGTAGATTTCAGAAATGTTTATGCACTAATCTGAAGAATATCTGCCAAATAATTAAAGGCCAGTTCGGATAATAGGAGGCAGCACTGTTAAAGTTGACTAAAAGTCGTTAGAAACACCTCGCAAAGAGGATTGTAAAGACATTGTTGAAAAGATTTTATTATACTCCAGGAAATTTTCTAAGAAAATAGAAAACGATACAATTTAGATTAAAAATATGTTAACACAATCTCTATATTGAGTTATAACATCACTTTAATCTCAAACAGTATTTTTTAAAACAACATATGATATATATATTCTAACGCTCATATATTGAACACCCTATACATTGTATTAGATTATTTAACCTTTTGAATATACAAATACTTTTTCATTATTTCTCACTTCATTATTAACCTATAAATTTCAAAACTTCTCAAAGATCAAAAGAGAAAGCTGATTTTTTAAATGTAAATCGATATATATATATATAGTTCTTTTTAATGTTTCAAAAAGGAAACTATTTATTTTCATAAGTCTACAAGTATATTGAAGCTTTACATCTTTATTCCCTTTAAACATTATCTTGAATGGAAAGCTGTAATCAAGTTTTACTAAATTGTTAATTTATAAGCAATATAGGATAGAATAGCAATTAGGGGTAGGTATCTTGCTTTCAAACATTAAAAAAAACTCTTATTTATAACAACTGTCATATCCACTCTAATAATATTAAAATTCCGGCATTTTAAAGGGAGATAATTTCGAAAAGAAAATGTCATTGCCGCCATCTGTTAATTGAATTTACTTGGTTCTGATGCATTAGTGGGGAAAAAAAAAAGATGGCGCTGGATTTATTAATACAATTTATTGCCGGCAGTTCAAACAAAATGTTGTGTTGCATTTTCGTTCTATTTCCTTTTCGTCAATATTGGTGAGAAGCCACAGGGGAAAGAATTGGGCACGTCGGCAATTACAATGGTCTAGCCAGTTAGAATATTGTGGCTGTTACCAAGAAATAGGATGGAACACACTGTAGCCGGCGAGTAATAAACTAATTGCAAGGCGTGAATCGGAGATTGGAAATATCATTTATTGTCATTTCTTTCTATTGTCAATCATTCTCCCTCTTCACAAAGAGTTATTTTTATTCAGTTTCTCCTCCGATGATGACCAATTGCTATCCTGCTCATACAAACACATACAAACGCGCGCGCACGCACACACACACAACACACACACACACACACACTTCATATATATAAGTAAAGTAAGTAAAGTCGTCGGGGCGGCCTAATGTCGGTATCAACCATGCAGCGAGGGAGTCTATCCCCTTTTCACTAGCGCTAGACCAAGGAGATTATTTTAGCGTCTGAGGTGGAGCGCCACACCTACCATCAGCTCCTTACTTTACCGCACAGATCCCTGTTCTACTCATACGCTGAGTTGGCGAGGGCGGGTATCGAATTAGGAACCTTGTGGTTTCTAGCCGAACGCTCTACCGACTGAGCTAACCCGGCCCTTCACACACCACACACACACACACACACACACACATATATATATATATATATATATATATTATATATATGTGTGTGTGCTTAATTGGAGTCGTACCTAATTTTGAAAATTAATTAATTAATAATGAATTAGGCGGGAACACCTATTAAATGTATGGCTAAACAAATCGAGAAAAATCAATCTCTGTATGTACATTTCGGCCTATTAGGCCTCATCAGCAGAGCTATAGATCGGAAGATCGCCCTGTGCGTGATTTGAAACCGGACTGCCAAGCTGACAGGCCGATCCCATAACCTCTACATTACAGCTTGGCAGTCCGGTTTCAAATCACGCACAGGGCGATCTTCCGATCTATAGCTCTGCTGATGAGGCCTAATAGGCCGAAATGTACATACAGAGATTGATTTTTCTCGATTTGTTTAGCCATACATTTAATAGGTGTTCCCGCCTAATTCATTATTAATTAATTAATTTTCAAAATTAGGTACGACTCCAATTAAGCACTTATTCTCCCTAGAGAGAGAGAAATACTCGTTAAAAAAAAACTCTTCATCGTCTTAAATCCAGTTCGTATACATGAAAAGAAAAAGAACACCATGAAATCATATTTTAAATGTTTGCTTGAAAGATGCGAAAGGAAAATAAGAAATATAAGAGTTCAATCATTATCTTTTTTAGATAACGTAAACCCTGTTACTAATTTCAATACGAGTGTTATGCAACTTAGTGGATTTTGTTTTTATGAATCAAAGTTCATAAGAAACTATTAAGCAATCTTACTATAATAGTATTGTATTTATATTGTATTTATATTTGTAGTACGAGAAATTACCACCAGTAGACAATAGTCGTTAACCCTCTCAATAATGTTTATTAATTTATAAGCCTCATAAAAGCATAGTTTGTTTGAACGCCGGTATTAAAAATGGTGACGGATAAATTTATGTTCAATTTACGAATCTTAAAATCCCAAACATAGAGGTGGAGTCAGTCCAAATAATTGATAAACGATTCAGAACTAAATATAATAAAAGTAAGTAATTACTTAATGTCGAAAATGTTTGGTTAATTGATTAGATTTTTTACACTCTCATTCCTCATTGTTAAAATATAAATTAGTCATCAGTTCATTTCACAGTTGATTTTATATGCTTTTGTTATTTATTAGTTATGAATTTAACATTTTATTTAGTTGAAACTTGAGTTTTAAATTTTGAAATTCTATGATGTAACCCATTCTATAGTAACAGATTACTCTCCACTATCTGATATTATAAAATGTGTATTTGTATGTTATTGTCTATAATGAATCGAATCAATAAAACTTTTTTTTAAATTTAAGAAATTGGTCGTTAATTCCCTTGAATATTCCATTTATACATAAGTACAGATTATCACGCAGTGAAGTAGGTTTATCTAGTTTTATCAAGGACACCTCTCGTGGTATAAGGCTTAGCAAACTAGACTAGTATGTGTGTATGTGTACGTGTGCGTGTGTGTTTGTATTCAAACATCTCAACACCTATCCACGTTCCATGACTACCGCAGCTACTCTACAACAGTTACATTACCCTTTTAACTATTACGTCATACATTTATCACTCAAATGATTCCATTTCTAGAAAGAAAAAATTAATGCACACACACACACACACACACACACACACACACATATATATATATATATATATATATATATACCAATCCCTCCGCACGAGCAGGATGTGACACAAGGTCAATTTCTTAAACGGAGTTTAACAGGTTTGAATTCAGAGTTTTCTTTTCCTTGACGGATTACCCAGCCAAGGTTAAAGAGCCCAGTCTGCCCTACTATTTACCCATAGTTGCAGAGAGAGTAGTTGGAAATATACCTTTCCTAAGGGTATTAGCGCTATGTGAAATGCAAACAGCCTTATCCAGTATTTGAACGAGTCGACGAGTTCATTTCCTACGACTTTAAGTATTACACCCGCATCTGCAATCAATCAATCAATCATTCAATATATATATATATATATATATATATATATATATATATATATATATATTCGTTCTTTTCCTTTTCCAGAAATGGAATATTTTTACCTATTACGTCACACGTATATCACTCGAATGATTCCATTTCTAGCATAAGGAAAGAACGATATATATATATATATATATATATATATATATAATATATATATATATATACAGAGAGAGAAAGAAAGAGAGAGAGAGAGAGAGAGACAAAGACGGAGAGAGAGAGACAAAGACGGAGAGAGAGAGAGAGAGAGATGTGACGATATAAATACGCATATATTTATACTGGACCATATTACCATTTCATATTTTTATTACTTCCTGTCACACTCTTCCTTCTTTTTCTCTTTCTCTTTCTTCATTTCCCCCTTCTTCTCCCACTTCCCTCTCATTCTCTCTCCTTCCACTCCTTTATCTCTTTTTTCCTTTTCCCTCTTTCACATATTCATCCTCATGCGCTCTTTTTACTTCTTATTTTTTTTCATTTTTCCATTATTATTTCTGATATTCGTGGATCAATATTCTTTTGACAGAAACTTCTATGCATGCCTTACTGCGCAGATGTGCACAATGGATAACTTACTTTCACTTCACTTTCTGTTGTTGCTTCTGGGTGGCTTGGCTGTTGCAGAACACTCGCTTGTACACACACACACACACACACACACACACACATACATACATACATACATAAAAAAAGACTTCAATGGGATTAAGTTTGTACAACCCCAATGCATACATGCACGTGTGCGAACGTCTGTGTGGGACACAAACAATACAGAGACAGCGGACGTAACCATCTTAATACAACTCACCAAATGTATTTTTTGTCACTCTGTCTGTCATCGTTGAACTCAACGACAGCTAGACAGCTATAATATTATGTGATTATTGAGAGAATGTTTTTAGTATAGTAGTTTTTGAAAAACCAAAATCTGTTTGAATTTGCAAAAATATTCTATATGTAATTCTAAAATTCTCAGCGAAATATATAACCATAGTAATAAATAGATAGATTATACACAATTTATGAGTTTAAATCTGTATATATAAATTGATTTAGTTATCGATAAAATGTCCATGGGGCACGTTCCAGAATGTTATCATCTTAAATATGTGATACTGAATCAATATATATATATATATATATATATATATATATATATAGTTACGTGGATCGATAGTTTTAAAATGAAAGGTAAAAATGCTTAATATAATAACCGATAAGCTAAAAAATGGCGATGAGGTAACATGAGTAGTAACAATAGACTAAATACGACGCTAATTTCAATTATAGTTTCACATGGAACGCGATCCTCAGACAACAACGTCAGACGTAATTTTCACGGATTCTTCGCGATGGATACGATATTCTGTACTAGAATTTATAATGTGGGGGTTAAAAAATGAAATAAAGTAAATGTAAACTATGGAACTATAGTTTATTTGTTGTCATGTTTACATTCTGCGACCATTTCAGACTGCTTGTCCAACAGTTTGTAGAGAAACGACACTATTCTGTATTTTCCTCTAAACACAAATAATGTGAATATTTGTAACCGAATTAGGAAGAAGGAATGGACATTTTAGCATAAACTTTTTGTAAGTTACCTACAGATTTTACCGGAAAGTGACATTGGTTTTGGGTCGATTCGACTACCAAGAGCCGAGTTATGAGTATTCCAATTTGGATATCTTTCAGTTTGATAATCACATATTTTCATTTTCAATTGAAAATAATGAGATTGTTCGAATTTATAAAGAATGATAATCATGTCACTTACTCGCTTTTATATGTAATTGTACAGAATTTTTACAGAACTATAATAATCAACATCCTAGCTTTACAGATTTTTCAAGTTCATTAGTAATATTTAAGGAGAAGCTAAGCTGGCATAGAATGCTTAATTTTGATATGCTCAATACTACAGTTATGGACAAGTAAAAAGATTTGTGTGCATTTGATATATGTTAGATTGTTATGAACGGAAGCTTAGATAAGAGCACATTTAAAACCGGATAGTGTTTGGTGTGGCCCTGTTTAATTTTTGCACGTACCTCTAAAATATTCAACCACGTGCAAGGCATGAAGGCGTTATGACTTATCGATAAAAAAAAGTGAACGATGTGTCCCACCAAATAGGAACAAAAAGAAAGGTTACAGTAGCACAGATTTCAAATTGTTTCAATCCATGTGAAAGAAGGAATACATCATAACACATATTACATCAAACTTGTGTATGGTACTGTGTAGCTAGAGGCCATTAAAAGGAACCATGGTGTCTTTAATAGGCTCACAAGCGTCAGAAATGAATCTTGAATCAATGGGAAAAGGCCGTCTGGTAAGATGAGTGCCACTTTGTCTTGAATTAAGTGGACGGCAGGATATATATGCATTGTTATCCCGGGAAAGCTATGGTACTCTGATGCACTGTAGGAAAGGAACAAGCTGGTTGAAGATGGGTGATGGTATGGGCAACCTTCTGCTAGGGAAGAGCGTTTGTTATCATTCATCTCAACGATAATTTGTCGTTTCCCAACATCATTGAATGATACGAAGCAGTTACATAGTTCAGCAGAATAATGTACACTGCATTAGTTGTACAGGAATAATGTGTTGATCATTGGTATATATGTCAATAACGTATCAGGATGTTTGAATACATTATTATATATTATGATTACAAATAATCATTAACTGTATTCTTGTCTAAAATTTTCTCTGTATAATGTTTGATCAATGTGATTAATATATGATTAATATTCACCATTGAATTTAGTGTAATACCAAAATGAGATTATGTTCAAAAGTAAATATTTATTCTGTAAAATAAAGGCTTTTCATATCATTAGACTGCGAATAAATAGACACACACATTTATTGTAAAGTGTGTCAACTGATAAGCGATAATGTTAAACTAGTGTTGCACCTTTCCTCCGCGAAGCTAAAGATGAGAAGTTTTCATCAAAACCGTGCATATACATTTATATTTGAAATCCATATTCCAATATAAATTTTTGCTCCTAGTCATAGAAGCACTTATACCATTTTTAGAGTCCAGTGTCTGTGTAGGTGTGTGTGTGCGTGTGTGTGCGTATGTGCGTGTGTGTGTTTGTGTGCGTACACACATCAATAATTGAATGTGTATACATTAGTGGAAATGGTCTGACTATGTAGTATCTGCAAATTATTTTATGTAGCTTACAAACTGAATACACTTTTTGGCATAAAACCGTTAGTTGAGGGTTTTCTGGCTGACACATTCAAAATATCTCTAAAAGGTTGCTATGATATCACACATTTGACTTTCAAATCAGTATTCACGTCAGCCGTATTGACTTATTGACTCTCTTAAAATGTTTCACTGGTCGATGGGCTCTGTTTGCATTGTTTTGTTTTTGTTATTTTTTTAAATGTTTTTTGTTTGTTGCTTTTTTCTGTTCAGCTCAGTAATATCGACCTATCAGCCATCTGCAGATTATATGCAGTATTCATAAGATATTTACAAGAAAAGTTGTGCCGATGTGAATGACGGACAATTGAAAGTGAAGGCTGTGAATTAGTGAACGGTTACTTGTTGTCTTCCTTCACACGGCAAAAAGGGCTTAGAGTTAAGAGGAAATTAAGGGTTATGTGGCAATACTTTTTTTTCTGTTTAACAGAGAAAAGCATATTGATAATTAGTAATAATTAAATGATTTTTATTTAAGGTGATTAGCATTAACAATACGGTAATCGGTGGTAGACTGTTCTTATTCTGCTGCCCATACCTTGAAATTAACTTATACGAGATATTCGAAAGTATAGACAGTGAAATAAGATGTCTATCCCCGAGTTTGGTTACAAATACCCTGAAGATTACCAACTACGACAAAAGATACTTGACATATATTGTAGGTTCCAGCAGCCGAAACATTGTGAGTATAACAACCAAGAATTGTTTAAATATTGTAAATAATAACAACATCCCATGTCAAAAATTAATCCAGATACAAGGTATTATTTAAAAGATTATTTCTGACTTCATTTGCCGATTATATCAAGATGTTTAAACATTTACTTTGAACAATTTAGAAGTAACATATATTTTCTAATTATTATAAAACGGGGATTTAAAACCCAACTGAAAACGAAAATATCATCAGTAGTTGAAATATATTCGTATCTGCGCCATTAAACTTGAGTCCTATCCTATTCATAAAAAATATATATAATAATTAATTGCAAATAAATAAGGGGAAGTACTTCATTTAATATTTTACTCGTTTGGTAAAACTTAAACTATTATTATCAAGAGTCCACTTGGATTGGAAATTATCTTATTCTTTGAATCTGAGTATGTTAACACCATTGAGCATAATATCAAGTATTGTATTGATATTCATATAACAGTTCAATCATTATTGTATTGACATTACATGTAAAATCATTATAGAGAAGAAATAATGAAATGAAAGAAATCAACTGTAATAAAAGAACTGAGAAAGGAAATAAGAAATGGGACAAATATTTTTGTGGAAATATTTGAAGATGATGATAGAAAGCGAAGCTCATTCAACAAGGACATTGTATGAAAAAATATTATTAAAAAAGAATGTCTTGTTTTTTTTTCCCCAACGTGTTTTGTTTCATATTATCGAAAATCTAAGTTAATATGTCGTGTCGTCTGCATTCAATCTGATTAGATACTTGAAAATGTCGAATGATATAAATCTCTTGATTATTGCCATCATTCGAGAAGTTATTCATTCCATATTGTTTGAATTATATCAATCCTGTTATTTATCTTTCTTAGTTAACATTA
>CM042158.1:82208353-82235853 GCA_023376005.1 Doryteuthis pealeii | reverse complement strand
TTCTCCCTCTCCTCTCTCTCTCTCTCTCTCTCTCTCTCTCTTCTTCATTCTCCTCCTCTCTCTCCCTTTCTTTCTCCTTTCTCTCTCTCTCTCTCCTTTCTCTCTCTCTCTCTCTCTCTCTCTCTCTCTCTCTCTCTCGCACGCTCTCCCAACTCCCTGGTGATTATTAGCTACGTTACCTCTAAAAGTTGTAAGTGTCTCTTACACTGTTATTACCGTTCTAAACGTTTCTACTGAAATATTACAGGTGGAATCAAACTTATATACCACTCCGAAGCACCATCATAACCATTTCTATTACTAGTTTTATCTAATCAAATGATCTTTCGTTGCTCTTGGTACCATGTAATCCAGTAGAATTTGTCGCATGAAACTTGGAGAGGAGATGGGCAATACCAATTGATTCATGTTATGACGTCTGTCAAACTGACTAGATGTAAATAATGTTTATAATTTCATCAGCCTTCGTAAACTTAGATGTATTCATTTTTGTGTGATGCTTTGTTTAAACATTCTGTGCTAATTAATTTTCAGAATTGCAAATATTCCAATAGAAATATCAGATATTTTATTGCCATATTGATAAACTTTAATTGTCTCTCAATTTACCGACTTCGTCGATAATTATGAATAAATTTGTTTTCTTTTAATCTTTTGAAATAGATTCGCATCCTATGTTGAAATAAAAAGAGTATTCGTCAACTAGAATGGATTAGACAACAGGACACATTTAGTAGGTGTCTTATTTACGGGTAAACAGGATTGGCCCTGATCCTACCCTTTAAATGAAATGGGGAGATACACCCCGAGTGAATGCCCAGTGGAACTGGACTCAGCTTTTTACAATTCAGGCGCCGAAGAACGATCTCCACCAAAATGTTATTATTATTCCAGTTGTTCAGTAAAAGAGATGCGGAGAAGCTTTTCATATTTAAAGGTTACATTAAAATGAGAAAACTTACATTATCAAAACCCTACAAATATGTAGCAACTGAAGAAATGGGCACCAGCATAGTGGGTGTAAAGCAAGATGAATGAACCCAAAGGGGAGTTTATGGCGCACTTCACAAAATGCTAGACGGATGAACCTTATTGGTAAACGGCCAGTATCAAACAGTTCAGTCTGGAAATTACTGCTACTAATCTATTAGGCTGGCGTCTATTGATGAGTTAACAAAATAGCCAATGAAAGAAAACCATAAACAAAAGCTAAACCAAACTTAAAACGCGCATCACCCTTCGTGAAAATCAACAATCTGTTGAGGTTATAGTTCTGAATCCAATGTTCAAAAGGTCCGCTACAGAGCTGAAGCTAAAGCCCAAGCACAAAACCAACCCACTTAGCGACAAAATCAACTTTCAACATATTAACTTTTAACGTTAGGACACTCAAAACAATTAACTGAGCTAACGGTATCAACAGTCGATATGAATATATACATTATATGAATACAAGAACATAGATACTACCATAGTGAACTAGTGCTAAAATATCATGAAACCGGTAATGGATAAACTTTTGTGTCGGTATCTACATAGTAAAATTCCGCCAATGCCACCATAGAAGGTGTAAAAACGCTTTTTAGCCATCGTACTTACAAAACAGAATAAAGAAAATCCAACCGAGAATGATGTGTACTTTTTTTAATTGCAACCCCCGCACAACAAACGTCTCGTGCTAAAATGTCAGCGATGAAGAAATAGTGGATAACTAGCGTTGTGAACTGCAGAGCATACTCCACTTTAAAAGGAGTATCCATCAATCATAGAATAGTCTCTGTAAAATTATGACTGAGCCTACGAAGAAATTAAAAGCAAACCGATAAATAGGTAGGATATGACTTGCCAACAGTGACAAATACGATCCCTATTCAGTAACATTAAAAAATAAGTTTGATATTATTCAGGAGACAGGAGATAAATGATGAATATGAAAGTTTTATCAGTGCCCACTTAGAAGCAGCATCTTAATGCTCCCCTGGGAGACAATAGCAGTTAGAATAAAGAGACATGATATATAAAAAGCACCCCAAAGTAATAGAACAAATCCAATTTATGCCAATGAAAAACCTTAAGAAAACCCAAATAGAATTAACTAAAACTTACAAAAATGAACAAATAGAATGCATCCACAAATAAACAAAATCCGAAATTCTGTAGAAAAAAGACAATCACAATTACCATGGGAGATAATAGATGAAGTTAATGATAGGAAAAGCACCTGGAGCTCAAGAAACGAAAGCAGTACTTCATTCACCTGATAGTAACACAGATTTCTTTGACATTGTCACTGGAGTCCCACAAGAAGATACAGTAGCACCATTTATACTTATAAGCTGCGTACAACGAACCTCATTAGATCTCATAAAGAAAAAGGTTTTACCTAGAAGAAAAAGGTAAGAAGACTGCGATACCCAACAGATACTATTACAGATGTGAACTACGCAGATGACTTAGCGCTTCTCGCAAATACACATGGACAAGCCGAGTCACTGCTGTATAGCCTAGATAAGATAGCAAAAGACATCGACCACTTTGTAAGCTGATAAAACGGAGTTCATGCGTTTAAATAAGATGGAAACATCTCCACACTGGATGATAAGCCTCGAAAATTAATAGAGCAATTCACATATCAAAGTAGTAATATCTCATCTACAGAAAGCAATTTCAGTATATACATAGAACTGCTGTTGACATATGATCGATCATATGAAACTCTGATCTCTCTTTTAAGATAAAATGTGCATTATTCCAAGCTATAGCCGTGTAAGGGTTACTGTATGGCTGCACAACTCTGATTTTAACAAAGCATTTATAGAGAAAGCTAGATTGAAACTACACAAGAGTGCTGCATCCTGTCTTGAAGCACCCATCTTAGAAGCATCAATACACAAAAACAGCTGTACGAGCATCCGAGTAAGATGAGCAAGACTCGATAGACAATGTTAGGGAAGGAAAGACGAACTCATAAGTGACGTTCTACTGTTGACACCTACACATAAAAACGCCAGTGTAGGTTGACCAACAAAAACCTACATCAATCAGCTCCGCATGGATTCTAGATGTTGTACGGAAGACCTACCAGGAGCGATAATCGATAGGGATGGTTAGCGAGCGAGCGAGAGAGAGACAGAGACAGAGATAGAGAGAGTGTCATGACTCTCCGTATTGTCAGCGCGACGTGATGATGATGAATAATCTTTTACTCGGTATATTTCTAGCATGCTTACAACGAAATCGAAAGTTGAAACTGTTAGTTAATAAAATAGTGCTAATAGGAATAATATATACAACTTAAAAGAACTGAAAAACTTTGCTAATCTTTTAATGACCATTTCGATTGCTGCCTTAAATCCATAGGTCCTCCATCGCTGGTTTATTTCAGACAAGGATATGAACATATACAATGAGTAAAATTAGTTTCTTGGGTGTGTGGGTTCTTGTGCGTATGAATGTGGGTTTGTGTGTGTGTGCTTGTGGGGGGGGTTAAGAGAGATTTCTTTTTAATTATAACAATCTTGCTGGGATTTTAGACAAACCTGTTTTATTTTATTATCAAATTCTTGTAATCTACACGCACTCAGCAAATTTTAACCACATTCATGTTTCTTAAAACTGCGTGGGTGAAAAGGCAGAAAGCGTCAACGGAAGTAAACAAAAACTAAAAATAAGATTCCCTATATGTAAAATGAAACTATTTTACCAATCTACAAAGAAAAAGGTTGTCATAATTTCAAATACATATAAAAATACATTTATCGGTTAAGTATTAATACGAAAAACACTTGTCTCTGTATTTTTAAATTAATAATAAAGAAATAATGACACTGTTTGATCATATGAAAAATCTACTTTTTTGTAAAATGAAACACGAAAAAAAATCCCAGAGAGATGATTAAAAGCAATTGTAGTCTCTTGCTGAAATGAAACTGCAAAGAATGGCATTCAAAGCCAACGAGATGTTCGATCGGACGGATGGTAAGTGCAATAACAGCTGACTCGGTGATAAATGGCCTCTGTTTCCAACTGAAAGGATCCTTTTTTTATCACTGATTTGTTAGAAAAATATAAAAAAACACGTTTCGTCGAAAGTAATCTTGAATGGAATCGGACAGTTTTGCCAATCGAAATTTGACAATCCGTCCCCTTAATTACATTGGGTCGATTAGAAAGTTTCTCTGATAAACTTCTCTATGTGTACATAGAGTGATAAACCTCTCTCTGTGTAAATAGAGTGTTTATACTGTTTTTGCTATGTAATTTCACTTTATTGTCAATAGAAATTTGCTTGCGGAAAATTGTGAGCATTTATATCTGACTTAAGCACACGAACATTAGAATCCCTGCTATAATATTATATCATTATTGAATAGTGAAGTGATTTTCACAAATGAAGTGACTGAATAAATAATGACTATGTATGAGAAAGAATGAGTAATATTGGAATTCCGGACGTTGATTCGATTTTCTTGGACATTGACTGAAAAAAAGAAAGATTTTTTTCATGGCTATGAGAATTCCTACTGATGAAATAAAAGTCGAAGTTAAAATGATAGACTGAATGTCTGACACAAGGCCATCAGAATATAATGTTTAATCAGAAATAGAAAAGTAAACACTAATGTATATGAGCTATTCACAGCTTTCTTAAGCTGTGAAGAGACTTAATCGTACAAGTAGTGAAAGGATAAGGAACTTTTCATTCTATACTCAACTACATGATACGTTTTTAGTGAAAGCTTCCATGGATCATATACATTAGTGTTTACTTTTAGTTAGCTGTGACTTACTATGAGTGACCTTGGAAAAACAGTGGGGTGGTTTCCTGTTGCCTTCTTCACGGTTCAAATTCAGGTTTTCTTCTTTCAGACTAGTTGAGCTACCCCATCACACACACACACACACACACACACACACACACACACCTAAAGAGTCCAATCAGCCCTGTCAGTCTTATTTTAGGATCCGATTACCATGTTGTCACCCGTACTCTTTTATTCCTATTTTTTTTCACAACATACGGTCCAAAGCAGAACACTATCTAAGTTCATATCAGAGTCCGCGCTGATCGAACATAAAATTATGTTTTTAGGGAGACTTAACCATAGGCAGATAACTATATCTTTGAACAATTCCATAAACTTTCTCTCAACACACAGCGCATTTTTAGGGTCAATAGTGGAAAGTCTTCCTTAATCCACAGGCCGACATAATTAATTGTATATTTGCCGAAGGCGGAACCGAAAGAAGTTTTTCAACACGTACAGTATACCTATCATTTTAAGATAAGATTTTCAAGGTAAAAAGAAAACTAAGCTAATAGTATAAAAAAGAATTATGAACAAATATTATGAAATAGAAAACAATCATATTATCAAAATATTAAGATATAGTGATACTGAAATTTTATCATTGGAGTAGACCTTCTCTTTTATATGTACAAATTCCTTTTGGATTTTCCAAGATAAAGCGGTGGTAGGAACTACGATAAACAGAATGAAACTGATTCCCCTAAAAAGGATACGAAAAATAATCTAATGATAAATTACCAGATGTCTGATTCAGAATGATGCTAACTAATCCACTGAATCTAGAAGACATTGTATTAATATGTAAATTTTTATGAAAACTTCAGAGATTTTTGGTTAATCTGATTGACAATGCTTTACTAAATCTAATAATTTCTAATAGGCACAATTGGTGAGGAAGATTTCAAAACCGAAATTAAAGTTTTGAATGTTTGTAGTTTTTTTTTGCATGTCTTTTTTTATTTGATGTCAAAACTTAGAGATTGTTTATGAATGCATTTAAGAAATTAACTCTTTTATTATTTCATGATTTATCATGAGAGTCAAACATTATTGGTTATAATTAAAAGTCGAAAATTGTAAACCAAATTTTGAAAAACTGTTTTATATTCGCCATGTAAACATCGTATTTTTTAGATGTACCAAACCATCTATATTTCATCAGTGATAATCAATTGCTGTTATGTATCTTATTGGTACGTATGGGATTCTGAGTCCATGCTGATCGAACGAGAATTTATGTTTTTAGTGAGATTTAACCATAGGCAGATTATTATATTCCGATCGTCCTCTTGCAGAATCTAGACCAAGAAAATGGATTTTAAGTTTTCTGCAATCGGCACTTATACGCATATCGTTGACTTGAGGGAAAAAAAGAAAAAACTGGCAGAGGACAAGATAGACTGTAAACTCATAGCATGTTGCTCGTTTTCAAATTGGGCCAGAAGGAAACAAGGAATGATTAATGGAGTTTACTGAGATAGTTTGCGCTTGAAAGCAGTATGAGAGTTGTGAATGGTGTGCAAAGTTCAGGGAAGATGATTTTTTTCTTGAAACCTAAAACACGCGGCGGTAGGTCACATGGATTTTGAATTGATGACTTACAAGTGCTTTTGAATAATGACCCCCAATCAATCAAGGCTGGAATATACGTTTAAAAAATTGATTTCGGTCACTCAATAGTTGTAAGACGTTTGCAAAGTATGGAGAAGATTCTGAAAACGGGGAAATAGGTTCCACATGCATTGGAAAGCGTCTCTCAACCTGCATTTTACTTCTTTCTAGACATTTTAAAGAAATGTCTTTTTGTGAAGGATTATCACGGGTGATGAAAAATGAATTCACAAAAATTCAACGGTAATACTTATTTTGGAAAAAATATGCGGCTGTATTTAGAAGGATGTGTAAAACGGATGTGCAAAATAGACATTGCAGTTTCGAAGGTTGAGCATTACATTTGAAGAAATAACAGAAGAAAAATTGGAAATTCATACCGCTTACATAAAAACTATTGCCCATCCGTTGTTGTGTCGATAATAATAATAATAATAATAATAATAATAACAATGGGTTGAGAAAGGATATTCTTCTTCAGGTGTTTTTTGGGGGTTTTTTTAAACTTGGGAACCTCCTCACCCTCGCGAATATTCTGTGCGAACTCGGGAATCTTTTTGTCGAACTCGGGAACCTTCATGTAGTAATCGAGAGCCTTCCCGGAACTTCGAACCGAAACCTTTATTCAATCCACGGGAATAGACTGTTCTCATTCCATTAACCATGACGGGGTACAAGTATTAAAATATGTTAAGTATTGTGTTATTATGAATGAGTGAATCCGTGGATTGAATAAGGGTTCGGTTCGAGGTTCTATGAAGGCTCCCTATTACAACATGAAGGTTCCCAAGTTTGAGGAGAAGGTTCCCGGGTTCCAGAAGTTTCCCAAGTTCGACAAGAAGGCTGGAGAGCACATCGGCCGAAACGTTGTTTAACAATGAAGATCAGTACGATAGTCCGAATAATTCAAATTATGCAACTTATCAAGCATCATCTCAAAAATTCAGAGAAATAGATTTTAGTGCATTGAAGCCAAAGTTGTTTTATTAAAATGATATTCGAAATCCTCCGGAACATAAGCGTAAGATAATAGAAAGCTAAGACGATATATAAATGATTAATAATTATATGTATTAGTCATTATTAATTAACTAAATTTAAAGATAAGAAATAAATAAAAACACTTCAACTCGTCTAATAAAAAGCAGTTCTCATTGATTCTATGAACATAATCGGACGACCGTAGATGATTAATAAAATTCATTGAGAAAAGATAAGAATTGAAAGACGGTTAGTCTTAGTACTTACCATTTCATTTCGAAACAATTCCATCTCATTTAATAACATTGTCTATTTTCTTGTTCCCTGTTTGTCAAATGCACATTGATCAAAAGCTTATGAAAATTTTCGACAAATCTTTTAACACTTCTCGACAAACTTTTGTGAATAAAATATTTGTCAGTCAATTTAATATATTGTATTCCAGTCGAATTATTGAAAACGGACAAATAATCTTCAATTCAAATGTTTGCATACAAATTCCATTCATATTTGCTTCTTCCGAATATATTTGATATGCATATATGCATACATGTATATTTTGATTGTGGACATATGAAACTATATATATATATATATATATATATATATATATATATATATATATATATATATATATATATATATATAATCCGCTAAAAAACGAAAAAGCTTCTATAGCATGTAAAGAAAAGTGGATAAAAGAATTTATTTCAAGCATTATCACATAGAATTAGGTCACTTTAGGATTATCGAATGGGAAACGCGTGGATTTAGCAGTTGTTTTGTGGCATTGGATTAGATTCTTCCTTCTACAATCAAAATTCCTTAAATCATTCATATATATATATATATATATAGGGGTTACACAAAATAATGGAAACACCTGGAAATTTCAAATAAATTTATTTTAATATGGTGTAGTAATTATAGCTTGAATCCTACAAAGTTTGAATAGTTTCCAGAGGAACATTTTGTCCATTAATCTGCCAAAACAATCTCAAGTGTTCCTTACTTCCTGACTCCTTACTTGTTTTTCTAAAATGCACCATAGATTTTCAATAAAGAGATCTGGAGACTATGGTAGCCAGGTAAGTTGCTCTACTTCACTAGAATGTTCTTTGTGTCACTGAGATACAATTGTAGCTGTGTGAATTGGTGCATTATTATCCTGAAAGATTGTGTTTTTCCACGGAATCAGTTCCGCGACTATAGGATGAATTTGATCTGATAAGATTTTAAATAGTCTTGACTTTTGATCCTGCGATGAAGGGAACTTCCAAGATATAGCCCCCTCCCCCCGGTTTATCACAGAGCCCCCTTCATGTTTAACAGTTGGAGGGAAGACAGTCTGGATCAAATGTTTCTTTAGGTTGTCTCCACACGTAGACTCGATCAGATGTCGGAAATAAGGTAAAGGATGACTCATCCGAGACATAACATTCCTTCACTTCATCTAGGGACCAGTTCTGTAGGTTTCCACTCCACTCTAAACGCTTTGCAATATTAGTTTGTGAAACGAGTGATTTTCTGATTGCAGCCCTCTCGTGAAATCCGGCTTTGTGCAGCTCTCGTTTTTGAAGAAACTGGGTTCTTGAAATGCTCATTAAGCTCTGTCGTAATTTTCGAAACTGTATTTTTGTGATCCTTCCTAACAATGCGCGCAAGAGTCCGACGTTCCCTTTCAGATAGATTTTCACTTTTTTCCAGTGTTTTACTTCAGTGATGAAGTTTATCCTTCGTTATCAAATGCTGTCATTACTTTTGAGACTGTAGTCCTTGCTACACCAAATAATTCAGCGTTTATGTTACCCTAGCCCCTGCCATACGAGCACTAACAATTTAACCTCTTTTAAAGTCTGATAGATTTGCTATTTTAATAAATTTTGACGTGCAATTTTGGTAGGCAAGGACTTATCCCCTCCCCTCTCTCTCTCTCTCTCTCTCTCTCTCTCTCTCTCTCTCTCTCTCTCTCTCTCTCTCTCTCTCTCTCTCTCAATATATATATATATATATATATATATATCTGAATAACGTAGAGTAATAAATAATATAGAAGGTGCCATCTCGGTAGGCAAGTACACACACACACTCCCCCCTCTCTCTCTCTCTCTCTCTCTCTCTCTCTCTCTCTCTCTCTCTCTCTCTCTCTCTCTCTCTCAGAATAACTTGGAGAGGAAGTGGGTGCTACCAACTAGGCAGCTTTGTTCTTAGAAATTCCATGAAGAGGAATTATTCAGTATGACAAGCTGAAACCCAATAGGAAACATACCTACAAAGTAGAAAGTTAAAATTATTTTTGATATTTCATATAAATACATTTCTTCTGAAAAGTGCAAGTATTATTAAAATAAGGTTGAATGAATTAAGCGAAATTTGGTTTAATAAAACGTATACGAATAAGGAATTAGCGAATAAAAGTTCGAGAATTCTGACCTAAAACGAATTAAAATTCACTGGATTGTTTTTCAACGTGTTTTTCATTTGTCTCTTTTCTTGAGGAGGACATTCGATTAAAAGAAATAGAAAATTTTGTAAACAGAGAAAAAAGAAAATTATGCATTTGATTCCTTTGATTGTGTATCAATAATTTCTTTTATGTCTTCCAAAAATACACATGAGAAATTAAGGAATAGTCCAGCCCTTCTTTTTGAAAACTGTAACATTAAAAAAAAAGGAGTTAATGGAATATCATAGTGATCAATGTATTTTAGATGTGGAATCAAATATTGGGCTAAAATGAAAACAATATATTATGTATAAAACAAAAAAGCGTTGGTTGTTGTTTTTATACTCATTTTTTTCAATGTTTATATTACTTCTTCATTATTTATCTTTCTATTTGACCCCTAAAACATAATATTTATATATGAAGTGGAGGGTAGAGAAAACGTTTCACTCTCGTATTTATGATTCGAAAACAGAAAATGGTAATGATTTTAATTTCTTTCATTCACCACCTCTTCACGTTTGTTCTTTTTTCTCTGTGAGCATATTTCTTTTTTTTGGCTTTTTATTTATTCGGTTTAAGTAGAGACAAAAGAATATTAATCTTTCATACCCAGAGCTTTGTCTTTTTCTCCCCCATCATTTCTCTCTTTCACATTTCCTTTCTTTACATTCCATTCCTTTACTTTCGGTCATTCAATCAATCAGGAAAACAATCTATTTTCACGGTGTCTTTCATTTTTTGTCTTTCCTATTTTATTTCTATTTCAATTCCTTTCTTCAAGATAATTCTAATTTCATCGAAATCAATTTGTCTTTATTGATTAAAAACCAAACACATTTCCTTACCACTGTGATCCCATAAAATACACTTTCTGTTGCTTATTTTGTATAAATTCTTCAAATTCTTAAACAATTCACGTATCTAATATATTTTTATTGTTCTCAACCATTTCTAAAAGATTTCAAGTTTTCAATACTTTTAACTCGAATTAATTCAATATAAATAATTAATTTCTTTATAGAAACGGATCGAGAAAAGTCAAGCCCTAAGGTAATTAATGGGAGATCGAACCTGTGAGGCAACACCTTATTATCAACAACTATTTCTAGAATTTCTCTCGCTGAGTATGCTGCAAACATCGAAACTCCATGACTTTTACCGCAGTGGAATATTGGACATTTATCTTAATGGTGCAATACAATAGGTAGACTGAAGTGAAGTAAGTAAAAAAAATAGATTAAGAATTATCAAAATATGTGTGAAAAGTAAACTGAAATCTGTGAAAGATAAACGATTACAATTTCGTCTTAATGTTTTGTTTTTTCATTTCTTCTTGAATCAAAATCATCTAGATGACAAATTAGTTTCTTCTTGTTGTTATCTAACACTAGATCCAGGCTTCTGGCCAGGATATCGTGTACTGTTTGTATCGTAAAATCACAGAAAAGTGTACCGATGCCGATTTGTGTATATACCATTTGGTTGCATGGTTATAATTTGATTTCTTGCACAATTACCACTGGTTTCCCATTCCTCCAGTCGTGCCTAGTCTTGTTTGCTGCATTTGCTTATTATAGGATTAACCGTTTCGTGTTTGTCTCCACACACACTACATTTACTATTATGTTGCATATTATCTATTTTCCCTTTCGATATAATGTGTTCTTATGGCAATGTCTTGTACTGCAATTATTAGAAAACCAGTTTCCTTCTTAAAATGTTCTTTTATTAACCATGTCCAGGTCTTCTCATGTGCAGTCTCTCCAATTCGTTGCTTGAAGTATCCATTTTCTTCACATTTCTGTTTTCTAGCTTTTGATGTTTTTCTGTTTATCTATATGTTGCAATTACAGTTATTGACAGCTATAATTAGTCTTTTTTTTACACTTTTTAGTGTGTTCCTTCAGTCCTCGAATTGTCGTATCTACGCAAACCTCAATGCTGGCGAGTCCTCTTTCTTTTCTTGGTATATATAGTCTGTCTATATCATCTCTTGACTGTAATGCCTGGCGCGTAGTCAATAATTTCACTGTCCTTTGGTCCATCCGTCGGAAAATCCTCCCTTGTTCATTTTAAGAATTGGCCAAAGTATCTTACAATAGATGGGTGTTTATTCCCTTGACGAGATTTGAAAAAAACTAAACCGGATATAAAATTGGATACAAAAACATATTAAAATTTAAGGTAAATGAAAATTAATGTGTTTTGTTGTTCGTAAATAATTTTCTCCTAAGAATCAATACGTAAGATAACTGTAAATACATACGGAAATAAAACAAAATATATATAAATAAATAATACCGGACATGTATTTATTAAAACTTGTTTTAAAAAACATCGCGGGCCATCCTTTTTTGTGTACTATTTTCTGAGAATATATAAATAATACAGCATTTCTTTATTTTAAGTAGTTATGTTATTGACTATAAATTAAATACTCATTGATAACGTTTCTTAATTTCTGAAATGACCGTGATGTAAGCGGTGACGTATTTCGGTTACAGACAAATACAGACTGAATCCCGATTATAAATACATTATTTTTATTATTATTAAAAGTTTTAACCGTAAATTCACTTCGCATTCAATTTATTACTTTTAATTTACTTTTTCGAAATCGATTTTCGAAATTATAGATTTCTAATTTCCATTAAGGAGAAATGTTTTTTCATTGAAATCTAAGCATGGAAATGTTACAGGTGTCGACATGTAAGCTTATCAATTATCGCACACTTTTTCTTTTCTCTCTTTGCTTCTGTTTTCATTTCATCCTTTAAGCTCATCAGATCCTCATTGGTCGTCATTTATCTTCATTAAAATAATTAAAATCAAGGTTCATAATTATTCACGAAAAAGCCGCATTCGTAAAGATGTATCCTATTTATATAACTTACATCCTAATAAACAAATAAAAGGAAGTACTTTATAATTAGCGTATAATAGTCATCTCCTTTGAAAAATGATAATGTTTGGGGCTAACGCAGACCCCACATTATTATTAGTAACTTGTGAAATTGAATTTGAAATTGTTTTATAAGAGCATTCTATCGCTATTATCCTCACAAAATTCTCACGGTGTCATTTTTGTTGTACTACATACAATAATCGGATCACAATAATATATAGGGTTATAAACATTTCTTTTTAATATTCGCCAACTTTAGCCTTAAAAGTCTTGTGTCAAAGTTGATATTCACTAACCCGTGATATTTTTCAAGTAGTAATTATTACTACTTATAGATTTCAACTAATAATTGGCTTTATTGAAATGTTGATATTATTGATTACATAAATAGTATTCTATGTATTTAAGTATACCTATTTACATCAATTTAAAAAATATCATGAATTATTTTTTAGTAATTGTAAATGAGACTGAATGTTTAGAAAAATAGAAATGATGGCTGCAGAAAATCTTTTTATAGTATAAACGAAATTACATTTATTTTGTTAAGGTCATTAACATGGTAACGATATCGATGGATAGCATTTTAAAAAATCAGAGAAAGCATTTGATTTAGTTAATGCACGCTTGAAAATATTTTCTATATAGTGTTTTAAAGTATCAAATTTCGTTTATGTAGCTTGACATACTAGATGATGAATTTTTAAAGTGCTATAATACTTTACTGTTGTTCTCTATCTTCGTATTAATTATTGCAAGTTTTAATAAATTCAGGGAAACTTGGAGAAGGATTCAGAAGCATTTAAGTTCTATAAAAATGTTTGGTGTCAAAAATGTTTTCCTTTTTTTTAGCTCTGAAATTTATATAAAAATAAAACACCCTTAATTTGCCAAGGTTTCTGTCCATTTTCATTTCTTTCATATTTTCTGCTTTTCAAATTTATTTTTGTTACTTAAAAATAATTGATCGACGACGCTTTATTGTCTTTTTATTTTTACACCTCCTGTGATCTATTAGCCTATTCTATTTTCTATTTGTCCGAATCACCCAGTGTCTGTCCCCTACACCATTCACAAAGCCTTTCTCCGTCGAGTAGTTCACTGTCATCTTCCATCTCTTTCTTTTAGTTCCCACTGTGTAATATCTGCTTCTATTCTTCCCTTATGATATTTCTTTCGTTCTCTTGAAAAATTCTTTCATCTTAAAAATTAGTCATTTTTCTTTCTCTTTACATCTTGGTCTTCTTTTATCCTTTTTTTTTAGTGATTTTCCTACTGTATTTGCATCTTGAAATAAATAGATAGCTATATGAGTAAATTAATAAAACATTTTATGCAAACAAAAAAAGCTAACAAACTGCCGGCTGCTGCTTACGAATTTAATATCCATGCAATATGAACCTTTTTTTCTTTGCAATGGAGGCAGTGTCGCGGAATGACATTAAAGGATCTGAGGTTTTTCAATACATCGAAAATATTTCAAGATTACGGAAGTTCTTTGAAAAATTAATTCCTGGAAGAAGAAAGGAGAACAAAAGAGCAGACCAAGTCAAACCCAACGCCCTTCTCTATCAAGTCACTGTTTTAATTATTTGTCCCTCCTAAATTTCTCCTTACGACTTCCACGCTATTACCTAAGTTTCACAACAATGTTGTCGGTTCGTTTTATCTGTGCTCTTATCAATGGCGTAATTGTTTGATTTCCTTCTTAAATGATTATTTAATTATTCAATTCCAAGGAAGGAAGAAGCAGAACTTATTTGTGAGGTTTTCCCATATTTTCTGCTACCCCGTCATATTCAGAAACACACGCACACTAATCCTGTACTCATTCGCATCAATCTTAATTCAGTGGTTGTTGTTGCTTTTATTGTTGTTGTTGTTTTTGTTGTTGTTGTTGTTGTTGTTGTTCTTCTTCTTTTCTTCTTCTTCTTATTATTATTATTATTATTATTATTATTATTATTATTATTATTATTATTATTATTCGCTTAAATTATTCTATGCTCAATGTTACGTCACAACAGAATTAATTGCAAATAAGTAAATTAGGGTAAGTAGTAGATATCTGTCTTGTTGTTGTTGTAGTTTTCTTTGTGGGATTTTACACACCAGCAGTTTTCAAAAAAGTTCGAGTAACAACAAGTTTCCTCGCTCTGCTATGGCCTGGATGGTCTCAATTCTTCCTCAACTCTTCCGTTCCCCCAGTCTCTTTTCTAGGTTCTACGAGATTATTCGAAAGGAATCAACTCAGAATATCAGAGAATTTTTGTCTCATTTTCCAGAAAGGATTCTGGTCTGTGCAAACACCATTTGCATGCATGGTCAAAGTTCAGCTGTTAACAGAATTTTTAGTGGATCGCCTTTCTCACTCAGGCATGCCTATTCTTGTACTTGGGACAGTTTGCTAGTTATTATGTAGTTGACTATTTCATTTCTATACACAGACTAAACTTGTTATTCTCCGGAATTCTATCTATTCTATATTTTACATAAATGGTGCTTATTGCTTTATTATAGTCATAGCGATTCCATTTCTCTCTTTCAGCTTATTTCTGAATTGTCCATGTAGTTTTTTATCTTGTCATATTTTTCTCGGTGTTTTTCTTTTTTTTTGCTAGTTTGGACTGCTGTAATTAATCCCGCTCTGCACTTCTTTCTCTTTTTTTTGTATATTCTTCAAAAAGTTGCTACATCCCTGTCCACATCATCTATTGGGTTAAAAATCTTGTGCCTTGTCAATTTTCATATCAGTCTTCTCATTATGCTGTCTATATCTCTGAGCTTCTCTCGTGTCCAGTTTAAGAGTATCTTAAAAGGTAGACTATCCAAGTATTTATTCGTTAGATTACGTTATTGCTAGAGAGTTTGGTTTTCAGTAATTTTATTATCCTTCTAAAGTACACCTTTTATTTCATTTTCATTTCACCGTAAATCAGTACAACTGCATGTTTTAACATGAAAATATCATAAAATGTGTTCTTAATAACAATTAAGTTCATTTCAAATAATGCGCAAGCACAATTAGGAACACATTTTATGATATTTTCGTGTTAAAATATGCAGTTGTATTGATTCGAATAATCCTATTTTTAGTGTAGATTTACGGTGAAATGAAAATGACCGACCAAAACATATGGCTTCCTCAAAGCGAAATAAACAAGGGGAGGTTAGTCTCATGTAGCTAATGTTCAGATTACCGTCTTATACTCTATCACTTGATACACATATCTTAAGTTATATTCTATATCAGCAAATACAAATTCAATTAAAAAGGTTTAAAGTATGTTCTCTTAAATTTTTTTATTGATTGCATTGTTTATTGTGATTAAAGAAATAAATAAAACATTGGAAAAATTAATTTTGTTCTCAGACAGGAAATGTGAGGTGTTCCAAAACGTTTTTACTAAACAAAACAAAAAAAACATCTAGACAAAATTAAAATATAATGTACAAAAAATCATTTGACACTACTCACCGGAGTATTGGGGATCAAAAAGGGGAAAGAAATGGAGGGAGGAAAAAAGAGAAAGAGTGAGAATAAGAAAGAAAAAAGAGAAGAAAAAAGAAAAAGAAAGAAGAAAAAGAAAGAAGAAGAAAGAAAAAGAGAGAATAAAGAGAAAGAGAAAGCGGGTGGGGGGAGAGAAAGAAACAGAAAGAGAAATATGGTGGATATATGGATCTGCAAATGATGTGGAAGCCTTGCTCTTTCCATTCGAGTTTTAACAACATACCATTTTTATTTGGGACATTTGTAGGGGTTGACTTATTTTTGTGAATAGAAGAGAAGCATGTTTGACCTCAAGTTCAAAAGGCTGTTCATTGCTTGCTACACTTAGTATGAAAAATATGTGGAGAAGTAGACAAACACGAGATGTTGTACGAGATGGATGTTTATTGTAGGTAGTGATGTCGACGTTATAACGTCTCGGTCTGCTAGCTTCTCAGGACATTGGGTTGAGTTCCTGCTTCAACAGATGTCATTCTCATACTGGTGAGTTAGGAAGTCGTGAATAGGGGCAGGGTGGTCGGTCGGTGGTTCTACTAGGAGTGTTTAAGTTAGTAGTGGGAGTTCATTTTTTCTTCTGATGGGAGTGTAACTAGTAAGGTTCTGTTATTCCTACCACATGAATGGTAGTGGAGAGTGTTTCTTTCTTTTTTTTTTGTAGTTTGTCAGGTCAGGATGTTTTGGTGAGGAACGAAGTCGTCAGTGGTAGAGGTCGTCAGTGGGTCCTATGTGCTAGGTTTAGTGGAGATATAGTAGGTCATGTAAAATTGGGGAATGGTAGTGGGATTTGTTATAAGTGTGTGCTTTATTTGTTTATTTTCTTTCTTTCTTTTTTGCTAAGTATCGTGTTGTTGTCTTTTGGTCTATAACTGTTTATGATGGTTTTCCTAGGTGTGAGGAAATATTAAAGAAGCCGGATCTACAATTAATATTTGGTGTGTTACTTATGACGCTGGCTTCGAATATTTGTCTTAATCTTTTGTTGTGGGTGTATGCAATCATGGATGCGTTGTTGAAATTAAATTGTGTTGTGTTTTTAGATATGTGTGGACTAAACAGTTGTTACTGACACCCAATTTAATGTTGCGCTTGTGCTCGTAGATGCGTTTTTTTTAGGTTTCTGGTGGTTTCTCTTATGTATTTTTGTGGCAGTCTATAAATGGAATCAGATACATGACTACTTCTGATTTTACTTGCTATCGAGAATTTTTTGTTTAGTATATTGTGAATTATTTTGGATGTTAGTGACTGTCTTGATACCTAGGTTGTTCATATTTTTGCTAATGTTACTGTTGGTTTGGTTGTTAGGTAGAATTATGTATCTTGTGGGGAGTCGGATTTGTGGAGGTTTGTGTGGGGGGGTTTAGGGTTGGTTCCTGGTATGATTTTGAGAGTTTTTGGCCTTAGTGTGTTGTATAAAATATTGTGGGATATCGAGGTTTTGGAAGGTGTGGGTGAATCGTTTAAATGTTTTGGGTGTGCAGTTGCGGAGGCTCTTTTGGGATGGATGTCATGGTGTGAGTAGGATGTATGTTGATCATTTTTGGCTGTGTGTTTGTGGTGGACTTTGAATTCTAATGTGTTGTTCTTCTTCCTTAAGTAAGATGTCTAAAACAGGTTGGTAGTATTTGTTCGTGTGTAAATTGGAATGGTGGGTTCAATTATGTTGAGTCTGTTTGTGATTTACGTGAATGTTTATTTCACTCGAGTATATGATTAAATGTGTCGTCAATAATGATATTTTTAGGGATTATGTATTTTAAAGGGTCCCTGCTTCTAGAAATTCTAGGTATAAGCACACATAGGAGCCACTAGAGGAGAGGAAAGAGAGAGAGAGAAAAGAGAGAGAGAGAGAAAGAGAGAAAGGGAGAAGAGAGAGAAAGAGAGAGAGAGAGAGAGAGAGGAGAAAGAGAGAGAGAGAGGAAAGAGAGAAGAGAGAGAGAAAGAGAGAGGGAAAGTAGGAGAGAGAGAGAGAAGAAGAGAGGAGAGAGAGAAGAGAGAAAGGAGAGAGAGAGAGAGAGTGGGGAGTTGGAAAAGAGATTCAATGAAGAAAATTCAAAAAGAAAAGGTTGGAAAAACATTTTCAAAAATTTGGGATGGAAAAGGTGGAATGAATGATTAGTTTTGGTTGGTTTGGGTTTTATGGCAATGTCCAACCCATTTGGTCCACTTTTATGCCAAAGAGTTTTTATTTTATTCATTCTTTGATGGTTACTCCAATTTTGTTTTTTAACAATTTCTTCTATTTAACCTGGTTACGTTCCTATCGTTATCAACGTTTAACACGCTATTTTCTATCAGAGAGACAAGAAGAGATGAGAGGCTGCACATACCAATTGGCAGAAAAAAGTTCATAATATATTTTTAAAGCAGTTTTTATTCATAAATCGAGTTTTTGGGAGAGGAATGCTGACAGGGATCACATTTTTTCACTGGCCAACTTGCACAACTAATGATGATGATAATCATAGAAATATAAAACTTGCCATTCTAGACCCCAAGAGGCTTGCGCTCCACGCTCAGTTTCAGGGGGTTGTAAAGGCATAGTCCCTGGCTGTCTGATTGATTTTTATTAGAAATTGAGTGTAGGGACATCATTCTATTAGAGCTTTCAGCTAATTCTCCGTGTGGTGACAATGTTTTTTAAATAGAGACTGTAATCATCGACCTCTTAAGTGGAAGGAACTACCTTGATTGAGAGCCCTAGATTTGAAAGAAGACTAAACTAACCAGAAGCAAAGATAAGGAACAGGAATTAACATGAAGAGATAAAGGAAAAAGGAATGGCAAAATATGTGAGAGAGAAATAATAAGCAAGAGAGAAAGGAAAATGTTTGGGTTCAATTGTTGATCATTGTCCAACAGATCTAGTCCTCTACTTGATCTATTCTTTGATCAGAAAAATGAAGGAATTATATTGCGTACTCTCAGTTCTTTCTGACTCTTAGTAACACATCAGGTGAGAAGAACGATGCGCTGGACTAATTTTTCTGAATTGACCCAATTGGATTAAGAATCAGTAACCAATTCTTGCTTAATGTTATGATTTCTGCTTTAAGTCCAGAAAAGGTGATTCGCCACTTCCTCTATTTAAAAGACTTTAGTCATCCCTTTACAAATTAGTTTTGCTGCCCGTCTTGGTCGGTCCTTTATAATATTGTAATGTTATCATCAATTCGGGCTGAACGATACTAACTATGAATCCTAGGCAGAACTGCCGATTTATACATAAATAAATATTGTATTCTTTATAAGAACTCTAATCAGTCTGCAAATAAAACAAGGACAAATTGCAAAAGAAATCAAATAAAGTGTAGTTTGGTAAAGCCTGGACAAACAGCATATCATGTATTATTGTATCAACACCTCCGAACAAGCAGGAGTTGACACAAGGTCAAATTTTTTTGCAGAGTTTTTTACCAACTTTAAATCAGAACTTTTCCTTTTCTCTGCAGACTGGTTACCGAGCTATAAATGTATAATATATATATATATGATATATATGATGATATATATATATATATATACACACCAAACCCTCCAAATGAGTGCGGAGTAACACAAGGTTCAATTTTTTAAGCGATGTCTAATAGGTGCCTAATACAAGGTATAAAGAACCAGGTCTGCACTTTACTTACCCATAGTTGAGATTATAATAGTGTTGATGTATACCTTCCCAAGGGCATACTAGTCTAACTAGTGAAATGCTGAACAGGACTCGGTTCAAGAGTTTGGAAGAATATTAAAGTTCCAATTACTGTTGAACTGGAGACAAGCACAAACAGTTGTAACTGAAAATACAAACCCGAATGTCACCAAAGTCTTACTGCAGAAATTACAGGAAATATATATAAGACTCCAACAATTGTCATCAAATCAAGCAGCCAATCAGAACTCAAGGAATGAATGACCCAAATGCACCCAAATTGCATGAATGGTTCATTTCTTGATTTCTATATGATACCAACTGTTGTTGGGACACTGCTTAAGTAACTGTACTTAGTTAGCTGCTGGTTTTCAAACCAACAGTAGAACTTACTGACTTCAATAGAGTTGAACTTTAGTCATTGTACTCATCGAGTTCATTTTCTACGATGCTTAACCATTTAACCATGCACCTCAACTGTAAAATGTTATATGTATTCTTTTCAGCATACTCCCTTTTTCTGTTTATTATTAAGAAAATAATATATTCATTTTTTACCTATTTCTGCCTTAATTCTGTGTTTTTAATGATTTTTTTTGTTTTGTTTTGGTGAATGATTATAAACATAAAAGTAACAGATATGCAAATATATAGTCTCAAAGAAAACAGATAGCAAACATCAATCACCAGCCAACATTCAATAATAATTACCACTTCCTACAAAACATGAATTTTCATAACAGAAATTAACACCAACAGATTGATATTTTGTTTTCTCCCAATGAAGATTTAAAAATGACATCTATATACTTTTAAATTATATGGTCAATACTGTAAATTATCAATTGAAAACACTCATTGCATTGCAGTCTTCAGTAGAATAATATAGTTCTTATACTTCCCCAGAAGTTTACAGTGCCTCCTGTTGGGACTGAAGTCCAAAGATGAAAAAACATTCTCGACCACAGATATTGCATGTGAAGGCTGTCCCTGCAAGATGTTGATGTGTTTGGTGGGCTTTTTGTTGCCACTGCTTTCTTCTGGACCCTTGGCTTTCATGCTGTTTGTGCCAGGGTGATATACTATATTGTTAACATTATTATATTTGCAATACTGCTGTATATGTTTAATGTATATGTTCAATACTGTAAGTTATCCAATCGAAACACTGGAGTGTCAGCCAATATGATATGTTTTTTCAAAAATAAATCATCCTTTTCCTATTTTTCACTCTTTCATTATTCTTCAACATACCAATTTCTAATAAATTCTAACTGCCAAGCAGAAACCACAACTTTATTTGAACAAAACTTGGCCAATGCATCATAATCTTCAGATGCGTAGAATTCTAAAGTGGAAACAACATAAATGTTCCTACTAGTGTCTCTTCACCTAAGTTTTATGTTGTCACCAGGGACAGTGCCTGCAAATGAGGGCAATTGTCTGGGCGTGCTTAAAATCCTTATAAAAAAGCTGATGTTTAGTTATGTGTCAATTGGATATTGGAGCCATCTGCTTTGTAATCTCTAATAATTACCAAAACCTATCGGGCAGTTAAGAAAGAGGATCTATATTCTAGGGACTTGCCTAGGACATTGAATACCCAGTATCAACCTGGGTGTATAAATATCTACTTAAGCTACAATCGGGTGGCACATTAAACCAGCTCCTGTGGAGGAGCACTGTTGGTTCAACACTAAAGACTTCATTGCATATGAGTAATATCAGATTTAATTGTCCCAAGTTATAGAAATGTTATCATTACAAAAATTTTGTTATAAAAAAATTCATGTTAAAAAGAAAAAAAAAAAAATACAAAATTAAATTACAGTAATTAAAACTTGGTACCCAAAATTTCAGGGTCTGCGATTTCAGCTTGGAAGGGTTTATTTGGTTTATGGAGTTAAACTTTTATCCAAAAATGTATGATATGTGGGCATCAACCTCTAAGAGTAAAGTTGGAAAAATGCTGACACACTGATTATTTGCATTATTTAATAAAAGATTAAAACGGCATTTGTTCTACAATTAGGACTAGATTAATTTTGGCAGTCATGATTTTTTTTATAGCAGAAGCAAACCTTTGTAAGGGATTGATGTGTGATCCAAATAGATCTTTATGAAAAATTTGTTAATTCTGCAGTTAATATACAAAAAGAATATGGCAGAAAATGGTAACACTTAGATTCACCATCAGTTGAAAAATAATTAGTTATTGATTCATTACTTAAATTCTTTTACTTTAATATTGTGAAAGTAGAGATTTCCCCCTTACAAAGAAAGTTGGAATTCATCCAATGAAACAAAATGAATATAGACCACATGAGGAAGTGGTCAGTAATTAGCTAGTCTTACTTACAGAGATTGTGAACTTAGTGTTGTTAAAGAGCTGCATGTTGGACTAGTATGATTTTTGTTTTATTGTACCAAAGGGGTAATAAACAATGCTACCTTTCTTCCATATTCAATGTTATATTGATAATTTCATTATAACACTTAAACTTGTTACATTTAAAAAATTACATTCTTCAGCTATCTACAAATTCAGCCATTAGTTTAATTACTGTACATAAGACAAAACTGTAGTTGAAAATAATTGAAAGTTAAATGCAGTAAAAAAATGTAATTTTCTGTTTTTGTCTTATTGTCTTGTTGCTTGCTGGAGGAAGGTGAAATGGCACTTTTTATCAAAAGTATTGTATTCGAGCAAAAACTGAGATATGGCTTCAATTTTTTGTTCATCTTTTTTTTAAATCCTGAAAGGTGTTTTTAAATGTTAAAACTTTTCAAAGGAAAGCAAAATTGCAGATATGAAAATTGCAAACCTGTTGCAGTTTAAACAGATTATATAAATAACTGACAAAAAAAGATTTATTGGAAAATGAGGGCAAAACCAGAAATAAACAAAGGATACACAAAAAATTTCTTGGAGTTATCTACTACTTGAATGGCTATTTCTGTGCTGTTTATAACTATCCGGCAAACCTACATCAGAAGTGGGTAATATTAATTTAGGTCAGTTAGCACTAGCGAGCCATTGTTAGTGAGTTCAGTAATTAAATGCTCCATACTTCTGGCCTTGGTGTCAATCTGAGGACTGCAAGCTTAGTGAAATGGCACCAATTGCATTGCAAGCTTAATTTTTATGTTTTTATTTATAAATGATAACATTTTGCATGAAACACTTTCACATACCAAATGTAATGGGCCGGCGTTAGCTCAGTCGGTTAGAGCGCTTCGGCAAGAAACCAACAAGGTTCCTAGTTCGATACCGGTCCTCACCAACTCAGCGCTATAAGTATAGCCACAGGGATCTGTGCAGTAAAGTAGGGAGCTGATGGTAGGTGGTGCGCCTCCACCTCAGACGCTAAAAAAAAAACAATCTCCTTTGGTCTAGCGCTTATTTGAAAAGGGATAGACTCCCCTCGCTGTGACTGGCCAATACCAATTTAGGGCCGCCCCGACGACTTTACTTTTTACTCAATGACCAAATGCTGAAGCATCTCGATGATTTAATGGTTAGCAAAGCTAGCATAGCATGACCATGTATGTATTGAGTTTGATTTATTGCCCTGGGTGCTCCATACTTCTGGCCTGTGTGCCACATCTAAGCCTAAGCTAGTAAAAATAACTACAAATCTTAACCTATATCTTATTCATATTGTTAATAGTAAATTATTGCTTGTTAATAATTAATTCTTCTTTCATCTTATTGGTTGCATTTTTATCATTAGCATTGGCAAAATATCCTCTCCATTATTAATTTGCTGAAGCTTTTGAGTATATATGGGCATTTCCCATTTCTTCTTTTTTTGTACTCTCTATGCGTAATTGTGTCTAATTTATATTCTATGTAAAAGGTCTTTTAATATGTTAAGTGAACATCTTTTATGAGTGACGTCTCTTTAATAGCGAGTATAACATTAAAATTCTCATTATTGTCTATGTTCTTATAAAAATAGATTGTCATCTTAATTTTTACATTTGTCTTCATACGTTCCAATTTAACTAACACAGACTATAAATACAACGATATATATTCCCGTTCTCTTTATATCTATCTACTCAAATATCTGTATTTAATTGAGATGTTGAAATAATGCTTTTAGACCAACTTCATTTCTAACGCGTGTATCTCCTAGAAAATCTAACTAGTGATAAGTCTCTAATCATATTTATCTTATATATTGTGTCCATTTTGTCTTAGAAGTAAACGCATAAAAGATTTCTATATAGAACAATATATAGATAGATGTGTGTTCTGGTGGTTATAAGTATATATAATTAATAAATGCTCTAAGAGAATTACTAATTTTACACTATAATACTGACTCATCTCACATAATGGTTTTTTGTCTAAATTTACAACCGCATTCATTCGATATTTAATGTTTCTTGTACCTCAAATCAGGTACTGTACCAACTTTCCAATCTTTCGGTCAGATAATGGACACTGGGTAGCTAATTATAATTTGTTGGCAATAATGAGTGATCACCCACGGGGCGACTGCCCCAGAGCGCCAAAATTGGAACTGGATGTGCGATGTAATGTACTGTCTTTGAAGTTTTACGTCTATCAATTAGCCACTGCATCAGGCGTTATTTTGTTTAAAATGTTAATAATAGAATTGCTAGAACCGATGATAAATGAAATGAAAATACCAAATAGTAATTTTACAATATTTATATTAGTAAATCAAGACTCTGTCGGTAGAAGTAGGGTACTAAATTTTCTTTAACTTATTGCTCTTTGAGATGTGAGAAGCCAACATCCCCATTAGCTCGATGCATATATGACACATGGAAGGAGATATGTTTAGAAATAATATCAACTGAGGTGTTTGGTATAACGAATAGCTGAGCAGTGAGCGAGGTGTTTCCTTTTTTTTTTTCATGTACCATCAGCTCCAAGATGCTTTAGTGCCTCAGACCAGACTTACCCAAGCTGTTATAGCGCATCCAACTAATCAGAATGGGCGGTGAGGGTTGGCGGGGCAGGGAGGGAAGGAGGCGCGAGGGTGAGTCTGGTGAGGAGGGTTAGAACTAAATTCTATCATTAAGATATAAAACATAATGTACGGTATGAGATAATAGTAATGAGAAGTACACAAAGAGATAGACTAAACATAAAACATAATACGAAGAAAGAATCTATAACTTTATTATAATGCAAATCTAGACCTCTCGAGGTCTGATAAAATAAGCCTCAAGCGTCCTACATTGATTTTGTATATCTCTGCCACGTTTTCCTATAATAACTGATGAGATAAATAGGAAAAAGAAGCTTTAAGAATTATTAACGATAACAGCATAGGTTGGGTAACTAATATCAACCACAAAGCGTGGAGTGATTCTCAGAAAACTATATATCATGGATTTTTGTGTGATTTGTTATATTCTCAAGAATAGTCTTTCTTTGATATACTTGGAGTGTATTTGAATTCTCCAATTCTTGGAACTTTCAATGTACTAGGGTTATATTAGTAACAAGTGAAATATAATACTTAAAGGAAGTTCGCTCAATTCTTGTAGACATGACAAAAAATAATTCAAGAAGCAAAGGACTTAGTTGTCATCAAGCTTATTTGATTAAACAATATCAGAGTAAGTAAATAAAAAAAAAAAAAGGTAAAGTATGGCGGAGTTGCCTATTATCGTTGTAACAACAGAAGAAGGGTGTTTATCTCCTTTTACTAGCGCTAGACTAGGGAGATGTTTTTCTGAGTAGAACGCCACCACACCTACCGGTCAGTTTCCCACTTTACCACACCAGATCAGTGTTAGCAATCTGCGGCTACTCTGTGCTGAGTTGGTTTGGACTTGCGTATCAAACAGAACCTTTTGTAGTTCCTGGGTGGATGATCGATTAAGCTAAACCATCAGGTAATCTATGAAGAATATTGCGCTCACTTAGGAAAAATCTGCCGATGGTTACAAATACTACACTCTGGTCTGAGTGTTGGCAGTAATTTACTACCACTCTAGGTCAGCAGAATGGATGAAGAGGTACTCTACACTCATCAGATCTTCCAGCCTCAACATCAATGCTGTTTGTGTTGACACCCATTTTTTTTTTTTTTTTTTTTTTTATTTAAAAAAATCTTCTTTTTTTTCTTCTTTCTTTTTTTTTTTTTAGGGCGTGGGCTCTTATCTCCCTCTGCAGGAGGTATAGTCAACATATTCTAAGCCTCACTGGAGGAGCAGGATACTAGGAAGAAGGAAAGGATATTAAAAAGAGATATTGAACTAAGATTTGAAATCATAACTCGACTGTGTATTAAACAGTGAAGAATAGTCAGCATGACAATCATGTCACCATGTTCCTTTTATGATATAACCATACACAATGAACACTTCTACTTTAAACAAATATTTAGTAATTTGAAAAAATCAATATGATTTTCATTAAGTACTTCTGTTTCAATGGTTGTTAGTGCATGTCCTGTTTTTGTATATCCTCCAAGTAGTTGTTTAAAGAACAAATGTGTAATAGTTATCATGTAGGGAAAGTTACATTGTGACATAACCCTAGATGATGATTGCATTTCATAGTGTTATAGAACTTTTGGGGAAAGTAAATGAATTTAAACTAATCTCTCTCCAACTATGGGTAAAATTTGTACGCAGACTGGGTCTTTAATCTGGGTATGGTACTGATCTAGAGGACAAACTCTGAATTCAAACTTTTAAATTTTATCTAATTATCCAATCCTATGGGTTAAATGAAAAAATAGAAAAATATGAGTTTTAAAAAATATTTAAAATTTAAATGATACTATTTTCTCTGGGATTTTTTTTTTTTTGTTAAGATAGGCTTTGATTAATTTATATTAATTTGGACTATTGTCCTCATCAGTCTACCCTGTGGGATTGAAATAAGGGTTCAGTTTGAAGTTCTGTGAAGGCTTCGATTTGAGAAGAAATACTGAGAAGGCCAGAGAGCTCATCAGCTGATAATGTTGTTAGATAACAAGTTGAGGAAAATAGATTCAATAATACAAAGAGAAAATTGAATTTAAAAAAAAAATTAGAATACCCACCAAGAATGAATAAAACACAAATATCTTCAGCATTAAATTAACCCAACAAAGGGTTGACATCCAACTAACCAACCCAAGCTGTATCTCATTTGCTTGCTTGAAAAGGTAGATAGAATTGATCTCTCTTTTTGTCCTTTTAAGTTGCCTTGCATACCTATCACCCCAATTTACAAGAATAATTGATTTTTGACTCATTTTGATTAACACTGAACAGACTTAGGAATAATTAGTTTGGACTGCGTGAACTGGAGACAAATGGCCGACTGTAGAGTGAACAAATGTTTTGCAAGGCCAATCTGATATGTAATGTAAACGTTAAAGATAAATATCAATCATGCAAGTTGAATAGATTTAAAATGTATCAACCCTTCAGGAAAGGGAGAAAATCTTACAGAGAATCAAAAACAATATGACCCTTTAATGTTAAAATTAGATTCTAAGTTTATTTGATTATCATTGTTATAATTCTTATAAGCATAGCTGTTGTCTTTTATTGGAATGAGTGACAGCAAGTCTCCTCGGATCTTGCAGGGACTCTTCGAGTTTCTA
>CM042158.1:82177351-82208253 GCA_023376005.1 Doryteuthis pealeii | reverse complement strand
CGGAAAGTCTCCTAATCCACAGGCCGACCCAGTGAATTAATTGTATATTGCCGAAGGCGGAACCGAAAGAAGTTTTTTTCAACACCGTACCAGATATACCTTCATGTTAGAAAGGATTTTCAGGTTAAAAAGAAAAACTAAACGCTAATAGATAAAAGAAATTAGAAACAATAATATTAATGAAATAGAAAACAGATCAGTATTATCAAATAAATATTAAGAATCCTTATAGTTGTACTGAAATTTATCATTGGAGAGTAGACCTTCTCTTTTAATATGTACAATTCCTTTTGGATTTTCCAAAGATAAAGCGCGGCAACGGGTGGTGGTAGGAACTGACGATAAAACAGAATGAAATGTTCCCCTAAAAAAAAGATACAGAAAAAAGTAATCTCTATATGATAAATTTACCCAGATGCTGATTCAGAATGATGCTAAACTAATCCACTGAATCTAGAAGACTTTATAATATGAAATTTTTATGAAAACTTCTCAGAAGGATTTGTGGTTTAATCTGATTGACTAATTGCTTTACAGAATCTAAAATTTTAATAGGCAACAATGGTGGAGGAAGATTCAAAACCGAAATTAAGTTTTGAATGTTTTGTAGTTTTTTTTTGCATGTCTTTTTTTATTTGATAGTCAAAACTTAGAGGATTGTTTATGAATGTCAATTTAAGAAATTAACTCTTTATATTTCATGATTTATCAGAGAGTCAAACATTTATTGGTTATATTAAAAGTTCGAGAAATTGTAAAACCAAATTTTGAAGAAAACTGTTTTATATTCGCCAAGTAAACATCGTATTTTTTAGACTGTAGCCAAACCATCTTATATTTCATCGAGTGATAATCATTGCGTACTGTATCTATTGTCGTATGGTGATTCTGAGTTCCATGCTGATCGAACGAGGAATTTATGTTTTTAGTGGAATAACCAAGGCAGATTATTATATTTCCGATCGTCCTCTTGCAAATCTAGACCAAGAAAATGATTTTTTAAGTTTCTGCAATCGCACTTATACGGATATCGTGACTTGAGGCGAAAAAAAAGAAAAAAACGATCAGAGACAAGAATAGACTGTAAACCAGTAGCATGTTGCTCGTTATTCAAATTGGGCCAGGAAGGAAAACAAGAATGATAATGGAGTTACGAGATAGTTTGGCGCTTGAAACAGTATGAGAGTTGTGAATGGTGCAAAGTCAGGAAGATGATTTTTTCTTGAAACCTAAAACACGCGGCCGGGTACTTGAATTGTGACTTACAATGCTTTTGAATAATGACCCCCATATCAATCAAGGCTGAATATTACGTTTAAAAAATATTTCGCGTCACTCAATAGTTGTAAACGTTTGCAAAGTATGGAGAAGATTGGAAAACGGGAAATAGGTCCACGCATGGAAAGCTCTCTCAACCGCATTTCTACTTCTTTCGACATTTTAAAGAAATGTCTTTTTGCTGTAGGATTATCACGGAGTGATGAAAATGGAATTCACAAAATGGCCAACGAATACTTATTTTGGAAAAATATGCGGCTGTATTTGAAGATGTGTAAAACGGAATGTGCAAAATAGACATTGCAGTTCGAAGTTGAGCATACATTTTGAAGAAATAACAGAAGAAAAATTGAAAATTCATACCGCTTACCATAAAAACTATTGCCATTCCGTGCTTGTGTCGATAATAATAATAATAATTAATAATAATAATAACAATGCGATTGAGAAAAGATATCTTCTTCAGGGTTTTGCGGGGTTTTTTTAACTTGGAACCTCCTCACCCTTGCGAATATTCTGTGCGAACTCGGAATCTTTTTTGTCGAACTCGAACCTTCATGTTAGTAATCGACGAGCCTTCCCGAACTCGAACCGAAACCTTATTCAATCCACTGGTGAATAGACTGTTCTCAATTCATTAAACCATGGACGCGGGCTACAATATTAAAATATGTTAAGTCTAGTGTGGTGATTGATGAATGAGTGAATCCGTGGATGCAATAAGGGTTCGGTTCGAGTCTTGAAGGCTCCTATACAACATGAATGTTCCCAAGTTTGAGGAGAAGTTCCCGGGTTCAGAAGTTTCCCAAGTTCGACAAAGAAGGCTGGAGAAGCACATCGGCCGACACGTTGTTTAACAATGAAGATCAGTAACGATAGTTCCGAATAATTCACAAATTATGCAACTTATCATACGACATCATCTCAAAAAATTCATGAGAAATAGATTTAGTGCATTGAAGCCAAATGTTTTATTAAATGATATCGAAATCCTCACGAACTAAGCGTAAAAATAAAAGTATGACGATATTTATAATATTAATAAATTATAATTTGTATTAGCATTATTAATTAACTAAATTTAAAGATAAGAAATAAATAAAAACACTTCAACTCGTCTAATAAAAAAGCATTCTCATGATTCTATGAACATAACGGACGACCGTAGATGATTAATAAAATTCATTGAGAAATATAAGAATTGAAAGAGGTGTAGTCTTTAGAACTACCATTCATTTACGAAACAATTCCATCTCATTTAATAACATTGTGTCTATTTTCTCTGTTCCCGTTTGTCAAATGCACATTGATCAAAGCTATGAAATTTTCGACAAATCTTTTAACACTTCTCGACAAACCTTTGTGAATAAAATATTTGCAGTCAATTTAATATATTGTATTCCAGTCGAATTATGAAACGGACAAATAATCTCAATTCAAATGTTTGCATACAAATCCATTCATATTGCTTCTTCCGCAATATATTTGATATGATATATGCATACATGTATATTTTGATGTGGACATATGAAACTTATAATATATATATTATTATATACTAATATATATACTATAATATATTATATAATAATATATATATAATATAATCCGTTAAAAACGAAAAAAGCTTCTAAGCCATGTAAAGAAAAGTGGATAAATAGAATTTATTTCAAGCATTATCACATAGAATTAGGTCATTTTAGGATTATCGAATGGGAAACGCGTGGATTTAGCAGTTGTTTGTGTGCATTTGGATTAGATTCTTCCTTCACAATCAAAATTCCTTAAAATCATCATATATATATATATATATAGGGGTTACACAAAAATAATGGAAAACACCTGGAAATTTCAAATAAATTTATTTTAATATTGGTTGTAGTAATTATAGCTGAATCCTACAAAGTTGAATAGTTTCAGAGGAACATTTTGCCATTAATCTGCCAAAACAATCTCAAGTGTTCACTTACTTCCTGACTCCTTACTTGTTTTTCTAAATGCACCATAGATTTTCAATAAAGAGATCATGGAGACTATGGTAGCCAGGTAAGTTGCTCTACTTCACTAGAATGTTCTTTGTGTCACTGAGATACAATTGTAGCTGTGTGAATTGGTTGCATTATTATCCTGAAAGATTGTGTTTTTCCACGGAATCAGTTCCGCGACTTATAGGATGATTTGATCTGATAAGATTTTAAATAGTCTTGACTTTTGATCCTGCGATGAAGGAACTTCCAAGATATAGCCCCCTCCCCCCGGTTTATCACAGAGCCCCATTCATGTTTAACAGTTGGAGGGAAGACAGTTGGATCAAATGTTTCTTTAGGTGTCTCCACACGTAGACTCGATCAGATGTCGAAATTAAGCGTAAAGGATGACTCATCCGAACATAACATTCCTTCACTTCATCTAGGGACCAGTTCTGTAGGTTTCCACTCCACTTCTAAACGCTTTTGCAAATTAGTTTGTGAAACGAGTGAATTTTCTGATTGCAGCCCTCCGTGAAATCCGGCTTGTGCAGCTCTGTTTTTGAAGAAAACTGTTCTTGAAATGCTATTAAGCTCTGTCGTAATTTTCGAAACTGTATTTTTTGGATCCTTCCTAACAATGCGCGCAAAGAGTCCGACGTTCCCTTCAGATAGATTTCACTTTTTTCCAGTGTTTTATCAGTGATGAAGTTTATCCTTCGTTATCAAATGCTGTCATTACTTTTGAGACTGTAGTCCTTGCTACACCAAATAATTCAGCGTTTATGTTACCCTGCCCCTGCCATACGAGCACTAACAATTTAACCTCTTTAAAGTCTGATAGATTTGCTATTTTAATAAATTTGACGTGCAATTTTGGTAGGCAAGGACTTATCCCCTCTCTTCTCTCTCTCTCTCTCTCTCTCTTCTCTCTCTCTCTCTCTCTTCTCTTCTCTCTCTCTCTCGCTCTCTCTCTCTCTCTCTCTCTCTCAATATATATATATATATATATATATAATATCTGAATAACGTAGAGTAATAAATAATATAAAGGTGCCACCATCTCGGTAGGCAAGTAACACACACACTCCCCCCCTCTCTCTCTCTCTCTCTCTCTCTCTCTCTCTCTCTCTCTCTCTCTCCTCTCTCAGAATAACTTGGAGAGGAAGTGGTGCTACAACTAGGCAGCTTTGTTCTTAGAATTCCATGAAGAGGATTCAGTATGACAAGCTGAAAACCCAATAGGAAACATACCTACAAAGTAAAAAGTTAAAATATTTTTGATATTTCATATAATACATTTCTTCTGAAAAGTGCAAGTATTATTAATAAGGTTGAATGAATTAAGCGCGAAATTTGGTTTAATAAAACGTATACGAATAAGGAATTAGCGAATAAAAGTTCGAGAATTCTGACCTAAACGAATAAAATTCACTGGATTGTTTTTCAACGTGTTTCATTTTGTCTCCTTTTCTTGAGGAGGGACACGATTTAAAGAAATAGAAAATTTTTGTAAACAGAGAAAAAAGAAAATTATGCATTTGATCCTTTGATTGTATGATCAAATAATTTCTTTTATGTCTTCCAAACACTATGAGAAATTAAGGAATAGTCCAGCCCTTCTTTTTGAAAACTGTAACATTAAAAAAAAGGAGTAATGGAATATCATTGTGATCAATGTATTTAGGATGTGGAATCAAATATTGGGCTAAAATGAAAAAATATTATGTATAAAACAAAAAAGCGTTGGTGTTGTTTTTATATACTCATTTTTTTCAATGTTTATATTACCTTCTCATTTATTTATCTTTTCTATTTGACCCCTAAAACATTAAATATTTATATATGAATGGAGGGTAGAGAAAAACGTTTCACTCTCGTATTTTGATTCGAAAACAGAAAATGTAATGATTTTAATTTCTTTCATTTCACCACCTTTCACTTTGTTCTTTTTTCTCTGTGAGCATATTTTCTTTTTTTGGTGCTTTTTATTTATTCGGTTTAAGTAGAGACAAAAGAATATTAATCTTTCATACCCAGAGCTTTTCTTTTTCTCCCCATCATTTCTCTCTTTCACATTTCCTTTCTTTACATTCCATTCCTTTACTTTCGGTCATTTCAATCAATCAGGAAAACAATCTATTTTTCACGGTTGTCTTTCATTTTTGTCTTCCTATTTTTTTCTATTTTCAATTCCTTTTCTTCAAGATAATTCTATTTTCATCGAAATCAATTGTCTTATTTGATTAAAAACCAACACATTTTCCTACCACTGTGATCCCATAAAATACACTTTCGGTGCTTATTTTGTTATAAATTCTTCAAATTCTTAAACAATTCACGTATCTAATATATTTTTATTGTTCTCAACCATTCTAAAAGATTTCAAGTTTTCAATACTTTTTAACTCGAATTAATTCAATATAAATAATTAATTCTTTATAGAAACGGATCGAGAAAAGTCAAGCCCTAAGGTAATTAATGGGAGATCGAACCTTGAGGCAACACCTTATTATCAACAACTATTTCAGAATTTCTCTCGCTGATATTGCTGCCCAAACATCGAAACTCCATGACTTTACCGCAGTGGAATATTGGACATTTATCTTAATGTGCAAATACAATAGGTGACTGAAGTGAAGTAAGTAAAAAAATAGATTAAGAATTATCAAAATATGTGTGAAAGTAAACTTGAAATCTGTGAAAAATAAACGATTACAATTTCGTTAATGTTTTGTTTTTCATTTCTTCTTGAATCAAAATCATCTAGATGACAAATTAGTTTCTTCTTTTTGTATCTAACACTAGATCCAGCTTCTGGCCAGGATATCGTGTACTGTTTGTATCGTAAAATCACAGAAAAGTGTACCGATGCCGATTGTGTATATACCATTTGGGCATGGTTATAATTTGATTTCTTGCACAATTACCACTGGTTTCCCATTCCTCCAGTCGTGCCTAGTCTTGTTGCTGCATTTGCTTATATTAGGATTAACCGTTCGTGTTTGTCTCCACACACACTACATTTACTATTATGTTGCATATTATCTATTTTCCCTTTCGATATAATGTGTTCTTATGGCAATGTCTTGTACTGCAATTATTTAGAAAACCAGTTTCCTTCTTAAAATGTTCTTTTTATTAACCATGTCCAGGTTCTTTCTCATGTGCAGTCTCTCAATTCGTTGCTTGAAGTATCCATTTTCTTCACATTTCTGTTTCTAGCTTTTGATGTTTTCGTTTATCTATATGTTGCAATTACAGTTATTGACAGCTATAATTAGTCTTTTTTTTACACTTTTTAGTGTGTTCCTTCAGTCCTCGAATTGTCGTATCTACGCAAACCTCAATGCTGGCGAGTCCTTTTCTTTCTGGATATATAGTCTGTCTATATCATCCTTTGACTGTAATGCCTGGCGCGTAGTCAATAATTTCACTGTTCCTTTGGTCCATTCCGTCGGAAAATCCTCCCTTGTTCATTTTAAGAATGGCCAAAGTATCTTACAATAGATGGGTGTTTTATTCCCTTGACGAGATTTGAAAAAAACTAAACCGGATATAAAATTGGATACAAAAACATATTAAAATTTAAGGTAAATGAATTAATTGTTTGTGGTTCGTAAATAATTTTCTCCTAAGGAATCATACGTAAGATAACTGTAAATACATACGGAAATAAACAAAATATATATAAATAAATAATACCGACATGTATTTATTAAAACTTGTTTTAAAACACATCCGCGGGGCCATCCTTTTTTGTGTACTATTTCTGAGAATATATAAATAATTACAGCATTTCTTTATTTAAGTAGTTATGTTATTGACTATAAATTAAATACTCATTGATAACGTTTCTTAATTCTGAAATGACCGTGATGTAAGCGGTGACGTATTTCGGTTACAGACAAATACAGACTGAATCCCGATTATAAATACATTATTTTATTATTCATTAAAAGTTTTAACCGTAAATTCACTTCGCATTCAATTTATTACTTTTAATTTACTTTTTCGAAATCGATTTTCGAAATTATAGATTTCTAATTTCCATTAAGGAGAAATGTTTTTTCATTGAAATCTAAGCATGGAAATGTTACAGGTGTCGACATGTAAGCTTAATCAATTATCGCACACTTTTTCTTCTCTCTTTGCTTCTGTTTTCATTTCATCCTTTAAGCCTCATCAGATCCTCATTGGTCGTCATTTATCTTCATTAAAATAATTAAAATCAAGGTTCATAATTATTCACGAAAAAGCCGCATTCGTAAAGATGTATCCTATTATATAACTTACATCCTAATAAACAAATAAAAGGAAGTACTTTATAATTAGCGTATAATAGTCATCTCCTTTGAAAAATGATAATGTTTGGGCTAACGCAGACCCCACATTATTATTAGTAACTTGTGAAATTGAATTTGAAATTGTTTTATAAGAGCATTCTATCGCTATTATCCTCACAAAATTCTCACGGTGTCATTTTTGTTGTACTACATACAATAATCGGATCACAATAATATAAGGGTTATAAACATTTCTTTTTAATATTCGCCAACTTTAGCCTTAAAAGTCTTGTGTCAAAGTTGATATTCACTAACCCCGTGATATTTTTCAAGTAGTAATTATTACTACTTATAGATTTCAACTAATAATTGGCTTTATTGAAATGTTGATATATTGATTACATAAATAGTATTCTATGTATTTAAGTATACCTATTTACATCAATTTAAAAAATATCATGAATTATTTTTAGTAATTGTAAATGAGACTGAATGTTTAGAAAAATAGAAATGATGGCTGCAGAAAATCTTTTTATAGTATAAACGAAATTACATTTATTTTGTTAAGGTCATTAACATGGTAACGATATCGATGGATAGCATTTTAAAAAACAGAGAAAGCATTTGATTTAGTTAATGCACGCTTGAAAATATTTTCTATATAGTGTTTTAAAGTATCAAATTTCGTTTATGTAGCTTGACATACTAGATGATGAATTTTAAAAGTGCTATAATACTTTACGTTGTTCTCTATCTTCGTATTAATTATTGCAAGTTTTAATAAATTCAGGGAAACTTGGAGAAGGATTCAGAAGCATTTAAGTTCTATAAAAATGTTTGGTGTCAAAAATGTTTTCCTTTTTTTTAGCTCTGAAATTTATAATAAAAATAAAACACCCTTAATTTGCCAAGTTTCTGTCCATTTTCATTTCTTTCATATTTCTGCTTTTCAAATTTTTTTTGTTACTTAAAAATAATTGATCGACGACGCTTTATTGTCTTTTATTTTTACACCTCCTGTGATCTATTAGCCTATTCTATTTTCTATTTGTCCGAATCACCCAGTGTTCTGTCCCCTACACCATTCACAAGCCTTTCTCCGTCGAGTAGTTCACTGTCATCTTCCATCTCTTTCTTTTAGTTCCCACTGTGTAATACTGCTTCTATTCTTCCCTTATGATATTTCTTTCGTTTTTGAAAAATTCTTTCATCTTAAAAAATTAGTCATTTTTCTTTCTCTTTACATCTTGGTCTTCTTTTATCCTTTTTTTTTTAGTGATTTTCCTACTGTATTTGCATCTTGAAATAAATAGATAGCTATATGAGTAAATTAATAAAACATTTTATGCAAACAAAAAAAGCTAACAAACTGCCGGCTGCTGCTTACGAATTTAATATCCATGCAATATGAACCTTTTTTTCTTTGCAATGGAGGCAGTGTCGCGGAATGACATTAAAGGATCTGAGGTTTTTTCAAACATCGAAAATATTCAAGATTACGGAAGTTCTTGAAAAATTAATTCCTGGAAGAAGAAAGGAGAACAAAAGAGCAGACCAAGTCAAACCCAACGCCCTTCTCTATCAAGTCACTGTTTAATTATTTGTCCCTCCTAAATTTCTCCTTACGACTTCCACGCTATTACCTAAGTTTCACAACAATGTTGTCGGTTCGTTTTATCTGTGCTCTATCAATGGCGTAATTGTTTATTTCCTTCTTAAATGATTATTTAATTATTCAATTCCAAGGAAGAAGAAGCAGAACTTATTTGTGAGGTTTTCCCATATTTTCTGCTACCCCGTCATATTCAGAAACACACGCACACTAATCCTGTACTCATTCGCATCAATCTTAATTCAGTGGTTGTTGTTGCTTTTATTGTTGTTGTTGTTTGTTGTTGTTGTTTGTTGTTGTTTTCTTCTTCTTCTTCTTCTTATTATTATTATTATTATTATTATTATTATTATTATTATTATTATTATTATTATTCGCTTAAATTATTCTATGCTCAAGTTTACGTCACAACAGAATTAATTGCAAATAAGTAAATTAGGGTAAGTAGTAGATATCTGTCTTGTTGTTGTTGTAGTTTTCTTTGTGGGATTTTACACACCAGCAGTTTTCAAAAAGTTCGAGTAACAACAAGTTCCTCGCTCTGCTATGGCCTGGATGGTCTCAATTCTTCCTCAACTCTTCCGTTCCCCCAGTCTCTTTTCTAGGTTCTACGAGATTATTCGAAAGGAATCAACTCAGAATATCAGAGAATTTTTGTCTCATTTTCCAGAAAGGATTCTGGTCTGTGCAAACACCATTTGCATGCATGGTCAAAGTTCAGCTGTTAACAGAATTTTTAGTGGATCGCCTTTCTCACTCAGCATGCCTATTCTTGTACTTGGGACAGTTTGCTAGTTATTATGTAGTTGACTATTTCATTTCTATACACAGACTAAACTTGTTATTCTCCGGAATTCTATCTATTCTATATTTTACATAAATGGTGCTTATTGCTTTATTATAGTCATAGCGATTCCATTTCTCTCTTTTCAGCTTATTTCTGAATTGTCCATGTAGTTTTTTATCTTGTCATATTTTTCTCGGTGTTTTTTTTTTTTTGCTAGTTTGGACTGCTGTAATTAATCCCGCTCTGCACTTCTTTCTCTTTTTTTTGTATATTCTTCAAAAAGTTGCTACATCCCTGTCCACATCATCTATTGGGTTAAAAATCTTGTGCCTTGTCAATTTTCATATCAGTCTTCTCATTATGCTGTCTATATCTCTGAGCTTCTCTCGTGTCCAGTTTAAGAGTATCTTAAAAGGTAGACTATCCAAGTATTATTTCGTTAGATTACGTTATGCTAGAGAGTTTGGTTTTCAGTAATTTTATTATCCTTCTAAAGTACACCTTTTATTTCATTTTCATTTCACCGTAAATCAGTACAACTGCATGTTTTAACATGAAAAATATCATAAAATGTGTTCTTAATAACAATTAAGTTCATTTCAAATAATGCGCAAGCACAATTAGGAACACATTTTATGATATTTTCGTGTTAAAATATGCAGTTGTATTGATTCGAATAATCCTATTTTTAGTGTAGATTTACGGTGAAATGAAAATGACCGACCAAAACATATGGCTTCCTCAAAGCGAAATAAACAAGGGGAGGTTAGTCTCATGTAGCTAATGTTCAGATTACCGTCTTATACTCTATCACTTGATACACATATCTTAAGTTATATTCTATATCAGCAAATACAAATTCAATTAAAAAGGTTTAAAGTATGTTCTCTTAAATTTTTTTATTGATTGCATTGTTTATTGTGATTAAAAGAAATAAATAAAACATTGGAAAAATTAATTTTGTTCTCAGACAGGAAATGTGAGGTGTTCCAAACGTTTTTACTAAACAAAACAACAAAAAAACATCTAGACAAAATTAAAATATAATGTACAAAATAATCATTTGACACTACTCACCGGAGTATTGGGGATCAAAAAGGGGAAAGAAATGGAGGGAGGAAAAAAGAGAAAGAAAGTGAGAATAAGAAAAGAAAAAAGAGAAGAAAAAAGAAAAAGAAAGAAGAAAAAAGAGAAAGAAGAGAAAGAAAAAGAGAGAATAAAGAGAAAGAGAAAGCGGGTGGGGGGAGAGAAAGAAACAGAAAGAGAAATATGGTGGATAATATGGATCTGCAAATGATGTGGAAGCCTTGCTCTTTCCATTCGAGTTTTAACAACATACCATTTTTATTTGGGACATTTGTAGGGGTTGACTTATTTTGTGAAAGAAGAGAAGCATGTTTGACCTCAAGTTCAAAAGGCTGTTCATTGCTTGCTACACTTAGTATGAAAAATATGTGGAGAAAAGTAGACAAACACGAGATGTTGTACGAGATGGATGTTTATTGTAGGTAGTGATGTCGACGTTATAACGTCTCGGTCTGCTAGACCTTCTTCAGGACATTGGGTTGAGTTCCTGCTTCAACAGATGTCATTCTCATACTGGTGAGTTAGGAAGTCGTGAATAGGGGCAGGGTGGTCGGTCGGTGGTTCTACTAGGAGTGTTTAAGTTAGTAGTGGGAGTTCCATTTTTTCTTCTGATGGGAGTGTAACTAGTAAGGTTCTGTTATTCCTACCACATGAATGGTAGTGGAGAGTGTTTCTTTCTTTTTTTTTTTGTAGTTTGTCAGGTCAGGGATGTTTTGGTGAGGAACGAAGTCGTCAGTGGGTAGAGGTCGTCAGTGGGTCCTATGTGCTAGGTTTAGTGGAGATATAGTAGGTCATGTAAAATTGGGGAATGGTAGTGGGATTTGTTATAAGTGTGTGCTTTTATTTGTTTATTTTTCTTTCTTTCTTTTTTGCTAAGTATCGTGTTGTTGTCTTTTGGTCTATAACTGTTTATGATGGTTTTCCTAGGTGTGAGGAAATATTAAAGAAGCCGGATCTACAATTAATATTTGGTGTGTTACTTATGACGCTGGCTTCGAATATTTGTCTTAATCTTTTGTTGTGGGTGTATGCAATCATGGATGCGTTGTTGAAATTAAATTGTGTTGTGTTTTAGATATGTGTTGGACTAAACAGTTGTTACTGACACCCAATTTAATGTTGCGCTTGTGCTCGTAGATGCGTTTTTTTTAGGTTTCTGGTGGTTTCTCTTATGTATTTTTGTGGCAGTCTATAAATGGAATCAGATACATGACTACTTCTGATTTTACTTGCTATCGAGAATTTTTGTTTAGTATATTGTGAATTATTTTGGATGTTAGTGACTGTCTTGATACCTAGGTTGTTCATATTTTTGCTAATGTTACTGTTGGTTTGGTTGTTAGGTAGAATTATGTATCTGTGTGGGGAGTCGGATTTGTGGAGGTTTGTGTGGGCGGGGGTTTAGGGTTGGTTCCTGGTATGGATTTTGAGAGTTTTGGCCTTAGTGTGTTGTATAAAATATGTGGGATATCGGAGGTTTTGGAAGGTGTGGGTGAATCGTTTAAATGTTTGGGTGTGCAGTTGCGGAGGGCTCTTTTGGGATGGATGTCATGGTGTGAGTAGGGATGTATGTGATCATTTTTGGCTGTGTGTTTGTGGTGGACTTTGAATTCTAATGTGTTGTTCTTCTTCTTAAGTAAGATGTCTAAAACAGGTTGGTAGTTATTTGTTCGTGTGTAAATTGTATGGTGGGTTCAATTATGTTGAGTCTGTTTGTGATTTACGTGATGTTTATTTCACTCGAGTATATGATTAAATGTGTCGTCAATAATGATATTTTTAGGGATTATGTATTTAAAGGGTCCTGCTTCTAGAAATTCTAGGTATAAGCACACTAGGAGGCCACTAGTGGTAAACCCATGGGTAGGCCAAATTTCTGTTTGTAAAAGGTGTTATGTTGGAAGTAACAATGGGGTGTGCATAGTTTACATATTTTGATTATTTTCTGGATAGTAAGGAGACATGATAATTTGGTGTCATTTGTGGAGAGATGTTTCTCTAATCTATTTAGGCATTTGTCTACAGGTATGTTTGTGTAAATATAAAAATATGTATATAGCCAAGTTGTTAAAAATTTGTTTATCTAAATTAATATAGCATAATGGTTAGTAAGATACTAACGCGGGCCATTATTAGACGTTCAATTCTGACTGAGATCCCCATACTTCTGGGCTGAATGGCTGGTTTTATGGCATGTCAATATTTGTTGTTTTATTTAATGCCAAAGTTAGAATTTTCTCTAAGTAACTGATGATAATCCTTTATAATCAAAATAGAAGCAATTACCCAACATCAACTGGGTTGACGGGGGAACCCTAGTGTGTAAATCTGTTTACATTTGAGATTTACAAATGCTGGACGTTTTCAATTGGAATTTCAATGCTATTTCTATGTATATCTTTATTTTAAAAAATCTTCGAATATAAATCAAATCTTCATAATTTTGGCACAAAAAGCAAAAGCCGTGCTATTTAATGTGCATATATATTTACTTTGTTGTTAAATGTTTTATTTTCGTAGTTTCATCCGGACATACATACACACCAACTGCCCTTTATATATGTATAGATAAGTATTGTATGTTTCTCAAAACCAAATTCCATCTCGATGTATTCACTGTAGATTCTGTTTGGATTATAGTTTCCCGTTCTCTTTTTGTTCTTGAAAAAAAAATATTCCCATAATCAATGATAACATTTCTCCTTCTTTTTAAGCTAAATTTCTTTTCTTTTCTTTTTTTTAAATATATATTTTTCCTTTTTTTACTGGGACATCTTTATTAGATTTATTATCTCTCTTTTTAGAAATCAGTTCTGCTAAATTATCTTGAATTATTATGAGGAAAATGATACATTTGGAACAATTACTAATAATATGAATTCACCAAATTGCAATAACATATTGAGGAACATCTGATAAAATATTACATTTTAAAATATTACACAAGCGAATTCCCGTTTCCATGCGAAAAGTGCTTAATTGAAGAGAATTGTCAGAACGATTTATCTAATCTTAAAATGATTGGTTGGCTAATCGGTTCAATGGCCATTATTCATTTTCTTCTTGTTTGTAAGTTAAAGATTTAATGAAAGGGTAATTCAATATTTGTGCAAATGGAAATTTCTCTTTCACAATAGAATACTTATTTATATATTTCTTCAATCCTGATATATTTAAATGAAATAAAAAAATAAAACTGTCCAAAATTTATGGTCGGAATTTTACATAAACAAATAATTCTCCACATTTGGTATAAACATTGTAACACGTCTTTATGTTGTTTTGATATCCAATCAATTTTATTACCCGGAATTTCGGAACATTTTTCTTTCAGATAAAGCGAGATCCCTCTTTGGAAATTTCTTTGAAGTATATTTTTGTGTTTTAATGACAATACTACTACGATTATTACTCGTCAAGGAAATAAACACCTGGACTGTCTACCTTGTAAGATACTCTGGACCATTTCTAAAATGGGCGAACTCCGAAAAATAGACCAAAGGACAAGGAAATTGATGACTATGCACAAAGCAAAACTGAAATCTGAATCTCTAGTAATGGCCGTAGAAACAATGCCATAAGAACAAACTAGATCAAAGCGAAAATAGATAAGACACAACAGATTAGTAAGTGTAGGATGTGTGAAGACAAATATGAAATCACGTGAATGAATGCAGCAAACTAACACAAAAGATGTTCAGGACTGGGCACGACGAAAAGTGATCCACTGGGAATTGAGCAAGAAATTACATTTTGACAAGACTACTAAAGGATATGCACAAACAGGAATCATTCCAAGAGAATGAGATGCATTAGATTCTCTGGGACTTTGAGATACAGATGGATCACCTGACCCCGGTCAGGAAACAAGGCCTAGTGTTAAATAATGATAAGAAAACTTGTCATCAAGTAGATGTTGCCGTTCAAGCAGACCACGGCGTAAAAATTAAAGTAAATGAAAAGACAGACAGATACTTGGATCTTGCAAGAGAACTGAGAAAACTATGGTACATTATAGTGAAGGTGGTACCAATTGTTGTTGGTACCCTTGAAATGGCCTCTAAGTGTTTGGAAAGGAGACTGGAGGCCTTGGAAATCAGACCAAGAATCCAAATAACAGCATTGGTAAAATCGGGTAGAATACCCAGAAAATTCCTGGTAACCTGAGAAAACTTGCTTGCACTCCAGTAAAAGACCATCGTTAACGCTGCTGTGAAAAACTATGCACAATGCATTCACCCCTACAGAGGCTATATGTACCAAGAAAGGAAGCTGGAAGTAGTCTTGCCAACATAGAAGAGTGCATAGATGCCTCTATTCAAGTTTTTGAAGAATGCACGAAAAGCAATGACAGATTAATTACAACAGCCAATAACAACAGCTACAACATATGGACAACCTGAAAAAGAAGAAGAAAAAGAAAAAAAGAAAAGGGAAGAAAGCAATTATATAGGTACTTCAAACGAAAAATTATGGAGATAACAAATGGAAAGATTTGAACATGGTTAAGAAGGGGAAACCTTAAGAGAGAAGCAGAGTCACAAATAATTGCAGCACAAAACAATGCAATAAGAACAAATTACATCAAAGCAAAAATTGATAAGACACAACGGCAAATGTAGGGTGTGCAGTGAGAGAGATGAGACAATAAACCTAGTAATAAGCAAATGTAGCAAACTAGCACAACAAGAATACAAGGATGGACACGACTGTGTTGGGAAGGTAATCCACTGGCAATTGAGCAAAAAACTAAATTCAAACCATACAACAACATGGTGCATAAACACGAATCTGTTCTTGAGAAACACATAAAACTATCTGAGACTTTGAGATAAAGACGGATTACCGTATCCCAGACAGAAGAACAGAACTAGTATTGATTAACAAAAAAGAGAACTTTCCAACAGGTAGATATTGCAGTTCCAGCAAACCACATGGTGGAGATGAAAGAAAACGAAATTGACCTTGCGAGTGAATTGAAAAGAACTGTGAAATATGTTGGTGAAAGTGATTCCAATTCTGGTTGGGGCACTTGGAACGGTCCCCAAAAGATTAAAAACAGATAGAGGAACAGGAAATTGGAGGAGGGGTTGAGACTATCCGAACAAAAGGATTCTTGAAATCGGCTTGAATACTCAGAGAGTTCTGGAGACATGAAGAGACTTCTTGTCACTTAGACTCCAGTGAATGACCATCAGCTAACACTGGTGTGAAAGATTCAATATTAAAGGCTACGAGTAGAAAACCCAGTAAAATTCAGTCTCGTTTCCCAAAAGGTATGAAAGCGATAGTAATACAAGATAAATTCAAATCCTTTACACCATATCCTCTTATGGCTATGGCTAGGGGCAAGATGTAAAATGTCCCCTAAAATATACTGCACATACCTCATGAAACAATCCGATCTCCAAAATGATATTGTTTGAATTGTTTATGAGATTTCTAATTTATCTTACCTAATTTCCAACAGAACTAATTATGGCAAATACCGTTAATTTCATGCTTCATATTTCTCGCAGCCCTCAAATAAGGTGTTTCAATTTAAGTTTTCTCTTTCAGTTTTATGATTTTACTTACGTTCCTTTCTTCGCTTTCAGCGATTTGATTTGATTTACTCTTCTGGATAGAAGGGTGCACTGAAACTGGATGCTTAGCACGTTTTCTTTTATCTATTCTCAACGTCATCTAATCTCTCTCTCTCTCTCTCTCTCTCTCTCTCTCTCTCTCTCTCTCTCTCTCTCTCTCTCTCTCTCCTCTCTCTCTCTATCTATCTGTCTGTCTGTCTCTCTCACTCTCTCTCCAGTACTTGTTGAATCCCTTTAAAAATATCCTATTTTTGCATTTAATGTTTTGTTTAAGTTGTTTTTTGTTTGTTTGCCAACAGTTCAATTCTTTCAGCTATTTGACAGCTATTTCTCTACATAAATGAATAATATCACAAATGGATCTGCCTAATTAGGTAGATAGATTTGTGATATTAGTCACACACACACATACACACACACACATAAACACGCACACGCACGCACGCACGCACACACACACACACACACACACACACACATATATATATATATATATATATATATATATATATACTAAAGTCCCCGATATATCTATGTGTATATATGTATAAAAGTAATAGGGCCGGGTTAGCTCAGTCGGTAGAGCTTTCGGCTAGTAAACCACAAGGTTCCTAGTTCGATACCGGCCCTCGCTAACTCAGCGTATGAATAGCACAGGGATCTGTGCGGTAAAGTAAGGAGTTGATGGCAAGTGCGGAGCTCCACCTCAGACGCAAAAACAATTTCCTTGATCTAGCGCTAATGAAAAGAGGATAGACTTCCTTGCTGATTGGCTGATACCGACTTTAGGCCACCCCGGTGACTGTACTTACTTTTATGTATGTATGCATCCGTAGCCCACCAACAAATAGAGATATTTGCTATCTGAACAATACTTCAGTAATACATTAATTTGGAAATTAAAGCAATTTTAAAGTCTACATTTCAAGTGAATGATATCTGTGTGGGGTATTTAAGAAATACGCTGAACGTGATTTTATAACCATCAAAATTCTCGATATAACGGAAAGAACTATACAATTTAAATTAGAATCCTTCACCCATTGATAGATAAAAGAATCAATTTCATGATGAAAAACTATTAAAAGGGAAAACTCAAGTAATTTCCGACTGTCCATAGACAAAAATGCTGGTTATTTTCTCCATTAAAGTTCTACATTTTTGCCTCTTTTAGTATTCCGTAATATTGTTTTGAACAAAGAATAGTATTTTCTTATGTGGAATATGAAATTTCTGAAATGCATCACAAGGGAGATTACTGTATACATTTTGTATATATACATTAATTATATTTTTTATATATCAACTACATCAATTTGTAGTTGTTTTTTTTAAAGATTTTTGATGATTTTCCTCTGATTTTGGTCTAGATTATTCCGACATTGTTTTTTTCTAACTGCTTTACCTTGAAATCATCGCCAGGAGATCTGCATTTTTTCCACTCCCATTGTTTGTGAGGAGGCAATTTGTATCTACTGCCGGCCTGCCAAACATGGTTTGCCCTATTACTTTACCTATCTCTGGGGAGAAAAAAGATGAATTGATGGCTTTTGCAAGGGCATTAGCGCGAAGTGAACCATTTCATTTTGAATTTAAACTTGATACGCCGAGTAAATTTTCTGTGACGATAAACATTACCCACGCCTTCGACAGATGTACAATGCCTGAAATAGTTTAACAATGTTCAAGTTTGACTTTCATCTCGGAAGCAAATTATAGCCATTTCTTATCCAAATTTCTGATAATATCAATGATTATCTTCCCATTCATTTAATATATGAATAAATGAAAATACGAGAATATACTCTATTTAAAGATAAGCCTGACACATTTTGCCTTTATAAAATTTTATCCTAGATTTATATATAGAAATGAGTTAAAAATATATGTAAATGTAAATTCATCAATTTTTTGATAACAAACCAAAATCCAAGGATTCCTCATAAAAATATTCTACGGCATTGTAACAATCGGAGTTTACACACACACACACCCACACACACACACACACACACACAACTACCTAACCATATATATATATATATATATATATATATTATATATATATATATATATATATATATATATATATATATATATATATATATCATCATCATCAAAACTAGAAACTAATTACATCATCCAACACACCCCCTATAAGGAAAATGAATAAAATCGCCTAACTCACAGCTTGATCGTTCTGTTGGTGGTGATGATGAGTATATATATATATATATATATATATATATATATATATATATATATATATATATATATATATATATATATATATATATATATAACGAAACTAGTGTTAGGCAACTATCTCACCAGAAAGTGAATGAAAAGCAGTCTTTTAAAGTAATATCAAAAGTGGACGAGTTTAATGTGTTCGGAGACGCTAAGTCTGGTGAACATGTCAGTCAAGCAATTGGAAATGTGGAGGGATGGGCGAGGAAAATTGAATTTATGTTGTCATCAAGTTAATGAGACAAGTCTTCATGTGTCTTAATCACTCTTTCTCATGTCTTCTCTTCTTTTTATTATTTCCCTTTATCTTCTTCTCAATTCTCTTTTTTTCTTCCTTTCTTCTTTTAAAATTATTTCGGTGTTCCAAGATAGACAAGAAGGTTTTTATGGAGGACCACATGGGAAACATTTTACAAAAGAAAGTTCTATCTCGCAAAAGAAGCTGAAGCCTTGCTCATATAATTTCGAAGAAATGTTGATTATAAAATACATCATCTTGTAACTCGTTTGATCATAAGATCTCGAAGAAAAGAAAAAAATAGAAATCTTAAATGAAAAAAACAAACAAAAGGTACTTGATTATAAATTGAATAGGTTTATTGTTGATGATGATGATGATGTTCTAGAGTTCGATGACAACATTTCAATTGTGAAGTTTTTAAGCATCATAATGAAGCGATATTATTTTCCCCATATTCAACATCTATTTTCTCAGTTCTTTTATTGTGGCTATTAAACATTTAAAAAGTAAATTTTCTAATGTTTTTCATTGTTTTCATGATTCACTTTTTCGATATCTTTACTTTTTTCGACCATCTATTAAGCCACCATATGTTTCTCCTGTCAAAGCGACTTAAGCGATGTTCACATTTCACAATACTTGTAATAAAACATATTTTCATACACCTAATGTCTTGTAGAATCTATATTTTAACTGTTTATGCTGTCAACCTATGTCTGTGCTGTTTCTGTGTTATGTACTAGTCTTTATTAAAATTTCATACTTCAAAATTGCTGAAATCTTCAATAGTCAGTTTTGATTATTTTTATATTCTACTTAAACTAAATGACTGCCTTGAATTGCGAATTCAGCAAGTCGTTTTAATGTAAATCACCATTATTTTTTTCTTTTAAAGGAACAACATATATTTTGTAAGTAAGACGTATGAGGAAATGCCGTTGACTTGAAAGTTTCCGTTAATGTCCTACTACAATCAATATGTTTTTATTTGTTAGTTTAGTACGGTCACTAACATGGAAGGATTTAGAAAGATTGTATTAGAATATCTAACATAAAAGGATGAATAGTCTAACTGCTGTTTTTGTTTATTCAAAAGGAAATAGAACGAATAAGAAAAGGGACAAATAACTACAAAGGAATATTTAGTAACAAAATTAATTACTAACAGGAAAGAAATCAAATTAGATACAAAACAAATAACATTCTTTCCCCGTACAGTTTGATTCTAAAAGACAGCATAAAAGAAAATATGCTTAAAGAAAATACAAGTGAATATTAAAAGAAAGTTCGTAAAATGTACAAATAAGTGACACAACACTAACAAAAGAGGATAAATGAATAAGAATTTCCGACAAGACTACAAAAGTTATTAAGATACTTTATCAAGTAGCAAGCGATGAGGGAATACACACATTAAAGCTAGTTTACAACTATTTCGATGATGAATACTTCGGGAAAAGATTTAACATCCCCGATTAAGTACAATAGTTTGTGATACAATATTTGAAAATATTCAATGGCAAGAAAAATCCATGAGTCAGGAAAATGTGTTTTATCCCGGAAATTCTGGAGAGCTGAACTCGACTCAATGACTGTGTCTACCTCATGCCTTTTATTGGTAAAGCATGGATGTTGTAGAAAACAACATTGACTTTTTTTATATTTGCCAACATTTCCTATGGAAATGTTTGATTTAAAATCTGCGTTAGGCCCATTTTTCAAAACATAATGGAACAGGTAATACATTATGTAAATCATTACAGAATTCAGTGAAAATGATGCAAAATTTAATTTCAGTTACCATAAATATTAATACTATCAAAAATTCTAATATTTTACCATGTATCATTATGATAAAATGTTAGAATTTTAATAATCATGTTAATTTATATTAAAGATTTAATACCAATAATAGTTGTTTTTTTTTGTGGGTTTTTTTTTTAAGGTCGCCAAATGTTTAGAAAAGAGATTGAGGAATTGAAAATCAGAGGAGAAATCGAAACCCTTCAGACAACAGCATTGTAAAGATTAGTTAGAAAATTCAGAAGAATCCTGGAGAGATGAGGAAGTTTGCTGTGACTCAATCCCCAGCAAAATATCAACAACTAATCCTGGTGTAAATACTACTACTACTATTAATAATAATAATAATAATAATAATAATAATAATAATAATAATAATAAGAAGAAGAAGAAGAAGAAGAAGAAGAAGAAGAAGAAGAAGAAGAAGAAGAATTATTATCATTATTATTATTTCATTCCTTGTTAGTCTTTCGCACCAGAGATAGCTGATGGTTATTCAGTGGAGTCACTGCAAATCTCCTCAATTCTTCAGAACTCTTCTCGATATTCTAGCCATATCGGTTAGAATATCCTCTGATTTTCAATTCAATCCCCCTTTTCCAAATTCGTGGGGACTGTTACAAGGGCACTGACTACAACTGGTACGACCTTCATCCTATTATTATTATTATTATTATTATTATTATTATTTCGCCCCATTGGTTTTTCACACCCGCCTTAGGTGGTGGATCGCTGGGGACTGGCAGCAAATCTCCCCAGGTCTCCAGGACTGTTCTGGGTAATTTAGCCGATCTTAACATTGCTATAGCGTGGATCTTAACAATACTATAGTTTGGATTCTTCCTATGATTTCCACTTCCCCCAAACTATTTTCCAAGCCCCTGGGAACCGTTCCAAAGGCACCAATTATGATTGGTATGACCTTTATTTCATGTTGCTCAGTTTTCTCATTTTTCTGGCAAGGTCCAAGTATTTGTCTATCTTTTCACATTCTTTCACTCGGTGATCCACCGGGACGTCAAAATCCACAAGATGACAAGTTCCCTTCTTTTTGTTAACAAACACTAGGTCGGGCTTCCTAGCCGGGATTAGGTGATCCGTCTCTATCTCAAAGTCCCAGAGAATCTTATGCGTCTCATTCTCCCTGATAGATTCAGGTTTGTGCCCATACCATTTAGTTGCATGGTGAAAATTTAATTACTAGCACAATTGTCAGTGGATAACCTTTCCCACCCAAGCATTCATTGTCTTGTACTCTCTTTTTGATGCATTCACTTATTAAATTATTAGCTGTTTCGTCTTTTTGTCCACATTTGGGTGGTGGGTCGTGAAAAATAGCGACTTTTTGTTATCTATTTTTGTTTGTAAAATGAGTTTTAGAGCTTTTCTACACCTAAAAGTTGGTTTGTAAAAGCATTTTTGTCCAAGAAATCCAGGAATGATATCACAAAAGTCTAAAATTAAACCAATTTTATGTTATTCATGATTTCTGATTTGCAAAATTTTAACTGATGTTGGAGCTTCGAATCTGAGCCAAAACTAAACTATCTTTTTGGTACAAATAATGTTCAATATATGTGAAATAATAATAGAAATAATTGTAAATGCAGAGCCACATTGGGATATTGATCTTGCTAGGAAAAAATCAGCCACTTGTTGCCTATCACACAGCCCACCTGAGTAAGATGAAAAAGACATGCTGGACACCACTGGACCAGAAAGCATGCGTGGCGTTCTCATGTGGAAACCTGTATATGAACACATCAGTGTGAGTCTCCAAACAAGGACCTACATCGATCAGCTCTGCGTGTATTCTAGATGCTGCATCAAAGAACACCCGGGGGCAATTAGATGTAGGGATGGTTAGTGAGAGATTGTCATTGATATTCGTGCTACCAGCACGACATGATGATGATGATGATAAATCCTCGGGAAACGGAATCAGTACGTAGATATTCAAGTATAAGTAAAGATTAATTATTAGCGGATATAAACTAGACATCTTTGCTACCAATATAGTTTCTACTTATTAAATCTGTAGTAATCAATTAATATGAATACTGAGTGAGTCTTTCATTACTCCTTTATAGATAATAATATGGATTGGAAAATACCTTGAAAAATTCATTTTTCGGTGAGTAGGGGGTGTCTTGATTTCATATTATTGTGCAATAATAGATCATTTCACTAGACTTCCTTCATTGTGTTATCATGGCTGGTAGCTCTGCGAATTTCTTTTACGCTAGTTTCCAAAGCAGAATTGTGAAATCGATAAGCAATGAACCTTTTTTTACCATTCTCTTCAGGTAGCAACAGAGACGCAAGAAACAGTTAGTAATGTCATGTGGTCAGTCGTGCAGTTCATGGATTGGATCTGAAAACGAAGTAAAGAAGAAACTACTTCGGTTTCAGCATTTGGTTCCGATAGTGAATTGAGTTAGATATCAGGAATGGATAAGAATATATGCACTTTGGATTGAAATAGATGCCTATGGCTGCTTTCTTCTATTAATATGATTGTCTTCCGGGCGTTACTGCTTTTTCCCCAGATACTTTGGATGATTTCAGTTTTTACAATATATTGATAAATACAACATTCCATCTATAATATTATTGATGATATTTTTCATTTTTCTTATAAAATAATTGTAGGGAAATATTGTCCAGAATTGGTATTTGGCAAGACACACATAAACATACATACACACACACACACACACACACACATATATATATATATATATATATATATATATATTTTTTTTTTTTTTTTGTGGTATTACATCTATATTTATCTAAAGCTGTAGAATACGCCAGCTGAATGTCTATATAGGGTTAAGACACTCCCCAAATGGGGCAACCTATTGACCAGGAGTAGCTACTTGTAATGCTTGGGGACAGGATCGTGGTGGCAGGATCCGTGAATTGGATATTAAGTAGTCTCGTGACATCCAACACTCCACTTTGATCCTTGCTTGTTCGAAATGAGCGGTTGGAGCGGCCCCATCCGATCAATCAGCTCGTCATGTCAAGACCTAACTCTTATATGATTGTCCCGACTGTGTTCTTCAAATTGATCTTATGGCAAACACTCAACCCTTCTATCATATTTGTGTTAGAAGACTGTGCCAGTTAGGGCCAACCATCTCTTTATTAAAACTCGTGGAGTTATTTCTTCCAATTTATTGATACAGATTAAACATTCCATTAGAATATTTCTACCAATTTACTGTGCTTAGTATGACGTTAAACTGCATCTAGTGGTAATGGTCCAATTCTTGAGCTGTGGGTGAGGTGTGGAGTACCACTTCTTTGCCATGTCCAGATCCACTCTAACCCGGAGTGGAAGTTCTTTTTAGAGTCTCATCTATGGGCAAAATAAATCTGGTTTGAGTTGAATGTAAATTATTTCTATAGGTTTATTCATACACATGAAGTTAATGCGAAATTTGACATATTCTACCAGTTAATTAATATACCCGAAGTAAATGAAAATTATTTCTATCAATTTATGATACATGAAGTTAATAAAAAATATAGCATAAAGATTATTTCTACCAATGTATGGATATACATTGAGATGAGAAAAATTATATCTACCAGTTTCTAAAACCAAACGAAACATTTGTTTTTATCTACAAACATTCGCTTACAAATCATATATATATATATACAAATAACAAGATTTAGCCTTATTGTTGATATGTTATCAAAAAAAAAATAACCAACCAACCATCGTCTGTATATAGGCAAGTTTTTGTTTTATGTATTAAAATGTTCTGCACAATACCCATATTTATTAGTATAATATCAAATATTATCATATATTTAATGTTTACTTAAACATAAAGGTTAGAATACGATTTAAAAATTAACTCATCAACTTTGAAATAAAAGTACAATGGAGTGAGAATCAATATTTTTCTTTGCATTTTGATTCTTGCATTTTGATTCTTACATTTTGGTTATTTATAATAAATGCCTGGTTTGCACCTACTTCCCGCAATTTATGCTAATGTGTGTCTTGTTGACGGGATTAAAAACTGTATTTTGCCTTATTCGTTATTTGTCTCATTCATATCTAGCGAGATTCCTTTGGTCGGTATTCAACAAAAATGCTGCTTAACTATTTCACCTAATCTTGTTGAGTAAATGTGAGGACAGCGTGTATTAGTGTCACTGCTGCCGTTATTGTTGTATCTAATCTGATGTGACGAGCGTGGCTGCCTCTTACCTGACATGGCTTCCCTATTTCTTGAGGCTCAGCATTTTTTCTCATTATCTTCGTTTTTCTGATTTCAAAATACTGCTGCTTATCGTAATGTGGTTTATATTTTTGGTCTTTTTTTTTATCTTCTTTCGTTTCTTACCGTTTCAAATCCGTTATCTCTCGTCTTTAATAAAGAGTTGTGCCACAATCGAAGCCATATAGCTCTTTTGCATCTTGACAACAACAACAAAAAGACATAAGCATCAATACGACTGTTTAAATATTTTATATTTTGTTTGGGGTTTTTTTCTGAAAATATTCGCAAACAAGAGAGGATTTATGAAACAAATGTGGAGTTAATGTGATTTTCATGTTCAATCGTAATTCTTCCCCAATTAATTTTCAATGAGTTTCAGTGGACTGCTACTGATTATATATATATATATATATATATATATATATATATATATATATATATATATATATACACATATGTGTGTGTGTACCGGTATGCATTATACACACACACACACCTATATATATATGTGTGTGTGTGTGTATGTGTGTGTGCATGTGTGTATGCGTGTGTGCTTTCATAGATGCACTCGTGTGAATATATGCGTATGTAATACAAATTTTATTCTACTTCTCCCAGACTTATTTCAGTATGTTCTGGTCTCTCTGTCTCTCTGACACTGTTTGTCTGCCTGCCTGTCTGCCTGCCTGGCTGTGTGTGTGTGTGTGTGTGTGTGTGTGTGTGTGTGTGTGTGTGTGTGTGCTCCTGCTTGTGCATTTATATTCTTAGGTTTATCTTATTCTTTTTAATTTATTCCTATATTTTTAATGCAAATTTTAGCATTTATGCCTGTGGTCCCTTGAGGCACACTGATAATGAAGCTCTTCCTGCTTGGGAATGTATCAGATTTGTTCATTGCAAGGAAAATCTATTTCAGAATATATATATATATATATATGTGTGTGTGCGTATGTATGTGTGTGTGCGCATATATATATATATATATATATATATATATATATATATATATATATATATATATAAACACAAATATATGAGGGTAATCCCAAAAGTAAGGTCTCCACATCGGATGTGGGAAACTGTTTGTGTAGTTATTAGCAACACTGTTGCATTTGTAGTGCATGCGCTTGTGCCTGTTGCAGCGACTTTCAGTCTTGATTTGTTAGACATTTCTGATAGAGCTCCTGATTGACGCAACTGCTAAGTGTGAATTTCACGTGGTTATTCTGTTTTAGAACGTAAAAGGCAGCAATACAATGGAAGTGTATGGCGAGTCACATCCGGATGTCAAAACGTCCTTAAATGGTGTAGGGCATTTATAACGACGATGATATTGAACGCTTCCTTAACGACACGGCTGTGAGCTGGTATAACATGGGAATACAAAAACTGCCAAGAACCGAAATGGTAATTATGTAGAAAAATAAATGTTTGATGAAACTTTGAAATGATGTAAGCCTCATTGACAATAAACAAAAACAAGGTTTCTGTGATTTCTAAGTATTTTAGAGACCGTAAGTTTGGAATTACCCCCGTGTATATATATATATTGACAGTCAGGGCTCGAATATATATTGACAGTCAGGGTTCGAATCACACACAAAGCAGTCTTCCTGTCTATAGCTCTGCTGATGAGGCCTAATAGGCTGAAATGTACATACATGATTTTTCTCGATTTGTTTAGCCTTACCTTTGAATAGGTATGCCCGCCTAATTCATTAATTATTAATTAATTAATTTTCAAAATTAGGCACGACTTCAATTAAGCACATATTCTCCCATATATATATATATATATATATATATATATGTGTGTGTGTGTGTGTGTGTGTGTGTGTATATGATCGAGGTTATATGGTCCGTCTGTATCTCAGTTCCAGAGAATTTTATGCTTTTCATTCTCTATGACGGTTTGTGCATATTCCATTTCGTAACATGATGAAGATGTAATTTCTTGCACAATTCACCTCTTTCACCCAATCATGCCTACACCTGTACTTCCTTTGTGCTAGTTTGTGACCTGCGCTTATTATAAGATTAACCTTTCATCTCTATCTCCACAAATCCTACACTTGCTATTCTGGTGTTTGTGGGCTTTTTCATGTCCTTGCAATTCTTTTTTCATGTTATTTATCCATTCGGCCTTTCTGTTATGTTCTTTTTATATCTTGCTTCTAAAAAGTTTTCTCTCATTTGCACTGGGATGCTTGTTTGTCTTTATGTTTTCTATACTGACTTCAGCTAGAATTTTTTTTAGTTATTTTGGAAGGTCCTATTTTACTTGTTTTGTTTGGTCCTTTCCTGGTATCTTTTGAGTTTTCCTTCTTTATTATTATTTTGCTCCATTAGAGTTTTTCATACCTGCCTTAGCCGGCACTGCAAAATCCACCAGTTGACAAGTTCTTTCTTTTTTGTTTATCAACACTAGGTCTGGCCTTCTTGCTGGGATAAAGTGATCCGTTTTTATCTCAAAGTCCCAGAGAATTTTGTGCGTGTCGTTCTCAAGAACAGATTCTGGTTTATGCATATACCATTTTGTTGTGTGGTCAAAATTTAATTTTTTGCATAATTCCCAGTGGATCACCTTCCCAACCCAGTCGTGTCTAGCTTTGTATTCTCGTTGTGCTAGTTTGCTACATTCGCAGAGTATATGGTTAACAGTCTCATCTCTATTACCGCAAAGTCTACACTTACTATTTTGTTGGGTCTTATCAATTTTCGCTTTGATGTAGTTTGTCCTCATGGCATTATTTTGTGCAGCAATTATAAGTGATTCTGTTTCTCTTTTGAGGTTCCCTTTCTTAACCATGTCCAAGTCTTTTCATGCATTCCTCTATGTTGGCAAGACCCCTTCCCCCTTCCTTTCTTGACACATACAATCTATCTCTATCATCTCTAGGGTGGAGAGCCTTGTGCATTGACATTAATTTTCTCGTCCTTTGGTCTATCTGTCGGAGTTCTTCTTTTGTCCATTTTAAGAATGGTCCTGAGTATCTTATAATGGGGACAGCCCAGGTATTAATTCCTTTGATCAGATTTCTGCTGTTAAGTTTCGTTTCTAGAAGTTTTCTAGTTCTCCTGAAGTTTTCTAGTTCTCCTTTTTGACTTTTCCTTTCATTTCTGCTTGCATGATATTGTCCGCTTCTAAAATTCATAAGTATTTGTAGCTTTCATTTTCATCAAGAGATTTTATAGTTTCCTGATTTGGTAGTTGTATTCCATTCATTAGTTTTCTTTCACCCCTTTTTATTACAAGCATAGCACATTTTTCGATTCCAAATTCCATCCCTATATCCTGGCTATATATTCTAATAGTTTGTACTAGGCTCTCCAATTCTTTTTCATTTTTTGCAAAAATTTTAATGTCATCCATGTACATAAGGTGGTTTATCTTCTCTTGTGAATTACTAAATTTGTATCTCCCGGTACATTTTTTCAGTACATGGTTTAGCGGCATCATTGCAATAATAAAGAGTAGTGGTGATAATGAGTCTCCTTGGAAGATACCTCTTTGGATTTTTACTTCTGCCAGGGATTGTTTTCCAGCTTTTAATTGAACTCGCCAGTTTTCCATGGATTTTTTAATGAAGTTTATAATGTTGTTGGAAATTTTGTACATCTGTAGACATTCTAAAATCCAGGTATGTGGGACCATGTCATAGGCTTTTTTGTAATCAATCCAGGCCATTGCAATATTTTTCCGTTTATTTTTGACTTCTGCAACATTTTTCCGTTTATTTTTGACTTCATTATTATTATTATTATTATTATTATTATTATTATTATTATTATTATTATTACTATTATTATATTCATTATTATTATTATTATATTATTCATTATTCATTATTTATTATTATTATATTCATTATTTATTATTATTATTATTATTATTATTATTATTATTATTATTATTATTATTATTATTATTATTAATAATAATAATTATAATAATAATAATAATAATAATAATAATAATATAATAATAATAATAATAATAATAATAATTTCGGTGAGTTATTCTTAGCTGTATTTGTTAGTTGTTTCTTATCGCAACTTACTTGGACCGTCTATCTACGACAACAAATAAACAGCACGGATCGAAAATAAGAAATAAAACAACTAAATCTAAGATTAAAGGAGAATGATAGTCAAAATTTATAAGATAAAATTTATTTCATCTCTAAAAATTGAAATTTTTATCTTATATCTGCTTCTACATTTTCTAAAAGCATTTACGTTTTTTTAACATTTTTCTCCATAGATTTTTAATGAAATCATTTTTTTTATGAAATCCCGTATGATATAACTAAATATTTTCATAGAAATCAACGAAAACCAAGATTATTTAATGAATAATTCTGTAAAACAATCGCTGTTCTGTTCATGTAAAATGGCAAAAACCTTTCTCGTTGTGGAAAGCAAAAAAGCCTCAAATTACCAATCCTATTTTCCGCTGGGGACGAGAATAAAATCCCATTAGATCCTTTAATGACATCACAGAACAACTGCATAAGGTTAGTGAAGCAAAGCAGAGTCGGTGTCATAAATTAAATGAGGCAGAACTACAAAGTAAATCCGCTGGGATGCAGTGTGAGCCGACATTACAGATGCAATGAGCTGAACTGATTCCTTAGGGTTTCAACATGCAGGTGTAGATTGATTAACGATTTACATGACAGAGCTAAAACCCTTTTCTTTACACACACAAAGTTGTTTTCTCTTCAATTATTATTATCTTATCTTACTGAACATTTTCATAAAAGCTATGTAGACAAAACAATATTTAGAAAGTACTAGTCTTTTTCTTTCTACTTTAATTTATTAATTTATATTGAGATTTTATAATTTTAGTTTTTAAACTGATAATATTGTTCAAATCTAAAAATGTGAATAAACATATTTTACAAAATATTTCTATGGCTGATGGCAGTAAAAAATTATTTGCTTGAATATTCCATAAACCATTCATTTATTAAGAACGTTCTTCGATAGTTTGTCAGCTTAATATCAAGTTACATTCTATTATAAAATTTATATTAGAATTAGTTACAAATAGCAAAATAAATAAGAATTACTCAATAATCAGTATGTGATAAGTGTCTCCTAAAACAATTTAATCGTCATAGTGAACATGAACTCATACTCCACTTTATTATTATGAAGTTGCAAATTGTATTGGATATTGTATATTTTCTGAGAGCATTTTATCACTATTGCACTACGATATTCTATCTTTGCAATCACATACCTACAAAAATCGGGTCAATATCATTTAGATTTTTCTAAATGTATTAATATAAAATATTTTCTGATTCTACTTTATATATTTTTCATATATTTTCCCCGCAAAATGTGTTGACACATGATCTTCTTTGCTTTTCTAAAATTTTTTGTAGAAATTCGGATTTTATTTTTCGTTCCATTAAATATGTCTGAAGAATTTCAAGAAATTTTTAACTTGTTTATTGCTTTTTCGAATAATTTGATGTTTAGTTTATGTTGGTAAATAAATTTTTTTAAAAACTGTCTTTGCATATTTGTATTTTCACCATGTTTCAAAAGACACAGAAATTACATAAATAGCAGATAATAAATATGTGGTAACGATTTTGTTGAAAGATGTTTCAAGGTAATATTTCATATAGATTACAATGTGTTTAAAAGATGTATGTTAATCTCTCAGTAGCATTATAATTTTGTAATTGAATGAAACACTTTCATTCAAGTGATAATCTCAATCAGTGTTGCCGGATCTGA
>CM042158.1:82144851-82172351 GCA_023376005.1 Doryteuthis pealeii | reverse complement strand
AATTAGTCGTTTGAGCAAGCTATTTGTTAGCTGTTTTCAGTTTTCCCTGTCAATATTGTTTTATTCGCCTCTGACTGTTTCCCACAAGTGATAAGTGTTCCCAAATTTTCTCCTAGCCACTTTTACTTTAATATATGCCCATATGTTTATTATGGAGTTAAGATCGATTGACTGGCCATACAAAAACATCACAGAAACTTATGCTCAAAGTATTATTTTGTTGTTTTGCTGTATTGGGTTAAGACTTATCTTCTGGGGAAATTGTCTCTCTCCTTTTATTTCCACTAAAAACAAGCTTGTAATTCTTTTTCTTATATATTTTTGTACTCCTTAGTTTCTCACATTTTATAAAATGCAGAAAACATACTCATTCTACCTTTCCCATGAACCACTTTATTAGACAATCTGGGTTGAATCTTTTAGCATTCTGAGGCAGCAGTAGTCAGTTCATGATGAGATTCGTTACTCCAGAGAACATATTGAAACCACTACATATCAAAGTGGTCATAAAGTGAATAATATATGTATCAGTCTATTTTCTTTGTACACTGAAAAGGTTTCTTTGTACACCATTTCATTAAGTCTTCTTGAAATTATACTTTTTAAAACCTGATTATCTTAATTCTTGTGTCACTTTATTTTAGCTCGGTATTCAAATGAGACATATTCCGTCGGTTTTTTGTTACTTGAGAAAAAAATTATTTCAATAATTTTGACCATGTTCATGACTAAACTTAATGCATTTGTTGTGTGTTATTGTCCCATATTTTGTGTCTATTCAGTAAAACAAACGAATGATCTGAGACAAAAATCCGTTGAATATAAATCATAAATATCTTCAAATATTAATGTTGTTTTTATTTTATCATACACAAAATACAAATAAATCTATATTATCGAATTATGATTTAATTAGTATTTTCTGTACAATATTTGACAGACTTATTCTGAACAAACAAGACTGAACACTTTTAAACTACTTAATCAGTCACAGTTAAATATATTATTAGGTTAGCTGCTACTGATCTAAAAAAAAAATTAAACTAGTATTTTTATCAGTATTTTTTTTACTATTACTCCAATGTAATTTTTGTGTCTATTTGTATTGTAATGAATTGTCTCTAATTTCATGAGTGGTGGTCAAAATAAGGAATTTCTGGTAGATTTGTATTACAGTTAAGACTTATTTTGACAAAAGATTTTAAAACTCAAACAGACGAATGCTGAAATGTGATGAATTTAATTATATGAAAGTAGTAACACCTACATTTACATTCACACATTAAAAACATTGACTACAACTTTGAATAACACCTCATATCTCTATATGCCTATAATGTTTAAACTCATCGTCGATTCAGAGAGAGAGAGAGAGAGAGAGAGAGAGAGAGAGAGAGAGAGGGAGAGGGAGAGAGAGAGAGAGTACCTTGTGCTTTTCTCGAGAAATGCGAATGAAATTCTTATCTTTTTAAGGGAAGTGGAGGATGTGGCTCAATTCTCGGTACTTTCTCTCAGTCATCCGGCGTAGATGATGTTCGTTTATCAATATGATCTAATCTTTTTTCTTTGCTCTATGTGATATGACTTCGTTCTGCTATTGCAATAAGTTGGCCTATCAGAAAAATATGTCAGACGTTTATCCGTGCAATCTAAAGAATCAAGAATGCATACAAAAATTTTTTAAATTAAATTGGACTGGGAAAAACCTGACAAGTAAATACGGGAAACTGAACCAAACAATTACACATGTAATATTTGAAGTAACATTAAAACGATCATTAATTATTGATGCACGTGTGTTACAAATATAATTCACTACTAATTAAGAAATTCTTAGTTCCTAAAAGAGATTAAAGGAAAACATTTAATGCTGAATTTCACTTGTAAAATTAATATAAAAAGTCCATGATATCTTCTGTCTGTGTACGTATTTAATGTCATGCATCAGCAATTTAGTATTTCTACAGTTTTATAATTTACTATTATATTATTTTATGAAAATCCCAGCACCAACAAAAGTACTTGTTGCTTCTCTATTATTTCGGGAGTTGAATCGGATTAAAAATACTTGTTTCATAAAACATTTTTCCGTTTAGTCACTGTTTATCTCCTATTTCCTCATCTGTTCCAGGACAATATGAAAAGGACGAGAAGATTGTACTAAAGTCCCAATACCACTGGAAATAAACAGTCTAATTATTAAGTGACTTTGTTTGTAAATAGACTATTGCATTAGCCATAATACAGACCATACGGTATGCCCTGTTGAAGATTGTGGCCTTTACACTGAGCATTTACCTAGTCTAGTTCAGTCGATAAAAAAAAATTAACTGTAAAATTCATTTTTTCGAAAATTACTTTTATGAAGTTTTCCAGATTTTTGCTCATTTTGCCAATATCGAGTATTATAGTTTCAAATACTAAATTTTGTATTTAGCAAAACTTTGACACAAAGGAAATTTACTTATGCGTGAGTGAATTGCGATTATCTTTCCTTGGATTCTTTATAGTCGGGTGACTAAAGATTGATTAATAAAAAAACAACAAAAAAACAACCTCTATGCAGAGACAAGTAGAATTCTATAAATCTAAAGTAGCAAATTGATTATTTTCAAAATTATGCATTGAATAAGAGAAACTATTTACATTTTCTTTTGTTATAATACAATCAGAATATTGATATTATTAAATGGATCTTTTGGTATGTCCCAATGTTTTTACCTTTTATAATATTAGTGTGTAAAAGTTACAATGTCTGATTTTGAAAGAAAATTTTAACACTTTATTTCAAATCAAATGAATATTGTTTTAATCAAAACATGAATATATGATTATAATAAAGAATACATTTTACTATTAATGACACTTTTCAAAAAATTGTTGCGTGAAGAAAGTGAAAATTATAACTGAAGATGGAACTGTTTTGACCAATTTCTTTTACATCATTCGTTGTAGGAAAATAAAAAAAAACTTTAAACTTTGTTGAAAAAAATTGCTTTCCTTTTCTTATGTAAACTTTACATTTTTTTCAATTGGTTGATGATATCCTTGTGGTTTCTAAGGAAAATGCGAAATCAAAGTCTCTCCCTGATTGTGTGTCAATTTAAATTCATACAAAAACAGTTTTGTATTTGCTCTACTGACGAAATATTTTAAAGACTGAAAGCAAATCATATGATTAATGGATCAATTGAAAAATAAATTCCGAAAATATCCTGATTTACAGGAACAAATGATCCGTATAAAATTACCTAAATCCATCTAAATCATGGATTATCATCAATAAATGTTGTCTTACCCTTTCATGTTTTCAAATGAATTTTTGATGGTGTTTGAGTAACAAAAAATAGAAAGTAATGCATGATATAAAAACTCCGTTTCGTTTTGAGAGGATAAGTGAAACTGGCAATTTAGGACACCACCTCGTCTTTATTTAAAAAAAAAAGAATAAAAAAACCCAGACCAAATTCAAAAATAAAGACAGTTCTCGTTTCTCAAATAATCATCCAATTCATAAAGGCCATTATCGAATATTTTAGCCGTTGACAATGATGAATGTGTAAAAGTCAGCTTTCATTATTGAGACATTAATTAACATCAGATAAGACTAGAAAAAAAGGGAAAAATGTTTAATAAACAAAATACGCACATAGAACGTAGTTTTTTTTTATGAAAATATTTTTTCATTGAAAAAAGTTATTAGCGTATTATTATTTGTCTCTTAAAGGAAACAAAGAAATTAGCTGTCATTCGTTCGCATAGATGTTTTGTCATGATTTCCCTAATTTGAAAAGAGCAAACATTTTTTTAACTTAATTTAAGCTTAAAACAAACCAAATATAAATGGTTTATATTCATTCATAAAATATATATAGCAACAAAAAATATCAACATTTTGGTATATTGCGTTTAATCACTTATAGATTGTTTTTTCCAATTAATTTTACTTCACATAATATGAAAAAAAAAATCTTTTTCATAATCTTTGAGACATATATTTCTGTTAATGGTAAAAATACATCATTTTAACTGGAGAAAATTAAATAATTCAAGGGTCAACACGAGTTTAAAATTTTGCTATTTATTATAGAAGAAAATGTGAGTTGCTGCGTTCACAAATTAGCTCCACATTTTAATATCGGATAAAATATTTTCTATTTGAAATAAAGGGAAGGCAATTTATCATAAATTTATGCATTGAGTTATTCTCAACTCAATTTTAATAAAAGACCAAATGCAAAACATTTATCAATTTATAATTAAAACCACAAAAACAGAAAATATTTTTGATTTCATTTACAAAAGAGCCTTTTGTATTATTTAGAAATACTCAATAATTCTGTAAATTAAAATAATATTTCATTATAAACTTGCTAATAGTCATCCTCTGATGACCATTAAATCCATATCGAGTAACATCCTATTTATAGGATTAATGGTATAATTATAATCTTAACATCAGTGAAAGTACTCTGTAATTTGAATTTTATGATTATTACATTGAACAATTGTAATGATCATTATCATTATTGTGGTTTAATTTAATACTATTGTATTCCCAAACCTTGACTTCAATGGGTCATGTTGGATTTGTTGCAATAATCAAATCATTATTCTACATATATTACTAGTAGATACTTTTTGAAAGTATTTACACAAACCGAATTCATTAAGACTAGATAAAGAATAATATTTTTTGAGGATAAACATTTCAAATATCTTGACCATATTTGGGATCGCTTTTGCTCTTTAATTTACAAAATAATGTTGAATGTTTTAAAGATAAAATTATTGAAACATTTCTTCCCAAAATAGATCCCAACTTTATTTGAATGTTGTTGTTTTTTCAATAAATTCAAATTGTTATTTTTCGAGGATTTGATTTTACTAATAACTTTATAATTTCATTATAGATAGACGTTTTTACTTTATAAGCTTTCAGACTTCAGATTGTATACAATACTTAGTGTTCTTAAGAGGCCAGAAATATGCACAGGTTTATTGATGCTAAACTTCGCTGATCTGACGATTGATAAAAGTGACATTCAAATTATTACATTTCAACTTTGCAGATTCTTTAAAATCACGTATGAAATTAAGGTAATAAATTTACGATTTGGGACGAGGGAAAAGTGACGCTCTTTTGTGACCGAGTAGGACTTGCATATTTGATTAGACTATCGACTCGTACTACACCACACTATGATATTAATCTAACTTGCCACGAGTCTTTTATCAATAAAATGTCCCTGTCTTGGATAACGATAAAGAAAAGTGAATGAGTAATTATTGTTCCGCCTCTTCATAATATGACCTTCTCAAAAGTAACATTTATAAACTGACTACAATATTTTACTATAAGAAAATAAGGGACTAAATATAATACTTCAATAGTTGAAGATATTTTATATGAATAGAACTATTTCTCAATTATGATTGTATCTATTCAGTGAAAGTTAAAAAGAAACATCTTAAAAGGGATCTGGTCAGCTTAATTAAGAAAAAAGAAAAAAAAAGTACATTTCGAAAAAAGCAAAACTTTAAATCAAATGCTCTATTTTGAAAATTCATAAGATTGTTTTACAAAAGTTAAAACATATGCTACACACTTACCAGGCACAGAGGCTCTTGGCTTCTGATCAGACGTGGGGTGTAGAATATATCACGTGGTCCGTCTCCCCAGGCAGCTGTTGCACCCCTCGTCTAAAAGGGGCAGGGTATGTTTTATTGCCCGGTGACGGAGTTCTGCAAAAAATGAATGCCACCGGAATCATTGATTTTTGCACTTTTTTTGCAAGAGTTTCGGTTTGTGTCTGGCTCCCCACATAAATAAACACCTCGTGTTTATCCAGTCTGGTGAAAGTTCAGTAAAATAACTATATTATATACAGGGCTTTGAGTTATATTATATCCACACAAGTCGATGTGGGAGACAAACCGGTCTTCATACTTGCAATTGACTATTTTAATCTGCTTTCTTTACCCCATTGCAGAATCTTTGTAGTTTGAGTGAATTCATGTTAAAAAAAAGATCGAGTTTTTTTTTCTTTTATATTTCAATAGATAAAAGATGGATAAAATGAATGATGAAAAAGATTTCGATTTGGTATGAAGAGAAAGAAATTGGAAGGTTTACAATTTGTTAGCAAATTATGAAAGAAAAAATCATGTCATTCGCATAGTGTTTAATCTAATTAACAAAGAATCCGTGAAAATTGCATTAAAAATGATAACCTTAAAAGAAACTCATCAGACTAAAGTGATGAATATTTCCTCAATTATTCTTTTATTTTGACAATTTTACATTAAATGAATCAAGAGGATACTGCATACCTTTATAGAAAAATCCATTTCTTTTGTAATAAAATCTGTTTTATGATGATTAGGTTTGTTCATGGATATTATGGCTCTTTGGGTCAAAGAATAAAATAATTATATTTTGAATGTAAGATATAATTTACTTTTGAAAAATAACGAATAAACATTTGAGTATTGTGAAACCAGTTTTCATGAACTCCAGCTAATTTCTTTTTAAGTTGTGATGACAACAGATGTTATTGTTGTTCCTGCAGTTGCTACTAATACTACATGTTATAAATACCTAAAATCTTTTTTTGCTATTAGAGTGTAGGTATGACAATTCAGTATTTTTCAAGGTCCCAAATATTCCTTTTCATTTAAAAAGACATACTAGCATGTTTTGTAACCCTTTAATAGCATAAACTTATATTTTAAGTAAATTCGTAATTTTGTGATTTATTAAATCAACAACCAGATCTTTAAATTCTCTCCCTCAAAACAAAATACGTAACAACAACAAACTTTCATCTGGTGTATTAAACTGAGATAATAAACCAGATTCAAAGACTTTGCATGTTATTGGAGCTATGAAAGAAACAGATCCCTATTTCTTAAAAACCAGAAACGATAAAATGGCAGAACTGTTCTGTTGTATTTCTTCACCATCGAACGAGTTAATAAATTTGGGATTGAAAGTCGAATGCTTTACTTGTACACTCGTTGCTCTATTTTCATTTCCGACTGCAGCAAACAAGTCCAAAAAGTCCGAAATTAAATTGGACTCGATACAGAAATATAATTCAGGCGCCATACATGTCCAACGATCCTCTGATTAGATTTCTGAGCTACTCTTTTTTAATTATGCTAATATTCATGCTTAATAAAGACAAATTCACTTGCTAATTACTTTTACACATTAATAATTAATTCATATTTAAAATAAAAAGTAACTAAATACACCATTTAATATGGTCGGTTTTCACTTATGGAATCATCTGACAGGCATAATGAAAAATGTGCATATTATGTATCGTACCTTTGACTTTTAATGCCGGAAGCCTTGGACTACATAACCCACAAGATACTGCAGGGCTGATTATCATGGAGGGAGCAAATCAACAACAACAACATTTTTTATTAAGCACAAGTCCCTTGTTTTTATTGTTTTAGAATTTCTATAGAATATTGTTGTAAAAGTGGAATTACCAGAGTTACGATTCAATTGTTTTTGTTTGGGGTCTTTTTTTATTTCTCTGGTTTCAATCTTCCTTTAAACCATCACTTCCTAGTCTACGTCTAGATTAAAGCTCACATATTGCACCTACCCTTTGGGTGACTCACCGATCTGTCACACAGTTTGCGATCTGTCACACAGTTTTTCAACACAGCTTGAACATATTTATATTTTAGACTTCGAATTTTGACATTTAAAATTCCTTTTAGATATACATATTCCTATTTACAGAGTCACCTTGATTTAATCCATATTAATCTGCTAGACCTATTACATAACATGTTAATTAGGACATTCCATATTTTAACCACGTAAGAATAATTTAGTAATTTGCACAGACATTGAAACACAAAATTTAAACCCTGCTGTTGTGTAAATTAATTACATAGGTTATGAAGAGATTTTAAATAGTTTTCCAACTTGAGTAAGAGTTGTGCTCTTTTCTGCTCTACTGTCCCTTGTTGCATCTGTAATATATTTAGTATTATTGACATTTCAAAACGTAGCCGATCACACAACCATTATAGAATTTTGTAGTATAAAGAAATTAGAATTTTTGTTCCTCTAACATTTATTTTTATTATGTTTTCAATTAAATTCTTTTCTTCTCGACAACCATATAAGAACTCTGCACATAACGTTCTGGCGTTTATTTTTATTCTTTTATTTCTTCAGCCAAATAGTCACCTTTTTATTCTGATTCAAAGTAACTGTTCAAAATCAAAGTTTATGTTGTTCTTTTTATCTTGATCTTTTGTCCATTTCTAAAGTTGTATATCTGTGCACTTCGTTACACAATCCAAACAAAAATGGGTGGATTCTTCCTTCTTGGTTCACTGAATACTCATAATTCGAAAATCATGTGTTCTTTGCCTACAGGTAATATTCTTGGGGGAATCTGAAAAGGTGATTGTCACTTGATCTCGATTGCAAGAAAAACATATAAAAACTGACGTTTATTTTCAGCTGTTACATTTTTCTTTGGACCAGTCTCAAAATGACAATGGGGTAAAAGTTGTTTCCTCCCACCTGTGCCCGCCGTTTCACTTAATCCCAAAATTACACAACTTTACTTTTCTTTCAAATACCACGTGATTGTTTATGTTATTTATACTCTTTTCTACAGTTTCCCACGCTTGCTTTTGCAGTGGTGGAACTTTGGCTCCCGCAAATAACACCTCTCCAAATATTTGACATCCATTATTCAGTGTGCAGATAGTGTTGTTAAGAGTAATTACGTAATACATTAGTTAAGCAAATAATCTTTTCCATAAGAGCCACAAAGTGAACCAGGATTTATATTCCTTCAATTATTGCTTATCAACGGCATGCATTACTTTTCTAAATATCATGCTTCAGTGAACAGACTACTGACTTATAATTGTCTCATCAAATGCTAATCATAGTGTGTTATATACTGGTACTGGCAAGAGACGGTACACTGCTCATTTTCCCATTTTGATGAATGTTAAAGCAATATTATAAACAACAAGCACGAAAATATGTGTGTCCAATAAAGCCTTCATCAAATGATGACTCTGGGGGTGAAGCATAGTATTAGATCAAAAGCATCATTGCCACTAATCCAGATCCATTGCCACTAATCCAAATCGATCTTTGTTGATTTTCCCTCATATTATGGATATGCCAGATCAAGATACATCTTCTTCGTATAATCCTTTGTTATATTCACAACTTCCCAACAACAAATGATTTAATATCTTAATTAATTGACATGTCATTGAACTTAATGTGAATCAAAATAGAATTTCCGTGAAATTCATGAGATCTCAATAATGAATATTTAATTACTAGGTTACGTTCTTGGTCACTAGGGAAAGTCAATTACAGAACTGTAATCTCTCCCATAAAAAGGAACTTGCAAATTATCATAAAATATTACCACACAAAATCGAGGAAATAATTTTTAGATATTAAAATAATCGTAAAATAGTGATTATTTCGGTGTTACCCGAAAATGTAAGTTGGTCAAATTAAATCCGGGTCTTGAGGAAAACAAATGTAGAAAATACGTTTAATAAATTCTTTTTAATTACAATATGAATAATGTTCTCAATAAATCAAGTAAAAGTTGTTTTTTTAATTAAACACTGTAAAATCTCTTATTTAAAATACAAATAAATACGAATGCGGTTTTATTTTCATCAAGCTATTTTAATAGGTGTATTTGTAGAAATTATCTCCCTTTAACATATATTAATAGGTGTATTTGTAGAAATTATCTCCCTTTAACATATATAATCAAGTAAAAGTTGTTTTTTTAATTAAACACTGTAAAATCTCTTATTTAAAATACAAATAAATACGAATGCGGTTTTATTTTCATCAAGCTATTTTAATAGGTGTATTTGTAGAAATTATCTCCCTTTAACATATATTTTTATTTGAAAATTGACTTAAAATAGAAAGGTGGACCCGAGATTTGCTGGATTTAAGATTGGGGCTATAAATCAAGCAATATGGTTGGCGACAATAAATGTCTTCCAAATTTCTCAATCTTCATCATTGAAGTACATGCAGTTAGCTAGTTTGAAATCAAAAGGGATAACCAGTAACTGTATGATCAAAAAGAATTAAGCAATAGCCAATTGAAATCCAACACGTTACATTGCATAATTCTTTTGCTTTACTTCCTGAAAATATGTTTTACTCAGATGAATTGATGTCATATGAACTTTAAATGAGGTAAGAAGCTATAAAAAATTGTCCATTAGGTAACACATCGCACAATAAGTCCCGGGCCTGACATATAGATGGCACCACTAATTTTTAAAAATCCATATGATTTTTTATAAAATACTAACCTTCAAATGCCACATGTCAAAATCTGAACACAATGGTATTATTAGTTTACAATTACAGTTATTCAAGTGAAGCTACTGTTGAAAATGTTCAAAACAATGGAAAAATCTGAATTTCATGTGTTGATAGAGCATTGCTTTCTGATGGGGAAAATACTGTTCAAGCAAAGTAATGGCTTGATAAGTGTTGTTTGGACTCAGCTCCGTCGGAAACAATGGTTAGGAGATGGTATGCTGACTTTAAAAGCGGTCGTACAGAGATAAATGATGCTGGATGCTCAGGTCGCCCAAATTCGTCCTGGAAATACCAAAAAACTCCACAAACTCCTTTTGGTCAATCGTAAATTAAAGTTGCGTCCAATAGCAGAGAAGCTGAAGATATCAGAAGGCAGTGTATTCACCATTTTACATGAACATTTGTCAATGAGAAAGCTGTGTTCAAAGTGAGTGCCGCGTTTGCTCACAGTCGATCAAAAACAACAACTCTTCGACGATTCAGAGCGTTGTTTGCAACTGTTTCTATGTGTTTTTGCGTAGATATGTGACAATGGATGAAACATGGATCCACCACTTCACTCCGTAGTCAAATCGGCAGTCACCTCAATAAATTAACTTTTATATTCTTTCAGGAGTGAACAACCAGCTAATAAAAGATTTTAAAAAATAACTGCAATCAACTTTGAAGCTTCGCATTGGTCGGACTTGATTAACTTTTCGCAAAATGGAGTTTGCAAACTTTCATTTACGGTAGGATTTCAGAAAATTAACTTGTAGAGTTCTCAATGAATGGCACAGATTTGAAGTTGCTAGATGTTCCCTCGTATTCTCAGAAGATTCCCAATCGATGTATGGGCTCGAGGCAAGGCACCGATATAGACTTGTCAAAAATAATAAAAATACACACACAACTTATTTCTATCACTTCAGATTTGGCAATTTATGAGAAAATTTGAATTAAAAGGTAACTTCAGTTTAGTTGTAAATTATTTGCTATTATTATATCACTCCATGCGAGTATTTCAAACCAGCGTCAGCTGGTAGTCTTTCATTGTCTCCAGGACTTTTCTGAGTATTCTAGCCAATCTTAGCAATGCTGTTAATTGGATGGTCTCGTTTCATCCTTTCCGATTCCTATAGTCCTTTTTCCCAAACCCTTAATGACCGTTTCAAAAGTATCAACTACAATTTGTATCATCTTTACCCTCATGTTCCAAAGTTTGTGTTTTTTCAGTTCTTTAGCGAGGTTCAGATATTCTTTCTTATTTGTTTTCTTTCGTTCTCACTGTGGTCCACCAGAATGGCAAATCCATTTGGTAATATGGTCAAAATTTAATTTCTTGCACAATTCCCATTGGATCTTCTTTCCCACCCAGGCATGCCAAGACCTGTACTCTCCCCGTTTGCTACATTTGCTTATTCTGGGATTAATCGTTTCGTCCCTGTCCCCACGCATCCTACACTTGCTATTGTGTTGCGTCTTATCGATTTCCGCTTTGATATAATTGGTCGTCATGGCATTATTTAGTGCTGCAATTATAAGAGATTCAGTTTTTGTCTTGAGGCTTCCTTTTCCTAGTCATATATCTTCCGTTCTCCAGTTTTTCGCTTAAAGTTGTTTTTCTTTCTATTTTTGTTTTCTAGATATTGTTACTTTTGCAATTGCTGTACTGTACTATACTTAATCTTTCCTTGCACTTTTTATTGCATTCTTCGAGTCCTTGAATTGACGCATCAACGCAATCTTTAATGCTGATGAATTCTCTCCCCCTTCTTTTCTTGACATATATTTTTCTTTATCATCTTTATAATTCATTGTGCATTGTAGTCAATTTCCTTGTCCTTTGGTCAGTTTTTCAGAGTTCCTTCCTTGTTTATTTTAAGAATGGGGAAGAGTATCTTACAAGAGGAATAGCCCATGTGTTTATTCCTTTGACGAGGTTTCTGGTGCAGATTTTGAAATTGAGAAATTTTCCTGTTCTTCTTTATGTTTTCTTACTTTTTCTTTCAACTCTTTGATTGTTTGAATATTCTAAAGTACTTGTAATTATTTTTATACAAGTGTTATCATATTTTCCTGATTCGGTTATCCTATTCCTTCTATTGTTTCCCTCTTCTTCTTTTTCATCACAAGTATGCCACATTTTTTCACCCGAATTTCATTCCTATATCTTGAATGTATTTTCTTATGATCTGTAAAAGGGTTTCGAGTTCGTTTTGCCAACCGTTTTGATATCATCCAATTTTATAAGGGGGTTTATTTTTTCTCTGTTTTTATCAATTTGTAGCCCACTTTTATAATTAAATGTACTTAACATAGCATCATAGCTGTGGCGATTGGGGGTCTACCTGGAAGATGCTTTTGATTTTAACCCCTGTTATGGTTTGTTCTCGTGTTGTTAATTCTGGTTTTCCATGGCTTTCGTGATGAAATTATGTATAATGACTTTGTCGGATATCTTCTACATTTTTAGGTATTGAATAATCTCACTTTCTGGAACCATATCATAGGCTTTTCTGTAGCATATCTGTAATATGGATGCATTTTTCGCCTTATTTTTACCTCCTTGATAATGTGCTTATCTATATATAGAAGTTCATGTGTTCCTCTGGCCCCCTTGCGGTATCCTTTCCGTTCGTCCGGAAATAGTCCGCGGCTTACAAGCGAATTATATATTTCTTTTCTTGTCGGTGCAGTAAGAATTTTCCCCATTATGGGTAGATACGTTATTGGTCTATAGTTGCTGGGGATGGTTCCTTTATAGATCAGGTTAGTTTTCCTCTTCGTTTTCCATTCGGGTATTCAAGATTTGTGCATGCATTTCCTCAGCTGACGAGCCAATATGTCGTGGATGGGCGTGAATTCTTAAACCAGTATTTATACTATCATGGCTTGGTGTTTTAAAATTTTCTACTTTCTTAAATGTTGCTGTTAACGAGTTCAGCAGTGTGTCGGTCCCAGAGCCTACTTCACTTCCTTGCAATTCTTTTTTCTTGTTATTTATACATATTTTCTGTTTTGTTCTTTTTCTCCATATCTTGCTCTTTCGTACTCGGATGTTTGTTTGTCTTCATGCTTTCTCCACCGACTTGCAGATAGAATTTTCTTTCGTTCTTTTGGAAGGTCCTATTTTGCTTCTATTGCTTAGTTCTGTCCCTTTATCTTTGAGTCTCCCTTCTTTCACCAATATATTTTGGTTTATTTTTCCAGCTGTTGTCTTAGTTCTCTGGTCTTTTCATTCCTTTCTGTCCTTTTTGTATTTTTGCTTCCTTAGTGCTTTTTCTTGTTTCCAGTAGTATTATTATTTGTCATAGCCTCATCTTCCATAAAGCTTTTGTTTCTGTTCAGGTTCCGTCGGAGAATGCGAATTTTATCACAGAATTGTTTTGCTCCCGAATAAATTAAGTCGTTTAATTCAATGACGTTGTCTGATTGGATATTATCTAATACTTTATTTACCGTTTCCGTTTCTACCTTGACTTTTTTCCGGTCCTTATTCCTTAGGAATGTTAACCTTCTGTTTGGTCATGACTTGTTCTATTAATTCTACACTTTTTTCATTTTGAGTTAACATAACTGTTGTTTTGAAGGGTTCCGAGATGTTTTCGTTTTCAGTATTTTGTGTTTCAACCCTTTGGGTCATCTTCAGCATATTCTTCTCGACTTACATGGTAACATATTTCTATTATCTCAAAATAAGAAAACCATCCTGTCTTTAAAATCATCCTTGCTTGGTGTGCACCTCTTTGGTTTGTATTGAAATTAACAGCTTCATTCCGAATTTCTATCATCCTTTTCCCATAACCTCTTAATGTTGGATTACTTTTAAAATAATACTGAATTACATTTATGCTGTCTTCTCTAGTCCATTTTTTCTTTGATGTCTTTTAGATACAGTGTTGCTTTGGTCTTTTTTGCGTACATGAAATTATAAAGTTGTTGTTGTTGTTGTTATTGTTGTTCAATATAAAACGTAATAAATACAAACAGCGATTGGCTATAAAAGAGACGTTCGTTTTGTTTTAAATTGAGGGTAAAGAAGTAAAGTTAAATCCAGTGAATCCATTTATTACCTTCATACCTACCCACATATATACATAAATTCAACGGGACTGGGGGGTAAAATAAAAATTATATGAAATGAAGTCATATGAACAGACTGCAGCTTTTTCACATTCGTTTTTTTTTTTCTTCTTAAACTGATAATCTCTTGCATAAACTTTTTCCATCTATCTTCCTTCTGTTATGACACGTTGATGATTTGAAAGGCAGTTAAACGTATTTATGACCTACAGTAGTAGTAGAAGCAGCATCTCTTGCCATCACAACTTCTTTCATATCTCTAGGCTCCATTACTGAGCTTCTCTTTCGTCAGTTCATGGCAGACTCTTCCCTTTCATAGCTTGATAATCATCATCAAATTTAATGTAAGCAGCGTGAGATTTATTTTTGTACGAAGGTTTTATAAGAGTAAATTGCCTTCCAACTAGCATCTGGTTCAACTCAAAATGAAATCCATCAACTTCCGTTTGATAACTTCTTCCTAATTTATTCCTGTTTGTCCCATTTGCAGCAAAGCCAAAGAAGTATCTACAACTTTAACCAAACATTACTTTGAATAGAACTCAGTATAGGTGGGTGCATTATGTCTGATTAATTGAAAATACATTTGTATTATTCGAGTAGTAAAAGGCAACTTGCAAATGTGTCCTTCTCAAGTGGAAATAGATAATGTGCCACGGATATTGAAGAAATCTGCATTTATATTCATTCATTTTATTTATTGTGCAAGGTATACCAAGAGACAAGAAAACAAAGATAAAATTATTTGGAAAAGCACAAAATATTATTTTTAAAAGAATTATGAGGTGTGTGTGTCTATTTGAGAGAGAGAGAGAGGGAGAGAGAGAGAGAGAGAGAGAGAGAAAGACAGACAGAGAGAAAGAGAGAACGATGGATGGATAGAGAGAGGTGATCAGAAGGAACAAAGAGAAAGCTTAAATATAAAAAGAAAGAAATTATGAAAATATTCTTTTAAGAGTAACAAAGAAATTGAAAAAGATAAACAAGTGGAAAAGAAGTATATATATATATATATATATATATATATATATATATATATATATATATATATATATATATATATATATATATATATATATATATATATTAAGATACCAGAAAAGCCATTGGGGAAAAAATAAAAGCTAAATTGGGCAAGCATAAAAACCGAGAGAATGGTAGAAGTAAAAAAAAAAAGGGGGGGGAGAAATAAGAGGGAATCATTAATTTTTCGGTCCTTTTGATTTTTTAAAAATTTTATCTTTCTTTTTTGCCTTTTTTTATAATCACGTCGGGGTTTTGAGACGTTAACTCAATTATAAGTCTGCTTCATTCATCCGCCCCGTTTGTCTGTTTAAGAGTTTCCGTTTTCTCTTTTCTCCTCATTATCCAACTATTCGTATCTGTAATCAAGCTCAGTTGAAACTGTAATGAGAGACGAAGACTTTAAAAACTAATAAAAATTTATGAAAACTAAACTGGCATGATGTTTTAAACAAACCATGTGGTCTTACTACTTAGGACACTAAAAATCTTGTAGGACTCATCAATCATCTACGCTGATCTATTTTATTTGCAAATCTTTTATGCTGCCACTTTATATTGGTTGCTTAAGTATCTGCTTCCTGCAGATTTGGCCCAATATTTTACAGACAGTTTCTCCTTTTTATCTCTATAATAATAAATGTGAGACTTTCACAAATCGCTTTGTCTTCATTTCTGGTATATAGAATTATCATTACCAGTTTGTAATATCCGCATTACATAATGGTTTTAATATGGTTACTGATATTCATAAGATAAATTGATTTAAATATATTTAATTTATTCATGTCTAGCATGCAATACACTTTCCAAATCTAATATCATAAGTATTTTTCTTATAAATAGGGTTAAAATATTGATTAACGTCTTATAGGCATAAGAATTATTTTAATTTTCGGTCGGAAAATATCAAATAATATTAATAAATTAGTTTAAAACCTTTTCAGCGACACATATAAAGGTTTTGAAGGTTTGGTTGAAATCTAACAAAAAAAAATGGCGGAGATTTAGTGTTACGAATGGAAGAATGGACGGACCTTTGTAGAATTCTAATTAGATTATACACTCCTGTATGGGGGCACGAATTGTAACGGTTATCATTGTAGGAAATGACATCGATGAGCCGAGTTCTAATCCTGGATGAAACTAATGGTGTTTCACATTCCTCTGTTCCCTCCATAGTTATGAGTAAATAGTAGAGAAACTAATCTATTAAACGTAAGAAAAAACTCTGAATTCAAAATGAGTGTTGTTCGGGGAATTTGTGTCACTATGGTGCCTTATTCCTCTTTTATAAGCTCATCCAGAAAGGACTTCACTATAAATAAATCCCCTGGGTAAGCAATCTGATGGTTTTATATCTTTAACTGAATTGTTGGGCACTCAAACAATCGTTGTTCGAGAGTCAGAGTCGAAAGGTAAATATGCACAGGTACTTGAATTAGGAATATGGACTGATAGATAGGATGTTTGGTTAAAGATTAACTTTATAATTGACTGTCGTGATTTCAATCTTTAGTTCAGCTAATGCAAATTATCAGTTATATTTAGTGAAAGATACAGTCAAGGATGAATTAGCTTATAAACCTTTTAAATTTGAACAGTGGAATGAGAACAAGCTAACCACATGGAATGAATAAAGGCTTCGGTTCGAAATTCTCAGAAAGAAGAATACTGAATACGTCAGACACTTGAAGAGAGTGACTATGTAGGTCTTAGGTCTTCTTAGTGGCATACAGTGTCCACTCAGTGCTGATGAATGTGAATCCTTCTAGTCGACCAACACTGATGTGTCCATGTGATGGAGTGCACAAAACATCGCTTATGAGATCGTCCCTGTTTCTCCAACTGTGCATAGTATTGTCCGTCTTACTTAGATGGTTTGCGAGATGAGAGATAAATGGCCGTTCATCTGCTGTTTTGTGAGTTTCTATTTCCAGGATTTGTTCAAGATACTGCGAAGTTCCTTTTGTAGTTCCCATCTAGCTTTTTTCTCCAAGCGCATTGTTAAAGCTTAGGTAGTGCAGTCATGAATAGTACTGACACGTTTAAGAATTCCCGTTTTAACTAAATTTCCATATGGTCTATAACTTATGGATAACAGTCCATGCCTTTCTTATGCGTTTATTGACTTCAGGGGATGAGACATGCTACCGAATTATAGAAATAGTCTACTAATTTCAGAGTCTTGTTATTTAGAGTGAACATGTCTCCATATTTTGTAGCATAGGTTTTAGTTCACGTTGAGGTCAATGATTCTGCTACCATTTCCAGGCTATGCAGCAGAGATTCGGCAAAGAACGGTGTATTTGTGAGATTCGTTTGGTCATCTAATTAGATTTTTGCACGATGATTCGACAAATACTCAGAATCTTAGATCAATTTCTCCAAAACCCTTCTGATTTTTCTTATGAATTTTCTCGACTTCAGGTTGGAAACGATATAGTCGTAGAAGTTGTGCCTTTTATAATACTTAGTGATTCCGAGGCCACCTTTCATTGTAAGGTGTGGATACACTATTTCATTAATTTATCTATTATGTTTTGTTAATACATAGAGTTGTATAATCAAAGAAGTATGTCATCAAATTTCTTTGTTTTACATACTTCAAAGGGCATTTCACCGAGGCCTGCAGCTTTGCTTTTAATTGTTTTCAGAAGTACGTCAAGTTGTTCCACCGTAAAATATCCAAGTTTGATGCTTCACTGGTCATTTATAATTTCATCAGTATAATTTCAGGGCGGGGTGGGGTCCAAGCAGATTCTTGAAATGTTCTCTCCACCTATGAAGACTTTCTTCTTGGCTTTAGTTTTTAATAAAGTTTGTATTATTTTTGCTGACATCATTTAATGTTTGAAATGCGAATTGTGATTGTTTATCTTCAACAGAATTTCTTATTTTATTGATTTGATCTTCGATGCATCTTAGTTCTTTAGAGAGTTTTCTATGGGTTTTCTTAAGTTTCTGATCAGTGGTGTTTGCTGTTGTTCTTTTTTTTTTTTTTTTTTTTTTTGCTTTTTTTTGCTTTTTTCTATTGAATTGGAAGAAAGTAAGATACAGGAATCTACTGTTGTGAAATGTATTTTAGATATTTTAGCCTGTAAACAAGGGAAGGGGAGAGGAGTAATGATAACTGCTTAAATTCTAAACATTTATAGGCCATTTCAGGACTGATCATCGAAGCAAGACTGATATTTCTAATTTAGACACATTTTCTTTTATTTAAATTAAGTTAAAACACAGAAGAATCTTAATTCTTCTAAATGAAAAACTCACCAAAACCATACAAGTATAACTACACATCACTTAGTGTACGTTCAGACCGAAGAGATCAAACTCCGCGTTCATAATCATTCAGTCATGTTGCTCCGACGTGTCACTGTATAACGGATTTTGGAAGAGAAGAGTGTTATACGAATCATACAAGCCATGGCTGGAAACCATGGAACACGGGATTGGGAATGTGAAGTAAGGTGGGCCAACGGCGGGCTTCACTAGATACAGAGGAAAGGAGCATCATGAGTTAATGGACATGATAAAATAGTTCAGTCAGGAAACTACTGAGATTCGTCTTTAAGAGTGGCGTCTATTGATGAAAAAATAGCCACCGACTTAAATTCAAACCAAACGTCCAAACCGCATTACACTTTGAATCTACAAGGAGCGCGTTCTGACCCAAGAGTTCGAAAATCAACTACACAGCCCAAACCAAACTTACTTAGAGGCAAGATCATTTCAACGTTATAATATTAAATACAAGAAACCAGCCACCCGAATTCAAAGTGTCTGCAACCAATAAGAATATATACAACATTTGAGTAGAGGCACACAGATAAATAGCATAGAAGAAATCCAATCGGGAATGTGTGATACATTTAAGGGCAAGCCCTCCATTACAATCGTCTACAGTCCCACTAAAGCTAGTGATGAAATAGACATAACCACTTTCTATAATTAGCTATTTTCCTTTATCAGACACAATCCAAAACACAACGTTCTGATCATCGGGGAAGACATGAATACTGATCTAGGCAAATGCGAAAATATTAAATTCCGTTTCACAACTCCCTAAACAGAAATGGGGAATATCTGTCTTCTCTCGAGAACAAGGCTGTATATCTAAACACTAGATTTAAAAAAATAAAGGGACAATTATGGAATTACCTCTGTCCAAATAACTCCATAACACAGCGAGATAATATATCTATAAACAAGAAATGAATAAACTACACTTTGGATTGTAAGTCATACTCCTCTTTGAAGGAGTATCTTTCAAACAGAGAATTGTCTCAGTAAAGATTTGCTTGAATCTACACAGAAATACAAAGTTAGCTTCTTGGTTCGTTACCATTCCCCGCCAAATCATCGCATGAGTAGCACAGATTGGTAATTATATATGTTCGGTAAAGAGGCGAGGTGACAGTAGGTGTGACACTCCAATTCAGCAAAACCAATCTTCCTGGTCTAGCACTAGTGAAGATGGGATAGATTCACTCGCTGTCTGGCTGATACCGACAATAGGTCACTTCGTCAACATTACTTTTTTACTATATATATATATAATATATATATATATATGTGTGTGTGTGTGTGTGTGTGTGTGTGTGTAGTATGGAGGTTGTGTGTGTGTGTGTGTGTGTGTGTGTGTGTGTGCAGTGGATTCTATTGTAGATATATCTTATTGAAAATGACAGATACTGATTTAGTTTTTAACTTTTTATTCAACTTTTGTTGTGGTTTTAGCCAGCTGCCCGAATTCTATTAGTGTAGTCCAAGTATAGGTACTTTTGACTTTCTTTGATCATTGTAGAAAGCGAGGGTAATTTTGTGTTGTGGAGTACTGGATTGATGTGCACAAGGAATTTTTAACTGGGTGTGACGTGTGAATGTGTGGACTATCCATGCTGGTTTAAGAGTGAAGAGATAACAGCTAAGGATCACGTAACTGAGCTGTAGAACTAAGCATCTGTCAGATGCATTAAAAAACTCTTGCTCCAAAATTAAAAGCGATTTTGTTTAGTGTAGCCTGTCGATTATTTATAAGCATAATTATTTTTTCTTTAATGCTATGTAATATTTTTATATTCTGAACTAGAATCTTCGAATACATCTGGGTGTGTTATAGTCCTCAAGAATGTATTTGTGTATGTGTAGTTGAGTAAAAAAGAAATAAATGCTAGGAAATATTGATAAATGATAGCGAATAGAATAGCAATGCGTCTCGTCTCATTAAAAGGGCCAAAGAGAGAATGATAAAGACTAGAATATAAGCACAATTGGACATAATTCAACATTTGTTGTTTTATTAAAGCAAGTAAATAGACTTCAAAGGCACCCAAACAAAAACATCATACTGTTACATTATGCATATTCTTGCATATGTAAAATGAAATAATATTTAGCTTCAACAACTAGAAAGGAAGTTACACATTTCATGTATCCTTTCTAGAAAATTCCATTTTGGAAATGTAGAACAAGATAACATTTGTAACATAATATATAATTCGTCAATATAAATGTTATCCTTAATTTATCTGTCAAAAATAAATAACGCTTAAAAATGCATGAGGACGCGCAGATGTTTTACCTATATTTGTCCTATCTGCTTTTGTAATCAGAGCTTTACGAATTCAAAAACCCACAGTTGATTTTTCGGTGGGCAAAGCAAAGAGACAAAAAAGCGGGCAAAGGAAAAGCGGAGATGCATGCCTTGCTGAAAAACTCCATACTGACATCTCCATGACTGATGACTTCTAATCAATGTTTATCTCTTCTGTTCTATTCCCGTAGTGAAGAGGATGCATTTAAAGAAACTCTTTAGTTTCTTTAGAAAAAATAAAACATTACAATGAACACTCTAGCTGCCTTCGCTTTATTTTTTATCTTTTCCTACTTCATCATAAGTTCAGTTATCATAATGATTTCACTATGTTGGTGCCCTTAAGAAAACAGAATTTCGAGAAACATTAGACACGGTGTTTTATTCTCAAGACCAGTCGTTCATTATGACATATAAAAAGGATCTTATCATTTGACCAGATTATTTCAATGGAGCCTTTGCCTTCCTATTGTTCTTTCTTAATGCCATCAACTATAAAATCTAGATATCAACAAATATGACTTAATAGACGTATTTTATAAAATCAATTCAACTCCACTGATACAAAAAATACCAAAAATCTGGGAATTAACCGATTTCAATGAATTATTCAGTTTGACTTTATCAATAAATGCATTTTGTAATGCATTAGTTATTTCCTTTCAAAACGGGGTTACATAAAATTTTAACTAATTACAGTATAACTAAAAAGACAAAATACCGAAATTGTGAATAGAAATAGAAATTATAAAGGAGTGATTTTAGTAGAAAATCTGAGAATTAAGTGTAAAAAGTTTTAATTTTAATTTTAGGGGATTGTTTTTTACTCTGTTGTTTATGAAATATAATTTCCTTTTAGATTATAATGAATACAATATACATCGATATTTGTTCTGTTTAAAAGAGTCATTTTTCTGTACATATAGTATTTAATGTTTTGTTATTGATGTCTAAGAAGAAACGGTTATAAATATTTTAAAATCTTAATAATGTATTTGTTTTAGTTCGTAATTTGCTTCACAAAATGTGCCCGTTTTCGTCAAATTTTGGGGCGAATTTAATGTTTAAAATGTATTAAAAATTAATTACACATGTAATATGATTTTGCTGTTTTTACTGATGCTCATTAGGTTACTACTGTCCGATTAAAACAAAAAATGACGTTGAATAATTGATTTAATTAATTTTAATTCGTTTTTTTAAGTGAAAATCGGTGGGCATTTTGTTGATACCTAATAAAATAAGAAAACTTTGGAGAACTGGAATTCAGTTAATATCGTTAAAAGTGTTCCAGCAGTATTTGGACAACGCCCCATCTCTCTCTCTCTCTCTCTCTCTCTCTCTCTCTCTCTCTCTCTCTCTCTCTCTCTCTCTCTCTCTCTCTCTCACACCACACACACACACACACATAAACATACTTACAGACACAAACACACGCATATATTCGTACGCACGCACGCGCGTGTGTGTGCGTGCGTGTATAGATTATATTTAACCAGGAATTTTTTTTACCGCAAACAAGCTCCCCTTCCAAGATTTGAAAACTACTTCGGTTAATGCCGAATGAAGATTCCTTAAATTGATTTCTGCAAACAATTTTTCTCTCTCTCTCTCTCTCTCTCTCTCTCTCTCTCTCTCTCTCTCTCTCTCTCTCTCTCTCTCTCTCTCTCTCTTCTCATCCATACGCGTGCACAGACACAGATACTCCCAGCGATACATACACATATTTAAACCCCAAACAGACTATGTGCATGGATTTGTGTGCATGAGATTTAATCAAAATATATCGAGCCATTTTTATTTTATTTTACAACTTTAAACTTTAATTAAAGACGGATAGGCAACTTATATAATAATAAAATAATGATATCTACAGGTGTAGATTTCTGTCTATACTACATCTAGACGAGCCAGTTCAAATTTGAAATAAAGAAACCAGTCTTGATACTTTTGAACAACGTTATTTTTGGGGTGGTAGGGGTGACAAAACACCGATTTGTGTATGTGAATCACTTTCCATGTCTACCAGACATCAGGTTAGTGGGAATTTTTCTTTTTCCTAAACAGAACTGAACATTTATCACAATGGTAAGACTTAAAAATGTGAAGAACATTAAAAGAAATCCAACGGTTCTGCTTCACACGAAAAGGAGTTTCAAATGTACTTTTACGAACAGAAAATTATTAAATGAAAATTAGATTTGGATTTTTACGGAAGATTTAAACTATTTAAAATATTATTGCATACGTTTTCAGAAAATTTGCCCTGTCATCTTAGTAAAACCCTTTATACTACACGTAATAAAAAAAAAGTTGATAAAAATAGAAACAAAACCAACACACTAATGATATCCTGTAAATGTGCACTTGAAGCATACACAATCCTGAATACTGTTCTCTCTTTTTTATTTCTTTTTTCTTTTTTTTTTAAATACCAAAATACTTTCTTTCTTTGCCATTAAAAATGTTAAACTGTGTATTTCTTCATCGCCTCAATACAGATCATTTTTAATATATCGGTAGAGTTTAAAAGAAAAAGAAAAAAAAAGTCAACTCGAAAAGAAATAAAATTCCCATTTTCTTCATGTGTTTCAATTAGAATAACCCAGTGATCAATTAAGACCCTATTTCAGCATTTAAAATTAAAGAAATAAAGAGAACGTATTCAAAATTATCATTTAGTATCTACCTATCATACGTGTTACAGACAAAAATAAATATACAATGTGACTCATTATTATAATTAATACGAATAAATTGGTGGCTAGACAACTGAATTGCCCATCACACTATTATCTATGTAGATGAAGTTGCAACAACATATAATTATGACATATTTATATTTTTTTCCAAAAGGGTTTGTAAGGTCTTGATATAAATTTTAATCTACAATCTCGTCACTTTTTCTATCATTCTACGTTCTTATCTATGATGTCAAGAAATAAGACAAGTTACTTGTTGTTGATTTTTATTACTTCTACTGTAAAGAATACTAACGAAATGATAAGAGTCGCAAAAGATTGCACTGAATAGTTAGTGTATTTAATCGCAGCATCTATATTTTTGATCTTTTGAAACATCAAACTTTTTGAAAACTTCATGTTAACTTTGTCAGGGCAGAGAGAACAAAGATAATGGATTTTACTGATTTATCTCCTAAATATACTGGTGTTGCTTGACAGAACACAGTTTACTACACGCAAATTCAAAATTCAACTCACTAGTAGGAAGGGTTATTACAGCAAGATTTAATAAAACTTAAAATATTTTTCGGAAACCATCGTGCATATAACTTTTACTATACACGAGTAGTAACTAATAACAGTTGTATAATATTTTCACTAATATATTATATGACATGTAGACTTATAATAAGCTGTAACTTAGATAATTTAACGGTATTGGTATAACCACACATGTGTACATGTATGAACGTGTTTCACGTATACATGTGTATATGTGTTTATAAACTCAGTGAACATTAGAACCATATACACGCTTTTAGCCACAAAAGCCAATATGAAGTTACTGTTGCTCTTTTGGATATATTAATGCAGATATACCGTATTTCTAATCTCATTTCATTTTTAGGAACACTGACAGTTGTAGGATTGGGGTACTTACTACTCACATAACTCCCTAACTAATGGGTTAGAAGAGCTCCTTAACCTTGGCCGGCAACCCATCTATCAATGAAATGACCGATGTGTACCGGAAGCAAAATTACTAAGGCATGTTTGGTATCATTGGAAGCGTAATTTTATGCTCTGAAAGAAAATAAAAACTTCTCTCTTATACGCATGGCGAAATTCTTACCGCCATTCTTCTGAACGTGTGTCAGGATGAGTTGGATTACACTTTAAAAAAAAGAAAAATTGGTGGAGGCCCCAGAAGCAAAGAAAACAAACCCTAGTGGCCAGACCTTAATCCTGGAAGAATCAAAGAATCTTTTACTTATTTAATTAGTCGGCTATAATTAGGGTCATAATAAAAATTCAACACGAACCTGTTGAATTTGAGATCACCAGGCTGGACAAGTCAAATGAAGAAAAGAGAACTCCTGTTGGGCGGACTCTAAGTCTAAAAGATCAATGGATGTTTTACTTGTCTAACCAGTTTTAATTAGGGGTACAATAAAAATTCAACACTGGCCTGAGTTAAATACATCAAATTAAATAGGTCATTCCTCTTAGCCTAACTTGAAGTTAAAGAATCAATTTCCAGCTCTTCAACAGGCCCATAGAATTTGACCACCGGGGTCAAGATTCATATCCTGATGTTGCAAGACATCAAACATTGGTACCACTTTTGCTTTTTGGTTGGGTGTTGAACTTAATCATATATTTCGGTCAAAATGGTTGATCAACAAACCTTTTAGACTAGGATACTCGTTCCTATGATGAAATCACGAGGTTCAAGTAGAATTGTGTTCTCTCTATTTGAGAATATTCTCCCCAAGTACCCGGATTTACACAATTTTCACTTACAGACAACGTAAACCCCAATGTTTACCCATTAAATAGTAAGAACACTTTCCATAGTATGGGTGTATATGTTGTATCTACACCATTAAGACAGAAGAGTTTTGAATCCACAAGTCTAGCGCTATACGATCATGAAAGTTGGAGCATCTTTAGCAAACAAAGATATTCCCATTCAGTGGTATGAACAATCCTCAATGCCGTGTCTCCCATCAGAAAAGAATTAAATCATTCATGGAATTGCAATTTCCATATTCTACCTGTTTCAATGAACTACGATTTTCTCTGGCATTCAGCTTGCAAATTAACAATTAAAAATCACCCTCACAATGGCTGGTCCGGCTTCATTCAAGATACATTAGCTGAAACATACCTGCCACTTACTGCAATTCTGCCTATCATCAATTTGATGCCTTCAGATGACAGCTATATATATTCAGAACTGTTATTTGTGAAAACTCAAGCTGAGCAGCTGCAAATTCCTACACCATGCAGGATCTTTGATAAACCTTTGTAGCAGAAAGCTGATAAAATTATTTATACCAAGTTTATGGGCATAGTTGGCAGATTGGGAGGCTTTCATATCATCATGAATTTCTTGGATAGTTTGTCTGAGTTGCTGGCTACTATCTATGGAGACAACACTGGAGCACACATTATTTCCAAAAAGACCGTCTCTTAAGCTTTGCCAGTGCAATTACTGCTACATACAACTTTAATGAGCGAAATTTTTGGTTATGTACTTCCACCAGCGGATGCTGATCAGGTTAATGATCAGAGCAGTACATGTGGTCTCTACCAAGATAATTTCCGTTTAGTGGTACATCGATGTTTGACTGAGAATCCGAAACAGTCAGATGTGGATAAAATAAATAGTTTCTATAAAAATGTATGAACACATGAGGTGAGTAGTGACGACATAACCAAATCCACAGCTTTGTCCAAGCTGCAAAGAGAGCTTGAAACTTTGATGCATGAACTCAGGAATAAATCCACACCAACAAAGCTTTGAGTCCATTGGAACATTGAAGCTGTTCATCCGTTGTGAGAGAACTGGAAACTGGGATTTGCATTCTGTGGCTGTAGAACAAATGCTGAATCTATTTTCAGCAGCAGGGCTTTTCAAACTATGTTAGAAACGCTCAATTCTACTTACAATGTATAATGAATTCCCGGGAAAAAATTCCTTAGCTGTCTAGGGTTCTCGGAATACGGATTTCATTTTGTGCAATGCATAGATCGGTACTTCGCTGGCTTGTCAAATGACGTCATTATTGAACAAGTGATGATGAGGTCCATAAAAAGCAGAGGTGAGCTGACAATAATTCAGGGGTTTGAGTCAGTAAGACTGATGTGTGTATATAGCATTCATACCTGTGACCACAGAAACAACGAGCAACGTGTAGAGTTGCCCAGATAAGGCCAAAATAAGGACTTTGATGATATGAACCGAGTCTATAAATGGATCTCTCAGCACAAATTCCCTTGATCTAAGGCAGCCAAAATTATGAGGAAATTGGTTGTTCTATCCAGAAGAAGCTTGGCAACATGAACGTTTTTGGAGAGCACATTGAAAAGAAATATACAAGTGCATACACTTGCTCAGTTCTAAACATGTGCTTTTTCTCTCAGATAAGAACTAGGATCAAAATGTTATGCAATCCTTTGAAAGCTGACAATCATCATGGGATCTAAAGTGAGAGAGACACAGACACAGACGTTGCTACTAAAGTGCTCCGACTAGATGCCAATAGAAACTCAGTGGCTGTTTCTCTTTCACTTCCCATTTTCCACAGACATGGCCTATATTTATATGCGTTCTCAGGGAAAATCGTCTCGAAGAAAGCTGAAGAAGCTGGTAAACATTAAGTAAAAGAAGACAAATCAAGACATGTCACAAAACTTGCTGGTAATCCACCGATGGGGCAGAAGTGACACAACATCAGCCGGATTTTGGCAT
>CM042158.1:82124851-82139851 GCA_023376005.1 Doryteuthis pealeii | reverse complement strand
TATAATGAGCTGTAATCAAAGACTTGACTTCTTAACCGACGTAGGCGAGTACTTCTGTTAATGATATGGATTCGCTCAAATATTCTTCACTAATTTGTTGCCACTTTTGCTTCCTTTTCTGCCAAATTGTTGATTTACACATTTTATAATTCCCTTCTAAAAGAAGAATAGCTTGATCGTACAGAATTACATCTGTATCAAAAGAAAAGGATTTGCTTCCGGAATCTGAGTAATCCTCTACCTGGGTAGGGATTTTGGAGATCATAAAAGCCTGCAAAACCTTTGTAACGTTCTTTTTCGTTCTTATTTTCTTTTGAATCTCAACACTATTAATCTGTACTGGTATGCTAAAGTCACAGTCCGAACAAAAATTGTCCTTCCTTCCACTGATAAAGCAGGGTTACATTAACATCCTGCTGACACAACTTTCGTAATTTGGCAGTGCATACGTCTGGGTTAACGGTAAGGGCATCCACGTGTTTGTTCAATTAACTGTAATCCATCACCGCACGTACTTTGTCTTTATTGAGTTGTGTAATAACAATTAGCAGGATAGGGTCCCAGCCGTTCCTGAGAATACGGTATTAGCCAACCGTTAGCAATCCACGTGTGCATCTTCTCGTACGCAGCCAAATATTCTGGGATTGCACAGCTGATCTGGTGCTTCATTTATGGCCCACTACCATTTCGCACTTCAGGCCCTCTTTTTGTGTTCAAAAGTAGCGCAGAAGTCAGGTTCCTCAATAGAGAGAGCTGGGCATGATTCTTTCCCTGTGTCGAGCAGCATACTTCCCGCTGGTATGATCTCGATACACCCTAGTGCTCGTATTGCATCTATTCCCTTTAATAAGTCGTGGCCAAGAGGCTCTATCAGAGATTCAATTCAGCTAAGTCACTTATTTCTGTGTGGATGGTAACAACCTCGACTCATAATGTTCACACGTTAGCCGGCAGTGGTTGGTGCTAACTATTGATCGGGGACATCCCGTGTAGACGAGCACTACACGTCATCTACCTGGACGCCAACTACAGGTAATGCTGCATTCACCGACTGAAATTGGGTAAGAGTGGCGACGATATCTTGTCCCTGAATTGGTTTACCGAACAGTTTCACGATATGTTCCCGGTTTATTACAGCTGTAGCAACGTAGTTTCAACTGTGTTCTCTGATTTGTGCTCTGCGTACCATTTTGACCCTGGTACTCCTAAGAAGAGTGGCTAGGACCACATATTTCTAGTATATGCGTCCCCCTTGTTGATGACAGGGGTATCACTCGCCGTACTTTCTTCTGGTTGGGATACCGGTCTGTTCGTCCTTACAGATTCAGCAGCTAGTTCCGTTTCCTTGAGAATGTTTCGGGTTTGCACTAACAACTGGTCAGTCATTAATTCATTCCTAAAAAAAATGCTCGCATGATCCAACTGACATCATCGGGCAATCCTGCCAAAAGTCCCAGTTACGATCATTCACGCCGCCAAATGGCAATAAGTATTTTCTTAAATCGGCCAGGTAGACATTGGGGCGAAGTCGGCGCCCAACAACTACTTCCAGACAAGAAAAGAGTCCGGTCCGAAGGTTCTGTAAATGTCGCGCGTTATAATGTCTAAGTCGGCTTCATCCTAGAGTTATCAGTAAACCAGGTAAGTCCATCCCGATAACCTCTAAGGAATAACGGTTGTTGGCCTCTTTATATTGCACAATTTGCAGACTTTCACCTTTTCGACCCATTCAACGACAGAACGACCAGTGAGAGAACCATCGAAATCATGAATTAACTTCAGGTTGAAATTGTCCATTCCATTTGAATAGCCGAAATATCGTGTATCAAATAAAGGGTTGCTTTCCATATCTGACTCATTTGAGTAGTGATTTATTGGCTTATAGCCTTTGTAACGTTCCTTTAGCTTTTTTAAAACAATTTCGTGTGCTGAAGTCACAGTCAGAATAAAAACTTGTTCTTGCTTTGGTAATCCGCCTTTTATGAACTTGCCAGAGGAGCCAAAATCTGAGTGAGTCACGTGTTCGTCTCGCGAGATTTTCTTCAGACACGGGACCTATTTCTGATAATCTGTGACATCTTGCATGCAAAACGAGAGCGCACCTGCTTTGCCCCATGCGATCAGTCGTTTCTGCTATCGCCACATCATCAAATAGGCAAGTGATTACAGCAAAAGTAACAGTCTTATACGATTACAAGGACAATTAGTTAATATAACCGAACTAATTGATAAGTTTTAGGAAATTGAAATTATTATTGCATGATGAAAATAATCTCTGAATCAAACCCATAGGTTCATCTGAAGTTTACAATGTAATAAACTAAATATATAGACACGATAGAATCAAATTGTTTCATGGAATAAATTAAGGATATTCAAACCATTTACAGCGTTAAAAACTCAGAATAGTTTTTGGTTGTATCAAATCTAATACACCGATGTACTTCGAATGATATCATTCTTTTGGATAATATTGTTACAAAGTTTTGGTCGTTGTACGCTCCGGTTTTTGACGTTATGACAATCACAACTAAGACCAGGCCACTAATTCAAATATATCAGTGTATAATATAATGATAATTTATAATCCCAAAAATTAAGACGGAAATAAGAGAACAGAGTTAATGTAAGATGAACTTCTATAATTTCTATCGTTTGATGCATGTGATCCTACATTTGACATAAATATTTGGTTATTTCTCTCGGGAGGTTGGAGGTATTGACGCACACTACACATCACTTAAAAGCTACATGATGACAGATAGAATGAACGGCTGCAACCCACCTAAATCATGGAAGAGAAAAACTTGTATCATGATGATCTGCACCGGCCATCAAAATAAGTATGGTTGCTGCCCAATGCTCCCTGAACACTGTAAAAACAATCAGGCATGAATTGGAGAATTGCAATGGAGACTACGAGGCTGTGGATAGAAGAAAACAACATAACAGACGATCTGATTGCATTCGTACAGCAGAATTCCTCGAAAATCTGCAGAAAAAAGTGTTGGAGGACCCTGGCATTGGGGTTCGGGTTTTGTCACGCGAATTGAATGTTTCAGCCTCTACCATGAAGCTTGCACTTAATAAAGACCTTCGCTAATACTCATACAAGCGTCGCAGGGGTCAACTGCTCCCAGAAAAGGCCAGTGAGAATCGTTTGATAAAGGCCAAGAAACTTCTGAACAAAGTGAAACAACCTGCTGAACCACAAATAATCTGGTTCTTTTCCGATGAGAAAAACTTTTGCCAAGATCAAATGCACAACACACAGAATAACAGATGGCTCTGCATACATTCTAAAGGACACTCCTCGTGTCATGCAGACTAAATTTCCCCAAACTGTGATGGTTTTTGGATGTGTGTCCTCTGAGGGTGATGTGATGCCACAGCATTTTTTCAGAGAGGGTATCAGGTTGAATTCAGATTATTATGTGGAGTTGTTAAACACAATAGTCAAGCCCTGGATAACAAGGGTAGCCAATGGTAGGCCATATGTATGGCAGCAGGATTCGGTCCCCTGCCACACCTATGCGAAAAATCAAAAATGGTTGTCGGCGAATTTTTACGATACACCAGTCCCAATGTTTGGCCTTCGAACTCCCCAGATCTTAACCCCATAGATTATTATATATGTGACGCTGTTGGGAAAGTCGGCAATCGCCGTGCCAGTACTAGAAAAGCCCAGTTAATTGACAGGATTAAGATAGTTTTTGAGACATCAGCTTGCTCCAGGTTCCGGAGCTGGATTGAGGCTGTGATCGACGCTAATGGTGGTTATTTTGAGTGAAACTTGTTGACAGTAGTGTAATTTCCGTGCCTGTTGAATTTCTTTACAACCCATTAAATTTTGTAGTTACCAAACACTTTTCCTTTTCCTTATATCTTTTCCTGTATATCTTAAAACTTTTAAATAGATGCATTATTTTCCGAATATATGAGAATGGAGAGTTAGCCGCCCATGCATTGTAAAACAGTTTTATTAATATATTCCAGAAACTTGATGTGCGTGTTTAAGCATTTCCACATAGAGGAATATATGACAAAAACATAATGATTTGTTTGATTGCCTCTTTATTCCACTCTGTAAACATATTTTGTATGGCACAGGTAATTTTCTACGCCTATAAATATTAGTGAATGTGTGCGTATCTATGTGATCTTGTACATATATATATATATATATTTGGGAATAATATATATATATATATATATATATATATATGTGTGTGTGTGTGTGTGTGTGTGTGTGTGTGTGCTTGTGTGTTTGTGTGCAAGCATCTCATATGCATACAATATTTTACATTTCATTTTCATACAAATTCTTCTAATATATATATATATATATATATATATATATATATATATATATATATATATATATATATATATATATTATATAGGAGAATTTGAATGGAAACAATTAATTTTATACAAAGTTTATTCCTTATTAGTTTAATTATTTATTTTACTCTTTTCACTAAGCACGAATGAGAGGTAATATATAGCACTTTGTAAGAATTGGCTATGTTGAGATTTTAGTGACGAGAGGACAAGCAGCCTTAGTTTGAACTCATCATCGCAACTTCAATTAATAGTATAAAATTCTTCTTCTTCTTCTTCTTCTTCTTCTTCTTCTTCTTCTTCTTCATTCCTATTCTAACAATGATAGATCTAATGAAAAATATGAAAAACTTGTCATTAACTGATATGCCTGTAAATGACCATCTTAATGTCGTGCTCCAAGATTTGGTACGCACAGTTATTAAAACATGCAAATATTTTAACACATTCATAACACTGACCCTCGACCGGTCATAAAGTTTTTAATATTTTAAAATTTAGATAGTAAAAATTAAATTACTATTAATTTACTATTTATAATGCAATTTACAATATTATCAACGGATTCCTTTTAAATTGTGCAAAATTAACTTAAATTTACACTGAAAAAATAAACATTACCTTGTGACTGAAATCGAGCATGTATGAAAATCTATTTGATGTTCCTGAAATAGTTTACAACCCGTGTGTGGTTATTGCCACTGCTCTCGGTGGAGACTGTTGCGATGAAGAGTGGACCTAATCATCACTGATGTTAAAGTAGATGGTACATGGCAAAATACCAGCTATATAAATAACAGAAGGCGCACTTAACGTAACGGTTATCGTCGTGGGAAATGAAAACGGCGACCCAAGTTCCAATTCTCCAGAATTAGGCTAATTGTGTTTCTCTTCGCTTTAATTTTATAGAGAAAAAGCACGTATTTATCTTCCCCCAGCTATGGATAAATAGTAAGAAAGACTTGGTTCTTTAATTTTGTTAGGCAAACGGTATAGAAGGAAAAGTGAATTCAAACCAGCTTTACTTTGCTTATAAATTCCCCTTGCATTACATCCTGTCCGTGGTGGAGAGGATAGGTAAATAGAAATATGAATGATAGGACCCAGTGTTTCCCTGCAGAAAGTTGTCCGAACAATCACTGCCTTCAGCTGCTGCTTCCCCAGACATAAATCATCCGGGTACCATCGGTTCCTCATAATGGCTCACATATAACCTGCAGTTCACGCTTTTCATCGTGCCATTTCTGTCATTGATACATACTCTAGTTTCAACGATGGCCAAACCATTGAAGACTATTTCAATGGTGGTGTAATGGTTAGCAAGGTAGTCTCTAGATATAGTACTGCTGAATAGCGAGTTTATCCTCGCCAGATGCCCCATAAAAATTCCCAATGTAAAAAAAAACTTGTATTAATCCTGCCTGTTGGGAAGTCAGAAAAATAAGATATGGTGGATGCACAGTGATCGATGTATTGTACGTATTTCTTCCTTCACCTTAATTAAAGATATCTGCAATTTCTGCCAACAGTAATCTTTCTGTTGGCTTGTATTTGGCGTGACAGTCACACTGTGACTGTCATTGTTGCTGCATATCGCTGGTCATGATGCTTTTGGTTCTTCTCTATTTCGTTAAATTGTTCCAGCCTAATTATATAATTATCGAAAATTGACTCTTTTAAATAAAATGTTTCTAGCTTTCTTTGTTTAATAATTAATTGGGAAATTTTCTCAAATTTAATCAATTATTAGATCAATATTATTTTTCACGAGAACCCATGATTTGAAACATAATGAAAACTCCTCAAAATGAACGATAGTCTTGTTTGTGAATATTAAAGAATTTTTTAATTAGACATTCAGACCCCTTGAATCCAATTATGTTGTATATAATGATATAGATTTTCCTGAACTAATTATCTAATACATATAATTTACCTGAAGCAATTAATAAATGTAAATTATTGATTAATTACTTAGAACGTAAAAAGCAAGGGAATTCTTTATTGTGAACTATAAACTGTATCCACATTGCAATAATCAATACACAAACTTTGTTTTTATATATTTTTTAATAGAATTCTTTGATTACATTTGGATGACAAAATATATGGAATATAAGGTTGTATCAATGATTACGTAGTTATTATGTGAAACTTTCATAGTAGAATGTTCAAGCTACATGATTGAATATATTAGGCTATGGATATATTGATGTACTTCCTTAGTTCATAATTCCTTTGACCTATAAAAATGGATAATAATTGGCAATTTCTCAGCATCACCTTGGAGAAAATGACTCGCTAGATTAACTGTCTCAATTAACAAATGATGTATGACCTTCTGCTCTCTATTAGCATTGAGTACTTCTTAAAGGAAAAATAAAATCATGAAAAATGATATCGAATATATTCTCAAAAGTTTGATATTTTTTCTATATGAAGACCTGTGGAGTGAAAGATGAAACAAAAGTCATAAAGCGGTCAATAGAAATGAAAATGCCTTACTACTTCTGCCTCACCTTGTACCTTGAGGGATTTGAAAATGGTGTATCCATATATTTTACATTTTACTGAACATCAGATAATAAGTACGTGCAAAAGTTCCAGTTCTTTTATTAAAAATGATAGAAACTTTAATATGCCAAATAAATATCAGTGATATCCTCAATCTTATTAAGATGAACGTTTTGTTTCTACAGTCTGATAAAAATAAAACATGCACTAAACACGAGAGAAAATATTTTGATTGAATGAAGCAAAAAATAAATATCTTTTACATTTTTTCTATTCGATCAGAGAAAAATCATCTTTTTAAAAATACATAAATTGGGTTGCTATAGAAATAAGTTTTAACATCATTCGCAAAAGTTTTTGTACAAGGGTGTGTTCCCTTTTTAGTCTTCTTTATGTCGTTTTCAGACTTAAGTTTTTTTCTCAATCATTGTTAGAAAAGTTCTTATCATTTATCGTAAGATCAGTTTATAGAAAAGTCACAATTTCCTAATTTCTTATCATAATAGTCTTATTTAATAGCGTAAATGTTTTCATTTTATGCTTGAAGCACCAAAATTAAATTTGTTGATGTTTTGTCTAGAACATATTTTTTATATTCCTTTCCTGTTCTTTCTTTTTTAATATTTTCTTCTTGTTTAATATTGTTTACATTTCTCTTTTCTTTACATTAGGGCTCTATATTTTCTAAGTATCTATCTCACTCTGGTCATATCTAGATCTTTCTGTGCATCTCAATAACAAAACTATTTTAAATTGTGCATTTAGAGGAGAAAAAGACAGAAGTAAAAGGAGGAATTGGGATTTCATAATGAGGTAGAAGAAAGAAGAGACTGAAACTGTCTTCTTACTTAGTTCATCTTTACAAATTTGGTAATGTAGAAAATCGCAACAAACTTGTGTTTACGTCGACCCAGCAGTTGTATTTTTTGCGGGCTCGTTTTTAGATACACCTGTCGAAATACCACCCTGTTGGTTTGACTGAGAGAGCAAATATTTATGCTTTTTTGTGAAGTTTTGACAGGTGTGTAGTATCGATGGTACATCGTTCAAATCGAAACCATCCCATAGGAGATTTAGCTTGAAATGTTTGTCGATGAAAATATTTTCTGAAAATATTTCGCTGAGTTTCTATTCCACAAAATATACACTAACGCAAAATATAAAATTGCTACATATACCGAAATACTCAAGTATTAGAAATAACTACTAGACAAAGTCTTCGCAATCAAATAACCTTATTCTAATCCATTCTAATTAAAAAATAAAACTAACATAGCGACTGTTTCCATGCGATAAATATATTTTGAGAATTGGTTTTATTCCATAATAACGATGTTTACATTGACTGAAATCGGCTTACCAAAGAAAATGTTTTTAAAAGAATAATGTGTGTATGGATATATGTATATATATATATATATATATATATATATATATATATTATATATATATAGAGAGAGAGAGAGAGAGAGAGAGAGAGAGAGACAGTGGGAGAGAGAGTGTGTGTGTGTACGGAGAGAGAGAAAGAGAGAGAAGAACACAGGGAAAAGGGGATAGATAGATTAAAGCTATTTTCTTATTTGTATTGGTTTATTCATGCAGTTTCAATTTCCTGCGAGATCAAAGGAAATTATATAAAAAGAGTTCCATGTGTGCAGATGGGCGTGTATTTAAACTTTACTTAGGCTATGCAACCATATATATATATATATATATATATATATATATATATATATATATATATATTATATATATATATATATATATATGACATAGTGGGGCGGAAATAAAGAGCGTGTGTTTTTTGATAAGAAGCGACACAAGACAAATACTATGATTAAAATAAGTTTTGATCTATGTAAAAAATTATTTGGGTGAATTTCCTACCTTTGGTCCCTTTAAAAATCATGCGTAAAGCTGTAAACTATCTTCCTTTTCTTAAATCGATTTGTATAGTTCTACTATAGTGTGTATATAAAGAGACAAAACTATTGTAATTTGTTGTCGGTCTGCAAAAGATTGTTTCTAAAAGTAAACGTTTATTTCCTTTCGAGAAATGTGTCACTTAAGAAATTACAATGAAATTATGAGAGAAAATGTTGTTTTAAATGTATACTTCACATACGACGATCTGATAAAGACAGTAAATAAGTTAATGTAAATCATTTGCGGGCGTGTCTTAAAATAAACGAACAACACAAAATTCTTATTTCGGTAATAATGAGTTGTTGTCATTTCTTAGTAGTCATTCGATCGATCCCAAATCAATTATATCAGGATTCTGCTTATTCTTTTACTGGCACATAATTAAAACGTGATATTGGGATATTGATTCTGAAATTTGTATCACCTTCATATATATATATATATATATATATATATATATATATATATATATATATATACATATATATATATATATATATATATATATATATATATATATATATATATATACATGTGTGTGTGTGTGTGTGTGTGTGAATGCATTTTTTAGTACAAGAAATTTTATAGAATACCAAAAGTAAAGGAATCATATGTATGTTGGGAGATCATACAAGATGAGGGGTGGTAGAACAATACCCCCCTTATTTTATATTCGTAATAAAACATTGTTTTATTCTACCATCCCTCGTCTTGTATATATATATATATATATATATATATATATATAATATATATAATGTATGCACAAATTTTAAGCGAAAAAACAGTTTTCTTCCGGGCTTTTAGTCTCTATTTTTCAAAGCTGGGAACTTTTGCACAGACACACACACACACAGACACACACACATATATATATATATATATATATATATATTATATATATATATATATATATATGCGTGTGTGTGTATTATGTCACTCATCTACATATTCAGTCTCCTATTCTGAATAAACTCTTTCAACCATTGAATATAGCTAAAATACTCTCTCTCTCTCTCTCTCTCTCTCTCTCTCTCTCTCTCTCTCTCTCTCTCTCTCTCTCTCTCTCTCTCTCTCTCTATTCCTCCTCATACCCTGTCCCGATGACTAGAGTTCGATTCTGACTGTTTATTATGCTTGCACTTGAGCGCTATTTACTTGGCCAACAATCACTTAACTAGCCAGACCTGTCTTGGCTTCGTCTGTGTGGGTAAAAGATCGACGAAAAGGCAAACCTCACACACCCTGCACAATCCGCTCCCTGATACATTATTCGGCCGGCCGATCCATACCTTCCTGAAGTTATGGAAGAAGGAGAATACTCTAAAGCGAAAAGACATGTTTTTCTATATTCTCTAAATTCTTTCGTAATGATGAAGCGATGTTTATATTGTTCTCTTAGAAATACCCCCCTTCCATATGTTTCATCACTTACAATCACAAATGTTTCTATACACCATTAGAATAATCAATAGAAAAATCTTCTTTTTTAGGAAACCCACTCATTATTATGGAATTCTTAAACTGGCCACTGAAAAACGTTTTATTAGTTAAAAGTTGCTATGCAAATCATTGTTTAAAAAGCAGAAGTCAGTGAATGTGTTAAAAAACATAGATATTATGAAATATGTAAGGGCTTTGATCAAACAACAAAATATTTCTTACGGGGATAATGAGTTATCGTCATTTCTTAGTAGATCAATCTTATATCTTAAGGGGTTAAAGTGCATTGCATCTCCGAGCAATAAGGGTTACTTGACGGCGCCCATCTCATTTCTTCTTTTCTGATCATAAACATCCTAAAATAGTCTGTAATTGTTGTATCTTTTAAAGGTTTAACAAACTTAGATGAGGTCACAGACTTGTAAATAAAACATTACTAACGTTAAACAGATTTACATCTCTTCGTAATGTCTTTTATATTCTTATGACTATTTTTTCTTTTTAACCAACCAGTATCTGATGCTGCCATGCTTTCTATAGTTTTGATTGAAACAAATTTAGAAAATTATTTTTTTAATATAACTTTATTTAAATTAAGTTCTGCAATGACTATTAGTTTGTACGCTCGAAAAAAAATGTGTGTGTGTGTGTGTGTGTGTGTGTGTGTGTGTGTGTGTTATTTTTGTTATGCTTCTTTTTTACATTTGTTTTTTTTTGATAACCATTTAAAAGATACTGTTCACTTCTTATCCGTTACTAAGATTAAATATTTGAATCTTTTTTATAAGAAACTTGAGATAGAGACAAATAAAAAAATTACTTCAGTTTTCTAAGTGAAATGATATTTCAAAATATCAATACTTATTTATTCTTCCCTAAAAACTACTGCTGTCGGGATTTAAATGAGATACAGAATCTGGGTTAGGAATGGTTTGGGTCAGGCAACAGCATCACCAGATTAAAGTACGATATTAGCAGTAAAATTTGCTGATTGTAAAGTTTTCGATCATAAAATTTTACTTAACATTTATATTTTATTGTTAATATTTTCTCCCAAATGCAGATGATTAAAAATAATTGGCACACATAAAACTATTTAAATCGGTCAGCATAAAGTTTACTAAAAATCGTTTCTCTCTCTTATTCTTTTTCTTATTTTTTCTTTCTTTTTTTTTCTGTTTTGTCTGTTTTTGTAAGTATGCCTTATTTTGGGTTTCTTTTATCTATTTCCCCCTACTGTGAATACTTGTGAATTGAATTTTTGTAGAATATTTCCAATATATATATATATATATATATATATATATATATATATATATATATATATGTGTGTGTGTGTGTGTGTGTGTGTGTGTGTGTGTGTGTGTGCGTGCGTGGGCATGTGTGTGCGATATTTAGACTCTTGGTCTGAAGACTGTATAGGCGAGAAACTAACATTTACCAAGCGTCGTTAATTTTATTTTAACAAGTTTCTTTTTCTTTTCATTTCATTTTTTATAGATAAATATCTATTGTAAATTTTCAGTTTCAAGTTTGAAGGAAAAATAATAAAACAAATAGGATTATGTGTTTTCGTACATAGGTGGGTGACTAAGATTCCTGCAACCATTTCCGTAGATATTAGGGTGTACCCCAAATAGTCTGATCAGTTAAAATCGTATTATCTAAAGCAATAGGATATGAATCTCCTGGCACCAAGGTTCAATTAATAATTGGTTTCCTGTCCTGAAAGCCTGGAAACCAGAGTTTAAGGAATACACTTTACCTTTAGGAAATAAATGTCTACTGTTTCTCGATTTTCACGGTATTGAAACAGGAAAATGTTATTCTGCGCTGTATTGCCCATTCATGTAAACAGAGGCAACTATATAAGGGACGAAATTAGATATATTTGGTTAGAATAAATATATTTACAGATGAAAAAAATCTGCCCTTATATGTACGCATGTTTGAATGTGCGTGCACATACGGGCGTGCGTGTATGTGAGTGTGCGTGAATGAAGTAGAAAGAAGGATATGAGATGTTGTACCAATGATTAAGAAAGAGAGATATTTTTTTTAAAAGATAGAGAGATAATTAAAAAAAACGGCATAAAATATCGAAATAGATATTACTATTGCGATATCTTAGTTTTATATATATATATATATATATATATATATATATATATATATATATATACCTGTGCGTAAAAAAGATTTATTGAACATCGAGCTCTGAAAATAACTCCATTATTGAAGGAAAGGTCCAATTTAGAATCATCCTAATGCCAACTTATCTGATAACGCACCTACGGATGATGTGCCCCTTAAAAAAACAAAAGTCGAGCTTTCCTGGGAAAATTCTACCTCGGAAAACCTTACTTATCGGATTACTACAACCATAAAATGGATGAATTTACGCGGAATTACACCTTGAAAATATTTCATATCCAGCATTACATTCATTCTCGTTGTCCCTCGCGGAAAACATAGTGGAGTTCATGAAAAAGAAACGATGGAAGACATTCTTCTACTTAAACTCTCCAAATACGCCAAGCCGGACAAAAAAGGAAGTATACATCCTAAAACCCCAAAAGACCCCACCAAACAACAAATTGCTAGACTATTTAGAGGCAGACATTCTAAAGTTAATCAGGAAAATTAGATTAAAAAGACAACTTGTCTACTTTCAAACTAGAATAAGCAAAGATATTAGGAACATAAAAAATTCTAACCACATCTGGGTTAAAGCTGATAAATCAAAAAACAATTATAAAACCAACCCCTCCCATTACTTCAGCCTCTTAACTAACAAAATCACTGGCACTTACAAACTAGATAACACGGATAAAACTGAAAATATTCTAGCATGTAGAAAGACAATATCAAAAAATTACAAATTTACTTGGATAAAAAGTGGAATAGATAACTTTGATGTATCAATGGGAGCATACGATTCACAAATAGTAGACCTAGTAGGAATATACATTTTATATACCATCAGTAGAATAATAGATAATAAACAGGAAGGATTATACTGAGATTACAGAATCATATACATCCCAGACAGTAATGGCCCCAAAATATGAAGAATACAAAAGAAAATCATAAGGGCATTTTAATTCCTCGGGTTTAAAATCGAAATATCATCTAATATCAAGATAGTCAGCTTCTTAGATGTGACATTTAACTTCTCAGACAAAACATACAAATCATTTCACAAAAATAACCAAATCTCCATCTACATTAAAGTCAAATCCGATCAGCTCAATTCAATGATTAAACAAATACAAAATTCTGTAAGTGCTACGCTCAATAGATTATCATGTAGTGAAAGAATATTTAAGGAAAACAGCAAAGTTTACAATGAAGCCCTTGATAAGGGTGGATTCAAACACAATCTTTACTACCAACCAATATTAGGAAATAAGTAACAGAATACTACTTTAAATTGGGAAAGGGAAAATTACTAATAGTTGCCAAAATAACAGAGAAGAAAACTGTAATAATAATAGCAATAGCAATGAAAATAATAATGAAAGTGGTAGACACAATGGTAAATACGGAAAGACAGTAATATGGTTTAAGCCCGCCTTTCTGCAAATTAACTAACATCAATATAGGGAAATTCTTTTTTTTAATGGTAAATAAACACTTTAACCAGAATAATCCTCAACAATAAGATCTTCAATAGGAACACCTTGAACACTGCTCCAACAATTTAGCCAAAATAATTAGTAATCACAATAGAAATACACTAGAGAAATACCATAATAATGAGCTATCCAACAACACACAAAAATGCAGAATAAGAGTGGAATGTAATTCATAAAGGCTGTATACTTTCCAACCGAAAATTAAATAGACAAAAAGGTATACATCGGAATTTTCTCTGGAAATTGGAAAAAAAGGTTCTATAACCACAGGCGCATCTTTTACCATCAATCTCTGATTATAAAAAGATCTACAACACCAAACAGCCTGGTTGGCAGTTGCAATCTATGCCTGGAGGAAGAAATTCAAATTATAAAACATAGAGACAAACCGTTGAATCAGAGAAACGAAATTGTGGCGAAGTGTCGCCATAACGGCAGGTGTAAAACATCGTAAAACCCTTTACAACTGCCATCCATGAAAATAACTTTCTTCTCCCTTATAAGGGATATATAAAAGACATACATGAATTTGTAGTTGTACACGTCTAAATTTAATGATCAAAACAGAATGTAAGTAAAGTTAATCATAGCCGTAAATTCTTAAGATTAATGTTGTTTAATTTATACTGGAATCTTTTTACCCCATGATATTGTCCTAAAAGGAGAATAGTATGCTTACCAAAATTGTTATTATGAATGTCTGAATTTGAATTAGTATAGTTATGTACTGCTATCCTTGTTAATATGATTAGAAAATTTAGAGAACTGAAATTAAAACTAATAAGTGATGGTTTTATGTATATGTATGTGTATGTATCTGCATGTGTGTATGTATGTGTGGGGATATGTATATATGTATGTATATATATATATATATATATATATATATATATATATTGTGTGTGTGTGTGTGTGTGTGTGTGTGTGTGTGTGTGTGCGTGTGTATGTGCGTACATGTTTCTTTTTTACATGTTTACATATGTATGCATGTGTACATATCGATATATGCGTATGGATGTGTAAATATGTGTATGTATATTTGTGACTCCTCATACAAAGGATATGTGGAAAACATGCATGAATTTGTAATTGTGCATGTTTAAATTTAATGATTAAACCAGAATGTAAACAAAAT
>CM042158.1:81912351-82119851 GCA_023376005.1 Doryteuthis pealeii | reverse complement strand
CCACACTTAAATCCTGGTAAAATTTCCTTGAAGCTGGCTTGTATGTAAGTCTGTAGCTTAGAGTGTGAATTGCTTCATATGAGAACATGCGAAATTTTGTCGTGTATGAAGGATTGGTCAAATATAACTTTTCAATAATTATAAAATTAGAAGTAGAAAAGTTTACTTCGTTTCGGTTTATATTCACTAAAATTGAATGATTTAGAATCATAAATGCCCCAACAACAACAATATTAAAGGTTACATATAGAACATGAACATTAAACATTCTACCAGTGAGATACCATTCTATCGGAGAATTCTATTTTCATAATCTAAAGAGACTTTACTGTCATGCAGCATGGAAACGTGCATCATAGACAACAAATATCTCACATTGTAAGTTAAATAGATGGAAGGTCTATCTTAAAGTGTACTGATAGTGATGCATGCACAACAGTGGCTGTTATAATAAGAATATAAAAGTAAATTGTTATGTTAATTTACAAGAAAGTATCAATAAGTAAATTTGAAATTGTAAACAATTAGCCTTTTCCAAGTGAATGATTGAAATAAGATTTTTCTTTAAAAAAAGGGTTTATCTGGATAAAGATAAAGATAAACGTTTTTTAAAGAAAAATCTCATTTGAATCATTCAAAAACTAAAATTAGTTACAAGTTATTTATTCGTTCATTTAGACTAAAATTATATTTACGTAAGAATTTTATTGCGACATCTCACTTTGAAAATTTTCTAAGAGTTTAATAATGCAATCGTCGTTTTCAACGTTGGATTTTTCCTTAGAAAAATATTCACATAGTAGTTTTATGTGTTAAGAATACTTAACGAGGAATACACGATTCTATTTTGTGACGGAGAATGAGAAAGGAAAAAGAGCAAGACATTGTCTTGCCTGCCGGGATCGGACTCGCGTCTTCCCGCATGCAAAAACAAATGCGATTTGGGCACTGGACGGACGCGAGGTTCGACTGATGTGCCCGGCTGTTTGGATAAATATGTCCATAAATAACAAGTGAGTCGAGCGCTGGGGAGTCAGCAGCCGCAGAAGCAGTCGACGAAGACGAAGAATGTGTTGACCAAAAGAAAGTCTGGCTTGTGAGAAGACGATGAACTCGCTTGTTTTTGGTCCCCCCTCAGCAGGAACTTCTTGATTCGAACATCTATTTCCCCCAATATATTTTCCCTCCTTCTATATATTTTTACTTTTTACATATGGTTTAATTGCTCATCTATATTGAATATGCGCGTTATACAAATCACTTTGTAAGAAATAAACTCTAGGAAAATTAAATCTGCATATCACTGCACTCTTTTTAGTGATCAGTTTAATTTTGACAGAATGCATGATACAAGTGCAGCAAAAACATCTTCGATTGAGATATTCTACATTTCTAATATTTTGACGCCATATTTTACAAAGCTTTAATTAACAAGTATCGTTTTGTTGTTGAAACATAGAAATTAAATTTGATAGCCATACAAACCTATATACAACTTGATATAAGATGAGTAATAAACCCCGTGAAATATTTATTTTTTCTTCTTTTTGTGTAGTTCGGCTGCAATAAATTAATTAGGAGGTAAGTATATGGACTTTCCTTCGGTCATGCCTTTTTGGCAGAATAGCCTACTTACTCCCCCTAGATTAAAGAAGAGAAATGACTGATACTGATAGAGGCAACACTAGGCTGATCTGCATTAATTGTACATAAAACTGACAGTCAACACGTCAATACCACTGTGGCCAATGTGATCAACTCCAAAAATAAATGTATTTTAAAGGAACACAAAATATCTGACACTCTCTATTGGTTAATCACAGATTAAGTTTAATGATCAATAAGTGCTCTTTCAAAACTCAGCAGGTCTATTTGCTTCATCTCCATACAGCTCATATTCACATTTTCAATGTGTACTACCAACTCTTTAGCCGAAATCCACTGAAAAAATATTCTTCAAAAAGTTCTTCCTCTTTCAACTGACAAAGTTATCATTCTTGGTAATGTTTTAACGCCAGAGTGAGCCGAAGCTCAGAAATGGCGAAAGGCATTCTTGGTAGAAGTAGTAGTATAATCTGAAAACCATATTAGTGTACACACGGTCAAAACTTTTACCACCTCATAGACTACATTCTGGTATGTTTGAGAGGCATAAAAGATATTCACACAATGGTATCTAGTAGACGGCTTTCATTTTAAATTAAGAAAAAAAAAACAAAGAAAAGGGTGGCTAAGGAAAGATTGAGAACTTCTTCCTCTAAAAGAATTAGGACAGACTTCCAGCAGTGCCTATAATCAAACTTGGTAAACTCCAGTCGCCCAGAAGACCTATATACTGAAAAACTCTACTATTGTTAGAGACCATATTTATGTGAACCATTCTTGCTAATTCTTGCATCAAAGATATTTGATTTGACGACATAAAAGTGCTTAGAGTAAACAAACAAGTGTATATTATTTGTTGTTGAATTGACCAAAATACTCGACATCTGATGATTTTTATTGTTCACCAAATTTCCTTACCATGTTTAGACAATTTCATTGTGGATGACTCAATTTAGTCAGATAAGACAGCATATCTTCACTGTTTTGTTTATTTGATAAACAATTCTGTTTCGCTATTTCCACGATCTTTGTGTGATATTCTTTAGTATGATGCTTAAACAGGCTATGTCTTTTATGAAGAAGAATTTGCACATTTGCATTCATAAAGATTTAAAAGTGCTCAATCTGAGATGATTTCAAAACCCACCTAATTATCTAGGGTAGTCGGTCAATGATCATTTGTTTGCTAAGACTGAATTTCTAACCACCTATTCAGATCTCGATTTACAACGTATAACATCCTGCTTTGAAGCGGCTACTAAACTCTGAATACCAGATTGAAATAAAACCCACCGTCTGCCTGAAACTTGACAGGTGTACCACTATCCCTCTTCATTGACCAGATAGAATTAAAAACAGTCCAGGTGTTTACCTATGTGAATGCGTCATATCTTCGGACGTTAAGTTAGGCAGGAAATAACCGACAGATAAACGAAAATAAAGCCTTTAATAGAATCTCCTAACATGCCTTAAAAAATAACAATGTCAAGAAAGCCATGAAAAATGAAAGTCCTCAAAATCATAGTACGTATCACCGTTCTCTTTGGTGTAGAATCATTTTTCAACGCTTCCACCAACGATGCCTCTACACCGTGCTTAATATGTGCAGTGCTGGCGGGAATATTACGAACACAAAAGCCCTGAAAATTTCAAAGGTCACGTGAGACAAGTTAATACTATGTTGGGCTGGACACTGGTCTAAAATAACGAGATGTCTTGCTGTTCGGCATGATATACACAAGTCAGCCTTTTATGAAGAAGGCACATCGTTTGTGGGATACATAAGATAATGGTAATATGACAACATAAAGTCTTAGAAATCTTCTCTGAAAGTCAACTAAAGAATTACCGTTAAAAAGAAGCATAGAGTTAATTTAGCAATATCCTCTACAACATCCCAGATCGCTGTAATACAATCTGACTCAACCAACATTGGAGATGCCTCATAAAACTTGATTCGTAAAACCAAACCAAGAAGTTACTTTACATAGAATGTGTATATTGAAAATCTGCGAGCGTTTTGAAGATTAATCAAATTGAAAGTGTTGACATTTAGTGTTTTTATTTTGTGTGTCTGTTTTTGTCTGTTATTATTGTTTAATTATTGTTGTTTTTTCATCTTTGGAACATGTGACTCAAAAAAAAAGCAGACCTCTAAACTAGATGTGTATGGGCTTGTGGGATGGAAATAAATCTTAAAGCTAATTTAAGCTTAAAACGCAAAAATCACACGCACACCTCATAATGTAAAGTTTACTCTATAAAGAATTCAATTCATTTTTTAAATTATCGATGTAAATGCCGCCACATATCCATAACATCTATATGACAATTATATGATTTTTGTATGGTTGTTACTCTACTTGCACAACACTATTAGAGAATAAAGCCCATTTCTCACTCGATCGTCAACTTAACAATAACTGTGGTTTTATGTTCACTCACACCCTGTTCATCATAGTTTTCAAAGCGGATAAGTACTAAAAACTAATTTTCGAGTAACCCCCTAATCTATCTATTTATTTATTACTAAATAAGATATAAATGTGCCGAGACTATGTAAGTTAAAAATGATCGTAATACCGGACAAACACTCTCTTAAAACAAGTTGCTATAATTTAAACAGATTTCAGTAATAATAATAATAATAATAATAATAATAATAATAATCCTTTTTCTCTGAATGTTTGAGATGAGGTTTGATGATTAGTATTATCTGCGTTATTCGGACTATTGTCCTCATCTGTCTTAACCTAGTCCAATTGGACACATGGCCTAGTGGATAAGGTAGTTAGGTTAAGACAAGTTCTAAGTGACAGTTATCTCTGGATCCCAGGTTCAATCCTGACCGGCGGCAGTTACATAGAAAAATAATTAACACAGCTCCTACCCCAGCTATGAAAACAGGATACCCCCGTGGACTGAATAAAGGGTTAGGTTCAAAGTTCCGTGATGGCTCCCAACTACGACAAGAAGGTTCCCGAGTTCGAAAAGAAGATTCCCGATTCCGAAAAGAAGGTTCCCGGGTCCGACAAGAAATACCTGAAGAAGGCCGGAGGGCATATCGGCCGAAAAATTGTACAGATAACAATGAAGATGAGGACAATAGTCCGAATAACGCAGATAATACTAATAATAATCCTATTTGTTTGGTTTACCAAACCGAGTCAATACTCGTGAAGTAAGAAAAAAAATTCTGTGAAATAAGGTCAGGTAAATTGTGTATTAGAGATGGGCTAAAACGAGAGTTTGGCTGTGTCTCTGATGATTTTCTAAATGTTCTACCTAAAAATGATATTCCTGAATCTTCATTTGTTTGTTATCAAATGATTAATTATGAATGAATAAGTATAAACTAGCAGACAAAAAAAAATTCTTTTTTTTTCTTTTTTTCATTTCTTCTACGTTCTTCAAATGATCAATGTGATAAAACAGAAATAAAAGTATTTCAAACATCGGTTAGTTTTTCGCTAAATATATTTAAATAGTAATTTATTTTCCCCACTCTTTCTTTGAAATTATCTTTCTTTCATATTTTACCCTCTCATTCCCTTACTAAGTCAATCGGCCTGTTACACGTGCCACAAGTGTAGAATTAATATTCATGGTGCAATTTTAGAGTGAAATGACTCTCTAAATATAGATTCTTCTCCGATATCCATTTAAAATCTTCTGCACTCGCGTCTTGATTCAGTTCCGCTTTGGTGAATACCGTTCTCCTATTTGCCAGAACGGCAGTCGGCTTGTCGGTGAGGGTGGCCTTTCACAGACCTCTGTTTCTCCAGAACCTCAGTTCGACAGTTTTTCATTTTGACCTACATTCATGTGTGTATATGTGTGTATGTAAGTATGTAAATATCAGTTTGCTTTTGAATCCAAGGGGGAAATATCTATTTGTTAATTGGAAAATGTCGTCATATACTAAACATTTTAATCTGATTTTACATACTATCAACTTTTATACGTTGAGAAAAAAACATTTCTTTAATTAAAAAAAAAGTTTTATTTCCAACAATGCAAAGTGAACATAGACATGTGCACTCTGAATTGTAAACAAAAGCATCAATAAAATCTTTTGTTACAGCGTAAACAATAATTCTTAAATTACCGTAACTTTTACAACTTCCATTTGACTAATCTTATTCTATAAAAACTTTGATGAGAAAAATAAAAATCATCACTCAGATTATATGTAGACACTTGTAATTATGGACAGATATAAAGTTGGCATATGTATTTGGTGCATTTGGTTTGACAATCAGTATTCATTTTTGTATTTTTAATTTTGGACTTGAAATCATCATCCTAACGTAGAGGAAAGGATTCTAAAAAATCAAATATTAGATTCTACGAAAATGTTTCTAAATAACCCTATCTACATGCATAGGTCTATATAGAATCTAATCAAATATTTTTATATCACTATTCAAGAAAACAGTTATTTATTGCATTCGTCGTAAAAATGCAATAAAAAAAGCCTTAATGCATGCAAAAGTAAGAGAATATAAAACATATTATAGAATAGTGTAAACGTCAAAGATATAAAAGAATAGGCTGTAATTTCTGATAAAAAGCAACAGAAATTAAATGAAATTAACAATTATACTCATAAAAAAATAACATGTCAGCGAAACTGCAAAAGAAAAAGTGATTAATATGAAAACCTGATTCTTAAAGCCATCGTGGCCATACGGATACAGCGCTGTTAGGATAATATATAAAGTGATACGAGCTCGTGTCTCGCCGAAGATTCGTGCTTTATTTCTGATCTACGCTATCACATTAATAACGAAGAATATCAGATGAAAGAAACACAAGTCAAAAATTAATTAAAGTTAATTACTTTTTTTATTTCACTTTCGATTCTTTTATAAAACATTGCCAAAATTATTTGATTAATTTTGATTAGTATTTTCTCTCATCAGAATTCTTGTTTTTATCGTAATTTACTCTGGTCGTCAATCTTCATCGAGAATGATACAGCACAGATTGTAAATAACAAAATCTCGGTGAGATTCGAACGACCCGTTTTGTCTCATGGAAGCCTAATTAAGCCCAATCTTTTATATCAATATTATTCTGATTGAATGAGTTTAAAATGTTAGATTTCTGCCTTCCCTAATCTAGGGAACAGTTAAAAGAAACTTCTGAGTTTAACCAGGTTTTCCCAGGGTGAGAGACGGCATCAGTTCGAATCTCGCATAGAGCTTATCATTTATGGTTTCTCACTGATCGAAAATTGATACCCCGAGAAATTTGCGATAAAAAGAAAATATATGAATTGAATTAAATAAAATAGTAAAAATTGATAATGGAAGATGGGTTACTGTTATTTAATATGTTTTTGTTTAGTCTGGAGTATAGATCATACAGCATCTATTACTTCTATTACTTAACTAAATGATCGGCCATTACTGAGCAGACATTGTTGCTTAACTTTGGTGATCTAACAGGAGCTGGTGTTTTCAGTGTGGCTTTATCCTAAATGACAAAAAAGCTAATTGGTATTTATTTGATAGTTATTTGTAGCATTTATTAGGTATTTGAAAACTTTTTATGCAAAAATACTGATGAATAATTTCAGATTGTAAAATGCATATTAACTATCAAACAAATAATGTATTTCCACAAAACAATTATAGACTTCCTTTTCTTGATTTCACATAAATTATGATCTTTACTAAATAATTATGGATATTAAAGACAAAAAATTAGTTTTGTTAGTATAGTTTCTAAATTCCTAAATATTTGAATTTGCTATTTACTCACATCACATGAAAAATGCAGGAAAACGTGTACAAGAAACGTACTTATAATGTAGAAAAACAATTTGAGATCGTTTGTAGTTTATCTTCACATTACAAATAAAACAGGCAAACAAGGAGAGAAGTAAAATAATAAAAGAAAGAGAAACGTTAAAACCAACTCCGACTTATACGCATAATCAGAGATGTAGAAGTGAGGGGTCCACTATCTAAAGGTGCACCCAGTGCCTGAAATGAATAAGTCCCTCAAATGTTTGATAAATAGTTGTTCCCCTACTGAAATTATAAAAATTACATTATCATATAAATCTTATTAAATGTTAGGGGAGGATCCCCAAACTTCCACATCTCAATCTGTGGCCTAATATATTCACGAACACGCAGAATCATTTATATTCTTAAATTATCGTGTATACAGTATTAAAATGCTCTTTTTGTATTAAATATTCTAATGAATTTATGTCAAGTTAGAGGAATTCTTGTCAGTTATATTGTAATAGATTACTTCAGTCTTGAATTTGTTACGGTTTTTAAAAATTATCATTGACAAGGAGCCTCAGAATAATTTAATTATTGGGGGCCATGTTAATGTTAAAATAAAACAACATCCTGGAAACAAAGATGCTATCCTATAAGATTTAAATGTTATTTTTAAGAAGTTGGACATAACTTTGCTGTACATCTAGTATCGATCTTTTCTATAAGAGTGGCTACAAATATTCTTTTTCCTGAAATATATTTTTTCATAATCATATAAATGTATTGGACTATAATCTCGGTTACAGACCTAAAGCTGTGTGAGCATCAAACGAGCCTTCAAAAACTTTTAACTTTTCCTCATAGCATTAAGCCTTTTGATAAGATACTTAAAATCTTAAGCTATCAAAGCTATCTTACTTCCTATTTGAAAAATATATTTCCTTTCATCTAATATCGAATATAATCTTCGCTTCAAAAGAAAAAGATATTGTCTTGATTATGGATGCGTATCCAGGGATTGATATTTCCAGATGAGTCACATCATAGAATTATTTCATAAGAATCTCTTATTTGTATCGAACGTCGTTGCCGGGAGCAATTCATACACGTAAGCACTATTTCAAGTAAAATACTTCTTTGCCAAGTTATTAAATGATTTATACACACACACACACACACACACACACACACACATATATATATATATATATATATATATATATATATATATAGAGAGAGAGAGAGAGAGAGATAGAGATAGATAGATAGATAGATAGATAGATATACAGTATGGCCTAAAGTAAACAGAACTTTTTCGAAAATAAATTCATTTCATTACTGAGTCTTGAATTTCTTCAGCCGTAGAGTCAGTTTAGAAAGACAGTTTTGCAGCATGTTATTCTATTTCCTCTATCATTTGCCGAGTGGATTTTAATCTTTCAGTTATTTTTCAATTTTCTAACCTGAACGAATATTTTAGAATTCTTTCTTGTAAATGTAACAGGAAAATGTTTCGTACGAATAAAATTGATTTGTGTATTAACCTATGATCTGCACAAGTCAATGAATATACATGTAAATGTATACTACATGACATTTCAGACAAGCAAAATATTATCGCCAAATATACACAGCAATATGTCCGTTACTTGATTCACTAATTTCACTAGCTGACAACAAATGTATATTCGAACAAAACTCTTTGATTTGGTCTCTGTAATGATTTACATTTAATCAAATGACCACTAAGTCATTACTTACCACGTAGAGGACAGAGAGGTCGCTTAGAAATCACTTATGATAACGCCACAAGATATCGGCCATCGCAAGTAATTGCAAATAATTGCTAACATTAGCCCGTCAAATATTACAATAAAGGACTCGAATGAGAGGCCAAGTGCCTATTGAATTTGTTGGCGTTTTACCTTATGACTGGAGTCCAATTTGGCAACTGCTAAACAGCGTATCCGAGTGTAAATGTGTGTGCGTGTTTGTATATATATATATATATATATATATATGTGTGTGTGTGTGTGTGTGTGTGTGTGTGTGTGTGTGTGTGTGTGTGCTGGTGCATGTGTACAATTGTTCACGCATGCGTGTACAGAGAAAACGAAAAGTGATCATCAACGATATATATATATATATATATATATATAAATTGGTTACGATTATGGACATCATTTAAAAAGCATCAACACGCACACATAGACATACACATATACATACACACACACACACACACGCACACACACACACACACACAACTCCATAATAGAGTGACATTTATATTTTTTCCATTAATATTTGTAAAAAATACTTGCGTTTGAGAGACTTTTCGATCTCTAAAGCACTGGTGTTATGAACGCAAAGGAGCGTTACTGACGAAAGATAAATTAAATGCACTTGTCATGCATCAATTTTTGTATTTTTGATTTAAACGGAACTTGCATATTTCTTTATAAACATAAACAAAAACGACAATTAATTGAATCTGTGATCATTTCACAGAATAAAACAACCAAATAATGACCAGGATTTTTTCACAAAGTTAATAATAAAACAAAATTCCAGTCGCCATAGGTTTGATTAAACATAATTCCAATATATATTGATTAAAAAGTATTATCTAGCAATAATTATTATCAACAACATATTGCTTCGCACACAATACTCACATTTTTTAAATTAAAGATCAGAAGCAGAAATTTGATTTTTTTTTCTTTTCGTAGTCATTAGCGTTGCCGTGAGAACCATAAAGACAGCGGTTTTATTTTTGTTTTTTTTTGTTTTGTTTTTGTTTTTTTGTTTCGTTTGTTTGTTTGTTTGTTTTTATGGGGGAGGGGTCTTCTTTTCTTTTTCAATATCGTTTCTAAACTCTAATCGTTAGCTGATGAAGCTCGTAAATGAGCGAAATGTTAAATAAATATTATTCCAAATTTTTGTTTTCTAGTCATATATCTTTCATTCAGTTGGACATTTTATTCAATATATATATATATATATATATATATATATATATATATATGTGTGTGTGAAGCAAGAAGCAGACAATATCCAGCACATACTATTACGGACGCGGACTATGCAGATGACCTAGCACTACTCGCAAATACACCTGCACAAGCCGAATCCTTGCTACACAGCCTAGAAAAGGCAGCACGAAATGTCGGCCTATACGTAAACTCTGATTAAACTGAGTTCATGTCTTTCAAAAACAAAAGCGACATCTCCACCATCGATGGCAAACCCCTAAACTCGGTAGAACAATTTAGATACTTAGGCAGTAACATCTCCTCCACAGAAAACGACGTCAATGCACATTTAGGAAAGGCATGGGCCGCTCTAAATAAATTATCGGTCATATGGAAATCCAATCTCACAGACAAGTTAAAGGGACAGTTCTTCCAGGCCGTTGTCGTATCAGTGCTGCTGTATGGCTGCACCACCTGGACCCTAACTAAGCGACTAGAGAATAAACTAGATGGGAGCTGCACAAGAATGCTGCGGGTGATCCTGAACAAGACGTGGAAACAACACCCTACGAGAAAACAGCTATACGGTCACCTGCCACATATCACCCGAACCATCCGAGTAAGACGGACAAGACACGCGGGATACTGCTGGTGGAGCAAGGACGAATTCATAAGCGACTTCCTCCTGTGGAAGCCAGCATATGGACACGCCAGTGTGGGCCGACCAGCAAAGACGTACATTGATCAGCTCTGTGCGGATACAGGATGCTGCATAGAGGACCTCCCGAGAATTATGAGCGATAGGGACGGATGGAGAGAGATTGTCATGGATATCCGCGCTGACAACACGACATGATGATGATGATGATGATGATATATATATATATATATATATATATATATAGGCGGAGTAGCCTATTCTTGCAACAGATCAATCTGCAAAGTTTTCTTCGGTTAAGAATCAAACTTTCATATTAGAGAAAAAAGAGTTAAGATAAATTTTCCAGTTTAAATGATATAGGAGGGTCAGTTTGCTACGTTGTTTTTACGTAAAACAGGTCCCCTCTCAGACATTTTTTGTCCCCCGTTTCTTATCAAATATGTGCCAAGTAATCACATATGTGATAGTCAAGTGCAAAATGCATGTGCAGAAAAGTGCAGATAACAATGTACGGATAAAGATATATGACGATATATGTCATATAAGTTAAACACGTAAGAGAAAAATTGTGCTAAAACTTACATAAAAGCAAACAATGAAAATTGTACGCAATTACGTAAATTCCTATTACAAGCATAACAATGATCTATATTTAAAGAAATACATACATACATACATACATACACGCAACAGATAGACAGACAGACAGACCAACAAAATTCACGTTGGTTATCGTTATAGGAAATGACTCGTCGAGTCAAGTTCAAATCCTGAACGAGGTAGTATGAGTTTCATTTCGCAGTAAACACCTTGGCGGAGAGGTTGGGAAAATATATCCACAAAAATACCATGGACTAACACAGCTACTGTTGATATGCATACTATATTATGTACAATGGATATAAGAGTTGGTTAAATCATCAATAACCTTAAATAGTCGCGAAACCCAATCGTTTTAAACTTGATCTATTTTTTCTATCTTCTTCCTCACATCTATTTTTGTTGTTTAATTTTGCTTTTTCCTTTTCTTTATTTTTTCGTGTTTCTTTATGATTTTTAGAGCCATATCTTATTTTTCTGTCTAAACGGATATCAGTGATTACTTTCCCATGATTTATTTTCTTCTCCCACTTTTCTAAGTTTCTTATTTCACTATAAGTACTAAACTTAAAATTACACCTAAGAAATCTTACATAACATTTGATACAAAATATTCATCCTTAAAGCCGAAATGGTGAATCTTTTAAATTTTGAAATCGTATATTATGAAATCAGATTGAAAAATATGAATTAGTTAAATAGATCTGAAGTAAAAAAGGCGAACAACTTGTAAGCATTGCTAGTTAGGCACAAGTTTAATAAAGAATTTAATAAGTTCTTTTCAAAGTATCATTTGTCTATGTTTTTTCTTTGTTTGGATATACAGAGAGAGAGAGAGAGAGAGAGAAAGGGGGGGAGACATATATATATATATGGAGAGAGAGATACAGGGAGGCAGAGAGACATAGAGAAAGAGAGAGAGAGAGAAACTTTAATCTGAAGATATATATATATATATATATATATATATATATATATATATATATATATATATATATATGTGTGTGTGTGTGTGTATGTGTGTGTGTGTGTGTGTGTGTGTGTGTGTGTTAGTAGTTTTTTTTAGTATTAGTGCTCGATAGCGGGTGTAAGAGCTGCATTTATTTATTATATTATACAATACATTTATGGTGCAATTGTTACCATTGATTTCAAACCAGCGTGTTTAACCGCTTATCGTCAGGACAATGCACCCGTTAAGAAATGCAGGGAATGTTAATTCACTTATATATGTGTATACTGGTGTGAGCCGAATTTTTGTATTTCTTCGCTGAGGGATTTCATAGTGATGAAAATGGTACGTGGCTTTCTTTGCGCCAATCTTTTAGCTTCGCTTCGGGTTGTATTTCTTAATATGTTCACTGTTTGTTTCTTATTTAGTCTTTCCATCTCTTTCATTTTCTCTCCGTTTACGTATGTCACCGTATCCACACTTATATTCACATTCATATGTCCAAGTTACGAGAGTAGCTGTTTTGTTTTACTCTGGATTTGCTCCTTTACTCTCCTTTTTCTCTCTTTTTCTCTTTTTCTTCCTCCCTTCTCTCTCCCCCTCTCTCTCCCTCCCCCTCTCTCTTTTTCTCTCTCTCTCTCTCTCTTCGTTTATAGTTGTCCCTCCTCGCATCTACACCCACGTTCGCACTCTTATTCTTTCTCGCCACACCACCTTCGTATACAACTACACACATACACTTATACACACGCACACTCACGTGCTCTCACACATATACATACGCTCACCCACGTACCAATGGTTCATCTTCTAGAGGTAATCATGTTTTCCTGTACCTCTTTGTCGACCCGCTTATTCGTGTTTCTTTATGATTTTAATTTATGATGGCTCAGATTTTCCTGCTTTGATCGATTCTGCAAGGTGAAGGCAGAGTTCATTGCTTCCGTCTGCTCCTATCTGCCCGTCTGTTGGGGGGTCGCTGGTATCTTTGCTCATCTCAGATAGATCCGTTGTGTTTTTTTTGTGCTTATTTATGTGCATATTTGCATATTCATGTTTTTGTGCACCCCGGTGTTTTGTGTGCCTTTGTTCTATTTCTGTCTTGTGTGTTTTCTGGTTTATTTCTGTTTTGATTTTGTGTCTGGTTGTTTTTGGTTGCATTTAAAGATTTTTTTTTTTTAGTTCTTTAAGAAGGTTTTGATTTTTTCTATCTGGTATTGTTTGGTGTTCTCCATGTTTTTTGTAGATTCCTATGTGTTCGTGTATGCGCACCCGTGAGCTCCTGTTTTTTTTTCTTATATTTAGGAAGTTTTTCTGAGTGCATCTTCCCGCTGGCCCAAGACCATATAACATCCCCAAACAAATCCCTGAACACCAAGTGGGAAGTCTTCAAAGCCCGCCCGCACATGGAAAAAATCCTAAGACCATATTAGATTTTTTTCCTGTGCAGGCAGGAACTGAAAACTTCCGACTTGGTGTTCAGGAATTTGCTTGGGGATGCTATCCCTTGGAGATTTCGCACTTTTTCTGCTGTACACAGGGAGCACCGTTTTGATCCGTTTGTGTATGGTTTGGGCTGCTCGAATACTTTCCATTCTATGTTATAGGCTTCGTCATGTTCTTTATATGTCCATTCCCTGTTTGTTAGTGCTGTTGCGCTTCTCTTGTTTTCGTGTCTGGATGATGCATTGTGCGCCTAGTATCTTGAAGCTATCTTGCACCATTTCCACATATCTTTCGCTGGTTTCTGGACGGTATATATTGGTTTCGGTAATTGTCACTTGGTAGATCACTGATTTTATGCTGCATCTTTGTTGTAGTGGGCAGCCTTCTTTGTTTCTGCGTGTGCAAGTCTGGATGTCTCTGGGTTTAGCACTGGCTGTTATTTTTGGCGGCCCTCATGAGTAGCTAGTTTTTATTGTGTTTCTATTGAAGATCTTGTGATATCTGTGTTTGGGTGGGTGGTGATTATTTACTAATTCTAAGATTTTTTTTACTTACATTTGTTTGAACATTAAATGATTATGGTAGGGATAGACCAGATAATTTCTTTATCTGTTTTTGGATGTTGCTGGTATGGTGTTTGTATCTGTTATGTATTATATTTTGTCTTTAAACCCACTCTCTTGTAATGCTGTGTTGTAGTAGGGGACTGCTTTTTTGAATATCTTTTTGTTTGATGATAGGCTTGATATTCTATAGCTAAGTTGGCGAATAGGTTTTTGAAGATTATATGCGGGTGGCATGTTAGTTTAGTACAATGAAAAATAGTTAAATATATTTTTTTTAAGTTTAAGTAATAGATGTTTTTTTGAATTGGTATTCAATTTTTATCGTTTTTAAAAAATGAATAATCTCGAAAATCTAAGTTATTGTTTTATTTGTTCGTTAATACATGAGATGTAATGTTCCTATTTTGCCGTGTATGATACCGTTACAGAGAAATTAATGGTAGCGAGAATTTTGCCTGACTTAGAGAATAAAATAATTTCCAATCAATACGCAACTTAGTGATAATAGTGTGCTCTTACCCTGATCATTACAACTTTACAAATGAGATAACTAGTAAAGGGGAAATTTAGATGACATTCCCTAATTTTTTTCAAGTAACTATAATAAAAATTCTATAAATACGATATAATTCTATATCCCCATGGCATCCTTTAAGCGTATAAATTGCATCTATTTTGTATTTGTGTGCTTAAATAAAGGACTTAGATATTAATGCTTGTTATTGTGTTTATTTGTCAAAAAAGAAAACAATTTGACTAATGAAACTTAATCTTAAGTGTCATCATCCAATATGTGCGGATATATTTACTTGTTTTCTTTGTGATATGCCCCAGTTTCCACAAAAAAATCATAAGCTTGTGTTTCCTTACTTAAAGCTTAAAACACTCAATATTTATGCTCGAAATTCGATATCAAAATTCTGTATGAAAAGAAAAATTAAATGAAAAAAGATTTTTGATATTGATTTGACTGATCATCACAGATTATATAATTTCCCTCGATTTTTCTTCTAATCATAAATTCAATAAAACTATTATCATTGATTAAATCAATGATGTATGATGGAACCCTTTATTGATGAGAAATTTGTTTTCTTATTCATGTTTCTTATCTTTGGTTCAATCTCTATTGAAATTTCTTTTTACTCCATCCTACGACTACACTATTTCTCTCTTTTTCATGTTTTCCAATTTTTATCCCTAATTCTGACATACTGTCGCTACCCTCCAAGTATTTTTCTTTCATCTCAATCAAAATTCAAGCAAATAATTGAGCCATAAAATATCAAAAATTAATTTTCAAAATTGCCTGCAGAAAGTGAATATCGAATTCCACTGAAAATATTATCGAATAGTCGCGTGTGTGATCGAACTCCCTGGGGAGAAATATCAAATTAAAATTCCGCTTATCAGTTACATAAAAGAAGATTCCCTTTCATTTTGCCTCACAAAATGCCAGCTAATGCCAGCTTTAATGTGAAACTGTTTCTACTTTCTGGAACACTATTATTGTTTTGTCCATTTTTATTGTTGTTATTATCTATTTTCTATGTTTTCTCGTTTTTTCAACAACCTCTGCTCAAGATAGAAATAAAAATAAACGTTGTTTTAATGAAGTGTATACACTCTATGTTACCATTAAGTACACAGATACAAATTTGATTAATTTCTCTTACTATAAATTGTAATTATCTGGTAAGTGATGTTTATTTCTAGTTTATTTGTTTGTCTGTTTTTGTTTTTTGTTTTGTTTTTTGTTTTGTTTTTTGTTGGTTGTTTTTCACTTTATTTTTAAGATTCACTTCAGACATTTTGACATATCTTAACAAGTATTAACGGGTTTCAAAAATCATGTATGATGTATTTGTATTCAATATGTTATACTCTGGTTTAACGAATCCAGGCGCTGATCTTTTAAATGATTGGATAGTATTGATTGTTTTTTATCCGCGAATATTTTGTAATTTTTTAAAAATTTCGTCAGTATACCTATTTTAATTAAAGGACACCACTTTAATTGATGATTTTTTTCCTTTTACTTGGGTTCAATTTTAACAAAAAAAAAAGAAACTTGAATCTGTTTAATAACATCATGGACATATGTCCAATGACATATAATAGAGCAGAATAATTTTCGGATTGAATTTCAATTCTTCATATTGAAATAAATTTGATAATTATGATCAGCACTTGAATTTGATTTATAATGATTCTTGGTCACTTGCTACGAAGAAATGACATGCAAGCAAATTGACATACGATTAAACTCAGCTCTCTATTTCATCTTGGTTTCACTGTGTTTTATTTTTGTTTTTGCTTTCTCTCTTTTTATTTCCATTGTTCTTTTGCATTCAAGCGAAGAGAAACACTGGATTGCCATCAACAAAATACCGGTAATCAAGATCGTGAAAATACATAGCATTTCCATTAACTCCAAATTGCCGATGACAGATTGAAGATCGTAATTTTCACAATAATGATGGAAATGTCAATTAATCTTTGACATCTTGTCCTTATTTTTTATTCTCTTATTCAGGCTAAGTTCCGATTGCCCCACTTTTAAATTTAGTTATAAAACTGATTAGTTACCCCTAAAATTATGGTAAAAAGCAAAAAGCCTTTATGTTTAGCTTTTCCCAAGTTATTCCAGTCTAATTATAACCGTTCTAAACAACTGTGTAGTCAAGTTAAGAGAGCATATCTGATTTTATATGTAATTTATAGATTTATTTCATATTGTTGTACAGACAAAAAGAAATTAGCCTGTATCAGAAGAATTCTTACGTGCAATATATCACAAATTAATGAATCGTTCCACTTGGGTAAACATTTTCTTTTCGTGGAAGAAACTAAAAGTTAGGTCACAGGACGCAATTCTATTGCTACTAATTTCGGACCTTAATTCTACAGTTAATCGAAAATGGATAGCGTTTATTTCCTAAAAGAGCTAGACATTATGAACGAGGCCAATGTCAGTGCTGAAATACCTTCTACATGTTGGAAACCTATGGTACAATTGATGGGTGCTGACATTTTACCTGCACATTTAACTATCAACAAGAAAAAAACGTATTATTCTGTGTAGTGTGTAATCAGGACTGACAGTAGCAATATTGCATGACTTAGACACGTAGCAATATTGCATGACTTAGACAATATGTCCAAGCAAAATACTACGAGGTAATTTTTTGTCATTATCCATAATACAACAACCAGTTAGAAAAAATGAATTAGAGGATCAATTCAGGCGAGAAGTACAGATCTAATTATCGTGAAAAGAGAGAAAAACATGTAAGGTAGTGGATTTTAATGTCCCAACAGACCACAGGGGAAAATGAAATTAAACTGATAAGCTGGATAGTTATCTGAAACAGGGATGAGGACTGAAGAAATTATTAAAAATGAATGTGACAGTTGTGCCAATCATTTTTTGAATACTAGGAACAATCTTAGGTTTATAAGAACTAGAAATTTAAGATAATCAATACAACCCCATTACTAAAATTAGCTAGAAAACCGGAGAGTGCAGGAATAGTGCGAATATTTGGTGTCACTTGATATCTAGTGAAAGGCTAATGGATATGACTAGTGGGAAAACTCGATGAGTACAACAACAAAAAGAAAGGAACTAGAAAAAAAGGCTGTGTATCAATAATATGAATTATTTTGTTTTCTATCCCCTTACATCTTATTGACAGTATCCAGTGAAAATCATAACAATTGAGGTTTATTTTCAATACGAAATCGTTTACGAAAGATGAAACTTAAAACGAATTATATGTAATTCAAAAACATATCTACTGTCAAACTGAATAAAAACCACGTTTAAAAACTTTATGCTATCCAGATCGATACAATTGAATTTTATAGAATGATTAACCCTTGTCAAGGTGCGCTTATCCATAACTTTGTTTAACAATCGAATAAAAACTCATACTTTTAATAGTGACTCAAGCTATGCATTAATATATTTGGTCTTTATTTTCAGTTTTTCTATCCCCAACACATTCATGCTAAACAATAAATATTATTATGCTTATTGATTGAAAGACTAATTTTAAGAAGAGTATAACTACTTTAAAAAGAGTATCGCTACTATACTATAAAAAACTGGAATAACATTTCTTATTCATAGATATACTATATATTTGATAATATTATGCCATAAAGTATGTTATGAGTATTTATGTCCTTCCTGTGTTTCAGGATCGTTGTTGCAACCTCCAGATTTCATTTAAACGTTGTCATAAAAATATACTAAAATAAATTGTTGGGTGAATTTCTTGTTGTGATGATGTACAAGTCGTTCTTTGATCCAAAACATTTAACTCCGAATCTGCAATTGATCTTCTAGCAAAGATGTGTGGTCTGCTTGTCGATTCCGATCTTGAACGGCGCATCCTAAGAGATTGGGAGAGAGTGAGTGAGAGAGAGAGAGTTAGTGAAAGACAGAGAGAGAGTTAGTGAGAGAGAGAGAGAGTTAGTGAGAGAGAGGGGGATAAAGAGGATCTGTAGTGGAATATGAGTGGATCTGCCAAGAGAATTCGCGATGATGAATTACATCCCGAAAGAATTATTATCAATATGACGACATTTATCTACTTGTCAGGCGAGTTTTCTTCTATAGAATAGCGTAACAACAGAAAAAGTATCAAAAGAAACATCAATGATCAGTCGAAATGTCTCTTCCCAAGTGATATCTCCATTTTTAGGTAGATGTTTTCAGAAGAGATAAACAGAAAGAATACAAAATCCCTCAAAGATATAAATAAGATTATGTAGAAAATGTTAAAAGTTACATGTAAATAAAAGCAGGTGAATGGGGGAGAGGAATCTTTATATCTATTTCTATATCTATGTTATGTAGAGACGTCAGAACTATAGTAAAAGGGATACCTAACTCAAAATATTTCTGGACATTTTAACTAAATGAAATTTAAGGAGTATGGCGCTATCTGTGATTCAAATGACCATAATTTGCAAGGTAAAAAGGGGCAATGAAACCTCAAGAATACATAACCTTTAGCATAACACTAAGGAAACTGGGTATATTTTTCTATATTTATTGAGATGACCGTCATAGTTACATAATGGTCATAGCTTTAAGAAATTGGGTACAATTTTATCAAATTATTTAAAAGATTATTTCCTCAGCATTTTTGTTTGCCACACATTAATATACATGAAATTTCCTTTCTTGGTTTTTATGCTATTTTGTAAGGAGTTACATTTAGTCTACAAATTTAAATACAATTTTATTCCAGAATGATAAAGAACCAAATTAAATCTGGATTTTGAATTATTGTTTAAAACTTTTCTTCTAACCAATTGCATCGATAATGCAAATTCTTCTTTAAGTTAATACAAACACGTTTTTTTTTTGGTTTTTTTTAATGAAAGTGTTTATAAAGACATTTTCTTAAATTTTTCTTAATCTTAAAACACAAATTAATCCTTAGAAAGTTTTGTTTTATTTCTTTTGTCTTTTTCTTTTTTGTAATGTATTATTAATTCTTCAAATAGAAACATTAATGACCACCAAATCTTTTTTACGCCCGTCTTCTACTGCATGACTCAAAAGATCACTAGATTTTCTTTGGTTTCTGTTTCTAGCATATTAGATTTTTAAAGATTACAAATCTCTTGCTTGAAAGGGTTTGATTAACAATGTAAATATAATATTAACATGCATCCCCAGTTAGTATCTATTAGGTTAGTTTAAATAATTATTTATTTTTTTGTTTAGCCGCATAAATGAGACAAATTTCTAAAATTTCCTAAACGGAAACCAAAGTTTTTCATATTAATTTTTTCCAGTCATCGAAATAAAAAGACTTTAAAAATCATGTAAGACAAGCAATAACTGAGAAGAGGTTGATGTGTACCTCTCGAAGACGTTTATTAATCCATCACAAACTCCTAATCTTACTAACTGAAAGTTCTACCAATAATGCGATTATTAAGTGAGTTGAATTGAACTCATAATCAGTGCAGGCAAATAGGTGCGTGAATGAATTAGTTTCCGATGATAAGGACTTTTATTGGGTTGAATGGGTTCAAGTGAAATGAATATGTTCTCGAAAAAAACTTACTCAGTAATCGTTTTTTACATCGACAGTCTAAAACTTTCTTGTTACGAATGAATTTGAAATCTACAAAATTTTGTGTTCAAGAAAAAAATCGTCTTTCGCTTAGAGTGAAACAGATATTTTCTCCTCATTTGAAAAAAAAGATTAATTGCCAAAAAATAGCTTAATGACAGCAAATAAGGAAAAGGATTAAGTGGATAAGAAATGGAAATTAATCTCGGGTCAGTTGGGAGTTCGTGAAACATTTCTATTGTTGTTGTTGTTGTTGTTGTTGTTGGTGTTGTTGGTGTTGGTGTTGGTGGTGGTGGTGGTGGTGGTGGTGGTGAAATAAGAATGGAACTCAGACGAAGATGAAAAAGAGATGGACGATATTGATAACGAGGAATAATTACTCACAACTGAGAAGAAGAGGATGAAGATGGATATGATGGAGTTGAAAAAGAGACTTACAAGTTTCAGAAGATGAATGTTGCAGGCGTATTGTGTCCGCAATTAAGACTGCCTGGGGATGGGGATGTTGGATATCTTCATTGTGACCGTTCCATCCTGGCTAAAGGGGATGTGAGCCTATCAATCAGGCAAAAGTAGTAAGCAGATGAGAGAGGACTGTCAGCACTGATCAGCGATGAGAAAAAAGGAGGGGGTAAAAGGATGAACAGCGACCGAGACTAAAACGGGGCCATTATCCCACGTCTCATCACGTTTTTCTTTTCTTTGTTGATGTTATTGTTACTGATTTAATTGTGTTTTCGTTTTGGTTTCATTGTTGTTTTTCATTTGATTTGAAAATGACTGATTTCTTTGATTCTACCGTTGGTCACCACTGATCACGAACGTTGTCTTCTTTCTTCGGTCAGTCCACTCCCCTGAAGATCCATTAACGACCAATTGACTACCCACTCCCACCGATCCAAATTCTACTTTTCAGACAGTCTGGCCAGTTGTATTTTGACCAGAGCATTTAATGACAAATGACAGTCCGTAAATGGCCCTACACATGATCGGTTTAGAGAGAACAAACCAACAAAAAGTGGATAGGGTAGCAAAGCTAAGAAAAAAATTCTCTCCATGAAAACACGCAATGTTTATTTTTTTCAATATTTCCAGACTCTGAATAGCCAAATTGAAAACTGAGTCTTTGTATACATCGCTTGGGTTTGGATGGAAATGCAAAAACTTCTCTTTACTACCGCATCAATAAAACAATTTATTTTGAAGACAAACCGTTTAAAATTTAAGTGTCAATGAAAATAATTTCATAATTATCTATATAGATATGTAATTGATCTCATAGTTTCGTAAAAGGTCAGATTATCTACATATAAACCAGTACTTCTTTTTGCATATGAAGAAGAAGAAGAAGAAGAAGAAGAAGAAGAAGAAGAAGAAGAAGAAGAAGAAGAAGAAGAAGAAGAAGAATTTGCAAAAGAATACAAATTAATGCAAAGAAGGTAGAGGAATCAAGAATAGAATGTGAGAGAGCAAATAAGGAAGAAGGGGAAACAGAAAGAAAGAGAGAGAGAGAGAGAGAGAGAGAGAGGGAGAATGAGTGAGTAAGTTTGTGATTGAGTGAAAGACATTAAGAGTGATGAAGAGAGGAGAGGAAAGAGAGAAATTAAGTAATGTCATCAACATTTCTTCTTGAAAAAGGATACATTTAAATTTCTGATTTTTTAAATTTGTTTCTTTTGTTTTTTGTTTCTTTGAACAAAATACATAACACACACATACACACAAACATATATATATATATATATATTATATATATATATATATATATATATATAAGTAGTCAAACAATGTGTTTGAAATGGCGAAGGCCGACAATTTGTGGGAGATTATGTGCTTAATAATTAATATATATATATATATATATATATATATATATATATATATATATATATATAGGGACGTTATGAGAGCTTTAATTTTTGTTAACGATCTTTCAATTATCTTGGCAATTGTGAAAGTTCAAGTTTTGGTATAAGGGTTTTCCTCTACGTTAGATGTTGAATCTAGAAAGCAATCAACAACAAATTATCGTCCACTTCTGGGTATTTTTTCAGGGGACAGGCTATCATTCCTAAAATGCTTAAACCATACAATGGTGTTTTAGTTAAAGTTGTCTTTCCTTAAAAGCTTCTTCAACCATTACGAACATTTTAGCTGCAGTTTTAAACGAAATATTCTGTATTCTTTTTTATCAGTCTTCGTGAAAATTACTAAATGGACTTGGAAACACCAAATAAAGGAAGCCAAAACGAAAGTCAGTCAATACAAAACAACATAACTGATCAGACTGGTTTAGTATAGTGTCCTCTCGTGACACACAACGGAGGAACAGGCACCAATGCTCAGTGGGCACGTCACATTCGAATTCAGTTTTGCGAAACCGGATGATAGCCCCTCATGTGTACGAATGGTTTTGTATTATTGATTTCTACAATGTATTTCGTTTTCATTCGAGATTGAAATAGGTTAAAAAGATTTGGGTTTGACTTCTACAAAATGTTACTTGACATCTTAGTGTAAGTAAAAATATTCATTGCATTGTAAATTACGTTTCCACAATTACGTTAGATATTAAAAACGTAATTCCCATTCTGCTCTCATGTATACTTTTGTTTTGCCTATGTAAACGTTTGAGAATTGTAAGCCAGTAGCAACAAAATAGCAGAGAATATGATGCTACTAACTTAAAGACTTGAATATGTTTCTCATTGAAATGTCTATCTCATCGGAATATTCAAAATAAATGTCCATTATCTTCAAGCTTTGTTTGTCTTCATTTCAAATATTTACCAAACACTTTTAATCAAATGTAAGAACTTTCAATTCCATTTCAAAAACTGCAGAAAAATGTTCTTACTCAACAAAATGTCCTTATTGAACATCTTTTACTGAAGACTGAGTTACACCGAAGTCTCACTTGTTGCCAGAAAAAATTCTGTTTGGATTTCAGCGAAATTAGCCCCAAATGAATTTGAATATTTGACGTGAAAATAATTCGAGGCACAGATGAAAAGAAATTATGATTTATTGGCAGTTAGGATCAAAGCTGACAAAAAATAAATCTTCAATGAGACATTTTCAGCTGTTGCATATAACTTCTTTCTTAGCGAAAATTTGGAATCTGAGTAGGACCCCATAAAACCATTTTGGATTTGTAGATTCAATTTAGTGTAAAAAGTTAGTCTTCCTAATTCCGTTGTAAATCACCCAGTTGGACAATAAGGCTAAATATAGATACGGTGAGAAAATTCCAAGGAAACCTGACCTCTTAAAAAATAGTTGCAAAAGGCAAATGAAAATTCCTTAAAAAATCAAAAGTAAAACTGCATAAAAATAGTTTTTAACTACACACGCTACTTTACATTTAATGAAAACAAAAAAATGAGGTGATTAACAAAACATTCTTATTCACTGTTAGTTTTATTAATATCCTTTTCATATGGTTATTATTATTTTTTAAGGAAAATAAATGCAGTTAATTTATTTATATTATATTTATTGGTGTCTATGCACGCTTGTATGTGCACGTATATATATATATATATATATATATATATATATATATATATAACGCCTAGCGGAATGAAAACAGGATACCCCCGTAGACTGAATAAAGGGTTAGGTTCAAAGTTCCGTGATGGCTCCCGATTACGACAAGAAGGTTCCCGATTACAACAAGATTTCCGAGTCCGAAAAGAAGGTTTCCCAGTCCGACAAGAAATACCTGGAGAGCACATCGGCCGAAATGTTGTACAGATGAAGATGAGAACAATAGTCCGAATAACACAGATAATACTAATCATCAAGCCTCATCTCAAACATTCAGACAAATATTATATCCCTACTTATTTCTAGGTATGTAAACAAGAGATTGTAATATTGAGATTGAATATATATATTTTTACACACCTTACACACACACACACACACACACACACACACACACACACACACACACACACATATATATATATATATATATATATATATATATATATATAAGGTGTGTCAAAAAAGTATCGAGATTCTTGTACTTTTTGACACACCTCATTATGAAAAAAAATATTATTATGACAAAAGTTCCATTGATTCTTCATTTCTATATTGGTAAATACAGCTTTAAACTTGGTACTTTTTTAAACACCTTGTATTCCGAAAAAAATTAATATTCCATTGATTCTCCATTTCTATCTTGGTAAATACAGCTTCAATCTCGATACTTTATTGACACACCGTGTATATATGTTATCATATATATATATATATATATATATATATATATATGTGTGTGTGTGTGTGTGTGTGTGTGTGTGTGTGTGTTGTACATGAATGGTTCAGCAAAAAGTATCCTGATAATGGAACACAGAACACAGATATCAGAAAAAAAGGTCAGTAGTAAGAGACATAAAAAAGACAGAATGGCCAGAAGAGTCAATGAGCATGAATAAAGATACATATTCTAACTACCAATTTAATATCAATTGTTTTTCACTAGATTGTTATGTATATAATCACACTAATAGATGACGAAAAATAAAGTAATGGTTATATTTAACTGTTTTCATTCTTTTGAATATGTTTCTTTGTCGAAATTGACAGTTTGATTGAGAAGAAAATGAGTATTCATTTACTACGTGGGTGAGATACTAACGCCTGCCATCCCATCCGACTAAAATGATCTTTGCATGCTGACTTGATGTCCGAAGTGTCTAAAAACCCATCAGAACGTAGCAAGAAGATAATTTTAACTTAATGCAAATCCAATGGTGAAAGAAATACTTGCGTCGTTGTCATCTGACTATAAATAAATTGATTCTGATTAATAATAATTAGTAAATTCTTTTACTTTTTATTTATTCTCTCGTCCACTGGCTTCCAACATTTTCTCTTTAACACCCTCTTTAAAAGAATTATTCTCTCAATGTAAATAATCATTATTATTGTTAATTCATAAATGAATAGAAATGGACACGTCTCTAATGAAAATAAGATAAAATATTATTAGCTGATATATTTGAGTGTATTGATGTTTTGCTTTTATTAATAGATTATTCTCTATTATGTCTTTTCTATTATCTAATTCATTGATATAGCACCTTCCTGTTCACTTGTCTTCTTTTTCAAATCTGTACTAATTAAAGATTTTATGTTTGTCAATATAAAATGATTGAAATAAAATGTTCTGAAAAGATCAAATGACAAGAGAATTTTCCGGCGTTGTTACCTTACATTTATTTTTTATGAATTCAGTTCTTTTTTCTTGAGAACTTCCTACACTTTAATAATTTGTTATATATTTATCCATTTATCAATTCATATTGTTCTTTATTCTAGACTTTCATTCAATTATATGAAACGAAAATGTATACTTTAATTATAATTTAAATATTAAGTTATTAATGTAGATTCTAAACACAAGAGTGTCAAAAAGTATCTTAATTCTAATTATAGATATAACTATACAAAGTTGTAGTAAATTATTAGTTAGTAGCGAATGCTGCAGTTCATCTAATTTCAAAATAGTTGCCTTTTGACAATGATTAAAAACAAAAGTATTGACTATATTTCAAAAGATTCCAGCGTTTATGCTTTTTTTTTAAATCAACGGTTTTCTAAAATTTTCCTAAGAGGGAACGCTGAGAATTTTTGCAGAAATATAATTTAATAGAGAGAGAGAGAAAGAGAAAGAGAGAGAGAGAGAGAGAGAGAGAGAAAGAGAGAGAGAGAGAGATTTCTCTGCTTTGTGGTGTGAGATTTTCTGGAAAACCTCCTACCTGAAAACACCAAAACTTACACAAGCATTAAGATAACGAAAGGAAACTGTATAAACATATTACGTGGAAATATTAACAAAAAGTGTCAATGCATAAAAGAATTAAAGACCTCCAATATCAAGCACATTATCAAAATGAAAAGAAACGCGTGTTCTCTCGTGAATACAAAAGTTTAGCACTCAGTCCTGTTAAATTCCTAAACTAATGTTTTCTTTTTTTATCATTTAGAGAGATAAAAAATAATTTTGATAGATAGATAGATAGATATGAATAGACTGCGATAAATATGAACAGAGGCTATCAAAAATTTTGTAAAAATTGCAATCCAAGGAAGAATCAAAACATCACTCAGATGACATTCCTTAAAACAGAATACTGAGGATGGTGCTGAAATATTGATTTCCAGTAAATACCACAACTTATTACTGTTCTGATTTCTAAAGACTTTTGAATACAACCGAGATAAGGTCGCAAATATATATCATCCAAAACGTTCCCATAAATTATAATTATGAAGATGCAAGTTTGAAAAATGCAGGTAATGACATTTATTTCAATGTAAACATATTTAGATGTATGCATGCTCATGTGAGTTTGTGGGAGTATATATATATATATATATATATATATATATATATATATATATATATATATATATATATATATATACAGCGTGTTCTGGATAAATTTGACATACTTATATTGGGTTATTTTTCTCCGTAGGTTGGAGGTATTGACGCACACTAGGTATCATTTAATAGCTTGGACCCTTCTTCATTCATATACGTGATGGCGGATAGAATGCATGACAGGAACCCGTCTGAATCATGAAAGAGAATAACGTGTATCATGATCTGCGCCGCTCATCAAAATAAGGGGATTATGGTTGCCCAATGCTCCCTGAACACTGTAAAAACAATCAGGCATGAACTGCAGAATTGCAATGGAGACTGCGAGGCTGTGGCTATAAGAATGCAACATAACAGACGATCTGATTGAGTTCATACAGCAGAATTCCTCGAAAATCTACAGATAAAAAGTGTTGGAGGACCCTGGCATTGGATTTTGGGTTTTGTCACGTGAATTGAATAATTCAGCCTCTACCATGAAACATGCACCCAATGAAGACATTTGCTACTTCTCATACAAGCGTGGTAGACGTCAACTGCTTCCAGAGAAGACCCGTGAAAATCGTCTGACAAAGGCGAAGAAACTTTTGAGCAAAGTGAAACATCCTGCTGAACAACAAACAATCTAGGGGGGGGGGGTTCAGATGAGAAAAACTTTTGCCAAGATCAAAAGCACAACACGCAGAATAACAGATGGCTCAGCATGCAGTCTAAAGGACACTCCTCGTGTCATGCAGACTAAATTTCCCCAAACTGTGATGGTGTTCAGATGTGTGCCCTCTGAGGGTGATGTGATGCCTCCGCAGTTTTTCAGAGAGGGTATCGGGTTGAATTCAGATGCCTACGTGGAGTTGCTAAACACTGTAGTCAAGCCCTGGATAACAGGAGTAGCCAATGGTAGGCCATATGTATTGCAGCAGGATTCGGCCTCCTGCCACACCTCTGGGAAAAGTCAAAAACGGTTGTTGGCGAATTTTTACGACTACACCAGTCCCAATGTTTGGCCTCCATATTATGTATGTGGCGCTATCGAGAAAGACACCAATCGCCGTGCTAGTACTACAAAAACCCAGTTAATCGACAGAATTAAGGTAATTTTTGAGACCCTTCGCAGGAAAACTGTAACATCAGCTTGCTCCAGGTTCCGGAGCAGGATTGAGGCTGTGATAGACGCTAACGGCGGTTATTTTGAGTGAAACTTGTTGACATTAGTGTAATTAGCGAATTTCTTTACAATCCATAACATTTTGTAGTTACCAAGCGCTTTTTCTGTTTCCTTATGAAACTGTCAAATTTATTCCGAACACTATATATATATATATATATATATATATATATATATATATATATATATATATATATTCCCACATTCACATACATTTTAAAGGAGTCATTAGAATCAAATTATCATAATGTCTGAAAAATTGATTTTTGTATAAAAATCATCTCTCCGATGAATAAGGCAGGATTTTGCTAGAATGATTTGTCTCTCATCTTGCTTTTGTTTTTGTTTGTTTGTTAATTTGTTCGTTTTGTTTTTTGGTGTTTTTTATGTTAAAAGCTTAATTAGAGAATAATAATGATTTTTTTAAATCTAATAACGTAAAACTTGGAGGATTCTGTTTCAGTAGGAATAATTGTTTCCTTTGTTTCTAAAAATACAATTCCGAGGATAAAGTTGCAAAATGAATATGGTTTTCTATTGTGAAATTATTTTTTATTGTGAAATTCTATCATGAAAATGGTTATTTAGTCTTCAATTTTCAGAAACAATTAAAACGCTTGGAACTTTTGCGTATACTTAATAAAAGTGAAATGCTTTATTATTGAGATTACACATGAGGTGTTTTTTCTCCCAGTGACAATAAATCAATTATATAAGAACATCAGATAAGTAACATGGTATTGAAGTTAAATCAGAGGGAAATTAAAAATGATCTCTCTCTCTCTCTCTCTCTCTCTCTCTCTCTCTCTCTCTCTCTCTCTCTCTCTCTCTCTCTCTCTCATGGGACCCGGTTCAGTTTTAAATCATGTTAAACTATAAAAAGAAAAACGTACATAGTAGCTTCTGAAATTCTGCTACAATGTTAAAGTTTTAGTATTTAGCAGTTCTTTGACTGTCGATATGTTACCAAAATGTATAAAATGCACAAACAATCTGGGAGTCGCCCAGAAAATGATGAAGAATTTTTAGACAGATGACAGTAGTTGTAATGAATGCTAAAATGTATTTCAACTGACGTTAAATTGAAAGTCGTGTTGCTATAGAAAGTACTTTGCATTCTCAGACGGATTCTTAATCGGCTCGAACAAGTCTAGCTTAGATAATCGAGTTATAATGTATATAACTCGATTATAGACAAGAGCCATTTCTTCGGACATGGCATTGTAAAAATGAAGATGATATTATCTATGTATATGGCATTTAATTGTACTCAGTAGCCAACTTAATGGTGCCCAGCCCTTTTGCACTTACAGGTTTGAAATTACTTAATCACATTGACAGCTTGATGTATATCAGATTATATATGGGACGGATTCACAAAGGCAAAAATTGTTTGCAGTAAATGTCATAACATTCGCGTGTACGTCTGTGTGTGTGTGTGTGTGTGTGTGTGTGTGTGTGTGTGTGTGTGTGTGTGTGTGTTTTTGTTCATGATTTTTGTAGGGAAGCAGGAAAAAGGTATTATAGGTTTGAGAGAAATGTTTGCAAATAATGAATTTTTATGCACTCTTCAAATAAACTTTGATGTTTGTTTTTCAGAAAACAGCGAACTTGTTACTTAAAACGTAATTTTTGTACCAAATATACGCAAAGATAGGAATTAATCTTTCGTCGATAGCAATGCATATGTACGTTATATAAAAATGCAACACTCTGTATTTATATGTAATTGAAAAATATGCTGTCGATTAAATTAAGAAAAATAATTAAGAAAATTAAGTGGTTATTTATACTATGTAGACAGCTGTGAAACTTGAAACCTGGAAGTAAGATATGGTCTTATCGTTACTGGAGCACTCGGAACAAAGAGGTTGGAAGTAACGGAAATCCGAGGAAGAATAGAAATATCACCGAGACGACTGCATTACTCAGACCAGAATTCCAGAGAGAGACAGACAGACAGACAGACAAAGAGATAGTGAATGAATGAGTGCTGGAATATTGATCTTCAATAAAAGCTATCACTTATTTCAGGTGTGAAAATTCAGAGCACAGAAATAATAATAATAATAATAATAATAATAATAATAATAATAATAATAATAATAATAATAATAATAATAATAATGATAATAATATAATGAGAAGAAGAAGAAGAAGAAGAAGAAGAAGAAGAAGAAGAAGAAGAAGAAGAAGAAGAAGAAGAAGAAGAAGAAGAAGAATCTTTCATAATTGCAGTACAAAATAATGCCATAAGGACCATATGTTATATGAAATCAAAAATAGATATCAATAGACATTGGCATTATAATTATTCTCTATGACATTGAGTTACAAAAGGAAAACTGAATTCAGCCTAGAATACCAAACTTAGTTTTAATTATCAAGAAAAAGGCACCTGTCATATAGTGGACTGTTATACAAGCAGATCACTGAGTGAAAAAAGCTGTGAAACAGGAAAGTGACTGATGCCAATCATACTAGAACCTGGATAGAATTGAAACTATGCAGACCACATTATTTCTTGGATAATTAGATGAGTCTTGGAAACCAGAAGAGACTTGCTGTCACTCAAACTCCAGTGAAAACTATTAGCTAGAGGTGATGGGAAAAACTCGCACGGAGTAAATGAGATACAGACGGATCACCTCATCCCGGCCAGGAGACCAGACCTAGTGTTAATTAACAAGAAGAAAACTTGCCATATCGTGGATTTCGCCGTCCCAGCGGACCACTGATTGAAAGTAAAGAAAGCAAAAAGATGGAATAATACTTGGACCTTGCCAGAGAACTAAGAAAACCACGGAACATGAAACTAAAGGCCCTACCAATTATAATTAGCGCCCTTGCAACTGTCTCCAAGGGTCTGGAAAATAGTTTAGGTGAATTGGAGATTAGAGGGAGAATAGAGATCACTCAAACTACAGTCGGCTGGAATACTCAGTAGAGTCCTGGGAACCTGTGGAGATTTTCTGTCACTCAGCCCCCAGCAAACCACCGACTATGGCTGATAGGAAAAACTTTAATGGGGCGAAATAATAATAATAATAATAAATAATAATAATAATAATAATAATAATAATTTGCGCAGCAATTATTAGCGATTCAGTTTCTCTCTTAATATTTCCTTTTCTTAATCTTTTCGAGATTTTTCATGTGCAACCTCCCCAATTTGTCGCTTGAGGTATCCATATAATTTTTTTTCCATATTTGTTTCCTTGCTTTCATTGTTTTTTCTGTTCCTCCATATGTTGCAGCTGCTGTTATTGACTGTCATAAGTAATCTCTCTTTGCTCTTTTTTGTGTATTCTTCGAATCCTTGGATTGTGGCATCTACGCAATCGTCTATGTTGGCAATACCTCTTCCACCTTCCTCTCTATCTCTTTCGTCTCTAGGGTGTAAAACCTTGGTCAATCTGTCTGAGCTCCTCTCGTCTATTTTAAGAATGGCCCAGAGTATCTAATAATGGGGACGACCCAGGTATTTATTCCTTTTATGAGATTTCTGCTGCTGAGTTTGGTTTCTAGGAGTTCTCTTGTTCTCCTGTGGTATTCATTTTTAACTTTTCCTTTCATCTCTGTTTTCTTGATACTTACAAATACAGTTACAAATACTTAGGAATTTTAGAAGCAGATACTGCTTCTAAAATTCCTAAGTATTTGTAACTTTCTTTTCCTTCAAGTGTTTTATAGTGTCCTGATTTGGTAGTTCCGTCCATTAGTCCCCCCCTTTTTATCACTAGCATGGCACATTTTTGAATGCCACCAGAACAAATTATATCAAAACAAAAATTGATAAGACACAGCAAAACTGTAAATGTACAGTATGCGCCAACAGAGATAAGACAATAAACAATGTATTAAGCGAATGTAGCAAACTAGCACAACGGGAATACAAAGCTAGGCACGATTGGGTTGGAAATGTGATCCACTGGGAATTATGCAAAAACCTAAATTTTGACCATACAACAAAATTGGATATGCATAAAGCAGAATCGGTTATTGAGAATGAAACGCATAAAATTCTCTGGGACTTCGATATAAAGACGGACCACCTTATCCCACCTAGAAAACCATACCTATTATTGATTAACAAGAAAAAATAGAACTTGTTATTTGTAGATTTTGCAGTTCATGCAGATCACAGGAAAGTGAAGGAAAACGAAAAGTTAGACAAATACCTTGACCTAGCCAAAGAATTGAAAAATCTGGGGATTATGAGGGTGAAAGTGATACCAATTGTAGTTGGTGCACTAGGAACAGTCCTAAAAAGTTTAGAAAAAAGACTAGAGAAACTGGAAATCAGAGGAAGAATTGAGACCATCCAGAAAACAGCATGGATACTCAGAAGAGTCCTGTAAACTTGAGGAGATTTGTTGTCTCTCAACTCCAGCGAAAGACGATCTCACTATGAGAAACAAAGCATTTTTCACGTTGTAATTTTTGTGTGGGTTTAATATATATGCATACAAAATTTCCTAGTCCTATATGATATATCTACAGATGATAAACAAACAAACCCATCTCAATTTCCGTCCAGTCACTGGTGATGTAGAATACGCTGACTGCATTTATGCAGAATGGTAGAACCATCGCCTTCTTGGTAGAACCCCGTTCCCAATTGAAGCAACCGGTTGGCCGTTGGTTATGACCCGTGATGCTTAAAGGCGGAATCTTGGTGGATAGCCAAGTTAACATGCAACACTCCACTCTGGTCCTTATTTTGGCTAGACGCCCGATCGGAGAGGCCCCCTATGATCAATCGGCTGTTCACGTCAAGCCTTAGCACCTAGATGATTGACCCAGACCTTTTTATCATATATGTGTCAGAAGGAGGTATCTAAGTGTATCGGTGTCCTAGGAATGTCCTAGGAATGTCCTACTAAAACTCGGATTGGTAGAACCTGTTAGGGTCCCATGTATAGGTTAAATAGATGGAAATGTGTTTCAAAACAGTTTAAAGAAATTGAATACCAAACAAGAATGAATAAAACAAAAAACTTATTCGGCTTAAAAACAATTGTTGACATGTCATTATATCCAATCTAACAAGCAATCAACCAACCAACTAACTAACCAACCAAAATATTCTCAATTATTGATATAAATACTTTATATACTCATAGGTTGTAATAATAAAGCCACATACAACCTATATTTTCCACTACATAGAAATACGCGAGTACAAACACATATACAAATATACACGTATACATACATAGATAATTTCAAACTCTGAATTCTCATGTATGTCAATATATGATTGATTACATATTACTGAGGTTATTGTTGCGTATAATATTAGTTTGTTCATCAAGATAGAGCGTGTGCTGTTGAGTCGAGCGGGCATCAGCATAGGCTCAACCACTGAAGTAGAGAAACAAGGTGACGGCCTGTTCCTGCTAAGATCCCTCAGTGTCATGATTACTAATCTCTTGGCTCCTCCACAAAATTAAAGGAACTGATCCAGCACCTAATCGGCTAGATTGATTGACTGCTCGACGACATAAGACTAATGGAAGAATGCTTTTCAATTAATAGATTTAACCTTGCTATATTACATACTTCAAACAGCTTTCTCATTAACTTTCTCTCTTTTTCTGTGTCTCTCTTTTCAAGCTTCATCAACTTACTAAACTGACTCTCTTTTATTTCTCCTCCTTCTCTTTTTTCTCAATTCTTTATATGTAAACGAGTCTCCAGGAGATAATGAATATATAAAATTTTGTGCTCTATTTAATTTGTCTTCATTAGTAATTTTGCTCGCCCTATGTGACAGTTTAGTAATGAAGACTGTTGACTCAATGAATGGATTCATTTTTGCCAGAGAAAAACTTAATTTTAGTGAATATATCTTATTATAATGGAGATTGTGGGTTTGTCTGTCTGTAACCGAAACTATATTACTATACAAGTCACAACTCCCTTTGTTATTTACACACATTCTCCATTTATTTTTTATTTAAACCTCAATTATTAGTAAAATTGTTTTACATCATTAAGACTGTTAACAATATCTACATACTAATAACATGCAATTATATTTATATATTCAACGAAATAGCGGTTTACAGTGTGAATGGGAAGGCTAATTTGCATATTGATCTTAAAAAATTTGATTTTAATAAATATATGCTTAGTATTATTGATTTCTAATTGTTTGGTTTTATCTTAATAAATATGAACAAAAATCTCGGGGATAAATCTTAACAGAAATCTATTAACATAAAGAAATAACTGTAATTTTATTCTTTTCTTCTTATTTTAACTAAATAGTTAAATTAGGGAAATTTACCACTGAAAGACGGGAGTAAGGGAAAATGGTGGAACAGTTAGTTTCAAAGTTGTTCTATTTTCCGATTATACCCCCTCTGTTGCAGATCTTTTTATCTGCATTCTTATTCAGTTTCATTAGCCTTTCTAATTTAACATGATATTTTATTATATTAAAACTTAAATACTTGCACCCGGAGGGTGCATATATTTGCTAGTAATAATAAAATAGGAACAGGAAATAAAAACTATTAATCTGTAGTCGAATATATTTATTATCCTCAAAATCTAATTAAAATTTGTTCTACTCGGAACATAGTAAAACTGATGAGATGAAATTCAAACAAATAAGACTTTTTGGATAAATATCATTGAAGGAGTAAACATTCATATGTAAAGTTTTTTTCTTTACATATGAATGTTTACTCCTTCAATGATATTTATCCAAAAACACCACGGATTTACCTATAAAAGTGGGCTACATATTTTACAGTTGGATTGTATTACAAATAATTTTGATATTTATATACACTTTTTATACAAATTTACACTTTTTTAAATTACTCTACACCAGACTTTTTTTAGTCTTATTTTATAACTATAATGCTTCTGATTATTTTTTAAAATTAAAAATGAGGTTCATTTTATTTTTGAATAAAATTCATTTTATTTTTAATATTGACAGCGCATTTTTTTTATTAATTCCAACGTTTGACTAGCAGCGTTCTGTTTTTGCTAACGGTCATTTTTCCCGTCTTATTTTTGTTGATGACCGACCCACGTGCGGTCGATGCATGATATTGCGAGGGTCCTCATATTAGTGAGGATGGGCCGGTGTTGCTTTTTAAACCGTCGAGAGATAGGCCCCGAAACGGTTTGCACACTCTCTCCTGATGAGCCCATGCAGTTGTAATCATCCTTTGTTTTTTCATTTTATCATATATATATATATATATATTATATATATATATATATATATATTCAACATAGCAATTTTTTGAAAAAACTTGTTTTTCATACCTATAAATAAAAAAAGATTGTCTTGTATTTTGAATCATATTTTATAAGAAACTGTTCGTTGTTCATAGATCGCTTAAATATAAACGGGTACGTAGGAAAGAAAACATAGAGTTGGAAGTTGAGATGGAATTTTATTCGAAATTTCCAACTGAATTGCAAGACAGTAAATCTATCATGATCTGTTATCACCAAACAGAAATTGAATTTTAAATGTCAAATAACCACATAAAATACATTAGCAGATTATGCAATGGATATATTTGAAAGTGTCTGAATGTTTTCAAGAATTCAAAGAACTTTCTTTTGTATTTTTTGTTGCTTGCCTCTCAATCATATTTCATGGAATATAATCGCACATGTTTTTTGGCAAATAAATATCCTCTGTGTTTTAATTCAATTAATTGCCAACTCTATTTTGAACGAAATTGGCAGACTTAATTGATTCCGTTTAAAGAACCGGTCGATCGCCTCTGGAAATCATTTTAAAGTTCCTTTTACTCAAGCAGCAGAAAAATATGCAATTTAATGGTAATTAAACAAAATAACGCGCCTTCCTTTCTGTATATCAACAATTAATCATGAATCACAGACAAGCCGAGAAAAGAGTTCCATGAAAATGTGAGGAGGAATCATCTCAATTGTTATCTACTTTGTGTAGCATTCAAAACGAAAAATAAAATTGTGTGAAGGAGCATGAAAAGCCTTAAAGACAGTGTCTTTACTAAGTTCTGTTTTGAAGCCTTGATAAATATCGTCCGATGACCCTAGTGAAGAACGCTATCAAATTGAATACCTTGACTCATATCGAGAAAAATGATAGTAGAAAATATTAATAATATTTTTAATATCCTTAACAGTCACCTTCATCACCCCCTTTACTGCTTCTCTCTTTTCCACACCCCTCTCTATCTATATATCTATTTATCTATCTCTTTCGCCCACACATTAATATTTTTTTCATCCTAAAATTCCTTTCAGTTTTGTTTTGATTTTTTTTTTACTTCATTTTCCATCACTTTATATTTTTCATTACTTTTTTTTTTCTTCCATTTATTCACTCGCTTTTCTATTTATTCTCCTTTTCCGCTCGTAAATTCTGTTCTCTTTTTTTTTTACCAAATTAATATTTTCTTCTCTTTCCGTTCCTTTTATCCTTCATCCTATCGCTCCTTCCCCTCCCACAAACTCTTCTGTTGATGTACGGTCTGCTGCAACGTTCTCTTAACTTGACGCACATCTTATACTAGTCTTTTCGTTATCACAACAAATTCTCAGATATCCTTTCTTTAAATCTCTTTTTTCCCAATACCCATTTAACACTTCTTCCAATTTTTATTCTTCCTGCTCCTGCCCCTTCTCTTCCTCCTCATCATCACAATAATCATCACTATTTTGTTGTTCTTTTTTCCTTTTGTAGATTTTTTGTTGCCTATTCTTATTTGAAATCATTCCCTGTTAGTTTTCAATGATCCGATCCTTTTTTCCTCATTTTAATCATTTTCTAATTTGCACATTGCACATTGCAAACGAGCTAAATGTTTTATCAAGTAAGTCACTTTCTTTTTACTTTGTGAAAACCCAATCGATGGCATTTTAAGCTAATTCATAAGCAATGCCTCGATGTAGACTTTTGGCCTCAATGATGAGCCGTGGATCCATTGAATTTATTTAATCATAAATTATTTGAACATCACCTTTAATCCCATCTAATTTGAATATTGAGGGTAGGAATTTCATAAAATACTTAAAATTAACCACATACGAAAACTAAATATTTTACTGGATTTTAAAATTTGAAATACGATAATCCTGAAAGCTGAGTACATTAGAATATTTTGATAAATAATCTCCTAGAATCATTATATTTAGGAGTGGACGAGGATAGGCGTCACTTATTATTGTAAAAAATAATCACATGTCTTTACAAGGACTTATAAGTTAATAAACGTTGTCAAGAAGTTAGAATCATGATCATTGCTAGTACTTAAATCACAAAGAGAACAACACGATTTTTAAACCTCCGGAGAAAGGGAAATTTTTACACTTCAATAAAAGATATAGAATCAGCTAAGCAAACTTAACGGATAATTTGAGGATTCGCTTTATAAAGATATCATAAATCGAGCCGCCGTTTTACAAAAACTGCTACGCTCAAACATGTCCCGGTGTCATATTAGTCACTTTAGAAATGTTGCCGTCATATCTGTAGTCATCTTTGATCGTTATGTGATGATAAACAGACGGAAAATATAGAAATTTGTTGAATTATAGAAATATTTTCTGCGCTGGTTTGGAATAATAATTAATCCTGAAATTATATTAATATCCATAAGATTCATTTATAATTACAATAAGAAAAATAAAACTTGCATGTATACCATGTAGTTGCAAAGACAGATATTAGATAATTTCAAAGGCAGTAATTGAGTTTCACACAAGATTATGCTGAAGCATGTATTCAAGGTTATGATGAAGAGTCATATCAGATTATGTTTTTAGTGCTACCGAAGTTATCACGCTCCATCTTGAATAGTGACGGTTGTCTTTTTAGAAAGAAACACATTTATATCTCGTGCACGTGTAATCGAAGAGTTGATGTACTTCTCATGTATGATTAACACGTAACAAATAAAGTATTTAGAGCTACGATATAAATAAAAACGACTATCTAAAATACAAAATAATCGTGGCTAAAAGTTTCAACCCTAATTGCCAATCATCTAACGATTCAAATAACGTGAATTTCACCAGTTAAGAGAGAAATTATTAAAACTAAATATATTCAGTCTGTTCGGCCGCAACTTTTTTTAACAAGAAATAGCTCCATTGTTTTATGAAAGAAAAGTCTCAGAGTGAATGCCGAAATAATTCTCAGAATGTTTTCATGCTGAAATTTACCCTGTTTGCCTTTGAGTACAGTGTATAAGGTCACATTTTCAAAATGGATTCCGAAATGTATGTCGTATATCAATTTCTACTTCAATTTCTATCCTTTTCTCTAACATTATTTTCCACATTCTTAACAAATTATAAGCTTGAAAAAGCAACAGTTATTAATACAAATTAGTAGTGACATGTCCTCTGCTACTTTCTCAACATGTAAGATACTGAAACATTTTCCCTTTCTGATAGATATTGTTTCTTTTTATTTTTAATAAATTTATTTGTTTATTTTCACTATATTTTTTATTGTCATAATTTCAAAAGAATTTTAATAAGCTTTTATGTATCTGACAGATGTCCACAGGGTTCATCAAAATTACAAAAAATAATATATTTTAATGTAATTTATTGATATTTTAAAACTTTTTTTGACAACTATATGAGTTTATCTTAGAGAGTTTTTCTTTTAATATTCATAAATTTAAACACTTCGAATTTGATACATAAAAACTAAATTAATTTCACATCTGACAAAACGATGAGAAAATAAATGAGCAACATTATTACTTACTAAGCCACAGGGACAGCGAGACACAGGCATACATGTGTGTGCATCAATTCAGCACATGAGTAGTACAGCTTGGGTATTTTGATCTGTATAGTAAAGTTGGGAGTTGACTGTATGTGTGGCGCTCTACCTCCCTATGCCAGCGAAAAGGTGATAAACTCTCCCGATGTACGACTAATACCGACAATAGGCCATTCCTTCAACTTTACTATATATATATATATATATATATATATATATATATATATATAACTCAGCGCATGAGTAGCACGGTTTGGATCTGTGTGGTAACGCGAGCTAGACTGAGAAGGAATTTAGGTCATGTTTGATTCTATGATATATGACTCCTTGGATGAACTGCGACAAAAATATATAGGTGAAAACTCCAGGAATCTTAAGAAACTCATATATGAACATAAACGCAATATTAGATTAGGCGACCGGTCTGTTCTAATGCATATCCGAAACACACCATAAATCTGATTGCAACTGTGCCTCGATGCTAGCATACATCTGTAATAAAAAAAAAACTAATGCAAATAACCGAATCCAATGCAATAAATAATATGCAGAATATAAACAGTATATCCGGCTTTTTCAACATCTCTCCATATCTTGGCAAAATAATAGTTAATAGCTACATAGCGACTAATCAAATTATCACAACAAAAACAACACAACTTAACATTCCTCTAAAACTACACCAAGCACAAATGACCCATATGCCTCACACCCCTACAATTCCTTATAAATCACAGTATCAAACATGACCTAAATTCCCTCTCAGTACTGCTGTATGACCTATTACCTATTGTCCTAAATGCCCCTCTGAATCAAGCCTTACCCCTTCTTACAAATCCACCCCATATTAGCTAAACTGGAAAATGATGACCACTATCTTCCACCCACTCGCGACCAAGGATATTGACAAAAAGAGAACTGAAGTCTCATGTCCTGAAGAAAGTCATAAAGACCGAAACCTTATAGCTTCGACATTAGCACTAATAATAAATATTCATCCTTTGAATCATCCTGTGTTTGTCAACATTTCTCCATATATATATATATATATATATATATATATATATATATATATATATATATATGAGAGTAAACAAACAGTCTGTTTGAGATGGCGATAGCCGACAATTTTTGGGAGAATATGTGCTTAATTGAAATCATACCTAATTTAAAATTAATTAGTTGATAATTAATGAATTATGCAAATATATATGTTCAAATGAAAGGCGTAAACAAATCGAGAAAAAGTCGATCTCTGTATGTATATTTCTGCATATTATGCCTCATCAGCAGAGTTATAGACAGGAAACTGCTTTGTGTGTGATTCGAACAATAAATTTCAAATTAGGTATGACTTCAATTAAGCACATATTCTCCCAAATATATATATATATATATATATATATATATATATATATATATATATATATATATATATATATATGGGTCATATGAACCTAATCAATTTCAGTAAAATGCTGTGGTCTGTTATCAAACAACCCAAGGACAGCTACAATTGTAGCCACCACATCTTCTAAACTTACTCATTTTTTAAAAGTATTTACCTAGGGGTTGGACTAAGTCAAATGCTAAACTGGATTCTTACCATGTGTTCAATGTGTCAGATTTATGTTTAGTTTATTGCTATATGAGAACCCACAGCACGTTACATTATATCACTACCGTCTATATCTCCTAACATCTGACTGCATTAGCACCTTTCTGATTAATTCATATTTTTTACTAGCAATGTAAATCAATTTCTTCGTTATAATAATCAGAAGTGCTTATTCATCAAATAAGAACTCTCCAGTGGAAGAAAAAGATGCTTATCGAAACTATTTATAGGAAGATTAACTGCAAACCCGCCCTCCTACCGAGTAATGATGTCAATTTGTGAAACCAAAATCAGCTAATAATGGTCACTGGTATTTTTTCTATCATATTGCCTGTTTCTCCAAAATGTTTATGGACAACGGATGAATGCCACCAGCGTTTGTCTCGATTAAGAAAAAAGAATGAACAATAAAGAATACAAATAAAAGTAATATATATATATATATATATATATATATATATATATATATATATATATATATATATATATATATATTATGATTATCATTATTATTATTAAATACTAGGAACGAAAAGAAGGAAGTTTATTTCTACTAAAATCTATGTGTATTTATGTATAATTTTATACAATTTTTCCTCTTGGTGTCGTTGATGATGATGGGAAATCTGCCCACTTTCTCTCAGCTAATCTCTATGATCCATAGAGCTACTCCCCTGGGAAGAAGCAACGCTGTATTAAAATCGACTCTTAATACATTGGACATTCAGATGAATTTATCTTTCATGCTACCCTTCCCCTGACTATCATTTATTCCAGTCTATTGTTAATTCTTCTGTCCCTTTTACACTTTATTATTCACATTTTTGTGGGTGGGGGGGTCGTCTTTCTTTTCTTTTTTTATTAAAAACAAAAAAATCACTTCATACATTTTCTTAAATTTCTTGAGTTTTTACCCCATATTTTTCTCTGTCCCAGCAATCGACATGTCCTGCTCCCCCCCCCCTCTCTCTCTCTCTCTCTCTCTCTCTCTCTCTCTCTCTCTCTCTCTCTCTCTCTCTCTCTCTCTCTCTCTCTTCTGATTTTTTTCTAAAACCAATATTTGATTTTTGTCAGCTTTCTTTCCTTTCGTGGTAAAGACGACTAACCTTTCTCTTTTGCAGGATATCTGACAATACATGGAGCTGATTTAATATAGTAGTCAATAATATGTTGTGAACTTTGACTAAACTATTACTTCTTCCTAATATATATATATATATATATATATATATATATATATATATATATATATAAAGTAAAAAGTCGACGGGGCGGCCTAAAGTCGGTATCAGCTAGTCAGCGAGAGAGTCTATCCCCTTTTCAATAGCGCTAGACCAAGAAGATTGTTTTTAGCATCTGAGGTGGAGCGCCACACCTACCATTAGCTCCTTACTTTACCGCACAGATCCCTATGCTACTCATACGCTGAGTTGGCGAGGACCGGTATCGAACTTGGAACCTATATATATATATATATATATATAATATATATATATATATATAGGAGAAATGTATGAATATAAAATGAATTTGGCTATGTGCCTGTCTAAATAAAAGATATACGTGGTCTGAACAAGCTCCGGGAGTCCTTGATACTCACGAGTGGAAATGGTCCATAACCACGATACCCATGGTATTTAAGGCCTTTTTATTCACAAATAAATTTGCTCTGTTTATAATAATTAAACATTGAGCTCTCATACAAAACCTGAACTCTACAACAAACTACTGGTAGAGAATAGGACCATCCTAGAATCACCTTGTACCAAGAACCTTGGTACCACACCAAAGTGTATATATATATATATATATATATTTGTTTAGCCATACATTTAATAGGTATTCCCGCCTAATTCATTATTAATTAATTAATTTTCAAAATTAGGTACGACTCCAATTAAGCACTTATTCTCCCAAAAGTTATCGGCAAAAAGCCATTCTAAACAAACCTTGTTTACAACTTATCATATCGTCGTGTAATAAAAGTCACTAGAAGAGGAATATTAACCTACTCTAAACAAATCATAAAATCTAAGAAGTTCGTTTAGTGTAGGGGTTATGAGATCGGCCTGTCAGCTTGGCAGTCCGGTTTCAAATCACGCACAGGGCGGTCTTCCGATCTATAGCTCTGCTGATGAGGCCTAATAGGCCGAAATGTACATACAGAGATTGATTTTTCTCGATTTGTTTAGCCATACATTTAATAGGTATTCCCGCCTAATTCATTATTAATTAATTAATTTTCAAAATTAGGTACGACTCAAATTAAGCACTTATTCTCCCAAAAATTATCGGCAAAAAGCCATTCTAAACAAACCTTGTTTACAATATATATATATATATATATATATATATCATCACTAATTTTTTTAGCAATAAATGCAAATATTTCATAATCTTTATTTATTTTAATTTTATTCTTATTTTTTTAATGAGTTTTGTTTTCAGTATGGAAGTCTGTTTCCATTATAAATCCTTTAAGATAAGTAAACCTGATAAGACGTGTTTATAATCTGCTTATTTTGGCAAGATATAGTTCTTTTTTAATACAACTGAGAAGATATACCGTTTAGAAGGTGTAATCTTCAAAAATAAGATTCCAAATTCAATAAATATCATTATTATTGCGATCCACATACTTCTGAAATTTGGAGATGATGAAAAACTGTTTCAACCATTTTATAGACTAAGCAATATAAGCAAAACACTGACCAAATGACATAAATTTCGGTTCGCTATCTAGTAAAAAGGGGAAACATTAAGTGTGACATTTTTACGTTTTCAATTTATATTTGAAATATAGGTTGTCAATATTCCCGTAAAATTGTACATTTTTGTTGATACTTATTCAATTGATTCCTTAAATCCTTATCACTACGCTATTAAAAAGTATTGATTTAATTTTCGCCACTTTTGATCCTTGCATAATGTAAAGACTAGAAAACAAGGCTAGAAAACCATGACTAGTTAGTTCTATTTTTACTGGGTGACTAATATTTCTAGTATTTTGGCACATTTTAGCTCAGCTTAAATTAAATTTCGATGAATTTATTTATTTTATTCTCATTTTTTGAGGGGGGGGGCGGGTCCCTCTTACTACGATATGAAGCTCTAAATACCAGCGGCAAATAAACTTAGAACAAGTGAATGGAAATGTGACAAATGTTTGGATGGCTGTTGGTCTTATAATATTCTATGTTATCGTTTCATAAAAAAGGAAAATATTGTCAAATTGAGTATAACGTCCATTTTAAATGGAAAATATATGGCTAAACTTGCAGAATAATTCACGCAGAAAATTTTCGAGAAACAAGATATCATCAAATATCAAATATTTCATCTGTTCATGGTGATACGGAAATATTTGCTTGATAGTGTAATGTGGTGACTGACCTTTAGAATATCAGTCGATTCATTAATGATTAATGTTTCGAAATAGAAAGTCATTTTCATACATAAGCACTGCTGTGATTCTCAACAATTGGGCACAAAACGTATGACAATAAAAGTAGTTAACTAAAAAAGAAACAAACATTCACGCCAGATCTGAGGCTAAAATTTGGGGAAATAAAAGATAAATTGTCGCAATTCGTGACAAATATTAATGGTAAATTTGTTGGATAATTGACGGGTACCCTATTAATTATGCAATGGTAATGTAGAAAATAGTGTTGAATTCAAATCAAAACGATATTATTTGGATTCAAATCTGGACGGTTAGATTTGAGTGATATTTGATAACCTCAGTTTGACCCCTCTATTCCTGAGCTGAGTTTGAACCATGGGAAAGAGGCATTCTGTTGCTGGTCATCATGACGTAAAGACGCAGTCAAGTAGGTTCCTGCGCGTGGTGATTAGATCCTAAAAGAAGAACTGCTTTTTGTTTAATTAAAAACAAACCAGCAATGCAGAGCAATCTTAAAACAACAGTTAGAAAAACCAAGTCAGAACCAGACTGATAGAATAAACTACCCCGACGAATGGAGACCAGAACAAGTTACAGATAAAGTATAAACTATAGACTTCAGAAAGAAAATTACCGAAGTAAGAAAGTGCTACTCAGAAGTAAGAGTAAGTACAGAAGTAGGAGATTAAATATGAGAGACTCAACAATATAGATATACCATTCATGTATTAAGTGGGTATATAACAAACATTTGCTCTTTCTTTTAGTCTAAATCAAAAGGTAATAACCAAGTTGGTCAATTCAAGATGTCTTTACTTTAGATCATCCTAATGTCACCTTACAAAAGAATAATGGATTACTTCTCATTCGAGTGTTATAATGTACTCAAGTTGCCAAAATCTGCAAGTTGCCAAAAAATTGAATTTCTATAACATTATGTGATTGTGTATATCTATGTGCACGCGTGCTTACCTTTATACTTACAGAGTCATCTGGTGTGATGTAGTAGTTAACAAGGTAGAATAGCAGACTATTGTTAGTGATTTAAATTCTTACTGAGTCCTCCAATTAAATTGGATCAACTGTTACTAATTGTGTCCCGATCTAATGTAGTTTTGTCAAATGCACACAACAACTAAAACAAGCATTTTTCAAAGATAATTTACGTATTTGTTTGATCACCCAAATTAAAAATGGTCGCCGCGTAGGTGCTATTTGGGTGAGCGAGGGGGACGTATATCTTTAGGTTGCAGCACACATGTCATTTCATTTATCATCATGACGTGGAATGGCGAACATCACGCATTTCTGATTAAAACTTACTTTAAAATGGTGATTCTATCATTGCAACGCAGTGGTTATTTCGCCCAATAATTTATCTTCTTGTGATTACTTCCCTCTTGTGATGACTCAAACCTTTAAATGTCGGCCACAGTCAATTAACAAATTGAAAGATTATATTTTTCATGATATCGCAGCTATACTAGAGCCAATGCGAGTTGCGTAGAACTTTAAGGTGAGGGCAAAGAAAGTGATGACAATAACAACACAAAATGTTAAGTGTTGTTTTTTGTTATATTAATATTTTCAATAGAATATGTTATCTTTTTCTCATTGTAAAAATGGTAAATACAGAAAGCCTAATCTCTCCTAGAAAATGAGATCTAAAAAATTATCTGGGACATTTAGACACAAACGGAACCTCTAAACCAGGCCAGAAGACCAAATCTAGTTTTATAAAAGAACTTGTCGATTTGCAGACTTTGCAATTCCAGCCTTTAAATTAAAGGGAAGCGAATAACTAGATAAATACATGGACTTTACTATAGATTTAAAAAGACGTTGTTGAACATGAAGGTGACAGTAAGACGAATCATAGTTGGGGCCATTGGAATAATAATTTAAAAAATGGAAAAGTGACTGGAGGAGCATAAAATCCGAGGGTCAATGAATGCTGTCTAGACCACAGCACTGCTGAAATCGAATTGAATACTTAGAAGTATCCCGGGGAGTTATTTTCAAAAGTTCAAAAATAAAACAAAATATCAATTTAATAAATCCAGTTCAGTTGAAATAAATTATATATTTGTTGGTTAGTTGGCTGGTTTTACGACTTTTGTTGAAGACATTAAATGGTTTCAAGTAAAGTAATAATAATGATATGTAAACAATTATAGCCTCCTAAAACTATTCTTAATACAAATGATTTGTGCATAGTTGTATGGTTTCAATTATTTCTATATTTTACGAATGATTTACACACAATTATATAGTTTCAAGTGACTATTCCTATTTAATAATACCATTTTGTTTGGACACAGTTATATGACTTCAAGTATGCCCATCTAATACTAATTATTTACACCCAGTGATATGTTTCAAAATAACTAATAACAATCATTGATTAACAATTATAGCTTCAAATAAATATTCTTAATAAAAATGATTTGCACAGTTATGTTCTCCTATTGAATGCTAAAAATCTACAATAATTTACTTAGTTTATGGTAAGAATTCTTATTTAATAATAATTGCTTGTTTTCTCACTGTTATATGGTTTCAAGTTTTCTTATCTAATACAAATACTTTTCGAACCCTCCTTGTCAGAGTGGATCGGAGATTAATGGCGACGAAGTAATGTCCACATATCACAACCACCCAGAAGTGGAGCCTCACCACCGGATGCAGTTTAATTTCCTACCCAGGATACCCTTTGGGGACAAGGTCTTACCGCGCTATAAAGGATGCCGTCAACGTATTCTAGATCCGGTTGAAATGGCGCATCATATATTTGTCTTAAGCATTTTCAAATTTAATTGCAGCCGTATAATACAACTACTGGCTTTTTTTTGCATTTGATGCTATATCACTATTTTGACAGAGATTCATTTTCCATTAATTGCCACATAGCTGAAGGGGCTGATACCATTAATGTCTTAATAAATGGTTGTAATAAATCAATTGATTTCAAAATATTAGTATAAGTAGTATCTAATGTTCAGATCAATCAGTGTTCAATAAATTATTCCTTTGTTAGTTCAAAACAATATCAAATATAGTCAGATATAAAAATGATGTGATCAAAACTTTTAAAAGAATATACTTCTTCTTAGTGTCTCTAAAATACTAATTGAAACTAATTCCCCCTATTAATTCTTATGAATTACATAATTTTATAAGTTGTGATATTTTTAAGTTTGTTTGTTTTTAATAGTATTGCTATGTTAAGACGATAAATCATTTCGCGTTACGCCAAACAATGTAATCGGGAGAGTCAAGAGATTATATATATATATATATATATATATATATATATATAATTAAATAATGTACATGATTAAATAAAAAATGCAGTCCAATTATCAAATCAAAGATATTAATTGATTTTTAAGTGCCGTCATAAAAATATATGAATATTTTTGTAGTATTATATGCATTTTTCTAAAGATTAATTTTTTATATATTTTTATGTTTTAATTTGCAAGTTCATCCATCACTGCGTCATCATATCATCATCATCATCATGTCACGCTAGTAGCACAGATATTCATGAAAATCACTTGCCAACTGTCCCTATTATTCATAGCTCTCAGGAACATCCAGTATCTGCGCAGAACTGGTCAATCTTCGTTTTTGCTGGATTGCCCACACTAGCGTGGCTATACGCAGGTTTCCATTGAAGAACGTCACTTATTAGTTTGTCCTTGCTTCTCTGACAGTGTCCATCATGTCTTGATTGTCTCACTTGGATAGTTTGTGTGATTGTGGGCAAGTGTCCGTACAGCTGATTTCTTGTAGCTTGCTGTCTCCACAATTTGTTTAATATCACGCGCAGCATTCTTGTTCAATTCCCATCTAGCTTATTCTCTATGTGCTTCGTTAAGATCGAAATGGTGCTGCACCATTTGGATAAAAATATGGCTTTAACATTTCAGTGAGACCAGACTTCCATATGACTGACAATCTGTCTATGGCAGACCGTACGTGCATTAACGTCCACTGGCTTACCATTGAGTTTGGAGATGCCTCCTTCATTTTTAAAACACATGAAATTAGTTTCTTGTTCACATAGAGGCCAATTTTCTGTGTTGCTTTCACCAAGCTATGTGGCAAGGTGTCTGCTTGTGTAGATGTATTTGCAAGAAATGCCAGATCATCTGCGTAGTCCGCATCCGTGTTAGTGTATGTGGGATATCGCCTGCTTCATCCACTTTTTAGTGTGAGGCCATTTTCTTTTATGGGATCTAATGATGTTCGAAGTACGTAGAGTAGGTATATTATAAATATAAATATACATAATGCTAACGTATCTCATTGCAAGACTCCAGCGACAATGACAAAGAAATTTGTTTCACCATCAGGTGTTTTGGTGTCCTTGTAAAGCATCATTATAGAGGTAACTGTTCCTTCGGGGAGACCGTATGCTAGTAGTATTTGCTCGATTTTCCCTCTTCGTATGGAGTCGAATGTCTTGGTGAAATCGACAAATAGCAGCATTACTTGAAGAATTTTTGCACGAACCCCTATGTTTCGACGAATAGGCAGGATCTGAGAAGTTGTGGATCGATTTCTGCCGAATCCGTTTTTGTTTTTCCTGAGGATTTTCTCTATTTCAGGTTGGATGCGATTAAGAAGGGCATTATGTATCTTAGCGACTATAGCAGTAAGAGTTATGCCCCTGTTGTTCTTCGCGATACCGAAATCGCCTTTTTTTGGGAAATGGGAGGGTGCAGCCTTTCTTCCATTTTTCTATCGTATTTTATTTATATACATCATTGCATAGTGTAAGTAGTATGTCATCGAATGTTCTTATTTTCCAGACCTCAGGGAGTATCTTGTGAAGGCCTGCAGTCTTTCTATTTTTTTTTAGTTTTCTTCGGACTTAAGTTCTCCTATCATAGAATCTCCTAGTTTAATGTCTAGTTGGTTATTCACTATTTTGTCTGTCATCTGTGATTTTGGGCATGTCCTAACAGTTTCTGGAAGTTTTCTCATGGATTCTATCTTTAATTTTGATCTCGAGGTATTTTTCTACCACTAACTTCATTTACAGTTTGTCATGCTAATCGCGACTCTCTGTCTTCTACTGAATATCTGATAATATTAATTTACTCTTGAATGTATTCTATTTGTTCATTTTTGTATGTTTTAGTCAGATCTAACTGGGCTTTCTTAAGGTTTTCTATGTTGGTATTAGTTTGGTTTGTTTTATTTGGTTGAAATGCTTTTCTAATATCTATTTTCTGTAACTGCTTCTGTCTCCCAGAGGAAAGTGTGTTTGGCTCTTAGTTTGGTCGGTTACTGCTTCTAGATGGTCATTGATAAAGTTTTCGAATTCCTCATTTAGAGTGTATCCTGAAGGATGTCAAACTTATTCCTTACCGTTACCGTATACTGATCGCATACTGATCACTGTTGGCAAGTGAGGACCAGTCGTATTGTACAGATTTACTGAATTGCCCTTTGTTTCTATGTAGACCTTGACGTAATTTTGCTCGGACTATTCTGTGATCAGATGATAATCCTTCAAAAGAAGAGTATGGTTTGCAGCTCATAACTCTTTTTATTTATTAGGATGTAGTCAAGTTGTGCTTTTGTATTATTTGGGTAGGTGTATGTCCATAGTTTGCCCTTTCGTTTTTGGAATTAAGCGTTTAAGCATACAAGCCTGTTCTCAACTGAGAACTCGGATAGGAGTTCACGCTCCTATTTGGAGGGTTGTGTAAGCAGAATCTATTGTTTTCGTTTCTGCTTACCTGCGCATTCATGTATCCCCCAATGATCAGGACATTGTGTTTATGAATGTATCTGCATAGGAAGGATAGTTCATTGTAAACGTTGCGATGTCTGTTTCAACGCTGATATTTGTGGGGTTGTAACATGAGACTACAGTGGAGCAGGGATTGCCCTTAAACATAATACTCATGATTCTCGGTTAGATTTTAGGGTTCGGGGACTGAGAAATATTCCAATACCTGGCTCGAATCGGTTGCTGTTTTGTTAACTCATCAATAAACGCTAAACTTAAAGACGATGAGCAGTAGTTTCCTAACTGAACTGTTTGATCCTTGCCGATGGTCCGCTTTGGGTTCATACGCCCAGCATCTTGTGAAAAATGCCGTTGGCCCATGATAAGTTCATCCACCGTGTCTCACATCCACCATGCTGCTCCCCGCCATGTTTTCCAGTATTATACGCTCTTATGGCCACGAAAATGGTAAGAGACGCTTACTTTGAAAGTACTTGGTAAGTTTGTAGTTTGTGTTGCAGAAAGAATATATACTTTACGTATTCGTTTCAATGACTTGAATGAAGACTTTCAAAATACCTTCTATGAATTAAATATCTTTGAAAAATTATTAGCATAACTTTGTTTATTACGTTAAACATGAAATTTAGGATAATTAGGATTTTATAGCTTATTCTTGTTTTTCCTACACTACTTCTGTAAGAGAATGTTACCTCAGATATTTGTTCCATTAATCTGATTTTTTGAAGTTTTCTTTGAGGTTCTATTTATGAAAGCTTTTTTTTAAGATTTTACCACTGTACATCTTATATATTGATTAAACACTGTATGGCAATTGAACTATTTTTAAATCGGGCTTACCCCCCATTTGTATTACCTAGTGTAGAGTATAATAATAATAATAATAATAATAATAATAATAATAATAATAATAATAAGAAGAAGAAGAAGAAGAAGAAGAAGAAGAAGAAGAAGAAGAAAAGCCTAAATTAAAATGAAAATGAAAACAATTTCTAAAAGATGATAATAAATATAAAATAAGAAATTGTTTTCCTTTCTATAATGTATTAGGAAAAATATCTTAAATATTTTTAAAAAGTTTGAAATATGAATTTAGTTAATGTTATCGTTTTTAGTTTTGTATTTTTTTGTTTTTGTTTTTTGGGGATTTTTTTGTTTTTTTTAGGGGGGTCTTGGTTTTGAACAAAGTAAGTATGGAAGACTGAAGTCATAGGATACATCAACACGTAAAAAGAGATACATAGTGAGCCCATGAAAATATTGTCTCCTTAACACAAATTTATAAAACAGATGTTTTTAAGAGAAGGAACAAAAGTCAACAGTAAAAGTTATTTGTATTATTTTGTTGTTTATATTCATTATTTAGTTGTCTATCTGATGATACAGACTTCTTTTAAAAAGAAGTGTGTTGAAATAAATTTGTAAATAACCCAATATGACGGTTGTTTAAGTGTTTCCTTAATATGGAATTGTATATATATATATATATATATATATATATATATATATATATATATATATATATATATATATACTATATGAATGACGATTTCTGTCTGTTTATAACTATTTGGTGCCCACACTAATGATTCGATCATAATCAAACGTTAATCAAAATTATAAACATTTAAGCGAATATCCAGAAAAAGTTTCAATAAAAATTAATAATAAAATCACCTGGTCATCTTTACAGTGGTGGAGGAAAGTGAAGACGTTTCAATGAGAGAGGTAAAAGGGAAATAGCTGGTTTCACTGTTTATTATTTATATACGGAAATTTACTATTCTTCTAATAATATTTTAAGAATTACACTGGTTTACGAAAAATATTTTTTGTCTGAAGCAAGAATGTGAATAGGTGTTTTTTACTAATTTGGGTGTGCTGAATTCAAATTTATAAACAGTTTTGCTCTATCACCTCAAGTTTTCTGTCTTTTAAATAGTCTCCTTTTAGTATATACAGAGTATATACGTGCTTATTTCAACACTTGCTGCAGCTTATTATAGATAAAACAGGATAGATAAAGAACATTGACGGAATAAATATACTTGGATGACACAATGTACACAATTCATAGTACCACAGACAGTTAGAAGTGTTTTCTTAGATGATCTGCTGTATTTTGCATCCGGGATGTCATGCAAGAGCATCCAACAGAAGTCTCCCATCGTGCCGGGGTTCCACTTGTCTTGGTAGTTGCTCTCCATCTGAATAATGTCTTGGTGGAATCTTTCTCCGTGCTCATCACTCACTGCTCCAAGGTTTGGAGGGAAGAAGTTGAGGTGGGAATGGAGAAAATGAATTTTGAGTGACATTCGGCATCCCATATCCTCATAAGACTTTAGCAACTTCTCATTACAGGCTTGGTAATTTGGTACGCGTGTGTTACCAAGGAAGCCACTACAGACTGTCTTAAATGCTGCCCATCCTCTCAGTTCCTCTAAGGTAAGACGCTCCTCAAAACCAGTATGCCCTCTTTGAGCTTAGAAGCACTGAGACCTGGGAACACAGTACACAAGTGTTGGAAGGTAGCACCATTTTTGTCCATGGCCTTCACGAAATTCTTCATCAAACCAAGCTTGATGGGAAGAGGAGGAAGAAGCACCTTATTCATGTCAACCAGAGGATTTTCCTTGACGATGTGTTCGATGTTGATTGAGACGTGTTGGCTACGCTTAACTGCCAAAATCCGTCTTGATATATATAGCTATATATATATAATGTAATGCTATCACTTACATTTATTGCATAATAACTAAAAAAGAAGACATAAGTCACACAATATTAGAAATTAACCCTGAATGCATATACGCCTTTATGTACAGTATGTGTACAAAATGTACAGTATGCATATCTAAAAAAAACTAGAGGTGATGAGTAAAAACGGATTTCCAATCTGAATTCAGGTTAAAACAGCTATTTTTGTGCTTGCCTCAATTTCTTTGTAAACCAGTGTTATCATTTTCTATTTGTCATTGACATTTATTGCATTCTCGTCTTGGGAATTTGCAAATTGTTTTGTTATATTTTATTCTGACAATTAATTTTATTTTATTTTATATTTTTTTACATTTAAAGAATATATTATTTCTTTGTTTTCGATGGTTTCTTGTTAAAAGATATTAAACTGAAAAACATTTCCAATTTGACTTTTCCTTTGAATTTTCTCTTGTACCTTAACAAATTAGATCTCTTTCAATACCGCTTGAACTTTGACACTGATAGCGTTTAGTTTCTTGTTCATTTTATTCTATTCTTTTCTATTCTTCAATTCAATATAATAATCTTAAATTTTGAAAATAAACTAATCTATGTCAATAACTCATGAAAACTTGTCAATATGAAAACAGCTGCCTCATATCACACAAACCATCCATGTAAGGCGAACAAGACCCACCGGACACTGCTGGAGAAGCAAGGACGAACTCATAAGTGGGCCGTCCAGCAAAGACATTCATTGATTAGCGTGGATAATGGATGCCGCTCAGAGGATCTCCCGGGTGCAATGTTTGATGAATTTGCATTTTTTTCATTTCTCAAATAAGATCCTAACATTTTTTATTCTTAACTTTTTCACTTTTATCCTATCATTCAATCGCTTAATGTAACCGATGTTTTTTCACTGGACAGCAAGCTTTCTCGAGTCTCTAGAACTCTTCTAAATATCCTATCTGATTTTAACAGTGCTTTTCTCTGGATAGTCTCGATTCTTTTTATTATCTTCTGTTCATACTGTATTTTCCATATTTCTTGAGACTGTTCCAAGGGCTCCAATTATGATTAGTATCACCATCACCTTCCTGTCCAATTTGTTCACAATGTCCAAGTATTTTCCAAGCTTTTTGCCTTCCTTTAATTTCTGTGGTCTACTGGAATTTACTGGATGACAAATTCTTTTATTCTTGGTAATTAATACGTGGTTTGGTTTTCTGGTTAGCATTTGGTGAATCGTTTGTATTTCAAAATCCCAGATAATTTCGTGTGTCTCATTTTTAGAACAGATCTGGATTATGTTTATATCATTTATCAGTATGGTCAAACTTAAATCTCTTACACAATTCACAGAGAACCCCTTCTACACTCAGTCAGGCATGTTCCTGCAATTCTTTTGTGCCAATTTGCTGTTTTCATTTATTATTAAATCCACTTTTTTATCTCTATCACCACACGTTATACATGTTATTATCAATTTTAGCTTTTACAGAATTGTTCCTTATGACATTATTTTGGGTTGCTTTGAATTGAGATTCAGTTCCTCTCTTTAAAACCAAAACCTTCGTAGCCATATCCAGGCCATTTCATGTACAATTTCCTTAGTAAGCTTCTATGTAATTGCATTTCTTCCTAATTTTGTTTTCTAGATTTTATAATTGTTGTTTTCTTGTTTGTCCCTAAATTATTTCAGTTGTTGTGGCTGTTATAATTAATCTCGCTATGCCTTTTTTGGTATATTCCTCGGGACACTTTATTACAGCATCCACACAATCTACCATGCTTACTTGCTACTTCTTTCCTTGACCCATACTCTCATCTCTCAGCTGTAAGGCTTTTTGCAATTTCCTTGATATATGGTCCATATTTTAATTTCTGTCTTGACCATTTTAGGAAGGGTCCGGAGTATCTCCAGGTATGTATTCCTTTGATCAGTTTCCACTATAGAATTGTGTTTCAAGAGGTTTTCTTTTCAGTTCTCTGGCAAGGTCCAAGTATTTGTCGATCTTTTCCCTCTCTTTTATTTTCATTCTGTGATAGGCCGGGACAGCAAAATCCACGAGATGACAAGTCTTCCTCTTCTTGTCAATCAAAATTAGGTCTGGTCTCCTGGCTGGGATTAGGTGATCCGTCTGTACCTCAAAGTCCCAGAGAATTCTGTGTGTCTCATTCTCCAGGACAGATTCAGGCTTGTGCATATACCATTTAGTTGAATGGTAAAAATTGAATTTCTTGCACAGTCCCCAGTGAATCACCTTTCCCATCCAGTCGTGTCTAGTCTCTCTTTGTGCGAGTTTACTGCATTCGCTTATTATGTGATTGACAGTTTCGTCTCTTTCCCCACACATTCTGCATTTGCTATTCTGCTGTGTCTTATCTATTTTTGCTTTTATATAATTTGTCCTTATAGCATTATCTTGTGCTGCAATTATAAGAGAGTCTGTTTCTCGCTTGAGGTTTCCATGTAGCTGTTTTTCTTCCCATTTCAGCTTCCTTGTTTTTGTTATCTTTGTTCTCGTCCATAAATTGCAATTGCTTTTTCTGGCTGTTGTTATTAGTCTCTCTTTGCTCTTTTTTGTATATTCATCGAGTGCTCGAATTGTCGAACCTACATAGTCTTCAATGCTGACGAGACCTCTTCCTCCTTCTTTTCTTGATACATATAGTCTGTCCGTGTCGTCTCATTCTTAAAATGGACAAGAGAGAAGCTCCGACAGATGGACCAAAGGACAATGAAGCTTATGACAATGCACGTGGCATTACACCCTCTCTTGTCCATTTTAAGAATGGTCCAGTGTATCTTACAAGAGGAACAGCCCAGGCGTTTATGCCCTTGATGAGATTTCTACTGCAGAGTTTAGTTTCTCGGAGCTTTCTCGTTCTTCTAAGTTACTCTTTCCTTACAATCTCCTTGTTTGATGGTGTCCGCCTCCAGTACTCAAAAGTACTTATAATTTTCCTTTTCTCCCAGTGTCATTATTTCTTCTTTATTCGGTAATTCTATCCCTTTCGTTATTTCTTTTTCCCCTCTTTTTATAACTATCATTTCACACTTGTCTATGCCGAATTCCATCCCTATGTCCTGACTGTATATTCTAATTGTTTGTTTCGAACTCTTTTTCACTTTTTTGCAAAAACTTTGATGTCATCCATGTACATAAGGTGATCTATTTTTTCCTCTGATTTTGTAAATTTGTAACCGCCTGTACATTTTCTAAGTGTATGGTTAAGAGTCATCATTGCTATAACAAATAATAATGGGGATAGGGAGTCTCCTTGGAAAATACCTCTTTGTATTTTCACCTCTGCTAAGGTCTGTCCTCCAGCCATTAATTTAACTATCCAAATTTTCATGGCATTGGTGATAAATTTTATTACTTTGTCCGATATTTTGTACATCTTCAAGCTTTCAAGGATCTATGTTTGTGGAACCATGTCATACGCCTTTCTGTAATCAATCCATGCCATCGCTAGATTTTTCCGCCTCTCTTTAGCCTCTTTAAAAATGTGCTGAATTATAAAGAGCAGATCATTTGTTCCTTTTGTTCCCTTACGGTATCCTTTTTGTTCTTCTGGAAATAATCCACGACAATGGAGCGAGTTGTATATGTCTTCTTTTATTTGTGCGGTTAAGATTTACCACATTATAGGTAGGCACGTTATTGGCCTATAGTTGTTGGGGGGGGGGCTTTCTGGATCAGGGTAGTTTTGCCTTTTGTCATCTATTCCGGTATGTTTGCTTCTTTTAGACATTTATTCAACTGCATTCTGTCATGAATGGATGTAAATTATTATTATTATTCACTCCTTTTGAGTTTTCACATCAGCATTAGCTGATGGTCTTTTACTGGAGTCTGAGTGACAGCAAGTCTCCTCAGGTCTACAGGACTCTTCTGAGTATTCTGGCAGATTGCAGCAGTGCAGTGTTCTGAATGGTTTCAATCATTCCTCTGATATACAAACTTTCCAAACCCTTTCCCAATCCTTTTGGGATCGTTCCAAGTGCAACAAACTACAATTGGTATAACTTTCACTTTCATATTCCATAACTTTTTCAGTTCTCTGGCAAGGTCCAGATATTTGTCCATTTTTTTCATTTTCCTTTAGCTTCACCCTGTGATCTGCTGGCACTGCAAAATCCACCAGTTGACAAGTTCTTTCTTTTTTGTTAATCAACACTAGGTATGGTCTTCTTGCTGGGATAAGGTGATCCGTTTTTATTTCAAAGTCCCAGAGAATTTTATGCGTTTCGTTCTCAAGAACAGATTCTGGTCTATGCATATACCATTTTGTTGTGTGGTCAAAATTTAATTTTTTGCATAATTCCCAGTGGATCACCTTCCCAACCCAGTCGTGTCTAGTTTTGTATTCTCGTTGTGCTAGTTTGCTACATTCGCAGAGTATATGGTTTACAGTCTCATCTCTATTACCACAAAGTCTACATGTACTATTTCGTTGGGTCTTATCAATTTTCGCTTTGATATAGTTTGTCCTTATGGCATTATTTTGTGCAGCAATTATTAATGATTCTGTTTCTCTTTTGATGTTTCCTTTTCTTAACCATGTCCAAGTCTTTCCATGTGCAACCTCTTCGATTTGTCGTTTGAAATGTCCATATAATTGTTTTTCTTCCCATTTTTGTTTTCTAGTCTTTGTTGTTTTTCTGTTTGTCCATCTGTCACTTCTACTATTGTTGGCCGCCATAAATAATTTGTCTTTGCTCTTTCTTGAGTAATCCTCAAGTTGTTGGATTGTGGTTTCTACGCAGTCCTCTATGTTGGCAAGACCTCTTCTCCCTTCCTTTCTTGACACATATAATCTATCTGTATCGTTAGTCTTTGTTGTTTTTCTGTTTGTCCATCTAGAGGGTGAAGAGCCTTGTGCATGATCATTAACTTTCTCGTTCTTTGGTCAATCTGTCTGAGTTCTTCCTTTTATTATTATTATTATTATTATTATTATTATTATTATCAGAAATTTATGTAGTATCAGCAATAATAGTTGTTGTTTTCTTATCCCATTATTTGTTGATTTTTTGTATATATACTTATATTCAATACATCTTTTGTATCCTCCTCTTCCTCCTGTTTTCATTTCCATCCCAAGAAATTCGTAGCCAAAAGATTTCCAGTAGGGCGAAACCCTGCACATTATGTCAGGGACAACATCTTACGCACTCTTTTTTTCTTCTACCATAGAATTGACATATATTATATTGTTTTGTTTTTTCGTTTTTTTTTTGGTGGGGTGCGGGTATCTCAGGAGACATGTTCTTTTAGTTATATTTCCATGTATACTAAGTTTTTCTAATGAGTTTTATTTTATTTTCTATAATTCTAGAAATTTTCTTTTTCTTTTCCATCTTTATTTTTATTTTATTTTTTTTTTTTTTTTTTTTTTTTTGTTAAATTCTTTTTTGTTTTTTGTCCGTATGCTTCTGTAAATAAGCATGTTAAGGAATATAAGAGAGAGATAAGTAAAATATGTTCTTTACGGCTGTTGAAAATTATGAGTAGTTTTTCTTGTAGTTTTGTGTTCAATAAATCTATCATATCCCCGTTATTTTTTTGTTTTTGTTTTTGTTTTCATTTTCATTTCCATCGCAAAAGATTGACAGCCCTAGGATTTTCATTTGTCCGAAATGCCATATGTTGTAGATAAATTCACGACCCTTCAGAAAATGGTCAGTTCATAAAACTTTTTTCTTAGGTATTTTGTCTGTTGGTCTTTTTAAATTATTCATGAGTCGGATGATATGAGGCTATCCCATAATATACTTCTAAGTACTGAAAAAAATCATTTTCTGCAACCACAAAATTAATGAAATTCAACAAGTTTTATCTTATTATGTTTTTAATATTATACTATCTATAGTAGTTGTTACGTTTGTATATAAATGTCATATATTAAATTTAACAATCAATCATGGCACAAGGGTAGAATAATACTTTTCTACATTGGATGAAACATGTCATAGTATTTCGTGTGTTGGCAGACTTTTATTTGATATTCAACAACTCCTGAATACGTTATAACAGGGGTTGTTGATTTTTCTATTTTAGAAACAGAGTCGACTTTTAATTAGAATTTAGTAGTTGCAACTGATATAGAGAGAGTTTGGATGATTAAAACATGAAACCCCCATAACATTATCGTTCAGCTGCAAACTGGATATGAAATTGTTTCATTCTCGAAGTTAGAGTATTTAAATATATTTCTTTAATAAAAAAAATCTCGCTATGAGATATCGTTTTTTTTCTATATCACGGTTACATATAGACAAACATAATGAGAATTTTAGTAATATGATACTATATAGATACTCATATTTAATGACCGTGCGCATATAATTAATATGGCGTTGTTGTAAAATACAAATCTGCTTTCGAATTGTAAAGTAGACATTTAATGTTAATGTTTCCCAACATTGATGCTATGTTTACAATGAAGGAAACACTTGAAAATTCGCGGAAATTCTACCATTGAATACAGAATTTCAGAGAATTGCTTATAATTTAGGAATGAATGAAATCATTAATTGTATCTTTTCGTTACTAACAAATACAACATGATTACACTTGATAGCTATTAAACTTTTTTCAAAAATTCTAACAGTAAAAAGAGCCATTAACCTATTTCTATATGTGATCAATAACAGATAAAAGCGTCTATCAATCTAACTGTTGGTATTTAATTAACTTTCATATCAATTCTTAGGAACTGTTTACAAACTCTTTTTATCTTATTTCAGAGTAACATAAATCCCGTTATAAATGGTTATATTTGTTCTGTATGTATCAGTATTTTTGGTAGTCTAAGATTTTGAGACAGTGAAGAGAAGAAAAATGAATTGAAAAAAGGGCAAGAGAGGGTTATATAAAATTACGGAGAGTAATACACCTCATTGTTACCGTAAAAAAACATCATAGATATACGCAATTTCGAAAATCACAGCCATTTATATATATATATATATATATATATATATATATATATATATATATATATATATATATATGAGGCAGGTAAAAGGATAGTGAACAAGAAATGATAACTCAAAACAAATCTAAGAGTTGAAATATTTCGTCCGATTTATAAGGACATCTTCAGTAAAAAAAAAAGTTTTTTGACAGAAGATGTCCTTATAAATCGGACGAAATATTTCAACTCTTAGATTTGTTTTGAGTTATCATTTCTTGTTCACTATCCTTTTACCTACCTCATACTGTCAGATTCTACTCCATCCATCCTATCTTCATATATATATATATATATATATATATATATATATGATTCTATGTAATACACCTCATTGTTACCGTAAAAAAACATCATAGATATACGCAATTTCGAAAATCACTAGTGGCATCATGACAATCAAATTACGCAATAACTCATTACTCATGTGGGAAACCGAACAGCATGCCCAATTCATACACACACCCACAGCCATTTATATATATATATATATATATATATATATATATATATATATATATATATATATATATATGAGGCAGGTAAAAGGATAGTGAACAAGAAATGATAACTCAAAACAAATCTAAGAGTTGAAATATTTCGTCCGATTTATAAGGACATCTTCAGTAAAAAAAAAAGTTTTTTGACTGAAGATGTCCTTATAAATCGGACGAAATATTTCAACTCTTAGATTTGTTTTGAGTTATCATTTCTTGTTCACTATCCTTTTACCTACCCCATACTGTCAGATTCTACTCCATCCATCCTATCTTCATATATATATATATATATATATATATATATATATATGATTCTTATCGATAAAATAAAATCATATATATATATATATATATATATATATATATATATATATATATATATATATATATATAATCTGTTATTTAAGAATGTGTAGAAAGTATTTTAAGCTTTTAATTAATTAATAAGATTTTAAAAACTTTAGACGATATCATTTAACGAGATTATCATATTTACTTTTTTAAATAATGAAATTGCAATGTATTGTTGCTGAAAACTAATTTCTTACGAGAATAAAAAACATAAATGTGCCGATAGACCATTTGTCATTAAATATTGTTGTCAAAATGGGTACCGGTACCACGATATTTTACTGAAACAGTTTGTGAGTGTGAGTGAGTGAGTGAGTGAGTGAGTGTGTGTGTGTGTCTGTGTGTGTGTGTGTGTGTGTGCACGGGCGCGTGTTTGTAAGTGTGTCTACGTGTGTATGCGTAACCTATTTCTTGTGAAATTCACTATGCTTTTTTTGCATGTATGTTATTTTCTTATTTGAATTAATTCATTTTTCTTTAATATAATGCAAAAGGCCCCCTCTCTCTCTCTCTCTCTCTCTCTCTCTCTCTCTCTCTCTCTCTCTCTCTCTCTCTCTCTCTCTCTCTCTCTCTCTCTCATATATATATATTCTGTCTGTCTGTCTATCTTGCTTTTTCTGAATATGTCTAATGATGCTACGAATACATTTTTTACTGATTTTAATGATACACAATCGAAATTTTCATTTATGTTTCAGCTCATCCAGATTTTGTCAAAAATGGAGATTATACTTTTTTACGGTCTCATATTTTTTAATTACTTTGTGCTTATTTTTTAATTAGACTTGATAGTTTTCAAGAAATTAACAGTTCAAATTTTCAAAACCACAATGACGCACTAGCGTTTCGCCTAATTTGTTTCATTAAATCGCCAGAAGAATGTCAACTTAATTTTCGGGTAGTTTTAAATGGTAAATGTATTTTTTCTGCTAATAAATGTATGTTTGTTACGATCTATCGCCAACGAGTTTATATTTCTTACACTTAAGTTAAAACACGGATTCATTGTACACCAAATGTTGTAATGATCATCTTTGAAGTGTTAAATTACTGGCGCAGACACACAAACCTTAGGAGATTATCTGGTCTTTTATTTACGTTTCTGCAGTTTCCATCTCTTTTCTTTTTGACTTAGCTGCTTAATCTTTGTCTTTTACTGACTGGCGTTATTTAACGCCGGGATGAGCAAGGAGAAATTCAGCCAAGTGGAAGGGATGCTCATGTATCACTTTGAATCACGCTTTCAGTCCGCGAGGATTTTCTTAAACTTCTTCTTTGCTTCAGTGAATATTTTGCATACCTCCTTATCTCTTTAAAGTACATTTATTCACTCTCTTTGCTTATGGTGTTTTGAATAGTGTGTCTTCCACCCTAAAGAAAACAACTGTAGATCTATTGTGATCCAATGACAGAGTTTTTTCCAATTATTTCTGACTATTTTTGAAAACATCCAACAGCCTGGTCTCACCATTCTGCTCAAGTGAAAGAAAGCAGTGATAATTGTTAAGACTCCTTCTTAAAACTTTCTTCAAGAGCATAAAATACAAAAAAAAGTTTTTCCTACAATCACGTTTAATAAATGTTAACCATTCTTTTTGTTTTACTTATTGTTTATATATTTTGTTTATATATCAAATGTTCAAGTCAGTTTCACTCTAACTTTTTTGTTCCGATTTAAGTTTAGCAAAGCGAGGAAAACAAAATACTGAATCCATGGAATATAATCTTGTAACTTCTGAAACCGCTTAACATCTGTGATGTAAGAATAGAAAGTTTGTGTAGACACGCACGCACGTACGTATGTGTGTGTGTGTGTGTGTGTGTGTGTGTGTGTGTGTTTTATTTTTTATTTTTTTATTCTTTATTTTTTTAAATATAACACCATTCTTGAAACAGCAATATTTCCAAGCCTACGATACTAGATTCTTCAAAAATGTACTTCTTTGAAATAAATATCAAATAAAGCAAGTAATAAGGAAAATAAGGATGTCATAATGAGTCCTTTCCTTTTATATGTGAGACGCTGAATAGAGTTAAAGCCGACAATTCTGTGATTCTGTAAGTTCTTCTGCAGCCGCAGAAGTGAAATAAATGATTAATACAAATACTGAAGATGGTCCAGTTATAAAGCAGTAATTCTGCTAAATGATTTGCAAATTTTAAAGAAAGGTGAATTAGACTTGAATGACAAAACCTGCAACGTTTCAAATAATAGTTTTAAAGAAATTGCCATAGCCTTTCACTTTATTTAGCGGCTTAAAACCTTTATTAGCTTTACAGGATATTCATTTAATGTTTTTAATAAAATGTTTCCATTAAAGTTCAACTTTGTTTCAAAATAGCATAGGCGAGAGACTATATCTTCGCACCCCTAACTTATATATATATATATATATATATATATATATATTGTGTGTGTGTGTGTGTGTGTGTGTGTGTGTGTGTGTGTGTGTGTCTGTGTGTGTGTGTTCTATCAATGATATTGAGCTCTCTTTACTTATGCATATAACACACTATACTATCAATATTAACAAATTATATATATATATATATATATATATATATATATATATATTTTAAGGAAGTTTGGTATGTACACGTCGACATATAACTCGGAGGTCACTCGGATTCGAATCTTGCATACACATTAATATCCTTCTAACTAAGAAACCCTCCAAATTTGGTTATTGATTTTTACTGATTAAGGGATATAACTAATTACTGCTTGTATCAACAGTAAAATGGCGCCGCTGCTGGTGATTTGAAGATGACAAATTTGTGCCCTAATCGTTTCAACTAGGAATTTCTCACGTGTCATCTGTCTAATCTTTAAAATATTTATTTGGTTAGAAAGAAAAGAAAATAATCTTTCTAAATATGGAATTTGTATGCGTAAAACCACATATTATTTTCTAATATTGAATTATTTTTTACAGCGAGTTAAAAAAAAAAAGATTTTTGCTTCGAACAGTATGATTTTTTTTTCAGACTAAATTTTAACGAAAAATCAAATTCTTTTTCTCGCCTATTTACAGTTCAATCTTTAAAATATTCATATGGTTAGAAAGAAAACAAAATAATCTTTCTGAATATTGAATTATTTTTTACAGCGAGTTAAAAAATATATATTTTGCTTCGGACAGCAAAAGTATAATTTCTTTTTTCATACTAAATTTGAACAAAAAATCAAATCTTATTTATCGCAATCTTTTTATTCCTATCTTAAAAATATTCATTTGGTTAGAAATAAAACAAAAATAATCTTTCTTAATATGTAATTTATACGTGTTGTTTTCATACATTATTTTTTACAGCAAATTAAATAACAAATCAAACGAAAACTTTTAACGATAATTCACCTTTTTTTAATTAATACTTTAATTTTAGAATAATCAGTATAACTAAAATCTTTTTTGTAAGAAACTATTACTATATATATATATATATATATATATATATATATTATATATTATATATATATATATGTATACAAACATACATATATGTATATGAACTTATTTTATATATATATATATATATATATATATATATATATATATATATATATATATATATATATATATATATATATATATATATATATATATATATAGAGAGAGAGAGAAAGAGAGAGAGAGAGACCAGGGAGATTATTTTGCGTCTCAGGTGGAGATCAACGCCTACCATAAGCTCTCCACTTTACCACACAGATCTAAGCATGTGATGCTCATGCACTGAGTGCCACTATCAAACTCGAAACCTTGTGGTTCTGAGGCAGATAATCTACTGACTCGGCAAAACCAGCCGATATATATATCATTTTCAGTATTGTTTAGGATTATTCAGCACTTTCAGTGATGCAAATGTTTAGATATATATGTTTTGAATAATTGATGTGAGTTCATTTGGTAATTTTCAAAGGAACAACGCTGTGTAAACTTTAAATATTGCTATAAGTAAGGATTAATTCTAGACCGCAATCTGAATTTTGTTAATGAATAAGTTTATTACTTTTAATAACAATATATCAGATCTATAAAAGTGGATTAATACAATCGCTGAAAATGAAAATGCCTCACCAAATTGGTGATTGTCTTTCAGTTTAAATAACTGAAAGAATCTCACCAATCTCAACAGTATAAAGTCCACTTTTATCCATTTGTTATTTGTTGATAAATTTGTTATTTGTTGAAAAAATACATATAGATATGTATACATCTATACATACACACATGTATGAATTCACATACAGTTACATATCTTTATACATTAGGTAGGTACATAAATATGTATGTGTGAGTAAATGTAACCAATACTTAAGTGTATAAACATACATTTTTAAAAAGTAGCTGCCTTAAAACGAAAACATAAAACCTTTTTTTCTGCCTTTACCAGTAAAGCAGTTTAAACATCTATAATATCATATTTCTCAAAAGAAAAAAGACTTTCGGTAACCATAGAAGGGACTATAAAGATAAATGAGCCGTTATATTAAATATACAGGGAGTTTTAAAAATGATACAACAGTCTCTCTTGGCCATTTGTATTTAAACTATTTCAACTTTTAAAAACAAAAATATTACTCGAATCTGTAAAGATATTTTTCTAAGAGCATTTCTGGATCAGCAAATTAAACGATTGGACTTTGATTACTAACAAAGAGTACCTGTCTTTCAATCTTGTACATTCCCATTATGTATAGAAATTATCAGACAAACACAATAGACTTGTGGAGAAGATTAAAAATTTCACATTCTTCTCTCTCACGTTTGTAAGATTTTTACGTAAAATATGTTCTTCCTGTGAAAATTACATAGCTAGCACCAAGTAATAGAAGAACAAGTGACGCAGTCATTTCAACTGCTAAATACTGCTTGTTTCTGAGTAGATTGTTTTGACGTGACTAATATTGCAGCATAAAATTGTCTTTTCTAGACTCTTATCTTTAGAGTTGTGACCTTTCTGAAACACCCTATACATTGTAAAGATGTAAAATACTATTAAGTAAAAGCTCATTCATCATGATTGAGTGTTAGTGTAATATAACATCTACTCCTACGGGGAATTTATCAGCCAATATTCTATGAGATTACTTAAGTAGTAAAGTGATATGTTGGGAAAGTTGTTTCAAAACAAATTCTTTTGAAAATGCCACTTGAGCAATCAGTATATTCTAAGCGACAGTGGATTAAGATTAAAATGAGATTTTCTTGAATCAACTTCTATTATAGGAACAAGCGTTGGTGCAATTTTTGAATGCAGAAAAGTAAACGGAATCTGTAGAATTTGTATAATTATTCCCCAGTGTTTTTATAGATTATTCAATCAGATGTGTCGTATCTTTTGTATACACATTGTATGTCCATAAAATGATATCAAATTTTAAAGCATAAGTTTTGCCCTCAGTTTTAATGGCGTTACGTTTTCCATTTCGTGTGTAAAAGGCAATCAGTTTTAATTTCTTTGAAATGCACATTTAAACTATTCGTAAAATAGAATTATGAATAAACTCCAAGAGAAATGTAATAGATAAACTGTAATAAATCTATATTAATAATTGTGTCTGTCCTTTATTGACAGCTAAACTTTTAACGAAAAATTCAACGAATGTTTTGTGTTACTAGAATGATAATTTCCATTTAGTTAAACATTAGTAGTTGGGTTTATAGCTATTTCTTTAAGCTAGTAATGTAAAATAATCGCATAGCAATATTCCTTAGTTAGGACTAAAAATTCCGATAAAAATGTTTAAATTGATAAATATATGTATCACCCAAATATATTTTATTAAAACTCGTTATACTATCATTATAACCAGATGCAATTCGAGTCTTCTACTTTTTACCAGGCGTAGGTGGGTACTTCTGCTAGTAACAAATATTAACTTAATGCAATAATAACGCTCGTGAAATCAGACCAGTAAATTAAAAATTTTGTCCGAGACGATAATCAGAAATTGCTCATTCCTAAGAACTCCAAATTAATAAACATTTCTGGTATACAATCAATTAAGTCAAATCTTAAATTTACCTATTTTAGAATATGCTGTCTATATTATATACATTTGATGTTTATAGGATGTAAATATGGTATCTATAAGATATAAATATGAATTTTATCAGAATATGCGCTAAAGATATGCGGGTGTTTTTACATCTAACTAGATTCGATAATATTGTTTAAAACAATCTTAAAGACATTGACTGTTTTATTGATTGATATCTTTGAATATCCCCGAAGACACAATTTAACAAAGGTTTCATCAGAATTACTCGAATGTCCTAACAACACTTATTTAATTTTATATATGTTATTTGAATCTTTTCAGTTTCAATCTTTTTAATGCAATAGCTGGCTTAAAGGAATATTTCTTTTATTTAAAAGTCAGTATTCTACAACCAAAAGCTGTGTAAATTAAGTAGCAATCTCTCTGACTTTGTCATCTCTGCAAAGTCTAAAAAGGTTGTTTTTATATTGTAAGTCGATTGTATATTATCAATGAAATATTAGTTCTCTTATTAGTTGATACGCTTATCATCTAATTAGATGTTTATTATAAGCAAAGTTTATTGGGAATATTGCTAGAATGTATTCTTAATATTAAACGAGCAATTTCTTACAGAGTAAATGACATAATTTTACCTGTCTATGAATGTTGACCAGATGTTTTCTTTAGCTACAAATAATCATACAATCTTTACAGTGAATGTAGAAAAGTTAATAAATCAATTGAGTCCACTTTTCCGCTTACCGATCTCTTAATAAGTGTCCAACTTCAGCGTGCAATCAAATTTTCCAGGGTTTGTTAGGTTCATAGATATGTGTCATTATCAATAATGTTTATATCATTTTAAAGTTTTAACAACAATGTATATTTTTCTAAATAATCGCCATTTCAGTTGATGCATTTTTGTAGGTACTGTATGGGTAATTTGGGTTATCCGTGTTAAGTATCTGGCCGCCATCCTTGGCCAGTTGTAAAGAACTTAAAGTAAAATAAGTAAGTCCCGAGTTATAGAATCCTTTAGTAAGTGAATAAGTCCTGTGATATAATCCTATGGTCCGTCGTCCAAGAAGATCCGAGTAGTAGTGAGTAGCTAAGATTAGAATCAGCCAGTATAAATAATAATATCAGCAGTAGAGCACTGCCAGTGATTGGACAATAGGTTGGTCACATGTTTATCAGCGAGTCTATAAGTGCAAGTAGCCATCTGGTACACACCTTATATCAGTGCATGAGTAGCATAGATTGGGTAATCTGATATGTGCGGTAACGTTGGGAGCTGACAGTAGGAGCACCTCCACATCGGAAAAAAGACCAACCACCCTGGTCTAGAGCTAGCTTAATGGGGATAGACTCCTTTGCTCTCTGGTTGATACCGACAAAAAGGCCACCCCGCCAAATGTTTACCAAGTTGGTAATGTAAAATAAGGAATTATTCTCTTGTGATATAACTGGATTTGATAATCGTACATTTCTTAATTTTAATTGAGTACCTACCATGGTGTTATATTCTATGGGCCTCGTAATCGCGTAGCCAGAACTGGGGACCAAGTTCAAAGTAATTGAGAGCGACGTTTTTAGCTTTAGTTATAGGAATCACTAGTTCGCTTCTGTAGTCGGCTCAAGAAATTTAAGGAAAGTTTTATTTTTACACTTGGAAAAACTTTTAAATTTAAGATTAATTTAAGATTTTCTATTCAAACTTTAAGTAAAATATATTGAATAAACCTTGAGTGTAAAAAAATATCTAAAGATTATCTAAGCTTTTTCACTTACAGTGTTCACTGTTTCTCTTAAAGACAAATATTGAATTTTAATCTTAAGCTTACCATTAAAGAACATACAATAGAAGGGAATTTAATGTTTTTAAATTATAAAACTAATGATAAATTCAAAATATCATGATTAAATTCAATAAATCTAATAATCCTATATATAACCATTTTTAGATATGCAGTAGGCAAACGCATTTTTAAATTAATGTTATATGTCCTTCTCTATTTATGAGAAAAAGTCACTACTCCATTTATAAACAATGAAATAAATAGAATTAAAAAGTTATTTTTATGTTTACTTTGTTTCATGTTGTTTCAGAATTCATCATCCGATATGTTTTTTACTAGTAGCGAAAATTCATTAAATACTCCATAAATAATATCCCCCACAAAAAATCAAGTTTTTTTTGTTTTTGTCTCTTGAGAATGCGTCTTCAATTTGCTATGTAAAATTCACTCCTGTGACCAAAATTTTTTTCAATTTTTACCATATTTCTTTTGATTAAACACTTCAGATCACGAATGTACAAAATGAATATGAAAAAAAAAATTGTTGGTCGCTGGGTATTACTACATTTACAATGAATTTACATAGCAAATTATAAGCCCTCTTAAAATAAAAGAAATCTTTTTTTTTTGTGATCCGGATTGCTTAATCAATACTATGGTGGAAAAATCGATTTTTTTTCTGATTGAGGTACATTATACTACCTTCAATGTTTTTGTTACATTAAAACATATATAAGACATATAACATTTTGTACACACTTGTTCATAATATACCTCAAAATAAATAAATATACTGTTAGAAAAACTTAAAAAGTTGACTCTCACACATAAGGCACGCCTCTAAATAGATTCTATAGCTGTTGGGTGATGGATTCGATGTTCCTCCAAAATTGTAATATAACCTTAGAAAAGAAAAATATACAAATATATAAAGAGCAGTTACGTTTTGTGTCAAACTAATTATACTCTTAATCTCTTTTTTCTTTTGATAATCGTGGCTGAGGGAACTTAATCTATATTTTCAGATATTACCTTGTTTCCAGCAATGCTCCAAAAGTGATGTGTTCTTGCTTGCAAAGCAAATTACGAAAATAAACAAGTCAATACGGACCAATAAAATATCAGTTTATCGCTTTTCAAAAGACAAAAACGAGAGGGTGGTCGAGAAAAGGTAATCCGAATGCTAATCTGAATGTTACAATTAATACTGCTATTTGTCAATTACGTTGGCCTTCAAACATTGATACAACAGAAGTTCATGAAGAAATTCACCCCAAAAATCCTCCATCTGTATGGCCAGATGGGACAAGTAGTCAAATACCCTGCTGTTTAAAGGCCCACAAATAGAAACTCCTATACTGTTTGGTTGATGAAATGAATGCCTTTTTTTCTCTTGGAATAAGATAAAACTAATGATACTAATTTGAAAGAAAAACACTTTGTGTGTCCAGTTTGGCATTTTTAGATGAAAATATTTTAATTGTTCAGTCTTCGAAATTTGTTACCTTGTTATGTTCAGTATTTATAAGAATGTACGGTTTGAAAACTTTCATTATGAAATTAAGTGTTATGTTAGTAGTCTGTCCAAATATAGAATAAATACTGTTGATATTTGGTCAAAATTGAAGGAATTTATCCAATATTTGAATATTATGGCTTTTAGTCACAATAAGAATATCATGAATCAGCAGTTTCAACCATGACTCCAAAACTGGTCAGATATGATTATACGTGCATTTGAGTGCTATCCAGCTCATTAAGAGTGACTTTTCAGTTACCATCATTAATAAGATCAGTAAAAATGACATCAAAAATTTCAAAACTTGAAAATGAAAAATCATTTCTTTTCTCTTTGATACTTTTGATTCCAGTCAAAAAGGTTTGCCCAATTCTTCACACTGAAGTTACTATATCATGGCAGACAACTTTGTGATTATCCATTTCAACTTATTCGAACAGTCATATCATAATCATGATATGTCTTAATGGTGGTCTAAATTTCTTTTACAGATTCCAATTTCAAAATTAATATCTGCCTTTTTATTTAAACAAATTGATTTCACTGCTCAGAAAATCACCTCTGGTACAGAGGTGATTTTGCTAATGAAATATGTGGTGGCAACCGTGTCAATAAGATATTTTTGAAAAATATATCCAACATTTCTGGAATAACCCTGGGTAACTGAAGATAATAGACATTTATTTTTTATTGTGTTCAACGATTGAAAAATATTTGAAATTTGTAGCTCACAGAAAAAAACCCAGAGAACTCATCTTTAACGATAATAGTATCAAACAAGTAGAAAAACTGGCACATCCTAAACAATCATGTTGTTTGGAATCATAAAAACTGATTAAACTTTCGGATTTAAATAAAATTTCGAGTTCAAAAAAGCCCATTGAAAGACAACAGACTTCCACTTTACTCAGAGTGTTTTTTTCTTTAAAAAAAGACAAATAACGCACATGCCAGTCAGTCTGGAATAAGTGAGGATATGAATGACACTGCCATCTTGATAAACAAATCTTTGACAATGTTAAAACACTTGGTGCTGATATAATAAAGAATGACACTCTATAAGCTGAAATTAGATCCTTAGATGACAGCCGACTTGATTTTATCATTGATCTTTGTAAAATGGCCTTTAATATAACTTGGAGCGAAGGCAATCGTATAAAACAATTATTCAAACATACTGCCATTACCATACACTACACCTGCAATAGAATTGTTATTTTATACAACTGAACCTATTAAAAAAAGAATTTGGTAAAATTCATCAACGATTAGATGGCACCTATTTTATGAATGTTCAGCTATGGATTGAAAAGCTGCATATCAAGCAGACATCTTTGCTTATGAACCAATCCATAGACCTTGAAGCTTTTGATGTTAGGCCAAGCCAACAGTGTACATTTTGTAAATACAAGATTTGTGTGAAAGGTTCAGAAATATTTGATAATTTTTAACACTTAGAATCATCTTTATCTGATGAAGTATGTTGTTGTTATTGTTGTTGATAATTTCTTTGTGTCAATCATGTCTTCTTGTTGACGATAAGATGATTAAATAACATTTATAAACGTATATGTTCTTCTTCTTCGAATTTTTGATATCATTTTTGGCTCGATTTTGGTTTAAGTTTACATTTATAATTTTGATATTATTCTTTTAATTTTACTCAGTTATCTTTTAATTAATTGAAAAAACTTTGCATTGCCTATTCAGTAAAATTCAATATTATATTTGTCTCCATTGTTTTACATTGATATTGTTGTGGAGTTTTAAGGGTAAAAAATAAGACAAACGACTGGTAACAATGTATACAAATGTATTGAACAAAGAAGTGGAAATTTATAGCAAAGAATGCGTCCGACCAATACAGTTACGAGCTGACTCGCATTTGCTTCGTGTCAAGCCACAATTGTTCCTGCTACTTGTAGTAATCGTCGGCGCATTCCATTTATGTCAATAGGTTATATCACCTATAACAGATATTATGGTTTACTTTGACTGAAACAATTTTAATTCTTTCTCTTCCCTTCGTTTTTTCAACCATATTTATATTATATCCCTTTGCTAGTTTAACTAATTTCATCCTATTCACTTTCCTTTCTAGTTATTACAATATTCTTCTCAACAATTTAGTGAATGAGAACATTTTTTTAATTATCTGAAATTTGTATACTTTGCATTTCCTGTTCCTAGTGAATTGTTCATCTTAACTTGTTGATAATCTATTCAATTTTATTGCTCAAACAAAATCGCATTTATGATCATTAGTCCTTGCTCATTTAACTCATTGTCAGAATAGAAAACAAAAAAAAATTGTTATTACTTCATGACACCTTATTTTCTTTTATATAAATGTAACACTCAGCAAATTTATAGAAAATTAACTCAGGAAATCAAATTTGCATTAAGATAATTTCAATGTGAGTCAATTCATTCATTAACCAAAATAAAATAAACAGTTTAAAACAGCTCGATATTCTTTTTTCTTTTACATCAAAGTCACTATCTTATAAGAATATATGCAATTTAAATTATTTCCAAAATTTATATTTTTATGAGTCTATATCTTTGTATATTAAAATAAATATAACAATTTTCCCAATCAAAATGATTTTGGAATATCTTATTATAATGGAGATTGTGTGTTTTTCCGTCTGTAACCGAAACTATATTACTACTCAAGTCACAATTCCCTTCGTTATTTACATCACATTCTCCATGATTTTTATTTATATTTAAACCTCAATTATTAATAAAATTACTTCACCTTTTTATTAGTGTTGTCCATATCTACATACAAATAACATGCAATTGTATTTATATATATACAAAAAATAGCGGTTTCCAGTGTGAATGGGAAGGCTAATTTGCATATTGATATTAAAAATGTGATTTTATTAAATATGTGCTTAGTATTATTGATTTCTAATTGTTTGGTTTTTATTCTAATGAATATAACCAAAAATCTCTTCAATGAATCTTAAATGAAATCCATTAACAAAAAAAAATAACTGTCATTTTATTCTTTATTTCCTAATTTAACTAAATAGTTAAATAAGTAAAATTCAGCAATGAAAGACGGGAGTGATGGAAGAGTAAGTTTCATATCTATTTTTCTATTATACCCCCACTCTGTTACATATCTTTTTATCTGCTTTCTTATTAGACTTTCTAATTTAATACGATATTTCATTACATTAAAACTTAAATACTTGCACCCGGAGGGTGCATATATTTGCTAGTGAATATAAATATAAATGCTGAAATTGTACACTGTTACCCTGAGCCGCACGTATATCAAATCTTAAAGCAGACACTAGTTGTATTTAGTCGTCAATTATGGAAATAAGACATTTGGGGAAAAAGTGAAAAATTCTAAAGGAATATAGAAGATATGGAAAGGCTTTTTAGAATACTCAAAGGAAACCTTGAGCCAAATATTTTTTTTAACCTTCCGAATAGATTTTATTACTCATCTTTATTATAACATCAATACAGCAACTTTTATCTCTTAAAATGTTTTCCTCTTTTCTCATTTTTGTTTTTTTCTCTTGCACGTTTCGTTTTGACTTTTTACATATTCTTTCATCACTGTATTTCATTCCACTCTTTTTGCGCTCAATTTCTCCTTTCTTTCACCCTCTAACTCACTTTGACTCTCTTATTTCATATTTCATTGTCTCCTTACACTAATTTCTCTATTCTTCATTTTCTCCTTCTTTCTATTCTAACACTTTTTCTTAACTGTTCTTCTTACCTCTCTACATTTCTATTTTTTACCTTACCTCTCTGTTCTTACTTCTTTAATTTCATTAATGTTTTTATGTTTTTTTATATTTTTCTAATTTTCTACTCTGTTCCAGCTAATCTGACTATTTCTCTTGCGAAAAGTTGATATATGCTTTTCTATTTAATCGGACATTTTGTTAATGTCGAAACAATTCACTTTTAGATAATCTTGCAGTCAGTTTTTCACAAATTGTCCATTTTGCTTTTACCTATTGGACAGATTCATGTTGGTTTCTTTTCCATTTTTTTTAAATTCTGGTATCAGCTCCTGTTTCCATCAATGAGACACACTTCTTTTCTAATTTTCGCAAAATATTATTGGAATTCAATCCTATTTTTCAGTGCCCGGCTTCCTTGGTAGCTAATTTCCTCAACTATAGGACGTTTATCTTTTTCCCTCTTTTTTTCCAGCTTATTCTTTTTCTTCCCTTGCCTTTATGCATTCGGCTTTACCTTGGCTTCTTTGCAGTCGCCATATTACGCGTCAAATTCTTGCGCTCACATACATATAAACACCGACACACAGACATACGCCTGCGCAGATTCTTGATTATCACTTACTTCCGGAGTGAAAAAGAGTAGCACTGAGGTTGGGAGAAAGGGAAATAAGGAATAAAAGATGAGATTGGTAGAAAGAAAACACAAATCACGCAGAAAGCAGACATGAGAGAAAGAACCATACTGAAGACAATGGACATTAGAGTGGAACACTGAATTATATAGTATTGAATGAAATCAAATAAAAATGAGTTTAATATTTATTAAAAATAAGAATACTGTGGCCAATCCTCCTGGGATAAGGTGAAGCCGGTACAACTGATGATGTTGACGGTAATGATATATAATTACTGGGTCAGGGAGTCCTCGAGTAGGAGGATCAGCCCTATGTCCTTCCTTCTGCTGCTGGCGACGAAGAAGACAGCGTGCAGCACGGCATGCTGAGTGCCGAATCATAATTATAACAAGCAGCAGCCACAGCATTTCAGTCTTTGGATGTGTCAAAGTAGTAACAGCAAAAATGCCCTGCTGTATGCGTCAGAAATATCCACATCATAGGGATTTTTCAACAATGCCCGTCTGAAGAGCAGGATACAAAAATTGTGTCTTCAATTCTTCTCTGTTCACCTTCATTTCACTTTATAAAATCCTCTTCTACTCTTGTGACTTAGATACAATATTTCTCTCTCTCTCCCCCTCTCTCTCTCTCTATCTATCTATCTATCTTCTCCACAAATTTGCGAGTGTATGTGTGCGTGTGAGTGCGTGTGTGTGATTATTTAAATGAAGATATCTGGAGAAATTATTTTGGAGAAGATTTCACTATCCTCATTTTTTTCCTGATCTTTCTGTCCTGTTTTTCTTAGCTGTAACTATTTTTTCTTTACTTAACTCCTGTTCTTTATTTACTTATTTCCTTTGCTTTTTATTATTTACTCTTATTTCCTTTTTCTATTTTCTTTTTTTTTCTTCTTTTTTATCTCCTTTTCTTCCTTTTCTCTTTATTTCTATTTTTCTTTTTGCTTTCTTTCTTCTATATGCATTTACACAACTAGATGTTATTATTTCTTTACCAATCTCTTTCGAGTGTTTTCTCAATATTCATCACGTCTGTCATCCCACACATTCAGAGATTTATTCTCTCCCTACGCCATACCCAAAGATCCAACTCCATCATCGGATTATATAATATTATCAAGATTGCATATATATATATATATATATATATATGTGTGTGTGTGTGTGTGTGTGTGTGTGTGTGTGTGTGTGTGTGTGTGTGAAAAAGACTAGAAATCTGGCATTTTAGATAAATTAGTTTTATCAAGAAAATTGGAAAAACCTGTGAATGAGTTTAGACTCTGAACTCTAATTGTATAAGTGCAAGACCTACTGAATGAATGATAAAAACGATGACTCCATAGCAATAATTCTAAGATGTATATCTCCCTAGTATAACGAAGTGTATTCTCACTGAGTGCTGCACTCTTCTAGCCTTGTGCCAGGCTAAGTTAATTTGCTTAGTAAATAAAAAGAGAATCGCAAATAAAAATGAAATGATCCTTACTACAAAAGAAACCGTAAAGAAAGAGAAAACATAATTCGTTTTCATATAATTAGGACGAATAACTTAGATTAACAGATGTTTTGAATATACTTGTAAACACAACTAAATAATGATAGAAAATACTTATTAACGAAGCAATAGGTTATCTAATTTTCTGAGGAGCCAACTGCCAATGCATCCAATGTTAAAACGTTTATAATCAGCAAAATATCTAATCACAGAGTAATCAATGTTTTCCGAATTGCTGCATCTTTGATAAGCGCTTTTAGTTAATAAATGACCTTTACCTCATTAGAACAGTTTTTGTATTGTTTACAAGAGCTGACATCACTTTCATATTTTAATGTTTTATGGAAACGAGAAAGAGGAAATAAGCATCAGAATCAGAAGAGTTCAACTTAGAAACATGGCTCAAAAATGGTATTTTAAAAACTAGATTTTATCTTTAGAAATCTAAGATCTAAACACATTCATTCTACAGTTTCGAGCGTAACAAAGTATACTTCGAACATATTTTTATAAAAAGTTCTACATTAATGACACTCTGTATCCAACAATATATGTAGTCATCCAAAATTAGATACACATATATATATATATATATATATATATATATATATAATATATATATATATATATATATACACATATATATATAATATATATGTGTGTGTGTGTGTGTGTGTGTGTGCGTGCGTGTATTATTCTACTTTGGTTACAAATTATTGCAATAGATAATTCCTTATTATGAATAATACCTAATAATTTTTGTTTTGACTGAATAATATTCCATGAGAAATTATAAAATCCTGGTATTTTTCAAAAGTAACTTTTAATAAGAAAATAGTTAGGAGTCTACTTATCTATGAATGTAAATTCATTTTGAATATATGTATACAGATGCATTGCGTTTCACAAGTTGTTTTCTCAACTGTATGTTCATATCTTAAACTTCAATGTTTCGGGGTTTTATTTGCTTTTAAAATATAGTAATAACACATTTCTAGTGAATCCGGTTGTGCTTAAAAATGGAAATAGTTACAGCACTATTGAAATGCCGAAGGATTCATTTGTTTATAACTTTTGATTGCTGTTTGTATGCATTTTTATATAGTAACATTGATAGTGCGTTTCTATTTCTCGTATATGAAATAATGTTAGATAATAAACTAGAAGCGGCTACCCGGAGAAGCCTTGGTACAAGAAAAACACAAAATAAGAAATAAATAAACGTTGTGTATTGGTTAGTAAGCTAGTCTTGCAGATCCCTTACTAATGAATAGCGAGTTCGATCCTCGTAGGATGCTCAATAAAAAAACCCATGTAAAAAAGTTCCTTGTGTTTATCAGGCAAAAAACCCTGCCCCCATGGCAGGGTTTTTTGTCAAAGTAGAGGAAATGACATCACATTCTACAATATAGTAAGAAATTTTAATTCAATTATTAACAATTAAAAAAAAAGATATAAATGAGGTGATTTGTTAAATTGATATTTTTAATAAAACAACATACAGAAAAAAAACATACGAAAAAAATAATAAACTATGTAAATTTGAAATAATTCTTTCATTTTTAATCTAATTTATTTTTTTTTTTTTGTAATATGTAAAATTAAATGAATATTTTTTTAATAACATTAATAATTCAATGCGTAGCCGATCGATTATCACATTATTATAGTATATTATATTTTAAATCAAAAAGTGAACTGATATGAAATTACTCCGAAAAGAAAAATTAATGTCTCCTGAATGCAAAAAATATGAAACATACTTTGAAAAGAATTTGAATATGTTTAAAAGTTGAATATCAAATTACAGTACAGATAATAGTATGAATGCAGAATAGCGCGCAAGAGATAATATCAATAAAACTGCATTTTATGTATAAATAGCGTTAGACAACGGAAACTCCTAAAGTGAACTTTACTCTTACCCTTACCTTTACCCGAGCGTCTCAAAGGTTTCGGGTATTTCCGGGAAATGCAATGAAATGTGTTAATACATTTTATACATAATCTAATGATATCATCTCTTGCGCCCTATTCTGCATGATTACCCTGATTTTATTTGTATTCTTAATATTAAAATAAATAAATTAACGTGCTTATTTTATAAACAGTGGCTAACAGGAAAAAGAAAATGTATAAAAAGAAAAAAAATGAATGCTTAGGTTTTCACAAGAGATTTGTCTACATTTTCAATCGCAAGACGCCAACTATTTTTAAGTAGACTTTATTCAATTGATATCATATTTCAAAGCGGAAAAACGTTCAATATATATATATATATATATATATATATATATATATATATATATATATATATATATATTGAACGTTTTTTCACTTTGAAATATATATATATATATATATATATATATTACAATATTGGTATAATTGATAACCCACTCGAGTTTCACCCTAAGGATCTTCAGGGTTAAATCCACTGAATTAATCGAGATACTGATTAATTCAGTGGATTTAAACCTGAAGATCCTTATGGTGAAACTCGAGTAGGTTATCACTTGTACCTATATTGTAATAAATTTGCTCTACTAACGTATTGAGCACTTTGTATTTGTTATATCGCTGACTTACCTTCCTGAATTCTGCACCATTTAACGACCGTGACCATATTCACCGGTAAGTCACCTTTTCGATTATATATATATATATATATATATATATATATATATATATATATATATAAGGCATTACTAGTTTGTTGTTTACAGATTCAAGTTCTGTAGGTGATCGTAACATACATCTACCGATGTATGGATTTATCAGTTTAAAATTTCGCCTCTTACTGACAACCGATTGGAAAGGGGTCAAACTGATGAAAAGTCAGTCAGGTTTCGCTCTCGACTATAAGTAGCTAAGTCTAGCCCCACTAATGAGACGTAAACGTCAAAACACGGTGTCTGTGGATGACTATATATATATATATATATATATATATATATATATATATATATATATATATATACTCATGGTCATCCTGGTGGCAAATTCACGCTTTGATGTCTATTAGATTTTAGAAACAACTAATAATTTATATCACCTAATATAACAAATCTTTTCCAATATCTAGTGGTATAATAATTATTTCTATACTGCTGAGGTGTCAAGGATGAGCGGGTAATATATTAAATTCTCGAAATCGCGATTGTAGTTCTGTGTTTTGATCTGATGAAGACTTTATTGGAAACCCTGACCAAACATAAAAGCATATCCTACCCATTCCCACTGTATTATATTGTCTTATTTCCGGGTTTTGTAAAGTTTATTGTGAACTATATTCAGAATATTATATCATAACATTTTCAATACTAAAATAGATTTCATCTCTAATCAACTAATTGCATATTCTATCTTATTATCTGAGTCAATAATTTTTAGAACGCGTGGAAATAATATCAGAATGTGTAATATATCCCTGATAATAAGTAGTTTTTATTATATACAATTAACTCCTAAATTTTCAGTTCTCTTAAAGTTTCGATCAGTCTATTTTACGATTAGTAGTGTGGCTAATAATGTCAATGTAAATATTTCCTCTTATTTATCGGTTTATTTTATTTATTCATATATTAATAATTATTTTACTATTAACTATATTTATTTAATTACTCATCAGTTTGATTTAAATTTGAATTTACAACCTACATCATTCTTTATTTATCAATTAAGAATCTCTTTTGTTTGTACTACTCTAAAATCTATTAAAAATTTCAATTCAATTATAATTATAAGTTTAAAAAAAGAAAAAAACTAGAAAACACCTAGAAACTAAGCTCTGTTGTAGAAATCACATCAAGGTAATAAATACCTAGTCCGTCTTCATTATAAGATAATCTGGACCATTCTTAAAATGGACAAAAGTGGAACTCAGACAGATTGACTAAAAATCAAGAAGATTAGGGACTTTGCACAAAGCATTACACCCTAAAGACGATAAATATAGGCTATAAAGACGGATCGCCTTATACCAGCCAGACGACCAAACCTGGGATTGATTAACAAGAAAAAGAGAACTTGTCAACTAGTAGATTTTGCAATTGTATTAAATCATTGGGGGGAAGAAAATAAAAAGTTAGATAAATACCTACATCTTGCTAGAGAATTGAAAAAACTGTGGAATATGAGGGTCAAAGTGATACCAATTGTAGTTGGTGTACTTGGAACGGTTCCCAAAATTTTAGAAAATAGACTGGAGGAATAGGAAATCAGAGGAAGAATTGAAACTATCCAGACAATAGCATTGTTAGGATCGGCTAGAATACTCAGAAGGGTCCTGGAGACCTGATGAGACTTGTTGTCACTCAGACTCCAGTGAAAAACCATCAGCTAACGCTGGTGTGAAAAACTTGCAACGAGTTAAATAATAATAATAATAATAATAATAATAATAATAATAATAATAATAATAATAATAATAATAATAATAAACAATTATATGGACACTTCAAACGACAAATCGAATAGTTTGCACATGGAAAGACTTGGACATGGTTAAGAAAAGGAAACATCAAAAGAGAAATAGAATCATTAATAATTGCTGCACAAAATAATGCCATAAGGACAAACTATATCAAAGCGAAAATTGATAAGACCCAACAAAATAGTAAATGTAGACTTTGTGGTAATAAAGATGAGACTGTAAACTATGTACTCTACGAATGTAGCAAACTAGCACAACGTGAATACAAAACTAGACACGACTGGGTTGGGAAGGTGATCCACTGGGAATTATGCAAAAAATTAAATTTTGACCACACAACAAAATGATATATGCATAAACCAGAATCTGTTCTTGAGAACGGAACGCATAAAATTCTCTGGGAATTTGAAATAAAAACGGATCACCTTATCCCAGCAAGAAGACCAGACCTAGTGTTGATAAACAAAAACGAAAGAACTTGTCAACTGGTGGATTTTGCAGTGCCAGCAGATCACAGGGTGAAGCTAAAGGAAAATGAAAAAAATGGACAAATATCTGGACCTTAACATAAAGAAATTCAATATATTTAGCATAATTGTCTAGGAAAAGAACTTGATATTAAAATAGCATTCAAATCAATGAAACAAAAATAATATTGTTTCTTCGTAAATAAATACCTTGAATTATTCAATATACAGTAAACAACATTTCTTTATCTTTGGCGTTTGGATTGCGTACATTAGCTTTAAAAGGTATCAAAACATCAAAACCAATACGAGTGTTAATTTGGATTATACAAAATCTTAAAATCATTTCGAAATTTGAATCCAATCAATGTTGTTTCAGAAGTCAATCAGAATTCAAAATTGAATTATACAAATTTTGCATTAATTTCCTTTACCCTTTTTGAATTATCCTGACTTGTGTAAAATCCTTTAAAACTTTAAGTGATTTATAAAAGTTAGTTGAGAAGAAGGCATTAAACTTTAATAGTTTCAACATATATCAGTTAAAACGAAATATTTTGTTTTACCATTGTCACAGTAGTTGCAGTAATCAAAGGAAAAAGTATGTAAATCGAATATACGAACGTGACCAACCTAAATTAGAATAAAGGTTCATGGACCCACACTGAATTAAATCAGAATAGGAAAAGAGTATGTAGTTTTATTCACACGGAGTACTCACCCGTCTAGCCTTGTTCCCTACTAAGCTAATTAAATATTGAAAATGACCCAGAATATTCCAGTAGAGTAAATTCTGCATGATAGTCACTTGATACCATATTTTAACTCAGATCTTTTTTTGCTATGTATGATTAAAGCCCCACCCTCCGTGAAAGACATGTTTCCCTGTATATTTCAAAATTTTGAACCACCAGTACTTCATATTTCTGCCACCACTAAAATTCCATAATTTGATAATGGGCAGCAGTCAGTTGATAAAAATATTGAAAAATGACATCGAGAAAATGATGTTTAATCTTAAAAACATAACATGATTTCAAAAGCCTCTTTCATTTTGTTGCCCACCATTTTTGTTTGTTTGTTTTTTTCCTTCTGCTGAATGTTTAATTTCTTTTTCTTTTTTCAAGCTATTTTGCCATAAAGACGTAATGAAAATATCATTCAGCCGTTTTTAGTCTGATATGTGATACACTCTGTCATATCTACCGCCTTATAAAGTTGGCTTTGTTTTTATTTTTATTTTGTTTTCATTTCTTATTTCAATGTCTTTCTGATAATCCATGTTGATTTGAAAGTGGCACAATTATTAGTGAATTGTCTGATCAGTTTGGAAATGGACATTTTCATTTCCATTTTCTTTCAAGTTGGCTTATCCAACAATTCTCATCTTTTCCTTTGTTTTTCCTCTATTTTTATTGTAAAGTATATTTAATTGCTAATAAGCATAACTTTGTAAAATATCTAATGATTTATGTTTACTAATGATTTTGTACATTTTAAGATTATATAGTAATGATAATCTCTACATCTAAATTCAGTAAAATAATCAAGAAGGTAAAAACTAGTTAATCCAAGTATATAATGATTACAGGTTTTTATAAGTATACGATTGTACAGTGGAAAGTGGAAAGATCGTTTTGTAACAATATTTCAAATAAATTTGCAACTGTTTCAGCCACTAAGCAGATTTAAAGTTTAGACATTTGCTATGAAGTCAACTGATTGCCTAATTTCTAAATATTTTTGTAATGAATAAAGACTGCCATTAAGACTGACATATTATGCCAAATTTTAGTGTGGTAAAACGTGTTTTTTTTTGTTGTTGTTGTTATTGTTTTGTTTTTTGGGGGTTTTTTTTGTTGCTGCGAGTTGACAAGGGGAAAATAGAATGTGATAAATAGGGCGATTGATCAATCACAACTATCGCCCGTTCTGAACAGAAATGGAAAATGGGTAAAGTGAGGTAGGTGGCGGTTCTGTTGACGCATCAAACGCCAGAAAAAAGTTTGTAAATTTCTACCGGAAAACAAATAAATGGATAAATTTGTTTGCTTTTTTGCCTCAGATTTAATTTGTCAAACCGAAAAATCGGTATTAAATTTCTGACCGTAAGTGTGTCAATGCAATAAAACTTGAGCGTGCATGTTTCAGTTTTTGGTTTTACGTGGATAGGAATTGGGTAAGTGCACACACAGAATTGGCTATGTGTGTGTATATGTGTGGAAATTTGTTGAAGGGAAAGAGTGAAAATTTGTATATGCGTACATATGTGTGAGAGAGTGATGTGTACAAACATTGAATGTAAGGAATGTCTGCGTGTATATTTGTATGTGCGTGTTTGTGTGAGAGTAATGCGTGCAAATACTGAAAGGGAAATATAGGTATTTGAATGTATGCTTGTGTATGTATGTTAGTAATGGTCGCAAATATTGAATGTTATGAGTAGGTATTTGAGTGCGTAATGTGTGCAAATATTGAATGTGTAAAGTAAGAATGTGTGTTCGTGCACACGCATGCATGTGTGTGTGTGTGTGTGTGTGTGTTGTGTGTGTGTGTGTGTGTGTGTGTGTGTGTGTGTGTGTGTGTAAATATTGTGTTAATGTAATATATTTGAAAATATCACACCCAGAAAGATATTGCGGATGTCATATGTTGCAAACGTCATGACAGTAGTGCACAAATTAAAGGGTTTTTGCGAAATGTGTTTGTATATGGATTCCTACGCAAAAGCATACTCCCTATTTTGGGATGTTAACATTTTTTACATTAACATGCATGTCTTTTACTTCGCGCCTGCTTTGTAGCTAAGTGTGCGACTGTAAGTATGAATGTAAGTATTTATAGGGTATTTGAACACGAGTGTTTTGAGAAGTTTTTGTATATGAGATTATTTTTGCAGCTAATACGTGCGTATGTTAGTCTGTAACTATCTCCTGTGTTTTTTCTGTCTGTATCGCTATGCGCGGGAATTCCTCTCTTTCACAAACCCAATCTGTGTGTGTGTACTTGTGCAACTACACCAATGTCCATACACGTGTGTTTATTTGTCTTCTGTTTCTTTCTGTTTATGAATGCGTCACTTACTGTATAAGCAGGCGGTGCCAGTGAGTAACGAGATGTCATAAACAGATAAACAGCCAAACACTAATCACAGCCTACGACTTGCTGCTCCCCCTGGCCCATGGATTAACACACGCCTGCGTGCGCATTCACACACACACACACACACACACACACACACACATACCCATGCATTTACACAGTCGTTACACGCACATTCACGCATTCTCCTAATTTATGCCGCTCATTTTTGCCCCAAAGACGACGTGCAGAATCCAAGACGTAGAATGGGTATGGGTGTATATTGTCACAGCAGGATGTGTTTCAGTGGGTAGGGGGGTTATATAACAGGGGGGGGGAAGAAGGAAAAGAGACCCTGCAATGATGATTAAGACGATGATGTTGAGAATGAAGGTAATGGTGACAACGAAGCAGACGACCGAGGGTGACCGAAGTTCAAAGAAGGTCAAAAAAAGTGAAAATATGAAGTCAGATGATTAAATATGAGAACAGGGAGCAGGAGATGTGGAAAAAATGGTAAATCTTCATTGTTTTGTAGCTTTTTTTCTGCAGAATCTGGTGTCGAAGCATGTCTAACAAAGAACTTCTCTGACACTCACAATTCAGTAATGTCACTCGTTCACATGATTCAAATCAGGCGTAACTCGAACTCTACAAGAACGTATTCGTTATATACGAGTAAGGAAAATTCCTACCTGCTCAATGTGATAATATTATTGTAAAACAAAACTGAGAAAGGATATTCAAACTTAAGCTAGAAAAAAAGATCGAGATAGTGGAAAGTTAGATATTTTTAGTTGCATGTTTTCAAATGTAGATAAACTTTGTAAAATAAAACGGTTTAATTTTGCCTTTTCATTAGTATTTTTTTAAATCTTCTTGCTCAGTGTTGTTTTTTTTGTTTAGTTTTTTTTTTTTTTTTTTTTTTTTTTTTTCAATTTTTACAATAATCTTTAAAAAAAAACTGCGCATAGGCGCATAAGAGATTTTACTGGTCCTGTTTTCTTTAATATCAAAAAGGATGATCAAAAAGATTTAATATCATTTGAAAATACACCATTTACTGATTATTGACAAATATCTTAAAATATTTGTTTAATTTTTATTATATTATCAATTTTATTTGTAATTCCCTGATACACGCCTGATGAAGATCGGAAAGCCCAGTGATTGAAACAGCAAATATGAAGATGTTTGAGTAAATAATAATAACAATTATTATTATTATTATTATTATTATTATTATTATTATTATTATTATTATTATTATTCACTCCATACAAGATTGGAGTTTCCTCAGGTCACAAGTGCGCTGGATATTATAGGCTATTTTAACAATGCTGTTGTCTGGATTGTTTCGATATTTCCTCTGATTTTTAATTCCTCCGGGTTTTTTTCCCAAACCTTTGCGATCAAAAACAACAACGCGTTGACGATTCAGAGCGTTGTTTGCAACTGTTTCAACGCAACAAAAATGATTTTGTGCATAAATATGTGACAATGAATGAAACCACTTCACTCCGGAGTCAAATCGGCAGTGAGTAGAGTGGACAGCAGCAGGTGAAAGCCGTCCAAAGCAACCAAAGATGCAACAACAGCAGGCACGGTTTTGGCCTCGTATTTTGGGATGCGCAAGGTATTTTTTTCATCGATTACCTTGAGAAAGGCAGAATCATCAATAGCGAATATTACATCGCATTATATGTGCGTTGGAAAGAAGAATAAATAAAACGGCCACAAATGAAGAAGAAGAAAGTGCTCTTTCACCAAGACAATGCACCGTTGTCACAAGTCGATCACAACGATGGTAAAATCGCATGAATTGCACTTCGAATTGCTTCTGCACCCACGCTATTTTCCAGATCTGGCCTCCGCTGAGAACTGGGTGTTGACAGACCTCAAAAGAATGCTCCAGGGAAAAAGATTTGGCTCCAATGAGAAGTGATATCGGAAACTGATTTTGAAGCCAAAGACAGATCATTCTACAAAAAAGGCATCGAATTGTTAGAGCAGTGCTTAAATCAGTGTATCACATAGGAGACTATGTTGATGAATAAAGTCGAATTTTGCCCAAAAGTTATTGTTTTATTAGTTTGGCCCGGGACTTATTGGGTGACGTGTTATTCTTTCTACGTTGCATGCAAATAGTTTAATTCTACTAATGTTATTTACTGTCGGGGTTATCTCCATTGTTATTCAGGGAAAATACCTTTTGTGCAGAAGGTACAAAAAAAAACAAGAAGTACAAATCTGTGTACAAAATTTGTTTATATACCAATAACAAAAACAACATTATTTATTATTTTAATCAAATCACCTTATTTATATAGTTTCTATATAAATGACTAATCATCATATTTCACCTTTGTGAAAAGGCATAAAAATTGGAATGAATGTTAACAATTATCGAAATAAATCGTTTGTTATAGATAAGCAATTAAATTATATAATGAATAAGGGTTGATAGCTTAAAAGATAAAGAAATGTAGGTATTCATTAGAAATTAATATATGGAGTAACTTCTTCTGCAACCTGAGCCAGAATCTACTGAAGCTAAGTTGCCAGGAAAATGTCTGATTCAGATATAATCCAGATTATCACATTTTTCTTGAGAGAGAGAGAGAGAGAGAGAGAGAGAGAGAGAGAGAGAGAGAGAGAGAGAGAGATTTTCCTAAGATTGACCCTAGATATGATAATGTATTTTTTAACACATATAGATTAGTTTTAAGTAATGAAAGAGGTTTGTAATCCGGATATCTTAAATATCTAAACAATTTACTAAAAATGTTATCGGCTTTATTTTATATGATTTTCCAAGGATTAATTACGCACAAATCCTTGTATACTTTAATTGACCCTCTTAATTGTACATATCTTACAATTACTTTCTTTACTTTTCTTATTTAGTTTACCTGCTAAACGTTTTGTTTGTTTGTTTAATTTTACTTTCACCTTTTCTTTTGCGTTTATTTTTTCTTTATTTAGAGCATTTCTTGCAACGTTCAAACTGTTGGATAAAAATTTCCGGAATGCAACCGTGTTTATTTTACCATTCAATGCTTTTATTATATTCTGCAATAATTATAAAAAATAATCCACTTTTTCAATCAGTTCTTATTGGAAATTTTATGATTATTATTGAAACATCCATACTTAAAGATCCTCTATTATTGAACATACATTTGTTTGTCGTGATATATCATAAAGACCATCATAAAGGTCACATTGCATCTTTCAGATCCATCAAAGCAATTATGTCTGGCAGCAAATAATATGAGAGTACTTTTCTCATTGACTCAACATTGGCACAGTGACAACCGCAACAAGGACAATTTTAACAGTAATACCACAATAACACATTTTCTAAATCGATTATTGCTCTATGATTAAAAGTCTGAAAAATAAAAGAATTAAAAAACGAACCAAAATGTTTTATAAAAATGAATTAATTCATTTTCTTTACGTTTACTAAACGTGCATCAAATTCGATTTGTTCGATAATCATCCTTATGTTTGTTGTCATAAGTCAATGTTATTCTGATACAATCATATCCTACAGATTTGGTAAGGTTTGTTCTCTAAACATCGATGGTAGACTTATCAATATCATGATGACAACGCAATCAATCACAACTCCATCAAATAAGCAAATGTTTTCTCTATATTCATGTGTGCGTATGTAGGTGTGTCAAACACGTAAAGATATGAAAAAAACTTTCATTTTAGTGACATGTACTGCTTACTCATTTTTATGATTGATTTGGTGTCCATATTAAAACTGTTGACATGATGGCTTTGCACACCATTGAGAGCAAGTTCAGATTACATTGGGTCTTACTAAATACAACTAGAACATTTGCTTATATGCATTTATTCTAATTACATGTAGATGAGAATAAATTTTTAAAAAGAAAAAGAATGAAAACCATATTTTCCATACATTGCCACCACTTCTAGGATGATTTCAATTTTTGTGTTGCATTTATTTTCCATCATAAAATTTATCGAATACAATTATTTTAAGTATTAGGAAAAGTAATCTCTCTCTCTCTCTCTCTCTCTCTCTCTCTCTCTCTCTCTCTCTCTCTCTCTCTCTCTCTCTCTCTCTCTCTCTCTCTCTCTCAAATGCAAATGTTAATTGATAAAATAAGGTCCATAACCCTGTAAAACAAATTTTAGATCAGATAAAATAATGAAGCTGGTATAAGAATGAAGTCTTTATTTCTCTCAGATTTACAATTTCTTTTACTCTCTTCACGAAAAATGTTTCTGGTTTACTTTTTAACTAACTACACACAACAACTTCAAATTGGGTACCGAAGGAAAAATGTTGACATTTCAACACCACTTTTAATTTTGGTATTAGAGGTCTGATGGTGCGAAATTGGAGTTATACAGGGTGTGCAACAAGTGTGAATTTCAATCATCTCATTAGTTGTTGACGCTAATTGTCGCGGAACCAATATAGCACATATTCTTCTGTCGTTCAGCATATCTTAATGATATATTACACCATTTCTTGACTAATATCAACATTCACAGCATTGACTTAATTCGCTGATATTCTTGAATCATGTCATCTAGACTTCTTTGATTCTCCTCATATATCAAACACACACATCTTCCACCTACTGCAACTTTTCCTAACTAAAACTCGACGCTGGAAATTGTTCACATCCATATAATCATCGATATAAATTGCTTTTATACATCTGTAAATATCCCAGTGTTAAAAATTCAATTATTGATAGCTTCTTTGTAAATCGTTTGAACGTAGTATTCATGAAAAAACAAACATTATTACTCAATACCATCACACAGAATACTGGCTTTAAGCATGTTTAAAAATATCTGAACATACTATCAAATATGTTTTATATCGCTTCTATTAGCGACGCCACACAGTAGTATAAATTATCTAACAATCAACTTCTGTATAAAAGTATTTATTATGAATATATACATTGAATTATATATTGATAAAGAATATATTAAAGCGCTATAAATTAAGAAAATAACATTGTTCCATTAATTATTAACTTCTTTATATGAGTAAGCTTTAACATTTTCTCTAATCTTCTAATATTATTAGAATTTAGTTGACCTGTTTAGATTATGATTTACCCACTGATTGTCATCTTACTTTATCTTTTATATTGTTCCTTTTACATTATCCTTGTGGAAGCCACTTTCTTCATGACATTGCCTTATATATATATGTACGTATGTGTAATATACATACATAAATACACACACACACACACACACACACACACACACACACACATATATATATATATATATATATATATATATATATATATATATATAGTCATATTCACTTGTTTATTAATCTTGTCCTAAATTCCAGGAATATCTGTCTATTCGACGATTTGTGCTTAAAATGAAAAACAATATTAGTCGATGAGTAATGGGTGTGAAGGAAAAACGAAACCAAAGAAATGTCGAAAATGACAAAGTAAAAACAAAATAACAAAGAAATATGACAAATGAGCAAAATCTCTGTAAATGGCAATGTTTAATCAAAACGTTACTTGATTCCAACTGCTCATCAATCGAAGGACATATTAAATAAATTCAGCAAACAATCAGAAGTAAAATTTTAACGCTCTAATTTAAAAAGGAATCTTTTCTAACAATGTTATATCACAGTGTTTGAAATGAATATCAATTGTGATTTACTTAAATCTCGTAACTGACTTAGAGATACAAGTAAAAATATTTTGCTCTACTTCCTTTATCTACTTGTTGAGTTTCTCACAGAAAAAGTTTTTGTTTATATCTTTTTTATGCTCAGGCATTATGAAAAATTAATAGTCAGTTATGTGTTTGATTAAAATCTTTGTCTAATAACAAATTATATTATATATATATATATATATATATATATATATATATATATATATATATATATTATGGGATTTGGTTAAAGAATTTTTACAGATGATTGATGCATCAAGAAAATTCGATTATTATGCCAAGATTGTTATTGTACACACACACACACACACACACACACACACACACATTCACACATACACACGCATGCACTCACACACATACACGCGCACACACACACACACATGGTGTGGACCGAGAACAAACTCCTATTTTCTTAAAAAATAGGGAAACATGTTTCCAATTCGTTAAAGGGTGTAAGTATTGTAACTTGTAATAATGGTCTAAAGTGATATGGGCTAAATAAATGGAAACATCTTGCATCTTATGAAGAAGAATAGACGAAGTGTATAAGGGTAATAGTTACATAAAGATATAAGAAGTGTCATGATGCAGGAGTGTATGTCTGGAAATAGTGTATGTCCGTTGTGTTGAATTAAAGAAATTATAGATTGTAAGTCTTATCTAAAAATATTGGATAAGATTGTAAAATCATACGCCCTAAATCAAATGGGTTAGTCATGTGTTTTCCAACATGATAACAAAACACATTCCCACACTAATCAGAGGAATCATGAAAGAGAATTGAAAAACTTCAAATGTTATAATGATTTGCCAACTTAAATGGAAATCCATTGGTAGTGAATTTGATTCTGACTTTAGTCTCTCATACATTTGGCCTTGTGCCAAACTAAGCTAATCTTAGTAAATGAAAACATTAAAGACAATAGCATTGGGGTAATGCAGTAGCTAATCTAATGAAATCTCAAATCTATAGACAAATCATGGGAGAGTCACAAATACAAATGATAGTATAGAATGTTAAGAAACATCTCATTTGAATCTAAAAGCAATCTGAATGACTCGATGTTAAAAAAACGTTTAGTGTGTCTTCTTTCACTTTCTTCTTTTAGTGTGCATTTTGTGCGTTATCATATATATATATATATATATATATATATATAATATATATATATATATATATATATATATATATATATGGGGGGGGATTTTGTGCAAGTGTTCGTTTTCTCCTCTTAAATGCCTGTATTTAGCAATTTGCAAATTTGTCAACGTATACAAATTTTCTACAGGATGTTCATGATGTGATTTTAATATATAACATTAAAAAAACGTACATATTCGCAGGCTTATATTTCATACAATGCTTCTTGTCTTGTATAACATGTAAGCTAAACATAAATAACTATATTTCATCCAATGCAAACGAAGAGATTTGTAAATAGAAAAGAGACAAAAGGAAATATAATAGAAAGCAGGTAAATAGGTATTGGCAATCAAAACGGTGAACATCGTATCACGTATAACTCAACTAGGAAAAATGCAAATCTGATTATGCTATACTCCAATTAAATCATTATTGCTTTTATATAGGACATATAAAAGTCTACCGTCAATTTATTCATAAAATTCAGTGTGTTTTTATATCTGTTTTGAAATTAATTCGTTTTTGTTTGGTTTGTTTTGTTTTATGTCTTGTTTTATTTGGTTTTTAAGTTGTATTTTTTATTCTTATTTGGTTTATTTTTGTCATCATCTTGTTGGTTTTTTTGTTTTGTTTTGTGGAGTTATTTTGTTATTGTTTGGTTTTGGTTTTTTGGTTTTTGTTATTATTATTTTTGTGTCTTGCTTTGTTTTTTTGTTTTCGTTTTATTTTGTTTTGTACTGATCATTTTGGAAATTAATTATATTAATTTTTTTCTTCTAAGCATAAATACCATCTTTGTTTAGCTTTTCTTATCTTTAATAATTTTAATATCATTTGATAATAGTTTTTCAATATCCGTATTTGGAGAAAGGTTTGCTTTTATATTGTTCATTTTTAAATGATAATTTATGATTGTCAAATCTAATTTTGAATTTAGAATGAGAAACTTCAATATAATATTTTCTATTATTCCGGTTCTCTCTGGAGTTAACTGTGGATCTTTAAAGAATATTAGCCTGATTGTTTTTTGTTTTTGTTTTGTTTTCATTTTCTACTAGGAATTTATTGGGGACTTTATATTTGCAATTTAGAGTACTGTGGAATTTGTTGATCTTTTTTAAAATTATGTTATTGTTATGTTTCTTTATTATTTTCCCGGGTTATCTGTACAAGAATAGTTTAATTTAAGAAAAGTTTATCAAATATCAAATATTTTATGTAGTAGGTTGTCTTTTATAAATGTTTATGTTTTAAATTTAAAAGTCCATTTTCATTTATTTTGAGAATTTGAGATTTGTTTAATGATAATTGGCGGTGTGGTTCAAATTAATATATAAAGGGTTACATCATTTTATTTTATTTTAAGTTTGTCTGTTTTGTTAAATTTTGTTTAAATTAACCTTTTTTTTTAATGTTACTTGTTTTAATGTTTTGTATGTCTATTATAAAGGTTTTTGAAGATGTCTGTGAATTATTTTCTTCTTTCGACATTTTCTTTTGCTTTGTTTTTTGTATTTTTTGTTTATTACTTTCATTCTAACGACTTCAAAATTTGTTTTCATGTTGCTGCTCCCTAAAACATTGACATTTGAAAAATTTCTAATATAACTACATTCAATTTTTACTTAATAATCTTTCTATCTTTTTTGAAATCTTTTCAATTTTTAATCCTCAACTAAGTGTGAACATTGAAAATAGGTTTAAACGGATTTATCATTCTTGCTAAAGTATCTAAATTATGTTGCTTGTAATAATACAAATCTTATTCTCGGCTGATTTATCAATTTTGGGTTTAATGGATGTCAAAGCTAGGCTCTTAATAAATAGATAAGGGTCTCAAATTCTTATTGCTGCGTCAAGATACAGAAAGATAAATGTTTATCCTTAAGACAAACATCAGTGAACAGAAAGCAAAAAATAAAAGTACATAGAAATTATACGTTTACATGCAACAATACTCTTTTTTTAATTGTGCATTCAACCATTTCTTCGTTGTATCACCCAATTATACTATGTGAGTTGAATATAAATATAAGTATATATATATGTGTGTGTGTGTGTGTGTGTGTGTGTGAGGAAGAGAGAGAGAAGAGTGTGTGTGTGTGTGTGTGTGTGTGACCATTTGAAGCTGCCTTTGTTTTTTTGGTCGAGGTTAAGATGACAGAATACTGCAAATCATGACAATTTCACGCCTTTATGGACAACTTTGTATCTATTTCTAAAGTAATGTCAACAGGTCACATTCATTTTTTATTATTATTTTATATTCATTTATACTTTTAGATGACATATTATCAATCTTCACTACTATTTTCTCTCATCTTTATTTTTACTTAGCATTCTTTTTTATCATAACTTACTCGACAACAAGGAAAATGAACGGATCGAAAATAAACAAAATTATGAGCCGACAATGAGATTCGAACTCATCTCCACTTTCTACTGGAGATGTCATCAGCTGCTCAACGAAGGAAAATTGAATGGCAAAATACCAAATCACACTTTTTTTTAATCAACTAGAGGTTAACCTTAATTATCAACATTAATAAGTCCCATTCATCTTCAACTGGAACAATCGTTACAATAAATAACATTGCTCAGATAATCTGAATTTTTTGTGCAATATTTATAAATCAATAGATATGAATATTTTGAACAATTTATGAATAAATTAGGATTTTTAAATATAATATAACTGAGTTAAATGTCTGAAATATAGCAGGAGTTTCAAGAGTAGAACAATATTTGACAATAAAGAAAACAAATTCTGTATAGATCTTATATTTTCATTTATAATGACCGGATTGAAAATGTAAACTATGTTTGTAGAAGAAAATCTCTGAATTAAATCAAATATCATATTTTAAATATGCTTGGATGGAGACAGCAGTACGTTTCATCTCTTGAGACCAAATCGTCAAATTGACTGAGATAGAATTCAATGCCAAAATATGAATAATTATAAACACTAAATTAGAATCTAATATTTCAGTTTTTGATTCAGATAAGTGATTCAGATTTCTAACGTGTTTTGACATAAAATCAAATCACATACACCCACAAGTATGCACACAGAAATAGAGTGGATAGAGAAAGAAACATTGAAATATTATAGATAATTGCAAATATTATCATACTTAATGAAATCTTTTAAAGCAACGACAATGTATGGAAAATATATTTCGCACTTTTTAATACCCTTTAAAATGTATGTTTTGTACGTGTATTGCAACCCATTATGCACGTATAGGATCTAAGAATATTAAAAGAGGAGCTCATTTTCAGATATCTTTCTTTCTAAATATTTTAATTGCACAAAGAAGATGTATGGGTTTAATGCCCAAATGATAATTCACACAGGAATCTGTGGTTTTTGGTTGTCTGTAATGAATTCAAAAAAATATAGATGGCATGAACTATTACAAACTCACTAGAAGGACATGAAGAAAATCTAAGTAACATTTTAGTACAAGCGTCATATAGACTAATATATGAGAGAACTCAGTTAAAATGTCTGAAATATAGCAAGATTTTCAAGAGTAGAACAATATTTGAAAATAAAGAAAACAAATTCTGTATAAATCTTATATTTTCATTCATAATGACCAGATTAACTTTGATGTATTCAAGGCAATCATGATGATGAAAAACATAAGATATATTGTTGTGTGAAAATTCGAGAAGAGTGAAAATCAACAACTAATTATCGACTTGTCATTTAATTTCTCACTGAACTGATTAAATAAAATAGATTATTTGAAAAGTATTCTTCATTTTTTAATTAGATGAATAAATAAATATACTGAACAAATAAAATTTACTTTTAAGATATAAAGTAATCACAATTTACCTGAAATAAACAATAGAATATAATTTGTCACATTATTATCACAATATGTCTTTCAGATTTAAATTTGGTAAAAATTTCAAATAAAATACATCTTGTGATTAATACAGAATTACTGTTCTATTTCTAAAGATAAGATAAATACAAAGTTTACGCACAATCAGTCCGATTGCTTATTTACTTTCATTATGTTTAATATAAGTAGGAGAACGAATTTCACACAAATTTGACAAACTAATAATTTTTCCAACTTTTGCACTGATTACTTCTAATTTAAAAAGGATTAAACGTTTATATGTGAGTATAACTAATGTGTTGTGCACAACTCACCAAGAAAGCATCGCGAAAATCCAATAACTCTACGTCTATGATTGTCAGTACGGTCAAACTTCACCTGACGATGTGTACATGCTTCTTCGATCACGAAACATCCAATAGCAAAAAAGGTAGGTTTTCTTATAAAACTGCCTTCGACGATCATTAATATGAATTTAAATGAAATTCAATTTTATAACAAACTATCGATTTATGTACATTTTCAAAATTAAAATCTAATTATTTCTAAAAAAAATGATTGTCAGGAATCTTTTTCTAGAATCAGACTCAAAATCTCCTTTCTATTCACAATACCAAAAGATAAATCTTAAAAACAGAATTATATTTCGAGTGAGAATATGAATATAGCATCTTCGATAATTGGTATGAAAACAATGAGTTTTTCTTTGATTCATTAACAAATTTTGAAAAATGTTTGAAACTATTGAATAAGAAATTACGAAAACCTCTCAATATATGAACACCATTTTTTTTTTTTTTTTTTTGCAGAATATAAGTTTCATTGTTTGTTTTTTTTAGTTATGCATAAAAAAGATAAAAGATTAATTCGGTCATCGAGACACCAATAAAAATTTTCTAAGTTTGATCGGTTATCAGTAGTTGTGTTCTTGATAAATCGATTTTCTTAAAACTCCGACAATGTGCGATGTTTCGCCAGTCAACATTCTTACTGACATGCTAGCATTTCAATATTGGTTCCTTCAATTTCACAAAAATATTTTCTATAAAAAATATAAACATGATTTTGATTCAGCCATAATACATATTTTATAAAATAACAATTATCAATTTCAGTACAACTTAGTCTATCTAATATTTTTGTTATTTTTCAATAAAAGTTTATCATGTCGCTAAATTAAATGCGATAATTATCGGATGATATAGTAAGGATTTAAATTTAGATTATTTTGTTTTTCTAAATCGTTATTTTCAAATTTAGTTTCAAATAAGCTTTTCCCAAATAATATTTTCTCAAAATTTACTATACCAAAATGACTAAAAATAAAGGCAAAAAATATCGATTCTGATCTATATGAAAACCTAATTAATCAACAGAGATCGTATATTTTATGCAAAACATACATAGTAAAATCTGAATTGTTTTCGTCAAGAATAATAAATCTGAAGAACTCCTAAAAATCAAGCATTGGTTGAGTTATGCATTGGTGTACGAAATACTATCATTAAGTCAAAAAAATAGCAAAACTATTTACGAGTAGAACTATGTTTGTTATTGTATTGTTTTCCTGCTGTTATTTAGCAATATATTTTCAATTATCTTACTTGTGAAAATGCAGATTCATTTTTTGTTTATGGATATAAGAATATCATCAGAAAATCATAGGAAAGATGGCATAATAAATTTTCCGTTCTTTTCATACCCAGTTGAAATACAATTCAGTAATTTGTTTGAAGTAATAATCATATCAATTTCATTTTTATTAAATAAATCTCTTCTTAGAGCATATAGCGTTCAGCTAGAAACCTACAAGTTTCCTAGTTCGAAACCGGTCCTCGCCAACTGAGCGTATGAGTAGCACAGGGATCTGTGCGGTATAGTAAGGAGCTGGTGGTAGGTGTGGCGCCTCACCTCAGGCTCAAGAACAATCTCCTTGGTCTAACGCTAATGAGAAGAGGATAGACTCCCTCGCTGATTGGCTGATATTGACATTAGGCCACCCCGACGACTTTACTTACTTATAGATATTGTGAGCCATCTACGTACGTACTTGCGTGCGTGTATGTGTATGTGTTTGTGTGTGTATGTCTATGTCTGTGTGTCTGTGCGTGTGTGTACAGTGCACTTTTAGCGTACACAAAGTAAGGAGGATTACATATATATGTACTACAAAATAGATGGATTTATTAAAAAAAACTTTCCATCTTAACAGTTGCAAATACAAAAGTAACAGTTATGTCACTGAATTAATTTTTGGACATAGAAGTCTTCAATGGCATGAAATTCTCTCCAAATTCATTATTTCTTTAAATGGGAACACAACACAAGTGATATTACTGCCTTTTGAAATTTAATAAATATTGATGGAAAATAACTGCTTAACATTTATTGTTTTTTTATTCTCACTAAAATAGAAACTATTTATAGTATAAAAATAATTATTCTCACTAAAATAGAAACTATTTATAGTATAAATAGCTTGTAAATTATTAATCCGTCTTTTATATGTTTTTATTCTTTTCAAATGATTCTCTATTATTAAATGTTATTGACTCCTCAACAGAGAGTGAGAAGTGCTTGATATAAAATAGAAAATAGAAACGTTTGGCTTGGCTTTAATCGAATATCTATTATTCCTGTCAGAAAATTTCCTATGGAATTCGATCATTGGAGACGAAGAATTAAGAACTTCATTGACGAATCGATTTTGCAAGTGACTCTTTCTGGATAACACACGTGAAGAGGTTTCGTTTTTGTCCGCTCAGAGCAGCTCGAATGAATGTTGACTGTCGTAGTGGCCAGTAGCTTCTTTACGCCAACTCACTGCCATACATAGGATAAAGAAAGTGATGAAGACGGCAGTGGCCATCTTTGCATTCTCATTCTTATCGCGATCATTGTTCCTTAACGATGTTTAGAAACAAGAATGTTGTTGCTGACGTATTGATTTTCTCTTATGTTGTCCAACTACTTTCTTTGTGTGGAACGATATATCTTATTTACATTTCATTTCAATGGAAGCTTTCCACATATGGAACGCTTCCTAAGTTGAATAAATTCCTCGTCTGATAAGCAAACTTTTCTTGAAGTTTGTTGACAATTCTTATTTCTTGTATTTTTATTTATTTAGTTGTAAAATAGAAATGTTTCAGTTCATAATAAGAAAAGTTTTCCTATATGCACAAATTGCGATACTAAAATGTGATCGAAAAAATGGAGACCAATGCAACGGGGTTGTTTTAGGTAATAGTAATATGAACCCTTTTTTCTGTACCGTTTCTCTCGAGAGAGTAAAAGTTCTTTCTTTTCATAAAGTATGCCATGAAATTATGGTTAATATAAGATACAAAATTGTATTTTTTACATAGAAATTAAAAGATTTTTTCCTAATTGTAACTTCTTCTAATTGACTAATTTCATTTGTAGTAAAGCGGGGTTTTTTGTTTTTGTTTTTTATTTTGTGTTTTTGGTGTTTTTTGGGGGTTTTTGCAATGAATAATAAATTCGGTCGTATATTTATGTTTAAATAGTAAGTTAATTGATAACATACACATTTATTTGAATTATCTTTCATTTATCTGAATTTTTATTTTTATTTTTATTTTTATTTTATTACCACTCATTTTGAACAAAGGCTACCATAAAACAGCATCTGATTATTTTTATATTCTATTTTTGTATTTTTATTAATTTCAGTTTTCCCTTTTACCTTTTGATCAGGTGAAAATTCATTCATTAAGTTTTTTCTATTAAAATGTCTTGTTTTCATTTCCGAATTTCAATGTTAACTTAGAAGATTCTTTGAACCACATAGACCTTTTGTATTCTCTCCTTTCTGCAAGTATTTGTCGTCGACGACTTGAGAATCATTGTTGCTTGAATTCCATTTAATTGATGTTAAACTTGCCCCCTGTCAACCATATATTCACAAATCATTACTTAGATACGCAGTTTTAATGGCCTTCTGCTTGGCTATGACCCCAGTTTGGCATGAACACTTCGGCCGACTCGTTCAAAGTTTGTGACCCCCATTACTCATTTAACTAATCTTTATTAACCCATATAATTTAGCATTATCCTCCGTTCGCTCTTATAATCATATCACAGTTATCGAATGGTCAGACCTAGACAACCTACTGACCTTCCATATTCAAGTCAGATTACACACTCTCTCTCTCTCTCTCTCTCTCTCTCTCTCTCTCTCTCTCTCTCTCTCTCTCTCTCTCTCTCTCTCTCTCTCAGCATCCACTGACACAACATTTAGCTCATTTTTCGTTGTGACACTGTTAGCTGATTGCTTTCTGAGAAAGATTTTTCCCTTTCCTCTATAACAAATAATTAAATCCCCTGCAAGAAAACAAGCTTCTTTGATGGATAACGCTTTATTAATTAATAATGGAATAATATTTTCATTGTTAATTAAATTGTATATTGATGGCATCATCAAACACTTCTCATTACTTTTACATCGATATTATCTTCTTGATATTTCCACATGGGAAAATAATCTTTTATAACTTTGTGAAGATTCGTTAACGAAAAATAACAGAAATTTATATCTATGTATTAAGGAATGTTTCATTAGATAACATATTATTATAACAAATGATTTAAGAATTGTCAAAGTTTCCCACCGAATATTGGACAATTCTTACATAATTTCGAATCCGAGACAACAAATACAAAAATACAAGCCAATAAAAAGGTATTAAGTTGAATTGTCTATCTTTAAATATGATTAGACAAGAAAAAACGTTGTCTAAATATTGCCCCTAGATTTTATGAAAACTCACAACACTAGATGTATTCTAAAAGTGAAAATATTTTTTCATTGGAATGTAATGGAGAACTTTAATATTTCTATCACTTTATAATAGACATACAGAACAATTGGTTCATTCGGGTTAACTCTATTTCTTTTACTGTTGTCAGACAGTTGATTTCCTTATAATCTTTTTTGTTTCAGTGCTTCATGCAAAACGAACCAATTGCTCACTGTAACACTGCAACAGTTTGCTCAAATTTTAGCAATTTGTAATAAATAGAATTAGAATTTCGCTATAAATAGAAAAGAATGTGCTACCCAGATTATTCAGTTTCAGATTTAAATGTTGAAAGTAACAACAGCGTTCGCCATGGTTTTCTCCATTTTAGATTCTTGTAATTAATTCTTTTATCATCTTATTCAATAATGACTTTTTTTCTTAGTCGACTAGGAAGAGTTAAAACACTGACCGATATTTTTTCGTAATTTCATATGGAGAAATCTTCTGATTTTTTTTTAAAACTTGTAAACAACATTTTACTAAATTTGACTAATTGCAAAAGCATATAAGTAAACTTGAAAGAGATTTCAATGATTTCCCTATCATTTTGCTGCATCATTCAAATACACAAACTTTATATAATCAAATTTTTCATTATCACTTCATGTTCTGTCATATTGTTTCATTCGAACTGGCCTGTATTTTATGCGATTTAATCTCATGTATTTTTTTCTTTTTATGACTCATACAGGAAGGTTTGGGGTAGAAATTGAATTATAAAAAAGAATGCTCCAACTGAGAGCAAATAGTTCTTTGATTATAACTATTTCGAAATTATTTGTTCCATTTTCTATGCGCAATTTATTCTCTTTAGTTCCTTTTCTTTTCTTTTCTTTTTTTTTTTTCACTTGCTTTGTTCATCTATATTTCTCCCTTAAAATTATCTTCCTTTATATTTGACTATTTTTTCAACGAATTTCGGGGCGGGGGTTCGGTTCTTATCGAAAACCATAATGAATCAAAAATCAAATGAGGAATCAAAAATGTAAAAAAATAACTTTCTTCAACAAATTTACTTGTTTTGAATTTTTCTTACAATGTAGGTCGAAACCTATTTTCCTTTTCTCAAAGACTCGTTGTTGCTATCGCCGCTGTTTACTGCCTGCTAGAATGTAAATATTTGTACATATAAATATTGATATGTTTTATTTTTTGGTCTTTTGTCTTTTGCTTTTTTGTTGTTTTTTTATAAAGAGAGAACATACGTGAAACATTATTAATCCTAGATGATTATGAGCTTGGAATTAATTTTTATGTTTTTTTAATATTTTTCATGATATCACCGATGGATAGTTTTTTTGTATTTTATATCTGTTTCATATTCGTTTTTTTTTTTTTTGGCGGGGGGTAAGGAAAATTCTCAAACAACATTAATAACATTTCGAAATTCTTCAGGTTTAAATTAATTATATTGCTTTTTAGCTTTTTAGCAATGAGTTATACGATCAGTCTGCCGGAAAACAATCCCATATTTGATATATATATATATCATCATCATCATCGTCATCATCATCATCATCATGTCACCCCCTTCCCTTCCTACTCTCTCTCTCTCTCTCTCTCTCTCTCTCTCTCTCTCTCTCTCTCTCTCTCTCTCTCTCTCTCTCTCTCTCAACCATCCCTACTAGTCATTGCCCCTGAGCGGCCCTCCGCGCAGCTTCCAGAATTCACACAAAGCTAATTGATGTAGGTTTTTACAAGTCGGCCTACACTGGTGTGTCCATGTGTATGTGCCCGCTGGAGAACGTCACTTAGGAGTTCCTTCTTGCTTCTCCAGCAGTATCCAGCATATCGTGTTCGTTTTGTTAGGATGGTTTATGTGATATGGAGCAAGTAGCTGTCTAGCTGCTTTTTGTGGGGAGTTGCATCTAAGATTTGTTCAAGACAGTACGCAGCTACCTTGTGTAGCTTCTTTTCTCTAATTGCTTCGTTAAGGTCCAAGTGGTGCCGCCGTATTATAATACTGACCCAGCTGCAGTTTGGAAAAATTGTCACTTTATCTTATCACTGAGACTAGATGTTCACATGATCAATAATCTGCAAATATCAACCCATACATTTCATATGTATGTAGATGAGATATTATTACCTAGGTATGTGACTAGTCTACTAATTTCAGAGGCTTGCCATCCAGTAATCAGATGCCTCGATGTTATTTAAAACACAGGAATTTAGTTTTATTAGAGTTCACATAAAAGTCAATGCATTTTGCTACCTTCTCAAGGCTGTGCAACAGTGATTCGGCTTCTATATGCGTATTTGCAAGAAGGGTTATCATCTGTGTAGTCCGCATATGCGGTTTACCGCTGGCTTCTTGCCTTTTTAGAACAAAATTACTGTCATAACACTGTTACTGTTGCCCTAAAGAATTAGGTCGCCTCCGTTGGTATAGATTTTCCTGATTTGTTTTGTTACTGAAAGCTTGCTCTATCCAACTGTGTTATGGTGCTTCATGTATCTTTTGTAGTTTTCGGGGTAAGAAATTGGAGACATTATTTTCATAGCGTTCCTCGGATAATCGGGAAATAACTGATGAACTTCAATTGTACATTTCAAAGATTCTGCTAGAAACCTTCATTCGGAGGTGGTTTTATTTTAACAACAGAATATCGAGGTAAAAGTGACTAATAGATTTAAGATACTAAATTCATTTGGTCCGTCTGCTTGCTGAATGTGTTTTTCCTATTTTGTAAACATGAAATTTGCTCCATGTCGATGATTCACGTGATTCAAGCATGCGCATAAGCTAAAAAAAATGCGCATGCGTATTAACACCAATCCATATCGCTTCAGAAAAATATTGTGACATTATAGTCTTGGAATCAGCTTATTAACCCACAATTGTGTTTGATCTCTCTCTCTCTCTCTCTCTCTCTCTCTCTCTCTCTCTCTCTCTTCTCTCTCTCTCTCTCTCTCTCTCTCTCACGCACACACTCACAATGCTTCATTTGTATTTTGTTATCCGTATTGTCTATCATTCTCTTGTTTTCTTAACGTTTTTTCTTTATATTTTTATCTTATTTTTCTTCCCCTTCAATCATTTTTCTTTCTTTTCTTTTTTATTTATCTTTTTGGAACATGATTTTTTTTTCTTTTTATCCCCATTAAGTTTTGAACAAAAAAGGAGTTATATCAAACGACAGAAAATAGCTATACATAGAATAAATAGATGGTGACAATCACATTCTTATTTCTCTTTATTTTTTCCAGCATTTTTAATCAATACTACTTTAAGACCCCATGTCTCAACTGCTTTTTCATACTCACACACACACACCACACACACACACACACACACACACACGTACACACGCACTTACACACACACACACACACGATACGTTCTACTTTGTACAACCTTATTACTAACCTTTTCTTCTTATCTTTTCCCTTTTTCTACCCAATTTCCGCCATTCACTCCTCTCTCTATTATTTTCACCTTTTTTAACACTTTCATCTAATTTTTTATTTATTCATTTCACTCTTAACCCTCTGAGTTTGGCTCATGTTTCATCTTCTGTACATATATCTTTTTTGTCGATTTTGCCTCCTTCTGCTTTCTTCATTCCAAATGCACTCATACTCACTCTTATAAATTCACATAAACACATGAATTGAAAAATATCCTTTGTCAATTTGTTCTTTTTCAAGTGCATAACACCCCCACCCAATGCTACCAATATATTCATTAGATTCTGTCAAAAATGTCATCGTTGTAAATATCGACATTCTGATGGTCGTGACTTCTTGCGCACGGTGGAAGGCAATTGCTTGTCTTTAATGATAAAATGCAACCTCCACTATACAGAACAGACTAAGATAGTAAGTCTTGCCACCAACGTCTTCACTGTGTTAGCAATTATAATTTTTATTGCATCTTTTAAACCTTGAAACTGACTTCAATGTTATCTTTATGCTAAACTGACTTCAACTCTCTCTCTCTCTTCTCTCTCTCTCTCTCTCTCTCTCTCTCTCTCTCTCTCTCTCTCTCTCTCTCTCTCTCTCTCTCTCATTGCCTCCTTTGCTTCAAAATATATAAATACAGCAGAGGTGACATGTCCACTGTAATCCAGCGACTGGCATTTTGCTACTTGTCAAAACTCGTGAAATTCATCCAATCCATTTCACTAATTTCTTTACGCGACAAAAGCAGACATTTTGGTTGTCTGGTCGGTTGCTTGCTTGCTTGCTTTTACAGTATAATAACCATAGTTGGGTTACTTGATTTCGATGTCTACCTTCTTTTTTTTCAAGCAATTATAAGTTTTCAAGTAAGTATCCCTATATAATAATAATAATAATAATAATAATAATAATAATAATAATAATAATTCCGAAATGATCCTATGTGATCATAAGCAATTGGTTGGTTCGACCTTCGACAGGAAATAGGATGCTCACCTATGGATGGTTCTCCCACTATCTAGCGTTTTGCCATCCACAAACAGTCTAAGATCTCGCTTACCAATTCTATCAGGTCGTATACCGTCAGCACAAAAACGCACCGCATATTGATTTATTCTGTCCAAAATGATCCTACGAATGATGGCTCAACTTTTCCTTTCAGTTACACAACACACAAGATGTAAAATCCCCGAAAAGAGGAATAAACGATTAGTATTCACTTTGTAATCAGCATGAGGAATCTGATCAACTTTCGATGAATGTAGACTGTTGTTTGTTCTTTCAGATATACAAGTGTTAATAACAGCCATGCCGAGATACAGCACAGGAAAGGAACAGCCAAGAGACAGTCCAGCACCGACCCAGCCGAAAGACAAAGAAAAGAGTGGACTAGAGAAAATAACGTACACGTACTCCAATGTTAGTTTAAAAGCAATCTTGCACAAATAGGTTATAGGAAAAGAATGATTCAATTTTTTTTAAAATAACAATGATTTCAACACAAGCAGCCAAACACTGGCAAAACAAGAAAGAATTATCTTGAATAGAAAAATTTTCCCGGATCTCGAGATAATAGAAATATGTGGAAAAAAAATTAAGGAATATATGATCACGAGGAAACACCTAAACAAAAGGAAACACAACGCACCTACAAGAAAAAAACATCTTACAACCGAGCATTACAACACTAGGACTATCCCAAGAACAAAGAAATGATATAGAACTGATAAAACAAATTATGACTGATAAGAAAAGTGCGTTACCACCCCTAAGAAACATAGAATGGAAAATCCAAGATAGAAACTGAAAAGATAAACAAAATATTAATGAACACCCCAACAGACAACATCACTTATGTAAATAACCTTATTTAAGCAGGAGCAAAAATACTTTGAAATAGAATTGGAGTAACCATATGGAAGACGAACACAAAGAAACACAGAAGCAAACAGAGATGAAAGTAAAAGTTAAAAAAAGTATATTTCAGGAGAACAAGAAAACTCCAAGAAACCAAACTCTACAGCAGCAATCTCATCAAAGGAATAAATACCTGGGCTGTCCCCATTATAAGATAATCTGGACCATTCATAAAATGGAACTCGGAGAGATTCATCAAAAGATGAGAAAATTAATGACAATGCACTAGGCTTTACACCCAAGAGATGATAGAAGTAGGCTATAAAGACGGATCACCTTATCCCAGCCAGAAGACCAAACCTAGGATTGATTAACAAGAAAAAGAGAACTTGTCAACTGGTAGATTTTGCAATTCCATTAAATCATTGGGGAAAAGAAAATTAAAAGATACTTATCAAGAAAAGAAGGTGTGAGAGGTCTTGTCAGCATAGTGGATTTTATGGATGCCACAATCCAAAGACTCGAAGAATACACGAAAAAGAGCAAAGAAAGATCATTTATGGCAGCTAATAATAGCAGCTGCAACATATGAACAAGCAGAAAAACAACAAAAACAAGACCTGGACATGATTAATTAGAGGAAACCTCAAGAGAGAAACCGAGTCATTCGCTTAGTATATAGTTTATGGTCTCATCTGTGTCACCACATACTATATTTACTATTTTGCTGTGTCATCAATTTTTGCTTTGATATAATTTGTTCTTGTGGCATTGTTTTGAGCAGCAATTATAAGTAATTGCTGCTCAAAACAATGCCACAAAAACAAATTATATCAAAGCAAAAATTGATGACACAGCAAAACAGTAACTATAGTATGTGGTGACACAGATGAGACCATAAACTATATACTAAGCGAATGTAGCACACTATTACAACTAGAATACAAAATTAGGTACGACTGGGCTGGAGAGGTGATCCACCGGGAATTATGTAAAAAACTCAATTTTGACCAAACAACAAAATGGTATATGCATAAGCCATAATCTGTTGTTGAGAATGAAACGCATAAAATTTTCAGGGACTTTTAGATAAAGACGGATCGTCTTATCCCAACTAGAAAACCATATCTAGTATTGATTAACAAAAAAGAGAACTTGTCAACAGGTAGATTTTGTAGTTCTAGCAAATCGCAGGGTGAAGATGAAAGAAAACGAAAAGATAGATAAATACCTTAACAAGAGAATTGAAAAAAAAACTGTAGAATATGAGGGTGAAAGTGATAGCAATTGAAGTTGGGGCACTTGGAACGGTCCCTAAATGCTTAGAAAAAAGACTAGAAGAACTGATAATCAGAGGAAGAATTGGGACCATCCAGACAGCATTGTTGAAATCAACTAGAATACTCAGGGGAGTTTTGGAGACCTAAAGAGACTTGTTGTCACTCAAACTCCAATAAAAGACCATCAGCTAACATTGGTGGGAAAAACTCATAATAATTATCGCATGTGAGAAGACCTGGACATGACTACGAAGGGTAAACCTTAAGAAAGAAACTGGATCTCTCATAATTGCAGCACAACACAATGCCAAAGAAAAAGTAGATGAGACGTAACAAATTAACAAGTGTTGGATGTGTGTAGACAAAAACGAAACGCTTGATCATATGATAAGCGGATGCAGAAAACTACCAAAAAGGGAGTACAAGACTTGGCACGAAAAGGTGATCCACTGGTGACTGTGCAAGAAATTAAATTTTCAGCATGCTATTTAAGGATATATGCAAAAACTGGAATCTGTTATAGAGAATGAGACGCAAAAAAAATTCTCTGAGAGTTTGAGATACAGACGGATTACCTAAACCCTGCTTGAAGACCAGACCTCCAGATAATTCACAAGAAAAAGAGAGCTTGTGGTGAACCTTTGTCGTCCCGGTGGATCACAGGGAAAATTAAAGAAAAACAAATACTCGGTCCATGTCAGAGAACTGAAAAAGAAAAAATGTGGAACACTATCAATTTTAATTGGTGTCCTCGGAACATTCCACAAGAGTTTGGAAAAGAGTACGGATGAATTGGAAATCCGAGGAAGAATCGAGACTACTAGTTCAGACTGTTGTGAAAAAATTGAATCTACCATTAATTTTACTTACAAACTAGAAAATAATAACACCTTACCTTTTTTAAATATACTATTAAAGAACTACAACAAGCAATTAGAAATTAAAGTTCATCACAAATTCACTAATAAAAATGACCATATTCCTTTTTACTTGCACCATAACATCAAAATAAAAAGTGAAATAATTAATGGGCTTCTTTTTATCTTAGATCACCATCAAATTTTCAAATAAAAACTTTTACTATATAGAAAAATCTTTTGCACAACTTCAATATCCTAAATACTTTATACAACATATCAAAAATGATTTTAAAATTAACAAACGTAAATATTTTCGCATAATTTCTAATAATAATTTTTCCAATAATAATTGATTACACAGATACATTATTTTAACCAATAATTTGACCACAACCATTATTGAAAAATTGAAATCCCTTTGGAATCAAAACAGTCACAAACTCCTCGGAAACAATCAGAAATATAACACTCGTCAACACAATCTAGTTTTTCATGGTTAGCTACCCTTTTTGCTGTACTAATATTGTTCATTTTGGGGAAAAAATCAATTTACTATCTTGGCTAATTGCAAAATTTATTCAATAAAAGTCGTAGAAGAAGCACATCAATTTTCTGGTAGACCGAGCAATTTATGTCCGCCGCCTGAAATAAACTATTCTTACAAGAAAAAAAAAAGCTTTTAATTCAAAGATTTTTAAATTTTCCAGTTTCTCACCAAAATTTATATTAACTGATAAACTTTATCAGTAATAAACTTTAGTGGACCTGATGATTAAGGTGACAAAAACAAATGAAACCATAAATTCTTCTGTCTGATTATTCATCCCTCTTATCCCTTCGGAAGGAAAGCAAGCAGATTGAGATTTTTGTTTTCCCAGTTGGAAAAACATTCCAACTAAAGACATCCGAAATGAATGCACCTATTCTATTGTACTTGATGAACATCAAGAAAATGGTTTCATCATAACATCTGCCCTCCACACGGCGGCATTAAGAACATCTCATGATTTGAAATGGTCAAAGCGACGTTTGTGTCGTTAATTCGAAATATCCCGCTGTTTTTGAAGCTGATTTTCAAATGCTTGGTGGATTTTCCAGTTTGAGTTTTGCTGGAGAAGATATTTATGTGAACATGTGTGCAACGTCTGTTTTGCTCAGTGATAATATCTCACTGCGATACAGACAACAAAAACACTAAGTGAATGTTTTGCTATTGATGTATGTGTTAATATGTTAATGGGTTATGGTATATATGGTTTCCTTTTATTATTATTATTATTATTATTATTATTATTATTATTATTATTATTATTATAGTTTATTGAATGATTTGCTAAAAATACTTTTTGATCTTGGTATATTCACCCATGTTAAAGGCTTAGGGTCTGATTGTTATTGCAAAAATAGTATTTCACAATTAGCAGATCAATGTTTGTTGTTTGAAATATGAATTGAGGAGTTTCTATGATTTTGTTTTGAGAAATATTGCCATCAGTTAATATCATATATAAAGAAAACAAATAAATGAGGCATTTCTCTACAGCAAAGACGGAAGCTAACAAGGAAAAAGTAAGGTCATTTTCTGATTCAGTGCCCTCAAATTAGCTATAAAAAAAGATGTTTAGTGTCTTGACACCATTACATCAGAAGTATTTCTTTACAGCAAAATGTAGCTAACCAAGAAAAACTAAAGTTGTTTTCTGATTTAATACTCTCAAATTAACTTTAAAACGATGTTTGGTGCCTCGACATCATTTCATTTTTTAGCAGTGTAATCATGATAAAAACAACCACACCTACAAGAAATCTAATAGAGCGCATATATCAACAAATGTTTAAATTGTAATAAACCTCAAAATCAATTGGAAAACGAATCTATGAGCACAAAAGCGATATAAGAAATGGGTGTTGAATAACAAAACCCATTCTGGAAATTAGACAATATTTTAATTTCAAAGATTTCAAAATATGCACAACATCAGACTCAGAAAAAATGTATAATCTAGCGTTATTTCTAACTATGATAACACATTTCGTTTATTTTGTTTTTGTTTTTTTCAATTTACCCCCTTACTGAGTCAAACTTATATTAATGTTATGTTGATTAATTTTTTTTCTTAGGTTTTTTTTTCTATGCGTTATCGTACATATATTTCCCTTAATATTTTTAATCTGAATCAAAATAAATTTCGAAATAATTTCGAAAATCTACACAAATAAACAGTCAAATAAGTTAATATATATATATTATATATATATATATATATATTATATATATATATATAAATTTTCGTGTGTGATATATATGTATACATATATCATATATATATATATTATATAATATATAAAATATATATATATACGTATATGTATATGTATATGTAGGTATATACATGCATATAAGTATATGTATATATATATATATTTATATAAATATATGTATCGGTATTTATGTCTATATACATAATAGATACATGTATATATATGTATATATATAAATGTATATAAACATGATTCCCATTACTTTTCCTCACATTTTGTCGGATTTCCTAATGTATTATTTTCTTCACAGACACACACACACACACACATATATATATATATATATATATATATATATATATATATATATATATATATACATACATATATATACAAAAGAATTATATATATACATAGGTTCTTTTATATATACTTACATTTATATATATATACACATTTATACCGGGGCGGTCTTTGTATCTATAGCTCTGCTATACATATATATACAAAAGAATTATATATATACATAGGTTCTTTTATATATACTTACATTTATATATATATACACATTTATACCGGGGCGGTCTTTGTATCTATAGCTCTGCTGATGAGGCCTAATAGGCCGAAATGTACATACAGAGATTGATTTTTCTCGATTTGTTTAGCCTTAAATTTAATAGGTAATCCCGCCTAATTAATTAATTATTAATTAATTAACTTTCATAAATTAGGTTCGACTTCATTTAAACACATATTCTCCCAAATATATATATATATATATACATATATATATAATTTCATTCATATATATTTCATTCCTATATACTTCATTCATATATATGTGTGTGTGTGCATGTATATGTGTGTTTGTATATATATATACATTCATGTATATATACATTCATATATATATATATATATATATATATATATATACATGTATCTATTATGTATATAGATATATATACCGATACATATATTTGTTTAAATATATATACATAGACTTATATGCATCTATATAGCTTCATATACATATATATACGTATATATATATATATATATATATATATATATATATGTGTGTGTGTGTGTGTGTGTGTGTGTGTGTGTGTGTGAATATGTATACATATATATACACTCACGAGAGAAAGATAGATAGATAGATAGATAAATAGATAGATCTCATTTTTGTTTTTGAATACTTTCCGGGGGATTTTTTGAAAACAAGACAGGTAAGCAAAGCTTCATTTTATTTCGCCTCACTGATTCTTCTGTCCTTCTTTAATGTTTTCAAGTCTTTTTTCTTTGTCTACCGATAAAATAAATAAATAAATAAAACTGACTGAAGATATAACCAGTAACCACGTGTACCCTCCACTTCGGACGACCTTGTCCATTGTTCTGAAACCGGACATTGATGGATGCCCGTTGTATAACTTCATGCATATATGCACGGCAAAATGTTTGGGTGGGTGCGAGAATAAAAGCTTCAATGTTTGTGTCAGCTTTAGTAAAAGTTGGCTAGAGTGGCTGGCGCGACAGACAGACAGAAAATACAGCGACGTCGGGAAAACAACACACTGTGAGCATGAATACTCATGAGGACGTTTTTTAAGGCAACAATGGTCGATGTTTCCTAGTGAAGTCGTGCAGGTGGACAAACAGGCTGTTCCAATTTTGCAAACTGTGAACTAGTGATGAAAATCTTATCAACGCTGAGAAAAATGAGAAAAATTTAAACTGTAAAATGCTACAATGTATGCATGATGTTGTGGAACGTTTATGGTCTTGATAACTGAAGATTGAAATTCGTACATTAATCGTTTTGAAAACTATAACCCGCCACTAACATTATTAGTTGAGGATGAAACAAACCCAAAACATTTCGTAGCATCAGCCTGTGAGTATTATCCTCATGTAGATACATATGCAAAGACAATTCACAAATTGTCAGGAAAAACTCAGATATTAATACATACATGACAATGAGAAACTAGAAAAAGCTGATAGGGAATTGTATGAAAGAAATACCCTGGTGTGTAGATAGTCTTTTTGTAAATTGCTGATGAAGAATGAAAGTGTTTGATGAAAACTTACAAGTTTGCAATCAACACGAGGTTGCCGAAAGTACGCTCCCCTTGTCCGTGGACAGGAATGAAACACGTGCGTTGCTATACCTTGTTGAGGCAAGAACTGATCTAAGAGAGGGTTTGAATTCTGACACACCTTCTTTTATATGCTGTTTTCTACGCTACCTAGTGGCTATTGGCAGAACTGGAAGGTAATTCCATTTTGTATTCCCTTGAGAAATGTGTGGCGATTCAGGAATTTGATCCCTACAATGACACTTGCTGCTGTAAAAATAAAATGAGTGTACCTCTTTATTTTTCTCCAAAGTGACTTCAAATATTTTACTCGCCTATTCCAGGTCCGATTCCCATAGTTTAAACAACATTTTATGATTTTCTTTTATCTGAATTTCTTGTCTGGGAACTAAGAGACTGGGAACTAGATTTTCTCTTTAACATTTGATATAAACTAATGAATTGCAAACAATAAACAGATGTAAATTAACATCGTAGAATTCTGGACGTATATAGCCTAGTAGGTATTTAATTGTTGACTAAAACCGATGTGCGACTTAGAAATCAATTAATTTATTTTGGTCTTTTTAGGTGAATCTAACTTATTCTGGAAAAATTGTCAAATCCAACGAAAAAGAAGGAACTTGTTTATCTAAAATAATTTTCAAATACATTTAAAATCCTACAACATTTTTATTTAAGACGATGAATTGATATTTTGAAAATATACCATTTACATTTATGTGGTTATTAAAATTTCTTTTTGGTGGGAGGGGGTATTTCAAGTATTTTGAAAGTAAATCTTTACTTCAGGTGTCTTCAGGTTAGCTAAAATAAATCTTGTTGCCAAACCAGAAAACAAAGTTTTTAGATTTTCTCTCATTACATTTCTCTTGTCACTGGTAAATTATTGCTATAATAAAATCATGTTTTTTAGTTTAAACTTGTCATACGAACAACGGCCACCAGGGAATTATAAACGTTAATCTTTCGAGGTGATTTATTAACTTATAAATCCTCATGAAATATAATTTGGTGTTATTTAGCTTTAAATCACACCAGTAGAGCAGGTTTGCAATTGGTTTAAAAATTTCATAAATATTTTGACTGACAAAAAACAAGTCAATTTATTGTTAATATTCATGCAACATTGATTTAGCCTAAAGTATTTTGGTTTGATATTATCATTTAAATTCCTCTGTAGTTAGAATTATATTTATCTATTACCTCACGCGTTATGTGTTAAGTGCATCATTATGAAAATAAACGGGTTTAAAAAAATTAAGTTTTTCTTTTCAAAGATCTCAACTCTATATCTGCTTCCTGATCAAGCAGTAACAATAACAACAACAAAAAAAGATTAAAAGAAACTGTCTTTAGTAGCAATCAGGTTGTTATATTAATCTTTCCCTTTTTCATTTTGATCACCTAAAGGAAAGAGGTTTAGTGCGAAAGAAAAATCCATGTAATGATTCCAAACTTCAACATCCCAACATGTAAAAGTTTACGGAAACCAATTGACAAATATTGAATAAATAAAATATTTATACAGAAAGCTGTTTAAAAAAAACAATGTTTTAAAATATGCTTCAAAGGAATTTACATGAATATGTATCTGTTATCTGGAAATGTTGGTTATGTTAAAGAAAAAGATTACGTAATATTTCACAAAATACTATCTTGTTAGAATATTTAGTAGTTTATGATATTTAAATTTTTCTATGAATCACTTTGAATTATATCATTAATTCATTTTATTCTACTTATGTTTTCTAAACAAGCCCACTCCTCTCAACACACTAATATAAAAAAATATATATATTTATCGGATTTGAACAAGGTTTTTACATTCATAATTAACCTTATGAAATACATCCTAATGAAAAATTAGCATTATTTTTCTTAAATCTGAAAATTCCTTCATTTTGCCTCATCACAAAATCATGAAAAAATGCCTTGAGCTGAATTTTTACTTTATTCCTTGATGACTTACCGTAATTATTACTCTTTTTTCTTCTAAAAACCGAACACTGAAATAAAAATTGTATGACGTCTAATTCATTGATTTTGTTGAATGGTCTAAATTAGTGTGTTAGTTACTAAAAGCAATATTCAAAAACTGATGTGTAGCCTTAAAACGTCTTGCCATTGAATATTGGCGTGATGCTTCTCAATTAAAAACTTTGCATTAAAATATATGCATTTTCTTTTTGGTTTAGATTATGACAAATTTAGATTTATAATTGTTATGGTAATTTACCACGCATGCATAAACTCTTCCAGCTATAGATAGCAGCAGGTTCTGCACTTAAGCAAAAATTAATATTTCAGCAGACAGCCGATAAGACAGCCTCGCGTGTAACCTACTCATTGGCGTTTGTTTGTAGTACTGTTCTTTGTTAATATATTTGTTTAACTCATTTCCTGTCTTGTGTCTTTATTCTGGCCCCTAACCAGGCCACAACAATAATATTATATTGGATTTTTATTAGAGAAAAGATTTAAACCATTATTAATTTTTAATGAGTATTTCTTTCATTTTAATTTCAGTTATTATTCATTGCTACCGCTCAGATTATCATTCTACAACCATTAGTAAAGAAAACAGGATAGAAAGGATTCATGGCAAGAATTATATATCTCCTCTTTACTAATGGCTGTAAACTGATTATGTAGTTGCAAGGAAAACCATCTAAAATTAAGATTAAAGAAATAGTATACAAAATTAACAATGGTTGACAATTTTTAATTTAATGAAAATGCAAGATAATAATACTATAAGTGTATATAAAAAGAATAGAATCAACTATGAGCCTAGTAATCGGGAAGGATAAAAAGTAAATTCAAAAATATAGATCTTCAGCCAACCATAAAAGCTTTCGTGTCTCAAATGCTAGGGCAGTTGTTATGAAAAAAAAAGTTTACATGAGTTATTGTTGTACCGGCCGTTCCTACAGTGGAGAATATACAGCGGTTCTCACTATAAATAGTGAGACACCGAGTGAAAAGGTTGTACTGTTACCGTTTAACGGCAAGCTAGCCGTTCCTGTACCATAATTGTAAATACACTTGTCTTATTTTACCCTACCTTGACTTGACTTCTTTTTTACTGCTGGATTAACATCACAACAGTTATTGAGGTACAAAATTTGCCCAATTTCTTGCATAATTAATGTAGCATTTCAAATTTGATTATCAAATCTCTTTGCTTTCATATAATTCATATTTCAATAAGGTTAGTATATTAATGGAAATAATTATTTCCTGTCCATGACTAATCTTTGAAATAAGATCTCAAAAGAACCAATTTATTCATTAGTCTTTGCTTTTTTGTTTCGAATAGAACATTCCACCAACTTCACAGCACGACTAAATTTTGTTTTAATAGTTTTGCTTTTTAATTTGAAATTTTTGTCTATAATAATATTTAACTGGTCTGTCAAATAATATTTTTCCCTTTATGTAGTTATTTACTGTTGCTTGCTCAGAATAGAATAATGTCAACCGAATAGAGAACTAAATGAGAATGACAACCACTAGCACTGACTTGCTGAGACGAGTTTTCTAAAAAGAAAGTCTTATATGAATAAATGTATAAATTTTATAAAGACATGCATCGTTTCATCATATAGTTGAATTCAAAGGGAAGTGGAATAGCTCTTTTGACATTAGACGCTTGAAGATCTAAGATCTTCAAGTGTCTCATGTCTTCGTAAATTTTGATTCGTAAAAATATCGTCATATGCTTGATTCTTCCTTTTCAAATCGCTCGGCCAACATTTTGAGTGAACAATAAAGATTAGCAATAAGTTTTCTAAAGATTAACAGTATTAACTAAAAAGATTTTTTCAAGCCAATTGATCTTCATCATTTACGACCACCCAGTCATTTTCCTTGCTTACAACTTTCAAATTTCGATGTGTGAAATATGTGTGAAACGTATAATTTAAAATCAAACTCTCTCTCTCTCTCTCTCTCTCTCTCTCTCTCTCTCTCTCTCTCTCTCTCTCTCTCTCTCTCTCTCTCTCTCTCTCTCTCTCTCTCTCTCTCTCTCTCTCTCTCTCTCTCTCTCTCTCTCTCTCTCTCTCTCTCTCTCTCTCTCTCTCTCTCTCTCTCTCTCTCTCTCTCTCTCTCTCTCTGTGATTCGGAACAATGTCAACTAAGCAGAACTTTGTTGCTACCATACATATATATATATATATATATGTGTGTGTGTGTGTGTGTGTGTGTGTGTGTATACATACACACACATATATATATGTGTGTATGTGTGTATATACATACATACACACACACACACACACACACACACACACATATATATATATATATATATATATAATATATATATATATAATATATATGTATATTCGTACAAAAGTATATAGTATAAGAACTGAGTAAACTCACTCTGTTTATTCAGACGTTTACAAAACATGGAAAGAATGCAAGATTCTTAATTAATTCTTTAGACAATTTTATCTGAAGAATGAAACTAATAGACCAACCAAAAAGAATTGAGGAGTAAACTCAAAGAAAAGAAATACAATTAAAATGTTCATGATGACAATCAGACTTTTTTCTTTTTACTTAGAGTTTCTTCTATTTATAATTTTCATGGAATAGAAAGAAAGAAAAATGCCGATGAAGACAACTCAGCATTTATGTCTTGTTAAATTTCCGGCTGTTTATAGAGGCAGAAATGGTAAAAATGAAATGGGATTTGCCAGTTCCAGTTGTACACTATCTATTGCTGTAGTCTGTTTTTCTTTCATTATGTACCACTGAACTGAAATATCAACCAAGAACGAAACATCCGCAAATCTGTTTCCATTTAATGGACGCTTGCCACTTGAATTACTTCCTCCGTATTCTCCAATGGCGGAAAGGTTGTATTTCATTTTGACTTAAGGATTTCTTTTTTTTTCTTTTTTTAATTCATTTATTCTTATTCCTTTTCTTTCTTTCTGTTCCATTATTTTAATAGATTTGTCTTTTTTTCTTCAATCAATTATTCTTTCCAACTTATTTTCTTAATTTTAAACATTGAAAATTGTTACTTTAGTTGATAAAGAAATGTTGAAAGCATGAATTAAAGAACAAACAGATATTACAAAATTGAAATAAGAACAAAAACGGTTAGTTCTTAATTATCTGTTGGTTGCACAATGTTACCTCAAGTGTGAAGATAATATTGATACAGAGTTTGAAGATACTATTCATGGCAAAATTATATAAATGATTAATAGTGCAAACTAATAATTCATTGTGTGGAGTTGACTAGTTATATAACATTGTTTTTTTCCACTAATTTTCTACAATTTTATTATATTCTACAATTTCTTTAATTAATTTCCAACTAGCTCTCTCTCTCTCTCTCTCTCTCTCTCTCTCTCTCTCTCTCTCTCTCTCTCTCTCTCTCTCAACACACACACACACACACACACACACACACACATTCCTCTATTTAAAACTAAACATTGTTAACCTATTATTTCACATTAACATTCATTTCTATTAATCCACTTTTTTCTTCTTTCTCTTTATAGTCTTTTTTCTCTCCTTTTTCATTCTTTCTCTTTCACATTCCCTTCTTTCTGTATTGCTTTCTCATTTTTTTTCTGTATATCTTTCTATTTCTTTCTCATTCTGTTTCAAGTACTTTAATCTGACGTTCAATATCCCTGATTGTTTTGCTGTGTTTAAGTCTTCTTCGGAGTGAAAATGATGAATGAGAACACTTATCACATAAGTAGATTGAACTATGTACTTTAGACTCCAGCCTACAGTCGATCAAACAGCATTTTCTCAAGTGTTTGTTTTCTTATCTCTATTTGAAACTATTCCACAGTGGAATGTGAAAAAGACCCAAGTGGATGACTCTTCAAGCAGCAAGGAACCGAGCTTTATCTGGTGATATGTTGACCAGTATTATGCTTCTCGGGCAGTTCTCTTTTTATGAGATCATTATTTAATCCAAAGATTCGCATACAACACATTCACAACATTAAATGAACCTTGAAGGACGACGTAAATACAGTAAATGATAGAAAAATGTATATTTCAAAGACGAAAAGGAATTTATATACTGATGAAGAGAATGCAACATAATAATGCCAAATATTGAAAGATTATAAAGAACGAAGACATTTTCTATTTCGACAGCTGTTGAATATCAAAGATGAAATTATATTTTTCTGGTGATTTTGAAATGTACAAATGCATGTTTTCTTTTTTATTATGGGCACTTATTTAAGAGTTGCTTTATATGACACCTGATATATATATATATATATAATATATTATATATATAATATATATATATATATATATTATATATATATATATATAAGCTATAAGCAACATTGACAATGTTAACTATATAGGCCTGGCTTCTTCAATATATACAAACACATAGGCAAATCAATAATCGGTGGTTATAAGATTGCAAACCCCGGTCACAACAATATAACATGATACGTCTATGCATACGTATATACATTTTGTATATATATATATATATATATATATATATATATATATATATATATATATATATATATATATATATGTATGTATGATTATATGTGGATATGCGTATATATGGATTATATGTATTTATATATTATTTTAATTTTTTTATTTTTCTAACATTAATATTCCATATGAAATACGTCATATATTTGTTAACTTTTCATTCTCCGCCTATTCACGTTAATGCATGCGTCATCATATGGTCTTCACCTTCCATTTTTGCACATGCATTGATCACATCATTGGCTTTCGTAAACAAATGCGCATATAAATATTAACGGTTAATAACATCATATTCTCACACTCACTATACACTTAACATCTTTCATTTTGTCCCTCACATAAACATTACTTAACAGTGTCCTGAAGATGGTACAATGTACCGAAATGCTTAAGTATTGACACAAAAAAAAATTGTTTCCCCTAATCATAACATCCCGTGTTTGTTATATTTTTAAAATATTTACTTCTCATATTGTCGGATTAATTTCCTCACCGTCTTTCCATATATTTATATATATTAAGTTTTACTTTATATATATATATATATATATATATATATATGTGTGTGTGTGTGTGTGTGTGTGTGTGTGTGTGTGTGTGTGTGCAAGATATATATATAATATATATATATTATATATATATATATATATATGCAAGATATTTAACGGAAAAACTTATGGCTAATTTGAAACATGATCCATTCACTACTAACAAACGTGTGGTCCTCAGCGTCAAGCAATCACGGTATGCAGATATCATGAAAACGGTTCAGTTAAAAACACTTGCATAGGAAAAAATAATTATCATTTAATGAAGGAATATGCCATATTACTGGTTCATTTTCTGACGCTTCTTTTATGGCATATAAACTTTTTTTAAAACGCTTGTAAATTTGTAAACTTGTTTTGTTTTTTTGTTTTGTTTTTTGTTGTTTTTTTTGTTTTTTTGTTTTTTGGGGGGGGATATTTTTTTTCTCCTCAAAAACATCTCTCTAGACCTCAGATCAAAATAAGTTGGGAATAATTAAAAATAAAAATTAAGTAATTACACAAATATCCTATTATTACTATTTATATATATATATATATATATATTATATATATATATATATATATATATATATAGAGAGAGAGAGAGAGAGAGAGAGAGAGAGAGCGGGTAGTTCCACGGGAAATGATCAAAGAACCATTTACTTTACAGCAAAAAACATTTTAACTGTAGCCTCGTGAAAGCATTTAAGATGCGAACATTGATTACATAGGCAAAACATTATACAGTGAATATTTGTTTATCAAAATTTAACTAATAATTACCTTTCAAGCTAAAAAGTTATTGATTCCTCCTTGTATATTCTGTCAAAATATTTCGGGATCATTGGAGTGATCAGACTAATTAACATTTTTTTAAAACTTTGTACATAACATTGAAGTGCAGATCGTGTAATGATTTTCTGCGCAGAAAAAAGTTCCAGTTAAAGTTCCAGTTGAAACTGTGTACGTTCTCTTCGTAATAGAAAATATTAATCTAAACATTTACAGATACAAACAACAAATGTAAAACTTTGCTGTTTTATAGAAATTCTTAACTGAATCAGAAATGTCATTTTCTGCAAAAATAAAAAAGGAAGATATTAATGACCTTAATTTGAATTTCTACTAAAGATTCCAATAAAACCAAACGCTTATAAGAAAATCATGTTTTTACATTTACAAAATAACATAAAAGGAAATAATTATATGTACTATCTTTTTAATAAAGAATTTAATAAAATGTGCTTAATTATTCATTACAGATATTATTTACATGTTTTTTTAATCTATTTTGAATATTCGTTATCACAACTTTTCAATCCGCCCACTTTTGTCTGAATTGCTTTTTTCTTAATTTAACAACAAAACAATCAATCATATATTCTATTTTAATCTTTTGAAAAGCCTATTGGTAAAACAATATAACTGTAAATCAGAATTAGTTGATTTGCTGAAATGTGTTCTCTATATTTTTTGGTACTTACCACGTGTAAACCAAGTAAATCTTGTAATTTGAGATTATTTCTTCTAACGACTATTTAACAAAAACATTTGAAAACAGGTTGATATAGTAAAATAAAAAATGTAGGTCACCTCAGCAGTTTGTTTTTATGTGAACCTACACACATCTATCAGCACAAGCCAGAAGGGTCAATGCATTAGTAAATGCTTTCTAAGAAGTTAGTATAGTCATCTATCCCATGTTAATAGCTACATAGGATTCTGCGTAATTCATAGACCACCAAAGTGGACATGATAAAAATAAAGCAGGTACCTAGAGGTGATAATTGAATGATAAATGAGCTGATGTCGCAAATGCGAACTATTTGAATAGTCCCCACAAAAAAAGAAGAAGCTTAAGGCTATTATACTTTTCATGGTCGAACAGCGAGAATAGCGAGAGGGGCAGCTGGAATCTTCGATTGACCTCAGTAGAACTGCATCACTCACTGGTCCAGACAAAATAGAGAGATAAGCCAGATAGGGTCAATGGGCGTGGTTTTAATAATGTCTGTTTTCTTTCTATAACTGCTTTCTAATAAATAAATAAATAGAAAATAAACAAAGTAGAAAATAAAAAGCAAATAGTAGGGAATTCATAATAGTACATTTTCAAGTAAAGCTAGGCAAAATATACTTTATATTTGTTGCCAACATTAACCCATAGATGAGGTTGAAATATTCAAATCCGTTTAAGTTATTATAGTTAAAAAAATGAGTAGCGTCACTTTTTTTTATAGATATGTTCTTCTTAATCAGGTCAGTTAGAAAAGAGCTCGGTTCTTTATCATTACTTTTATACAATGTATTCAGGTTCTGTGCCAAGCTCTAGAAACTGTCTATAACACATACAGATACAATTATGGTTTCAGCTTTAAATGAAGCAAATTCCATAATTAAAAGCCAATATGTGCGTATTACTTTTTAAAATGAAATTTTGTATGTGACAGAGAGACAAATAGACAGAGAGAGGAAAAGACAGACAGACATATAGACATATAGAGACAAATAGACAGAGAGACAAATAGACAGAGAGAGGAAAAGACAGACAGACATATAGACATATAGAGACAAATAGACAGAGAGACAAATAGACAGAGAGAGGAAAAGACAGACAGACATATAGACATATAGAAACAAAAACTGCAAACTGCATAGATCAGCAAACTGTTTGATATTGCACATATGCTTTAAACAAAGAGTTTAATAGGCACATTGGGATCGTGATAAATTATTACTAAAAAGAAAAAAACATTACCTTGTGAATTAATTGACATTTTTTTATTTGTACATTTATTTATAAACCACAGGAGAAACGATGGTCACTGGGATCAAGCTACAAAAATTGCCGCAAATAAATCTACTTTCAGTGATACTTACAGCAAGCCCATTGAAGTAATGAACCAATGTATTTATCTTAAGTCTTCTATTTCTAAATTGTTATATTTCCAAAATATTGGTTTATTTTAAAAGTAAATTCATCAATTTTATTTTTGTATTTCATTGTTAAGCTGTGCAGTTCTGCTTTTTTAATTGACAAACCTTTTTGTTTCTCACCAGCCTTTAAATTGCGACCTTATTCCATCCTTTTTTGTTTATTATATTGGTTTAAAAAAGCAAATACCATTTTATAAAGTAAAACATTTGAACTTTTAATGTTGGCATATTAGCTAATTAGATTGCTTGATAGAAAGATGCAAATAAATATGTAAATTATGTCCAAATTGATTATTTCTCAATGTTACATTCTTACAAAATGTAATTAATATGAGTTCACATTTTCGTTGCTTTGTAGTTTCTAATATCATTTCTGGGCAATCACTCTTTCCTGCATTGGTCCACTCAGTGACTGCATTAAAAAACGTTTATCTGAATATAGTCTAATAAATGTGCAATAATCGTTGTTTCAATATAAAAGCATATAAGGAGCATATTTATGCTAAACTGAAAACTTACCGATTGATAGTGAAGCAGTAAATCACAATGAGAAAACCATAAAACATGAAAAGACGAGAAACCATTTTAGTTTAACGTTTGTTGTAAACGTTAAACTAAAATGGTTTCACAGTAAAAGTTTAGCTATTCGAATTACTGTAAATTTAGATGTAAATTTTTATTTTGTAATTTCAAAGATTTAATGTGTACTCGAAAATTAATTTTGATATTGCCAAACACACACACACACACACACACACACACACATATATATATATATATATATATATATATATATTATATATATATATATATATATATATATATATATATCTTTCATTTTGTAGAGCATCAAATAAAATTCAATTAGAAGAGTTGATCATATTAGTTGAAAAAAAATGATTTTTTAAATTTGTATCAACTGAAATTTTCATTTAAAATTACTGCATTACTTCTGTTGATTCTCCATAGAAAGTGATATTTCCAATATTATGACCAAATTACTGATCAATATTTTATTATGTCAACTAGAAAAATATAATCTATCATTCTAAAAGTTTGAGACATTTTTAGTCTATTAACCTGAGTTGTGAGATACAGTGAAATTTAAGATCACAAAACATAGATAAATAAATAAAGGAAAGGCCAAATTGAATAAAAAAAATCTTTGCGTAGAAATTTTAGAAGTTAATAGATGTGTAAAAGCTGTGAACTCGACTGTCGCCTTTTAGACGAACTGACGTCTGCAAAGCAGCAAACACTGAGTGTGCCTACTAACCAGTGGAAAAAAAAGACGGGGCGATATCTGGTGGGGCGATATCTGGTGGGGCTTATCTCACATTAACAACATCAACATCGTCGAATAGAGTAAGCTCCTTAAGATAAAAGGGTTAACCCGACGTTATTAAGTAAAAATAAGCATTAAAAACAAAATAATAAAAATATGAAAGATCAAATTCATAGAAAAACTTATATTTTTCTTTTCTTATTTTTCTTTTTTCCTTTTTCCTATTTTTTTATTTCCTTTTCTTTGTACTGGATGCCATTTAACCTTTTTGAATTTTTTGTCTCTTTATGAATAGTGAATATAAAAAGTGGGAAAAACTAGCCAGTTAATGAACAAAGATGTATTCGTAATGACGTGGTAAGTACGCATGTTCATGGGCAGTTACTTTTATGTTTAACATTCATATATATGCTATAATCATTTCTGGTCAGTGTTAAGGCATTATTATTACCAGTTTCATGATACACATGGAAAAGAAATAAAATGGACAAAAGAAGTCAAATGGTTAACAATACTAGTAAATAAACATAACTTAAATTGCGAAAGGCTGGCTAAGAAGATACTTTGTTTAAGTTCCTGTAAAAACTCTTTTAAAATTGCAATTATTATTGAAATGACAGACACGTTTTAAGCGAAGCAAAACTTTTTTTTTCTCATGACCAAATGTTAAAACTAAAATATATGAATGATGTTTATTTTTAGTTTTATTGTTTTGTTTTGTTTTACATTTTAAATCCCTGTTTCTTGTTTATGTTTTGTCTTGATAATCATTTGTGATATTCTTTGCAGCAGATAGTCAACGTGCCAACGTTCTCGTTTGCTCTGTATCAACCCTTATCCATTTTAATGCCCCCCTCAACTACAGGATTTCCTCACTAATTTACAGTAATTAGCGTTGACATGCCGACTTTGCGTCTCTCTCTCTCTCTCTCTCTTTCTCTCTCCAAATCTCTCTCTCTCTCTCTCTCTCTCTCTCTCTCTCTCTCTCTCTCTCTCTCTCTCTCTCTCTCTCCATTTATTCTCCCCATCTCACCTCACCCACTTATCTTCGTTCATCTGTTTTTCACTTTTTGTTCGTTTTATCCTGTCCTACTTTACCCCCTTTCCTTACATTACTAACCGCCGCCGCCGCCGCCGCCTTCTGTTTCTTTTCTCCTATCTCTTAAATTCTATTTCTTACTGAACCCCACTCCCTAGTACAATGGCGATGCTAGACCAGGATTACGCCCTCAGCTGTCCTAATTAACCCCCTAGAACACCCTTTTCAGTCTACAATGACCCAAAATGGTTGCCTTCCATCTTAATTTTGCATAGTTTCAACGAGTGCATAATCATAACCAGGGTTTCAAGTTCATATGAAGAATAGAAAACCACCACACAATGAAAAATGATTTTAAACAGGAACAGGGAGGTCACCTTAGTTCCAAATTTATCTATTAAATCTTCACTTTACCTATGTAGCTCAGTGACCAGAGTAAAGGTTAAAATGATGGTGATAATTCTGTATCAAGGAATATATATATTCATGTCACATCAAATGATATTGTATAGTGTGGATGGGTCGCATAATAGTACGCCTGATTAAAAAAATTTAAATATCACAATAGCAATGGAGTAGATGTAAGTTTTCTTACTAAAACAGCTTCAGACTTGATACTTTTAAAACAACCTTCACACGCACACACACATACATGCATGCACACACACATACACACATATATATATATATATATATGTATGTGTGTGTGTGTGTGTGTGTGTGTGTGTGTGTGTGTGTGTGTAACATATATGTAATGTATGTACAAATATATGTAACATATATATGTAACATAATATAAATAAAATAATATAAAAACTCCCAAAACTACCACTAGTTTCTTGAATGTTAAGAAACTAGTTGTAGTTTTGGGAGTTTTTATATTATATTATTTATATTCTGCTACATACGTAGATGCAACGTATGTCAATAATCGTGGAATTAGCATGATTAGAGGATATTCACTTAGAATTTTTTATGTCTGTGGAGTGACCTATTGTTGCTATCAACTGAACAACGACAGAGTTTATCCCCTTTGTGCTAGCACTTGACCAGAGAGATTATTTCTACTGGAGGTGGAGCGTCACACCTACCGTCAGCTCCCAGATGCTTTACTGCACAGACAATATTACCTAAGATGTGCTACTCATATGATGAGTTGGCGGAAATCAATATCGAACCTGTTACGTTATGATTCCTAGACGAATGCTCCACCGACTGTGTTGGACCCATTTATGTAGCAATAAATAAACTAATAATAGATCAGACGTAAAACATTTTTTATTTTATTTCTGGACATTCTCGCTTCATACATAATTCCTTAAACAAAGTTGATTAAATCATTTCAATTAATGGTATCATTTTTATATGATTTTTGTTTGTATTATGGAATAATCCATTATGACGGGGAAAATAAGGAATGATCTTGTAATTTGCGTTATTAAAACAGAAGCTTAAATAAAATTATTCTTAAAAGAACGATTTATCAAATATAATATATTAAATATTAAAGAATAAATTTGAACAAATCGCAATACAATATATATATATATATATATATATATATATATATATATATATATATATATATATATATATGCATGTGTGTGCGTTTGTGCGTGCAATAATCACAGAAGAGGTATGATATCACACCATTCTCAAGAACTTAATTTGCCTTTATGTCGAGTTGACCGTCATAACAGGAGTGTTTTATGAATAAAAAATAAAGACAAAACGACTTTCACTGTACCTTACACGAGTAACTAGTATTCAGTGTAGAAAACCAAATCTTTAAAAAATGAATTCTCTTCTTCTCTTTTACATTTAATATTAATTGTTACACGCTTAGCATTCATTGATAAGACTTTCCTTCATAATTTCTTTCAGATTTCTCTAACAGTGTCATAATTTAAGACTTTACTCATTTTAGTTATTTTGAAGTAATGTACTAAAATATTCAAATTAATCTTCAGTAATAGTCTTGCAAGAATATAAAAACAAATGTGTCTTCAGAATGTTATTGTTATCAAATAGTCCCGTTAGAATGAGAGCTTATGGTACTAACCATCTTGAATATTTATTAACTGTATCAGAAAACAATTACCGTTTAATAAATCGTCAACTTACCTTTTCTACTAGAAGCAAAATTAGTAATTCTTATTTTTCATGAAATACTCTTTTATCAACTTTCAAATTAATCGTGTAATGTTATAAATATTAAATCCCGCCCCCAAATTATACTAATGCATTTTACAAATGACTGTTCTGCGATAACATAAATTAGTGTTCATTAAAATATAACGACTCTGCCGAACATATTCAGTCATATCGGTTTTTCATTATTGTTCCTGCCTCCTGTTCCCACCATTACCGCTTAAAAAAAATTATCATTTGTTTTTCCAGCAATTACCTTTCTAAGCAATATTGATTCGCTTTTCATTAATAGCAAATGAACAAGTGACACGTTATAAAAATTGTCTTATTTGATTTCCTCTTCGCTTAAATCTGCTTATTTTAGATTCTTTAGCAATCTAGCATTGGAATATTCTCGCATTAGCTTTGCATTTTCAGAATAATTTATTTCGATTATTCGCAAATTTATCTTCTTTTCTGGGAGTGGAAAAAACACTTTCAACATTTTCTAGTAATGCAAAAATTAAAAATATCTATTCACCCCTACCTTAAAACATTTTGATGAATGTGTATCTCAAATATCAATTATCTAGATCTTCACAGTTCGAAACAGACAAATTCAAGCATGACGATTATTTGTGTTATTTATATGGATATTTGATGGGATTGTCATTAAGCATAATTTTGGTTTGTTTATTTGTTTAAATCCCTAAACAGTAATACACGCCTAGCGATCATATTCTGTCACAAATTGACTCACTGACACAAAATGACCACTATGCACGAGACATTCCCGAATTTTCTTCAACTGATTCCATAATGAATATGTCTTCAACTTCCTTTTGTTGTTTCTTTGTATTTCTGACATTTTTTTATCAGGTATCGTTGTCTCACTTATTTTTTATATTCTTATTTGAAATGTTCTACATATTTCATAACCATTTTTATCTTTATTGGAACGGCACACTTTTATCATATGAAATACAGCATAGTTCGTTGTAAGTTTTTTTAATCTTCTATGTAAGCATGAAATATATCAAGACAAATATTTAAGAAATTACCTGTCAGTAAAAAAAAAATCATGAATACGTTTTTAAAGACAGTCATTGTAACCCTGTTTGACGCTGATGATACTGAAAGATCCTTGTGATTAAGGTCAAAATCATATTACATATTGATTTATAAAAATCGAGCTCATACGAAATATATTCAAATATATGTTGTTATTATTATCATTGATCAGCAATAATAAAGAGACTAAAATATAAATACTAAAAATGATCAAGCTCAGTTATTACACTAAATGCTTGTTGATTTTATTGATATTTTTTCTCCCTATTTAATCGTGTTATTTACAGAAGCTTCAAAACCTTATTTATCTTATTCGGTACAAATATTCTATTTTGTTTTTCTTTTTTATTGACTTATTTTTAATCATTTAATTTCGCTCATTTAAAAAATGACATTCTCTGACTTCTAAAAACCTAATTATCAGCAACTGAAAGTCAGGGGGGGGGTCCATATGGTCAGGGACATAAGCCATTACCCAGTTAAGTTTTCCTTAAACCTGATAAATTGTATAATTTCTCTAGGAGTAGAAAATATATGTTATCTTCAAATAAACCTGTATTAAGCATCCAGTGAGAATTAAAATGACCAACAATTTCTTGCTAATCTAGTTCAATAATCATTACACCATTTGAATCAGCGAAACCAAATGTGATGTCTCTGAGTATATTCACGGTAGAATGTATATTTTTTAGCCAATGCAAATGTCGACACTGAGTAAACATTGAACGGATTAACAATCAGTTGTACCAATAAACCTTTAACTCTTACTCTCTGTTGTTGACGTCAATTATAACTCATATAACTGAATTTGATTTCCTCTTTTAGAATCTACAGTTAATTTAATAATTTGTTTTTAAATAAACATTGGTGGAGGCCAGAGAAGAAAAGAAAACAAACCCTTCTGGCCAGTCTGGAAGATCAGGGAATCTTTTATTTATTTAATTAGCCGGCTATAATTGTGGGTATAATCAACTACAACCTTAGTTGAATTTGGGTTCACCTGGCTTGACAAGTCAAATGAAGAAAAAATAAAAATTGCAGAAAGATCAAGGGATCTTTGTCTAATTAACTGGTTATAATAAAAAAAAATCAACATTGATTTGAGTTGAATGCCCCAATTTAAACGGGTCAAATGAATAGGAAATACAGGACCTCCCCGATTCTTAATCAATTGTAAGATGGTCAGAGACTCAACCAATCAAAATAAGTAAAAAAAAAAAAAAAAATGACCCCAGAAGGAGAGTTATGAATTGTGACACACAGACACAAATTAAATAAATAAAAGGCCCAGTCTGGACTGGGCCTTTTATTTAGTGCGAAAGGTAGAAGCAAGCTATATGAGTATAAGACCCAGTTATTGAAGTAAAAAGAATTTGATCAACTTCTGTATCTTACTGCTTTTCAGGTATCTAAACTTAATTAATAATTAATTAATAAACTATGTGCCTGGCTGGAAGAAAAGGTTGAACTATATAAACTCGGTGTATTACATGAATTAATGGCAAAAATGGCTGAAAACAGAACTAAAGATGTATATTCAGTAAAAAGGCTGAAGTAAAACCTTCAGGACTTCTACAGAGACCTTTTAGCTTTTGCAGAGATGAACGGAAGGAAACATATGGTTTGGTTTTACAACATGACCAGCCTTATCATCAACAATAAATAGTATGAGGCAAAGTATCAGAGCATTGAAGATGAGTCTACAAGAGTTGTCATGGCTGCTGACAAAATTGTTAAATCGCAAATTCGTGAGATTGTCTGCAGCATAGATTTCTATCTATCAAACCACAATATTCGTGATATTGATGATACATGACACTGGTCGCTGACATTGTTGCGCATGTTTCTATCGATCATCGTCAAATCACACAGAGCGGCTGTTGGACAATGTTTAGTGCATGCTGCACTACCTCGATCAGTGATACCACCATTGCTTTTTGGATCGAGTGTTGAAGTTGATTTAATTTTTTGTCAAAATGATTGATTTCAGACTGGGATATTCTGTTTCCTATAAGGACATCACGAAGAATATTCTCCCCAAGTACCCGGATTGTATGACTTAGTGGGCGGCAGATAACGTAGATCACAATGTCTGCACATTAGATGGCAAGAATACCTTCCATCGCATGGTCGTAATTGCTGTATCTACACCAGTAAGACAGCAGCAACCCAGAATTTTGAATCCAAAGTCAAACGCTATAAAATGATGAAAGTTGAAGCAGCTATGAAAAACAAAGGTATTCTCATCCAGTGGTATGAACAATCTTTAAAGCTGGGACTCTCATCAGAAAAATTTAAACCGTTCCTGGTGCTGCAATCCCCATATTTTAACCCCTTTCAATGAACTGCAATTTTCTCTGCAGATTATCAAATTCACCCGCAAAGTGGCTAAACGGCTTCATTCAAGTTGTATCAGGTGGTACACACTTGCCAATTGCTCATATTACAATGCTCTCCATCATTGACTTGATGCCTTCAGATGACAGCTGTATTCATCCAACACTATTATTTGGGAAACAACAAATTCGTACTCCTGGCATCACCTTTGATCAACCTTTATGGTGGAAAGCTGCTTAAATTATTGATGACAAATCTATGGGAATAGTTTGCAGATTGGGGGTTTTCACAGCATTATGAGTTTCTTGGGAAGTCTTGGTAGTTTTATGAATGGTACTGGGTTGTCTGAATTTCTAGCTACTATCTATGGAGACAACTCTGTTGCACACATTCTTTCCGAAAAGGCTGTCTCCCGAGCTTTGCGAGCACAATTTTTGGTACATGCAACTTTGATGAGCGTAGATGCTGATCATGTCAGTGAGGAACCTGATGAGAGAAGTAGATGTGATCTCTTCTAGGATAATTTCAGTGAAGTGTTACAAGGTTATTTGATTGAGAAGTTGACCTCAGACGGAGATGAAATACATGTATTTTATAAGAAAATACGAACACATGAGGTCATCATTGATGACCTAGCCAAATTAACATCTCCCTCTAAGCTGCAAAGAGTGATTGAAACTTTCATACATGAACTCAAGGACAGATTCAAAGCAAAGCTATGACTGGCTTATACTGAGTACATTGAAACATTGAAGCTCTTCATTCGTGGTGAGAGAAACTGAAATTTGCATCTTGTAGATGTAGGATGGATGTTGAATTTATTTGCAGCAACTGGAAATTTCAACTATACTTGGAGTACTCGACTGACAATGGATGCTGGAATTACCAGAAAAACATCCTTGGCTGAGTCAGCAGTTCTCGGAGTACGGATTTTATTCTGTGCGACGCAGTTATTAGTATTGGACTGGTTTGTCAACAGATCTCATTATTGAACAAGTGATTATGAGGCCCATAAAAAACCGAGGCGGGATGACAAGAGGCCGATGTTTTACAGAGTGGTGAACACCTGTGCTCAAGTACCTGATGCCATGACCACATTGACAGATCTTACCAATAGAACCAGCGAGCAGCATGTAGAGTTGACCAGTGCACGCCGGTAAAAGGACTTTGATGATATGACCCAAATCTACAAATGGATTTGTATGTACAATCTCCTTGACCCAAGTCGACCTGAACTACAATCAGTATAATCTGGATTGACAGCTTCTGATGATGGAGATGGGATAAATTGTGATTCTGTTGAGGAATTTGGTTGTTCTATTCAGAAGAAAGTTTACAACAGGAACGTTTTGGAGATCACGTTGAAAAAGAATTCACAAATGCGTACACTTGTTCAGCTGCAAAAGTCTGTGAAAATCGATGGACAAAATGTTAATGTAGACCCGAGTGTTCTGTTATCATTCTGATAGAAAGACAAAGAGACGTGACTCCTTTGTTCAAGTTTGAACTCACTTCATTTCTAACTTCAATTTTTAAGAGTTTTCAGTTGAGAAAGACAAACAAAGCTGTGCTGAAACAATCCCTGACTACTAACATACCTGAGCCTCAGCTGAATTGAAGTTTGTTTTGGATGGAGATGCTTTCCTCCACAGAGTGATGTGGTTGCCAAGAGTGACATACCAAGAGGCAGTTGAATAGTACCTGAGATATATAAAGGCCAAGCATGGTTCATCAAGCATCAGTTTTGATGACTACTCTGTTTAACCATCGATAATGTTTAATTTCTGTATTTTTGAATATAATTGTAATACCAACTAACAATGCTGAAATATGGGTTGTTTTTAGTCCACATTGCTCAGTTTAGATCTGATTTTCATACTCCCCGCAATATTGTTTTCTGAAGGAGGAGTTTTCAAATTTCAAGAGAAGATACCCTAAGCTTTCAGAAAGTACTAAATTTAGCTTGGTAACAATTTTTCCCAGTCCACCTTCTACCAGACTTGTCCTCCTCAATGTTTCTTTCATGCATAAACTCTACTGACGTCATCCCTCAAGTACAAGACATTAGAAGTTTTTATCAATTTTCTTGTTTTTTTTATCCAGATTTCTCGGTCATTTTCTTGTCTAGTTTAGGGAGGTCTCCGAATGTATTCGCTTATATCATATTTCAACTCGTTCAGATCAGTTTCCAAAACTGAGATATTATTTACTGGCCTTGCCTTCATTTCATTTTACTTGATTGAATCCGCATCCAGTATTGCTAGAAACGTGTAGTTGCCTTTCTTGTTTAGGGTCTTGATGATTTCATGATTGGGTAGTTCAATTCCTCGAGTTTAAAGACTTTGCTTTTCTAGCGATTACTTATAAGATTTTCTGCTCCATAGACAGATACGTTATGAACTTGTAATTATTTACGCTAGTTACTTTTTAGGCGTCTTTTCGGATCATGGTATTCTTTACTTTCCTCATCTACTAAGAAATTCTCTCTTCCATCAGGGGTTTGTATAATTGTTGAGTTTGTTTTTCATGTATTACATTGGATCTCTTGAAATCAGACCCAACGATTCTAGTGCGACTTTCCTGTAATTTTGCTTATATTTTTTAGCTACATATATGTTTATTTCTACCCCCTTTCCAGCTTTGAGTCCATATAATTCGTTTTGTTTTTTAAGTTGGTCAACCATTCTGCTTTTCTATATATATATATATATATATATATATATATATATATATGTGTGTGTGTGTGTGTGTGTGTGTGTGTGTGAGAGAGAGAGAGAGAGAGAGAGAGAGAGAGAGAGAGAGAGAGAGGAATTTACGATTGTCCAGTTTTTCCATTTTAATTTTTCGGGATTCTTCCAAGGGTTCCACTTTTTGGGGATAACTTACCTACATATTCCATAGCCTTTTTTTAGTTCTCTGGCAAAGTCTAGCTTTTAATCCACTTTTGTGTTTTGTTTTTGTTTGTTTTCCTTTACTTTTACTCTATTATCTGCTCGGACGGCAAAGTCGATTAATTGGAAAGTTCATTTATTTCTGTTAACAAACATTACGCTATTATTCCCGATATTGGGTGATCCGTTATTATTGCTTTGTTTCTTTTCTTGCAAGTTTTGACACTAGTATTAACTGATTGGCATCTAGTCTCTTTATGTCTTTAAGATACTTCTAAGTATTCTAGCTGATCTCAGCAATGCTTTATCTGAATGGTCACGCGTCTTCCTCTGAACTCCAATCCCTCCAGTCTCCTTTCCAAGCACTTGGAGAATGATCCAAGCGCACTTTCATGTTCCCCAGCATTTTCTGCTTTCTGATAAGATTCAAGTATTTGTTTATCTTTTTGCTTTCTGTTATTTTCACTCTATGGTCCACTGAAATAGCAAAATACACCAGTTGACATTTTTTCTTTCACTCGGTCTGATTGGGATTGTGTGATCCGTTTGTAATCTTAGGAATTTTATGAGTCTCATTTTCTAAGGCAGATTCTAGTTTGTCTCCATTTGGTATCATGGTCAAATTTGATTTTTTGCAGAACTCCAAGTAGATTCATTTTCCCACACAGTCATGCCTACTTTTGTATTCCTTTTCTACCAGTTTGCTATTTCGGTTGTTAACCTTTTCATATCTGTCACAACATTACCTACACATGCTGTTATTTTGCATATGATCAATTTTTTGTTTGGAATGATTGGCCATTCTTCTTCACTTCTTCTCTTCTTCTTCGTCTTCTTATTATATTCATATAATTATTATTATTATTATTATTATTATTATTATTATTATTATTATTATTATTATTATTATTATTATTGTTGTTGTTGTTGTTATTATTATTGTTATTATTATTATTGTTATTATTATTATTATTATTATTATTATTATTAATATTGTTGTTGTTATTATTAATATTGTTATTATTATTATTATTATTAATATTATCGTTGTTGTTATTATTATTGTTATTATTATTATTATTATTGTTGTTGTTGTTATTATTATTACTGATAATAATAATATTGTTGTTGTTGTTGTTGTTCTTATTATTATTATTATTATTATTATTATTATTATTATTATCAAAAATCTAACAAGGTTTAAAAAGATTGTTTTTTCATTTAAAAATCGTTTGAAAGTTCTGTTACTTTTTCTCCAGTTTTCGTTTCCCTGTAATATTCTTTTCATTTAGAAATGGATTTCAATTTCAAAATCATTTTCCCACCAGTCATGTGTGTGTGTGTGTGTGTGTGTGTGTGTGTGTGTGTGTGTGTGTGTTCTATGCTGATCCTATTTAGAAATCATCTGAGAGATAAAGAATGCAAACCGTAAAATTTCAAAATTAAATAAACTGAAATTTCACTCATTAAATCATCATAAACATCTGCTGAGAATTAGATCCGGATTATTTTTTATTTTCAATCTTATGAAAGACTTGATCATCATAATTGTCATTGATATAATCAAGTTATGCATTTAAAGCTTATCTTGAAGTTTTAAATGCATATCTTGATTAAATCAATAACAATTATGATGATCAAGTCCACTTAGCTTCTGTTGTATCTTCATGCATGAATAGTTATTCTCTAAAATTGAATAAAGAGAAATCTAAAATTTTAATTTTCTTATAAAAGTTTTTAAAAAAACAGATATCGTTATATTATTTCAACCCAAAAAGAAGATGATACTCAAGAAACGAGATCTGAAGCTTTTTATCAGTTACAAACTATCAAGTGGATTAGAGCACAGACTTTATCCTACTACTGCTGCTGCTGCTACTGCTGCTGCTGCTGCTGATGATGATGATGATGATGATGATGATGATGATGATGCAGCTTATGTTGCTGCTGCTGGTAGGAGACGAGATAAACACTGTCAGTTAACCCTCATTGTCTTGAAAACGTCAGAAAGTACCTGGTATGGTACCCCGACATATGAGATAATTTGATTTGAAACTAAAATCAGGAAACAGAAGAAAAATTCCAAGAAACAATTTAGATGATGTGAATGTTTTGGTATTCTATGAGAAAATTAACACTATTTATTTTTTTAAATAAATGAAAAATATGAAAATGAGAAATAATTTTTGTTCCATTCATTTTAAATGTTATTTTTGTTTGTAACAATGACGTTTGTTTGTAACAAGGTGGCTTCATATGGTGTAATGGTTAATAAGCTAGTTTTACAGAAAAATTACTTCTATGTAAGGAGTCTGCTTCTCACTAAGTGCTCCATATTTGAAATGTTGAGCCAAATCTAAGCCACAGTTAAAGAATGTGTTACTATTACATCACTGAAGTTAAGCAGCGAGGATCTTGCTTAGAAAATTAGGTGAGAGGACCAACAGATACAAAATGCGAGGCCTATTTATAGAAGAACTTTGTGTCCGCCAAGTTAGCCAAACTTCTTTTTTTTACTTTTTTTTACTTTTTTAAGAAAAAAAGCGAAAAAATATTTTTCGCAGTCATCAGAAAGAATTTGTAAGAATAATGTGCATAACATTCTAGAATGTTTGACATAATATGAATTTTCTATTTGGAGAGAATTATCTGTTAATTCTAAAGAGTATATCCATATTTTCTTTGGTTTAGCAGATCTTAATTCTTAAACTCAGGTTCACTTCTTTGCTCTTTGCTCTTCAAAAATGTTCTCTTCTCCCGCCATAATCTCAATAGAAATGAGTAAATAGCCGGACATGTAACACAGTAAGACATATTGCATGTTACTTGAAGAGAAAATGGGCTCCGCAAAGTATCCCTTATTGCCCCAGGAGATATCATGAAGGACAATTACTCGGCATGATCGTCAAACTATATGAAACCTCCATTCATCAAATTCATCTGCTTACTTCATTATTCGATCATTAAAGTCATAATGTTAACACGACCGCCAGTTTTACATAAAAGGTAACAGCGTTAATTAAATTAAAACTATATAAGGGTGCGTATATATGTGTGATGCTGACGCTATTGTGTGTGTGTGTTGTGTGGGTGTGGGTGTGGGTGTGTGCGTGTATGTGTGTGTGAGCGCGTTCTGATGCTGATCCTATTTATATAAACCTTGATATATAAAGAATACAAAATGTAAAATGTTTAATTTTAATGGATTGTACTTTGTGTGGGGGTGCGTACGTGTGTGTGTGTGTATTTGTGTGTGTGTGTGTGTGTGTGTGTGTGCGAGTGTGTGTGTGTGTGTGTGTGTGTATGAAATTAATTACAATTTTCTTTTAAAAGTGACGAGTTGTTAAACACATGTACAATTGATACATTCACGTATTTAGGAATTGTTTAATTTATAAGATCACAACATTTTTGCTTCGATCAATAAGCCATGTCCCTTAAATTTCAAGCATTTACCAGCTTATACGAAATACACCAATAATATGAGAAAAGATAATAATATGAAAAAAAGACAGAAGAATTTGTATTAGTTTTTCAGTTTTTCAAATGGAACTTTCAGTTGATTTATCCTTGTACAAATGAGTAAACACAGCACATCCAGTCTCTTGAGGTGCTTTAGCGTTATATGATTGAAAATCCCTGCAAATCCTTTGGCAACTCTTAGATGAGATGTTAAACAGATGTCTCAATAGAATATTAAATATATGAAAGTGAAACTTCCAATAGAACCTGGTTAACTCTTGTCATTCTTCTGACGACATTTTGGCGCCAACTGGCCTTATGGCCACGAACTACTGAAATGTGTTGGCAGTTCACTGTTTTTCACTCGATTCACTCTTATATCTGTAAATAATGATGATGTTATAAATACTAAACTTTGGTTTAAAATCTATCTAGATTAGTTTGGCGCATTTGGAAATTGTTATTTTTCTGTTTCCTCAACCAAACACTCAAATTGGGAGAATGCTGATACTAGTAAATAATTTTCTTAGTAATTTTCTTTAGAAATTAAAAGTAGTAATAAAGAGAGTGAAAAGAAAATGATTTCGTAACAAACTCTTAAGTTTGTTACGAAATCAGGGAATTTCTTTTTCACTCTCTTTATTATTACTTTTAATTTATGATTGATAAAACTTTTTTTTTACTTCTACAGAAGTAAAAAAAGGTTTATCAAATTTGAGATAGTTAATTCAACGTAACTAGATGTTTGATTCGACTTATTATTTCATCTTCTGAATTTGCTACATGTTTCCATCGTTCTATCTAGTGATATAAAAAAGAAGTTTGTCTTTCATTTGTGGTTTTCTTAATATGTTTTAGAATTAAAGGAGAAATCTGTGAAAACATGTAGACCATCGGAAATACATAATGCATATTTCTGAAGTTTTGGCAAAAACTATCTAAAATTGCAAGAATATTTTCATTGTTTTAAATGGCGATTAGACAGTGTAATGTTTATTGGTTGAAGCTTCTTGAACTCACTTTGCATTAATTACCACGTGAAAGGCATGAATCATGCAACTATGAATAAAATATTAGAGTAGTTGCTTACCAACCAGTCTAGAAGAACAACACGGAATTCAAACAGCGGAAAGGGCAAATGATGACTACCCTACTCTACAGAATAGTCAGAGTGATTGACAGTACACTTGTTAAGAGACAATTCCTGAAAAGACTTAGGAGTTTCTATTTCAATCCACACTTTGAAAAATAAATTTAGAATATCCTTGATATACAAACTTTGGCTGGAAAATACCAACATTCTTAATGATATTTCATACACCTTAACTTATTTCTGCATATAAATCTACTAAGCATCGCACTTCTATTTCTTAGAGACAAAGTCTTTCCCATCTGCGAAAGTATTATATCTGAAATTCGCACTTGAATTTTTTCCAAAAAACAGTGAAAACCTACAAATTTTATAACACGTGCATTCTTTAGACAACGATACGATTTAAATAATTATTACATACTTTAGTGATCCTGGCGACTCATCTAAATGATATATATATATATATATATATATATATATATATATATATATATATATATATATATATATTGCTTTTGTTAAATATTCTTTGTTGAATTTTTGGTATCAATGATTCCTTTGTGGTAACTTTTTCCATTACACAAATAATGCCTAATACAACTCGTTTCCCTATTTTCCAGATAGTATAACTTTAAATTTAAATATCATTAAATTTAACTATATTCCATTATACTGTGTCTCCAAATTCTGGAAATATCTGTCAATAAGATGGAACACATTCATTTCCCGGTGGAAACGAAATTTTTAACGGATATATTATCACCAAGATTTTCGCTCTCTTATCTGATTAGTTGTACTCTATATCTACTTCACTGCAATCAAAAGGAAATAGTTTTTATAAAGGTTTCTAAGAATCAATAACTGCAAATAATTGTAGTATCTTAAAGTCAATGTAATTCCGTTCAGCTATTGTAAAAAAAAAAAAATTCTTGGAGTCCGAACCAAAATAGATTTTCTGCCGGAAGATAAAAATTTGGTCATTAATTCTTTGTTTATGTATTTATATCACATTTTGAATAATATGAAAAAAATATTTTTTTGCTTCTTTTGAATTCCACATTGCCTTAATAATTCATATTTCTTCTACGTCCACTTATTTTGCTAATAATTTAGTTAACACCTGAATATTATTTGATTATATTAACAAAATCAGATTTTCAAAAACTCATAATTCTACACAGCATGCACAAGCATGCAACACTTAACTGATAAATAACTATCGTGTAGGTATTTACCCAACCCGTTCTACACTTTTAGGAAGTGACACAAGTGTCGCAAGCACTGACCGAAATCGCTATGCAGTCGTAATGGATATGGGAGACAAAGTGCTAACCCTTACACCCTGATAGGATGGCAATCTTATTACCCAAACGGTTCGCCACGTGTAGAATGTGACACAAGGTTTCAAATATGAGGAATCCAGCAAGGATCGAACACAATATTCATTAGTAATGGATCCACGAGCCTATACTAACCATTACACCACGATGGGACGCCCTAAATAACTAAAGTGTATGTTAATGCATGTACATTTGTTTAATAAATTCTTATTCATACACACATACGCTCAAACACATACACACATATACATTATGCGTACATATAAAAATGCATGCATCTCTTTTTTAAGAGATTTGTACACGTTTCTATAGACACAAATTTTACTGATTAAGAAAATATATAAAGATCTAAGACAGAAAAGGAAATTCATCCTATTTATCTTGGCTGTTTAGATTGACAGGTACTTCCTCTAAATTGAAACCTGTGATAATCAGCTATTTAATCATTCAGCATTTCATAAATAAATAACTAGGACCATCTCCCAACCGATACTTCTAGAAGATTCATTGTCAAGTCACACAATGAAAATTAATCAGGTCTGTGGTAAATATGTTTAGTTTGGCAACGGCTGCCAATGAAAATCTAAATCAAACAATATAATGTGTGGACATTATGTTAAATCTGAATGCTCATAGCATGACTCTTCAAGGACAACTTCAGCTCAAGTCTGGTTCGTTATCTTCATATCCTCATCACGATATCCGACTAATCAAACATGCAATACTTATTTGTTAACATCTCCAACAATTGACACAAAAATCTCCATTTCGTCAGTCCTTCGACAAAAGAATGGCAACATTCTTTTAACTAAAAATACATTTTTTTTAGTTTTAATCTCCACGTGACATTTTTATTTAATTCTATAATTATATTATTTTATTTTTTTTATTTAATAGCAAACACTTTTTCATATAGATGTCAATGCCTCTTACAACAAAGAATGTTTTTTAGTAACTGAAGTCAATACGTTAAAAGGCACATCCTTGTAAGATGCATGTGTATAAATAAAACCATAACAGATAACTAATATTATCATTTACCTTACTGATGGAAAGGTATGATTATAATGAAATGGAATATTACTCCATGTTAGTAGGCCTAACCTTCTTTAAATTTCTTTTTAATTGATTAGCATAATCGAAGTTATTATAATTAAATGTAACCACTTTATTATTGAATATAAAATATATTTAATCTTATTTTTGATGATGACCTGAAATCAAGTCAATCCAATTTAGCATCTTTGTAAAAATCGTTTTTGAAAATATTTCCATTATTGCTCCGACATTTATTCATCATAATGTCCTGATGAAGATTTGAAACAGTCGAAATGTTTTAACATCGACTTCACCATCTAAAACAAATTTAACTTTTTGGAATACTTTGTTTTTTGTTATTTTCTATATGCCGTCGGATTAATTTCCATATTTGATCACCATATATATATATATGTATTATATATATATATATATATATATATATATATATATATATATCACATCAATTATATTTATACAAGCAAAATGAAAATTTTAGTTATGGGTAATTCCATGTCAAATCCTTCAGAAAAAGAACAATTCTCACTCCTGTCAGCCATTGAATAATTTTTTGTTATTCTATTTCTATCGTTTTTTGAAAATTATAGCCCACATGTGTGTATGTGCGTGTGGGGTCAAGCCCTTGCCTGCCTGTGTATATGTTTAGTTTGTTAGATTTTTCATATTTGATAGGTCGTGTGTATGTGTTTGTAGTTGCCTTTCTGTCCTGACGCACGCACACGCACACGCGCATGTGCGCGCGCGGCCGCGTGTGTGTGTGTGTGTGTGTGTGTGTGTGTGTGTGTGTTTATATTTGTGTTAGGGTATTGTACTTTTGAGCGATTTTTTTTACCAAAAAGAATTAGAGACCCTTATACAAACAACAAAAATATACAGCCTGGAGATAAGTATGGAATTTAGCATCGAAAACTGTACCATGCTAATGATAAAAAAAAGTAAAAAAGAAACAGCAGGGTGAATAGAACTACCAAGTCAAGAAGAAATAAGGACACTGAGAGAAAAAGACAATTTTAAATACTTGGGAATACTGGAAGCGGGCACCATCAGATATAGATTAATGAAAAAGTGAGAAAAGAGTATTTCAGAAAGACAGGAAAACTTCTAGAAACTAAACTCTCAAGCAGAAATTTTGTGATGGGAATAAACAGCTGGACTGTTCTTGTAAAATACTTTGGACCATTCTGAAAATGGACAAGATAAGAATTCTGACGGATAGACCAAAGGAAAATGAAACTTATGACAATGCACAAGGCTTTGCACCCGATAGATGACATGGACAGACTATAGAAAAGAAGGGGGAAGTGGTCTTGCCAGAATTGAAGACTGTGTAAATGTGACAATTTGAGCATTGGAAGAATATACTAAAAAGAGCAAAGAAAAATAATTACAGCAGCCAGAAAGTGCAATTTACAACATGTGGACGAGCACAAATATGGCACAAACAAGAAAACAGAGATGGGAAGAGAAACAACTATGTAGGTACTTCAAGCGATAAACTGAACATATAACACATCAGAAGACATGAATATGGCTAAGAAGGGGAAACCTCAAGAGAGAAACTGAATCGCTTTTAATCGCAGCACAAGACAATGTCATGATAACAAATTATATAAAATCGAAAATTGATAAGAGACAACAGAGTAGCAAGTGTAGAATGTGTGGAGAAAAAGACGAAACGATTAATTATATAATTAGCGAATACAGCCGAGAGAGTACAAGACTATGCACGACTAGGTGGGAAAGGTGATCCACGGGGAATTGTGCAAAAAATTAAATTTTCACGATGCAACTACATGGTATACGCACAAACCGGAATCTAGAGAATGAGATGCATAAGATTCTCGTGGATATATTTTAATATTTCTCTTTGAACTGGACATTTACTGTCGAGGCAGATTTTAAAAACTAAGTCATTTAGATTTTTCTTTTACTTTTTTTTCAAACACTAAGCGTTTAGATTTTTCTTTTTTGTTGTTTTTTTCCTTCTTTTTTTTCTTTTTCTAAAACAGCAATATATTTTTTTTAATGAATTGGATGATTTCATAAATGATATTAATATAAAGAATCTAAGAGGAGATTTTTTGCAAACTATATGATGAATTACTCTGTATCTGTATATTAATATTGTGTTGATATTGGTATTATATTAATATTGTATTGATATTGGTATTATATTAATATTGTATTGATATTGGTATTATATTAATATTGTATTGATATAGCTGGTTTAGCTCAGTCAGTAGAGCATCCGCCAAGGAACCGCAAAGTTCCGGTTTCGATACCAAACCCTCTTCAACTCAGCGCATGAGTAACATATGTACGGTAATGTGGGAGCTGATGGTAGATGTGGAGCACCACCTCATACACAAAAAATTATCCGGTTTTGCGCTAGTGAAAAACGGATTGACTCCCTCGTTGTCGAGCTGATACCGAAAATACTCCTCTCTGCCGACTTTACTTTTATTGTATATGTTCTATGCAAAGATCTTTTGTAAGGTTGATGTGAGAAGATAGTAAAAAGGGGAGATGCCCAAGAAGACACAACAAACAAAATAACAAATAAACAAATTATGGGGATAACTATAAAATGATTATTAGAACCCGTCATTCCTTCCTAGATAGAAGCATCAATATTAGTATGAACTGCTTCAACAATATATATATATATATATATATATATATATATATATATATATATATATATATATATATATATATATAGAGAGAGAGAGAGAGAGAGAGAGAGAGAGAGAGTCCATATTACCTGATTATATTGTTTTTTTTTATTCCATTCCAACAACCACTAAAATATTTCTCTCTACCAGTTATAATAGAACCTGAATGAAAACTGAACTAATGGAGACAATAAGTCCGAAACCAAAAGTTAACGTCGCCATTCTAGTTTCCCTGTCTGTGATTTATGTGTTGCTCTTGAATCCCGGATTCAATCTACGCATAAAATTCCCTAACTTTCTCCTCCCCACTGATGTCAAATTCGATGGGCTTGCTTTCTGGTCAACACCAAAATGAGATTACATATGTTTTATATTCAAAACTGTCGATCTTAGACCGTGTGACGCATTTCTTATTAAATTTATTTCGACTTGGATCGCTTTCTTTGATAACCTTATTTCGTTGAATGAGACTCGTTTCACTGCTCGAATTTCTTCGTCGCTCTTCGACTTGCAGGCCATGAAACTTCAATCGAATTGGGCTAAGTTTATCCTCGGTGCTGGTTTTATTGATTACCGTTTGGTCTACCGAATTCATATATCAATTTTATGTTGAAGCTCTTCAACTCTTGTTATTAAAATGTGTACATCCCTTGTCATTAGCTCATTTTATTTGTTGGTTACTGCTCGTAATTTAGCTAAAAAATGTAATTTTCCTGTAAGTAAATGACAAAAAATATGGTTATAGAGTGAAGAAAATGTGTCAGAACGGCTTGTGAATCGTACCTGGTATCAATGACGTAACATTACATTGTTGAGATCATCTATTCCTTCTGATAGAATTAATTTAAAGTTAATAAACTAGTTAAAATGTAAGCAAAAAATGTGTTTCAAATAGACAATGAACATCCGAACAAACGCATCAATTAAAAAAAGATATTTATCATAATTTTGGGGGATGAGGTTAGATAATTTGTATTATTTAGATTTCGGACTGTTGTCCTCAAATTTATGATATACACAACGTTTCGGTCGATTCTTTATGTGTTTCTTGTCAAACTCGGGAACTTTTATGTCGGAATCGGGAGCCTTTATCTATTTTTCTCATTCCATTAACCATGACCGGCTACAAGTGTTATGTTAAGTATTCTATGTTATTTTCGCCTACAGGGAGAATTGAACCTCCAGATGATTGTCACTTAAAACAGTATTAACTGAACACTTATATCTATTACGCCATGGTTCCAACTGAACAATTTTGAATTCATTTTTAGAACCTATAGACCTAATGCTCTTGTACCTAGAAGTTATACTTATACTTATGATGTATGATTTTTTGCCTTAACAATAAAGATGAGGACAACAGTCCGCTATTTTTATCAATGACTTAACATTAATAAATGATTTTTCTTCCAAAAACTTTTTACAGTTATTATGACGACATTGCATGTGTCCCAAAACTAATTAATATCATATACAGCAATATGTCATTCGTTTTTGTTTTTTGTTTTTTTTTTTGTTTTGTTTTGTTTTTCGGGGGTGGGGGGTGTAGAAATATTTGTGTTCTTTGTGATTATTAGATATGAATGCGTCAAGTATTTTCATGCAAGAGCGTCACTCTTACATGCTTAAAATACCGTTTTATTATTTAACTCTATCAGGTAAGATGTTTTTTTTTGTGGTTAAAAGCCTTTCTGCTAAAGGTTTCGATATAAAAATATGCATTTATCACGGAACAGGATTATACTTGAACAATGCATATTGATTTTTATGTAGATGTTGGTCTCACATTTGCAACCATTATTTCAATAAATAGTTCTATTGCGACTCCTATTTATGTATCATTGTTATCTACTATTTTCTTTGTGTGTGTGTGTGTGTGTGTGCATTTTGTTTGTTTGTGTGTATGGGGGTATATACGATGTTTAAGATATTAAACTATACGTTTGTCTCAATAAAATGGGCCTTTGTTTACCAGACCATATTTCATATTTCAGAAGATTAGCTACTTGCTGATTACATTCTTGTATATCTTTTTATATCCTATTCACATATGATGTTTGCCGACGCATACACACATACACACATATATATTTACTAGGGTAGGCTGAACATTTTATATGACGTCATATTTACTGTTGATTACTTGTTATTTGTACAACAGAGTCCAATCACTGCAAAAGCGACAGATGAAGTGGTTGGACAGCAAAGGTAACTATGTTTAAAATTAAAGCTCATTTGGTCACATTCCTCGAGAATATCTTGGTCAAACTATGAACTCTACAGTCGACCTTCGTATATATATATATATATATATATATATATATATAACATTCATACATAAATATATATATATATATATATATATATATATATATATATACACGTAGATATTTATAAATATACATGGTGGTCGAGATAAATTTGACATATTTATATTTGGTTATTTTTCTCCGTAGGTTGGAGGTATTGACTCACTACGCATCATTTAAAATCTTGGACCCTTCTTCATTCATATACGTGATGACAGATAGAATGCATGACAGGAACCCACTTGAATCATGGAAGAGAATAACTTGTATCATGATGATCTACGCTGGCCATAAAAATAAGGAGATTATGGTTGCTGCGCAATGCTCCCTGAACATTGTAAAAACAATCTGGCATAAACTCGAGAATTGCAATGAAGACTACCAGGCTTTGGCTAGAAGAAAGCAACATAACAGACGATCTGACTGCGTTGGTACTGCAGAATTCCTTGAAAGTCTGCAGAAAAAAGTGTTGGAGGTCCCTGACATTCGGGTTTGTCACGTGAATTGAATGTTTCAGCCGCTACCAGGAAACTTGCACTCAATGAAGACCTTCGCTACTACTCATAGAAGCATCACAGAGGTCAAGAAAAGGCCAGTGGAAATCGTCGGACAAAGGCGAAGAAACTTCTGAGCAAAGTGAAATATCCTGCTGAACTAAAAAACAATCTGGTTCTTTCCAGACGAGAAAGACTTTTGCCAAGGCCAAAAGCACAACACGCAGAATAACAAATGGCTTGTATACTGTCAAAAGGACTCGACTCGTTTCATGCAGACTAAATTTCTTCAAACTGTGATGGTTTTCGGATGTGTGTCATCTGAGAGGGATGTGATGCCTCAGCATTTTTTAGAGAGTTGAATTCAGGTGCCCACGTGTTGCTAAACACTGTAGTCAAGCCCCGGATAACAAGGGTAGTATATATATATGGCAGCAGGATTCGGCCCCCTGCCACCCCTCTGGGAAAAGTCAAAAATGGTTGTCGGTGAATTTTTAAGCCTACACCAGTCCCAATGTTTGGCCTCCGAATTCCCCAGATCTTAACCCCATGGATTATTATGTATGTGGCGCTATTGAGAAAGACACCAATCGCCGTACTAGTATTACAAAAGCCCAATTAATCGACAGAATTAAGGTAGCTTTTGAGATCCTTCCCTGGGAAACTGTAACATCAGCCGGCTCCAGGTTCCGGAGCAGGAATGAGGCTGTGATCGATGCTAGTGGTGGTTATTTTGAGTGAAAAGTAAAATTCAAACGCAGAATTTAGAAAGCTAATTCTAAGATAAATAAATGATAGTATTAAAAAAAGTTTTACAAATAAATATCATAAAGCTTTCTGAAAAATCTAAAAGCATCATCATTGATTCCTAAAACAGTGAACAGGATGAAAGCTTTTAACAAAATAAATAGACGTTATTTATTAATATAGTTTCTATCATTATCAATAACCTCCCATACTCCTATCTTATAAAGTTTTTTTGTTTTTTTTTTTAATGCTGATTCCGACTAAAACTTTACAAGATAAAAGAGGATTGGGGGAAATAAAACTATAAATGGAAAAAAACTAGTGTTAAACTAGCAACATATATTTTTATTACTATTCATTCTTAAAACTGAACCATTGAATTTCAGATTTATCTATTCAACATGTTGTGTTGAGAGAATTTATCTATTATTATTATTATTATTATTATTATTATTATTATTATTATTATTATTATTTTATTTATTTTAAAAAAATCATGTTTTGTAATTCTTGAAGTCATTTTGATAAAAGCAAAAATCTGTCATCTTTCTTTTTGTCCCAAATTCTTTATAAAAAATTATTTGCTACCAACAGTTGATTAATCAGTCATTAGCTGATAGCAGTCAAAATAAGTAGTTGGCTTCAAAATAATTTATCAATATATCTATATAGTTATTTATGTAGCATCATTGTGCCTGATTTTTATCTGATAAGCTCTGATACAGAGTCTGTTGGGTGACTACCTATTAATAATTCTACGGAAATAAACAATAACCGATTCGGCTGGAGACAAAGAACATTTTTCACTGAATGGGGATTCATAAATTAGTAAGAAGATGCGAATCGAGATAATCAAAACTCAGATGAATACGTGTCGCTAATAGTTGTCATAGTAACGCATTTTTACTAGTGATAATCGGTGTAATGGATCAAAACAAATTGTATTGTCTCTGTTGAGAAGATGAGAAGACAATTTGTCAGACGGGTTTTACTGGAGTTAATATTTCCATGTTGTTTATTGGCTGGCCAGTTATACAGCAGCAAAAATACTAATTGAATTAATTGTTCCTTATTATGACCAATGAAGATGGACTCCATAACGTTATATCTGTTTATCATTTTAGTCAGCTTTCTACAAGTTTGTCATTTCAAATGTCAAATTTAATCATTCGAACGGTCACATTTTTTCTACACGGCGGCTATTTCAGATTACAGTCAGTAAATATTTTTCAAGAAATAGACACCTGAATTTACTTTAACTCAAATTAATCTGACTTATAACAATACTTGTTAAAGATTCTTTTGACTTTTAAAAGGCGATTAATTTCTACAATTCCTTCATTTCCTGTTACTTTGTGGAGTTTTAGTTTTAGAAAATAAGACAGTGACGATGATAAAGTAATTTATTCACCATTATTCAATGTTAATTCTATCTTTTTGGGGGGTCGGGGGGGGCTCAATTCCTTTGTCTTTCTACCACATTTTATTTATTTTCAATCTCATTCTGTTTTATTCTCCTTTTTATGAAATTTTTTATTCTCATGCTTTCATTTTTAATTAACTGTTGATTGCTATCATCTTTCTATGAAAAATTTATTCGGCGCTATTCAAAATGTCATTGGTTACTTAAGAGTTGGCCTTAAAAACACTAAAGTTGGCCAAATTGATTTACTTCTATTTCTTACCAGCAAATTGTTTATGTGACTCGCCAAAAATTAAACTTTCCATTAATCTATCTTTTCGACTTGATTGCCGATAAGTTGCATCTTATGACTTGTTGGGAATTTAAAATTCTCAAAGATCATGTAACCGTTCGTATCATTATAGATTTAAGTTCATTAATTTGAATCCAAATTGATTGTTTACAGAGACTCTACCTCAGTTTGACACAAGGCCAAATAGTGAGAAAATTGGCACAGGAAGATTCTCGGGCTCTAATATTCCCATTAGAGAGAAACGTAGGACCTTGAGAATCAACATTTGCAAACCTGGTTTTTACCTGGGCTCGAACTACCACCACTGGGATTTTTTTTTTGTTTATATAGTCGCTTTTAGATTGATGTACTTTTCCCATCGATATACGATCGCATATATATCCTCTTCTGATACTCTGAAGGAGTTAAATGATGTCTATGCACTGGATGCGGTAAAACCCTATCCAACCGATTGTGTTCTTTGTTCAATTGCTTTTGGACACATTGAGGTGATACTTCCCGATATCACAAATTCTCGTTGACGATTTCATGTACCATTCGCTTCGGAAAATCAAGTTCGTTAGCCATATCATAAATTTCCCGCCGATCCTTATCTTAATAATAAGTTTTAACACGCTCAATCTTGTCAAGTGTTATCGATACCTTACACGAGATGCGTTGTACAGATTCATACGCCCTTCTATGAATGAACTACACCAAGCTAATACCTAAGTCTTGCTCACTTCATATACAGCTTCAAGTTCACTGCGAATGTCTTATTGCACGTTTTACTTTTGTGCGTATCTACTGTTTCATGCTAGTGGTCATCTATGCTCTGACGTCATATACACATGTGCTTAATATTAAAACTGTGCAGAAGAATACTGAATAACCCTTTGCTTTGTGTTTACAATTTTCACAATCTTTTAATTTTTGGTTGATTTATGTTTATCATATTTGACATTCCACGTCTATGAGTTTGATTCGCATATCACAAGCTTCCCAATGTTTTTAGATATTAATGACAATGAATATGGGCCAAAATGTTCGGATTTTTAATGTTTCGAACTTAAAGTGAAGTTATGTATCATTAACATTCTGTTAGAGGGTTACGTTCTGTCAACATTATCCACAGTAAGATATATTTGTTGGTCATATATGCTATAAGGGAATGATTTTTTATTTTTTTTATTTTTGTGACGAATAATTTCGACAATCATAAAACAGGTGATTTTCTATTCTTTCTTCAAAAATATATCACATTGTTTCACTCATTTGAAAATACCAGATTTATTGCACACACACACACATACACACACACATTATATATATTATATATATATATATATATATATAATATATATATATATAATCTGTATGTGTATGTGTATGTGCGTGTGTGTGCAATTTTTTTTCAGGCATGTGCTATTGAATAATACGGAATACTCTTTCTTCATTTTTGGGATCTGTATTTTTTCCAGTCGTCTGGCGATCTTTCTGGTGTTTGGATCCAATTGATATAGAATATTTCCCATACTTATATCCCGAGCGCTTTCAACTGTTTCGCCAGTCGTCATCATGGGGTATATAATTAGTTTTACACAGATATATCAAAGCCGTCGACCAACAACAAAAAATAAAACTAATTATCTACTACACCAAATTCAAAACATCAAACCTCCTCATTAAAAATAACACAAACTCCCCTAAAAAATCCCCTAATCCAAACGAACGTAGTCTATACATTCACTTGCCCATTCCGAGAGTGCCCCTCAGAAAATAAACCATACATTAATAGCTACATTGGCCATACAACTATAATACTCACCTGCCGCCTCACATACCATCTCTCCGACACTAGCGCTATTAAACAACAATTAATTAAAAAACACCCAGAAAAATCCACCTCCCCTGATATTAGGAAAATTCTAACCGAAAACACTAAAATTATCTACAAAAATAAGAAGAAACGCCTACAGATCCTTGAAGCAATATGCATAAAAAAAATTTAAAAACTAACATCAATAAAATAGCAGTTAAAGTCGGATACATTATATCAAATATCTTTGATAACTAACACACTTAACTTACACCCCCTTCATAAAAAAAATAATAGATTCTCCAAATTTGATAAAAACATAGATAAAAGAACTAAAAAAATGAACTAAAACCAACTTATATACCCCATGATGACGACTGGCGAAACAGTCGAAAGCGCTCGGGATAACAGTATGGGAAATATTCTATATCAATTGGATCCAAACACCAAAAAGATCGCCAGACGACTGGAAAAAATACAGATAAAAAAAATGAAGAAAGAGTATTCCGTGTTATTCAATAGCACATGCCTGAAAAATAACTTGCTGCCAAAATATACAACACACACACACACACACACACACATATATATATATATATATATATATATATATATATATATATATATATATATATATATAAACATCATAATCATTTCAAATATCCGATAATATTATTTATCCACAATTCACTAAGGAAAAATGTACAATCAAAATTTCGAATTTAGATTTTCAGTTCTTTTATTTGTATTTCATATAAAACCTATTGATGTTAAAAACACCATGTATCATAAAATAAAGTCAGTTTAAAAATCGTATCTGACATTATATAGACGAATAGTTTAGGTAAGTATCGTTTATCTTATAGATTATCTTCACCACGTTTGTCTACTCAGTGAAAGCAAGTTGTTTTCAAACTGCTAATTCGACCATTTTAAGAGATGTATATTATTATTTGTCACCTGCACAGTCTATAGTATTTATATGATCAGACTTGAATGCTTGTTTCCATAACATAGTAAAACAAGCACCAACACTGAAACATTCATTTGACTGGGAATTGCATCGTTCCCTAAGGAAGAAAGCAATTTTCAGTCAAATTTGCCACTTGAACAGTTATATATTTTCAAGTATTCCTATCTCGTAAGAGTAATTTTCACACAGTTATACAATTTCAAGTATCCTATCTCGTAAGAGTAATTTTCACACAGTTATACAATTTCAAGTATTCCTATCTCGTAAGAGTAATTTTCACACAGTTATACAATTTCAAGTATTCCTATCTCGTAAGAGTAATTTTCACACAGTTATATATTTCAAGTATTCCTATCTAACAGAAATAATTTCCGAAAGATCTATTTGACATATATTTGGAAGCCTAACTGTTATCGCCAGACCGTAGTGTAGTTCCGGAACTGGAACCTTGCGACCAGATGCAATTTAGTATCATATCCAGAATACCCCCTTTGTGCAATTGATAGGGAATTATCAAATAGGATGCAAAATACGTGGCTTAACGGTCACAAAAGTTATACATTTGAGTGAACGAGTTGCTTTTAATTTGGAATCGTAGTATTTTATCGCTTATAAGTTACTTTTACAATCATTTTCTCTATTTTGTGAGACGATGATAATATGTTTGAACACAATGATTCATTTCCACTAAAACAGTTGGAAAATACTGAACTTTATTTAGCTATATTAAGAAGATTTATTGAAGCTACGTTTCTTTGATCTTGCAAGGTCAAATATAGCGTTCAATGCTGAAACAATGTTAACAAAAGAGCAAGTTTATTTGGGAGACACTCGATTACTTCTTGGGGAATAGAGATGTTAATAACTGATGACGTGAAGAGTTTAAAAAGATATGATGCATACATGAGTTTTTTGCAGTATGTTCTGACCCAAAAAGAAAGATGATGATCATGATATTCGGCTGACAACAAAACAAAACAGTGTTTTGCTTTTGAATTGCCTCATTGCTTTCTGAGTGGGGCACCCTCACGTTCTTTTTTTTTTTGGGGGGGGGAGGGTTGTTTTGCTTTTTTTTTTTTTTTTTGTTAGAAACTCAGAACTACGTTCCGATTAATCGATTCTCCAGTGATGTCTTTTCATTGTCTAAGTTTTGGCATAACATCGCGCCTTCCCAGGATGCCAAGTCATCGGCACGCACACATCTCGACGCTAATCATCCCACTCGGTCTGTCTTATTGTTAACTAATTGCTTTTGCAAGTAGTGCTGTCCCTCCTCTAAATGGGCAGCAAAAGCCTCTCAGATATGATTCATTTCCTCGACTATTTTCGTTTTGCAACTTAATTATGGTAAATAATGTGATAGTTAATGATCAAAAACTCAAGAAGAGAAACATAAGATATTTCAACACACACACATACACACACAGATATATATATATATATATATATATATATATATATATATATTATATTATATTATATTATATTATATTATTTATATTTCCCTAGATGCTTATCTGCTTCTTTTTGTTTATCTTCTCTCGCTCTGTCTCCCATTCTATTATTCTCTCTCCTTAGATAGATACATAGATAGATAAATAGATGGATAGATATATCTTTGTATATATGAATATGTTTTAATGCAATACTGAAGTCACATTAGTGCAGAAGTAATCAGTGATTTCGGACAAGGAAACCTTGGTAAAAAAAAAGTATCTAGTAAAATGACTGACAAATAATCCCTATTATCATGCAATGTCTTCAGAGAAAAATAATCTAATTCCCGAAGAGCCAATTTGATTTTTTTATTAAAAGACTCCAAGAACATATGGAGAAAGGCATTTTCACATCATAATAAAACGTGATATAACAACTACAAAAGTGAATGATATATATTTGTAATCAATAATGATTTCGCTTTCATTTGAATTTTTTCCTTCACATTTTACCTTGTATTAATTATGGGAAAATATTTCAAACAAAAATTTTAGATATGTAATAATTTTCGATGCTATCAACAAAGCTTCGCTATATAATTTCAAGATTCAAGTAATATACATTGCTACTGAAATAATGTTTCATTCATACACATTTAAAACAGGAAGTTCATAAAACAATTTTATTAAATGCCTTTTCTTACAAAACGATACATCTGAAAAAATTGATATGCATATTTATGGATTTTTATCTTACATTTTAATAATTACTTTATTCAAAGAACCGCAGCAGATAATGTAATGCCAAGAACTTTTCATAGCGATATACTATTTATTATTATGTATTTAGTAGTAGTCTGTTACATGGCTGACTATCATTGGTTTTATAAGTCAGTGTTCGGTCCCAGATAAAAAAAAAACAACCTTTCCAATGCTGATTTTCAAAACAGGTAGTTTTTTCTTATCAAAAGATTGAGGTTATACAATCTACTTAACCCTAATTTCTTCTATTTAGTATTGTACCCAATTAAGCTAAGCTCAATAGATATCATTTCCATATTTTATTAAATTCTTAATTAACAGTAAGGTTTACTAGTTCATATCAATAATTAAGATGTTATTTGTCAATATGCTACTAGATTGCAACCTCACGCTTATTCCATTCATTTTGATGGATTCATGAAAGCTGATGATATTGTTGGAATGATTATTTAAGAGTTTCTTACACTCCTCGGTAATGTAGTGAATTTATTATTTATTCGGATGACCCAGCCAGAGTTATCTATATTAATAATTAGGAGTTCGTCTGTTCTTCTTAAATAGACAAACGGTTTTATTTACTAGCACATTTGATATGCATAATTATTGAACATAAAAGAAGATCTTAATGTATTTTTGTTTGTTAGAGGTTAACCCTTATCGAGATGAAGTTCTATAAAAGATAATCAACGTAAAAACAGGATGCTGCAAAATGTAACTGATCCTATAAAATTTAAATTTTCAAAATACAAGAAAAAAGTTAACGAATTATTTTTCATTCTAAAATAATCATTCATATTTGATATTGATTAATACTTAGGTTTATAAGTAATTCTTATCGTGAGGTAAGCTCACTATCAGTACTAAGGAATAGTTTTATTGTCATTATAACAAGCTGCAATCCAAATCTTGAGCACTTAATGATGTAGGTGGGTACTTCATCTAGTTTTCTGTAAGTGTGTGTGGCGGGGGGGGGGCAGATCATTGGATGAAAACTGTGAATGATTTTAAATTCCTATACTGAACTAAATAAATTCATAATATCCCATTTCAATTCTGTTTATAATAGAAATCTTGATTGGTTACGACTTTTGACTGAGTTATTAACCTTGCTGATGATTCTCTTCACTTCAAATTTTACCAGGTCTTGCTAGTTTTGATTGCTAAACTATATTCACACACAAAATAAGATTTTTATATTATCCACTTTAATTCGCATATCTTTTCTGAGCTGTAGAAATTCGAAATAGTATTTTTCTCTATGGTTGGTAACGGAAGGTCTATTTAAGACGATGGCGTAGTGTCCCTTTTTTCTTTCACCTACAGCTACGTGAGTGGCTGAACAGACCGATTCTTGAATGGCAGTCTCTGGTGCAGTGACTGCAAATAAAAGGTGATCCTTTCTGTAGGTGTTGTTGTCTCTCCTTCCTTTTAGCTATCTTTTCTGTGGCAGCTTCTTTCCTTTCTTTTTCACTCCCTTTTGTTCCTATTTTGACGAGGAGGCGCCAGGTCGCACGGTCTTCTGCACAAGCCTCCCACATGTTTATGTCGATGTGGCATTTCTTCATATCTCTCTTGCAGTCATCTTCGAAGCGTAGGCGTGGTCTCTCCGCCGGTCGGGTGCCCTCCACTAGTTCACCATACAGTAGGTCTTTGGGGTGCGGCCTTTGTCCATCCTCCTGACATGGCCAAGCCAGCGCAGGCATCTCTCGCAGGTGATGGCGGACATGCTGTTTACGTTTGCTCGTTCCAGCACTTCTGTGTTGGGCACTTTGTCCTGCCAACGAATGCATAGAATGCGGCGTAGGCATCTGAGGTGAAAGCTGTCCAGTTTCCTCACGTGACGTGAGTACGTGATCCAGGCTTCGCTGCCATATAGGAGAGTACTGAGAACATACGCCCTGTAGACGCGCATTTTGGTTCTCTTGGTAAGGCTGGCATTTTTCTCTATAAAACCATTAAAAGTATCAGTTTATCTATTAGACATGGACAATAAGCCGTTACTTGATTGTCTTCCATTTAACACTGACATGAACAGAAAAATATTAAATGGGTAAATTATAAAGAACTGAAAATCAGAGGAAATGCTAGATTCTTTTTAAAAGACGTTTATCTAGGTTGCTCAGAAGAAAAAAACACAATTTTCCAGAAGATTTCAAAATTTGTATTTTTGCCAAGTTACAAATGACGACTGGGGTTTTTACTTTTAAAGACAGGGTTTATTCACATTAAAAAAAGCACTAAATATATTCTACAAATTTATACTAAAGAAATAAGATGAGTATTTTGATAAAGCCGTTTACGCGGTTTCCTATCATCTATATTCATCTTTTATTTTTTGTGTGTGTGTGTTTGTGTTTGTTTTTTCTTCTTGATTTCTTCTTATTTTTACCTAGTGCCGGCCTTAGCTAAGCTTATGTATCAAATGTGTTTAGATACGCATGTGCATACGCATGCGCGTGTGGTCTCGCTTTCAGTAATAAGCACAACTATAAACTAAGTGAATATTCGTTAACCATTGTTGGTCAGACAAGTGAATAGATAAATTATCGCCTTAATTTTGGACGGTAACGATTCACAACTAAAATTCTCAAAAATCTTTAGAATCCCTGTAGGTAAAACTAAAAAACAGAATCTGTCCCTTTCACTAAAAAGTCTGAAAACTTCTTCAATACTACTGGATCCATTTAAAGTGTATGTATAACTGAGTACGAAAATAGAAAACATTTTATTTTGAGCGGTTTTCAAACGGAAAAAAATATATCAAACATTAAACGTCAATTTAATTAGAGATTGTTAATAATGATGTGTCCAGAATGGGATTATTAATCAGTAGTAGTAGTAGTAGTAATAGTAGTAGTAGTAGCTTGTTTGAAGCAGTTTGGCAGCCACACGCATGCGTAATTGCTATTAGTCCAGCTGCACAAATGGCAAATACCTACCGCAGTGGATCCTTTGCATTTATTTGTCTCAGTGTAGCTGTTGGCCCTAATGGGGCTGCCAACTACCATGAGTTTTGGCTGCCCTTCCTCAACCCTCGTTATACCCTGGGCCCTGTTCTAATTGTTAATTAGTATCCTTTTCCTGCCTGAGAACCAATTAACCAATTTTTATTCCCCACTTATCTTTTAATTCTTATTCACTGTTCTTAACCCTATTCATTGAATATTCCTATATATATGTATGTGTTTGTGCATGAATGTATACATCCTACATATACATACAACAGTACAAACTTGTAAATATACCTAAAGGTTTTTTAATGCACACATATATGTACATATTTGTGTACAAATTCATTCTTTGAAATATAAGACTCTCCTTTTTATTTTCAATTAACAGAAAAGAGGAAAATAATTTTCAAATTATAAATGGTTGAAAGGCATATTATCTGAAATAAGTCCAGTTACTCCCCGACTCTACATGAATGTCTTCAGATGTATTTGTATTTTGATGACTGAAATATCATAAATGAAAGACTTTCTAATATTATCCCGGGATAATAAAAGTAAAATAACCCTTTTTAAAGATCGTGTCCGCATCAATTTTATAGTGACGGCACAAATTAAGAGTGAGTGAGTTGCCCACTGGTTGCTTCTGGCTTTTCCGTTTCCCTTTCTCTCTTTAGAATATCGCAGTATTTCATTTCCGCTCTTAAAGAATTTCAACTTTGCATCATAATCAAAGAATATGCTCTCTGCTTGCAATGTATATCTTCTACAGCTTATTTGGGCTGTTACATATACTTTTACAATTCTTCGTTTGTTAGGATGAACTATCCAATGCTGTAGACAAGTAAAGATGAAAATTTGTTTATTTGAATTTTCCTATCAAAAAGAATAGGATAAGGGTTTTGAAATAGGAGTAAAATGTTTTATATATTTTTAAAATGTTACGAAAAATTGTTTTACCCTTAAAAAAAGAAAAGAAATAATGTTCTTAGGCTTGAAGTATTCTCTTAGAATATTTATTATAATTTTACGATAATTTATTAAGTGTCTTTTCTTTTTCTCTTTTTTTTTACTTGCCTGTTCTTCATCGCACAATTCAAGGATGGTTAGAGCTTTAGCCACTAAATGTTCTGGAGTTACAAATCAAAGTCCAACATTTGTCTTATAGCATGTTAGCTTTTGAACGAGTTGTTCAATTCAGGATGATGCCAAACTAGATTCTTACTTTGTGTCAGTCACAAAATCAAATCTTGAATCAAATTTAAACATTATGCCGTTAAACAAATAAATCAAAGCAAACCAACTCTGTGACAATGTCATACCCATCAGTCAATGAATTAGTTATGAATTTTGTCAATGTTCCCCTATGTGATGACTATGAGATGCTTTGCGAGGATTATCTTCTAAACTTTACCTATTCCGTTTGAATTCAGATGCTCATATTTTAACTAAGCTGTGGAAAGGAGCATAGTCCCCGAGTGAAGCCACGATGTCTGAATGGATTTCTTCAGATTAATTGACTGATTTTAACGGCATGTCAACCGGTTTAGGATTATTCTATGGCTAGAGATTAGGGAATAGTGTACACTGTACGTTTATATTTACATTTTTGTGTCGTTGTTTCTTAAGAGTTTTTTTGCGCATGGTCCTATCGAACACGGATAATCTTTAAACAGATCAATTTGACCCATAGATGAGAACCTAGCAGGTACTACTACTCCATGTCAGAGTGGGCCTAGGAGTAATGACAATGAATGTGTACTCCACACTCTCCAGATCTTCGGAAATGGAGCCTCATAATCAGATACAATTTAGTATCATACCCATGGCACCCTTTTGTTAGGGTCTCACCCTTCTGCAGTGGATAGTCAGCGTATTCTAAGTCCTGCTTACAGGGAGTGATTTCTTTAGGGAATAAGCATTTGATAAACGAATGATTTCATGATGAGGGATTTTGTCTATTTTCTCCAGAATTGCGTAATTTCACTCAGAACAGAACAAAATATTCTAATATATTTCATTAGATGCATGCAAGCTTTTAAAAAGTTTTAACTGTAAATCGATATTTTTCTTTTAATTTTGTAGTTCATACTCAGGCCACAAACAGCTGACTTCAGCGATTTGATTATTTTACTGGAAGATGGTAGATGTTGGCTGATGTTTTGTTTGTTAAATAGTGTTAAGTTACACTTAAGAAAATAAAGTACAATTCACAACTTAATAATAATAGTGTGCTAACACCTATATCTAATTTTCAAGAGATATAACTATTAAATGAGGATTTATAGATTCTTTTATCTATTTCTTTGCTGTTCATTATAATATAAATTCTATAAAAATGATGTGACTCGATAGTAATGACAATTAAAAGTTTTAAATACATTGCGAAGTTATTACATGTTTTTTTTTCTGTTTGTGTGATAGGAAAGGTCAGAGTGATTTCAACTAAAGATGTTTCGTTGTGAATAAAAACCCATTAACATTTCAATTGCAAACCTAAAATGGTTGAAAAGGAAAACAGTAATGAAAAATATATACGTTAGTCCCATATTGCATCTCATTAGTTCATTATCACACACACACACACACACACACATACATACATATGTATATGTTCGTGTGAGTGTGATATAAATCAATATATATATTGATTGGGTTGCTGATAGCCCTTGAACAATATAATACCCCAAATAATGCATGGTTAATCCTCGAGAAATGTTGCCTGTTAAATAGGAAGTATGAATTAATAAACAGATGAGCACACATTAAAAAACAACTTTTAAGTTCGTTAACTCCAGACTGATGAATAATAAATAAATAAGGCATTATATTTTGCAAACACTATCAACAATTGTTACCCATCCAACATTATTGGTGGGGGAAAGACAGGGTTGGCCCCTGTAGGATATACATATGAAGTAAATTTGATTTTTGAAAAGGAAGCATATTGCGCGTCTCACGATTGGGTACATCTCATAAAACTGAAATTATAGTTATTTCGTATCGACGATTTTAACTGGATTTAAAATTTTAAAAACAAATACGTGGCACCGTATCTTGTAGTGATGAAAAAGAGAAACAGTTCTTTTATAGAGAGATGCTTCCTTTTCAAAATCAAATTTACTTCATATGTATATCCTACAGGCGCCAACCCTGTCTTTCTCCCACCAATAATGTTGGATGGGTAACAATTGTTGATAGTGTTTGCAAAATATAATGCCTTATTTATTTATTATTCATCAGTCTGGAGTTAACGAACTTAAAAGTTGTTTTTTAATGTGTGCTCATCTGTTTATTAATTCATACTTCCTATTTAACAGGCAACATTTCTCGAGGATTAACCATGCATTATTTGTGGTATATATTGTTCAAGGGCTATCAGCAATTTTCACGCACCCAACATTATTGATTAGGAGATGACAGGGTTCGGGCTTGTAGAATATGAATATAGTATGAATTCTGCTTTGAAAAGGGAGAATATTGCGTATTTTAACAGGACTTTACGTATACACACATACACACACACACACACACACACACACACACACATATATATATATACATATATATATGTGTGTGTGTGTGTGTGTGCGTGTGTGTGTGTGTATGTGTGTGTGTGTGTGTGTGTGTGTGTGTGTGTGTTTGTGTTTGTGTGTGTTACATACTTCTGTTGGTAACACACAAAAGGAGATAACACAGATGCCTAAAAAATGTAAAAGTATCACACACGCAAAACTTTTCTTATTTCTGTCTCCTTTTCTACAATTATTCCAGAGGTTAACCAGTTCAAAACCATTTCCCTCCGTGTAACAACTTCTCTGCACATTCTAATAGATTATTCTAGACGACATATTAGAACTTATTACCAAACATATATAATCAACTTCTCGAGTATCGACTTACAAGAAAAAAAGTGAGTCAATTAATACAAATTCCATACGTAACTTTTTTTCTACGGTCTTTACAAGTCTCTAATAATTCAAGGAAGACACCAGCTTTTCTGAATTGTGTCGAATTTTTGCGGGCTATAAACTGTTCAAACGGGTATTTGTATAAGGGGACATAAAATACTTTGGCTAATTTCGGGGTGTCTCCTTGCAGAATTTGAGGTAAGGAGAAGCTAATCCGACTTGCCAGCCAATCCCAGCCCTCTTACCTCTGCCCTAGCCCCTCTACACAAATTAGCCAACAGAGATGGTCTCAACAAATTCTTTTGGGACCACATCTGCCTTTTCAGTCGATTCGTGCAGGAAATGCCAAATGTTATTCTTACAGGAATGTCTTTATACAACATTCACTAAAAGCACGACTCATAAAAACTTCGGGATTTCTCGTTTATTCCTGAACAGATTTTTTCTCTATCTGAAAAGTAATATGCATGGACAGGATTTAGAAAGCTTAAATTGTTTTAATGCATATTCGAAAAAATGTCGGCGTTTACTTTTGTTCGCCAAAACGTCTTCGTCTTTTCCTCATCCTTGTCCTCCTCCCCTTCTTCTTCTTCTTCTTTTTCTTCTTCTTCTTCTTCTTCTTCTTCTTCTTCTTCATTATTATTATTATTATTATTATTATTATTATTATTATTATTATTATTCCTCTGCAGTCTTTTTCTCCCCATCCTCCTTATTTTCTTCTATTTCTTCTTTTCACCTTCTTTTTTCCTTTCATTCTCCTCTTCCTACCCCTTCTTCCGCTTATCTTCCTAATCTACCTTCTATTTCTCCTCTTCCTACCTCTTTTCTTTATTTTTCCTCCTCATCCCTCTCCTCGTCCTTCTTCTCATTTCCTTTATAAAAATACTTTTTCCCTAGCATTTGCCATTTACCAATGCTGACATTCCTGTCACTAGTACTCCCATCTCTTCAGCCAATTCTTATATTACCTAATTGATCCCAGCTTTGGTCTGTATTTACTCGAACCAGTTCTCTATTTCACACCAACCAATCACCAATCACCTTTTCTAAATTTCATTATTCCCATCCATTCTTCTCCTGTCATGGCTGCCATGTTATCCATCTTTACGTACTCTTTCGCTCCGGCTTTCCTTTGCAAATTCCTCAGACATGCTACCATCATGATTGCCTATTTGTCATTCAAAAGTCTTTTTGCCTCTGTCATTCTCTTATAGGTCTGCTATTTAAGGTTAGAGTCTCATCACTTTCTTTATTTCCTTTTTTGTTCTTCCCTTTTCAACAATTTGTATTTCATGTTCTGCAAGTTTTCGAATTTTATAAGCTTTTATAATAGATAAGGCATTTTATAATAGATAAGGCATTTTATAATAGATAATTCATTTCAATGTAAAACGAGATTAATTAAGCAAATAGATATCCAAGAAGAATTCATTTTAGTTTCTATTTACTAAAATATAAATCACGTCAATCAGGCAGATTTTAATTTAAGCTTTACACAAAACATGTAGAGCATTTTTTTTACCTTTATGTATGTCCAACTTCCAGAAGACAAACACAAAACTAATTCTAAATTGGCAAATTTAAAATACAACGCAATCGAAAATTTTATGAATTTTTCGATTTATTTCATGTTTAATAATCAATTACAATGCAATTTTATTTACAAAGTAAAAAATAATCTGTTCTAGTTTTTAATAAATATTCCTTCGCACCTTCACATTTTAGTATATAATATTGTAAGATTCATACGGACCAGAAATTTAGCTCTGACAATAATTTTCATCGTCTAAAATGTTTTAACTTCATCATGTGACTACATCTGCGTGCACACGTGTAAATTCATCAACCACGCTTAAACACATACACACAAACACACACACACACTCACACATATTCACACACACACACACACACACACACACACATATATATATATATATATAATATATATATATATATATATATAACTAATTAAACCCAAAATAGTTTTTGCATGTATATTCACTGAGTGCTTACTCATTCTCTTCCAATTCTAAAGTCTTTGCTTGCTTGCTTGCTTGCATGCATCAGTGTCGATGTTTTTCGGTGCAGATCAACTCCAATCCCAGTCAAACCAATTATTCCCCTTATATACAAAGAAGAGCTGAGGCCCAGGCTATGAAAACAACAAGAGTGCGTTGCATGTTTACTCTGGACAGACATTCTTGTAACATTAGGCGCGTTATGCATTCGCCCTTCTGTCCAATGAGATTCATATATTAAGGACAAATCGCCTGTCGTTTGCGAAAAGCAAAGTTGGGAGAAGTTTTCATATCCTGTTAAAATTTATTTTAGTTTTCTTATAATCTACGGACAGGAAGTTGTCTGGAATGCAATCGAAGGACTACAGTATGAGAGCGTGAACACATAAAAGGACACTTTGTACAAATGCCAAACAGAGGTTTACTCAATCCTGGAAAGACAGGATAACAAAACTGACAGTTAACAAAATACCAAGCATATATACATTCCCCATATATAGAGGCGCGATGGAGGATGCTGAACTTCGATACTGATACAGAAAGCAGTTGAATTTGCCAAGTAAAACAGGGATGGAATATGTAGAGAAACTGACCAAACGAACAGAATTATTATGTTTCTACATAACAATTCTTTTATAAATTTGATCAGACATTCAATAATGCTGTCTGACGTAGAATAAGAAATAGAAGATACATCTTAATATGGAATATTAGTTTAGACAATTAAAGAAAATTAAAACACATTACATTTGCTTGTGAAATCCTTTGTTTTATTTAATTATGAAGATTCAAGAGAAAATATTGTCCAGAATTTGATAATGCGCATTTATAATTTACACAGAATGTATTAATATTTTATGTTCCTTAGAATTAAGACATTGGTTAGGGCTGCACATATATGTATTGTAAACAGCAACTTTACATTGCAAATTAAATCAGTATCTCCCATAAAGTATTTAACTCAAATCTTAGTCCCTTTCTACATTGTTTTAAAAGGCTGGTTGAAGCGTAGTCTGTAATAAAGTTACAAAAAAAAGTCGCAGAAAAAACGTCACAATTTTGGCAAGGAAAATTCATAATAAATGTATGGTAGCCGGTTAGGTTTAGGGTTTTGTAGATAAATGTTTTTAATTTGAGAGAGACGTAATAAATTTATCGTGTAAACATTTTTGGTTTACGATTATTTTCCTGTGACTTTTTTCTTTTTACTCTTTTACCTGGATTCTGTTGCAGTATCCGTCTATGTTGGGTCAAAGATCAAGACCGCGGAAAAAATTGCCAAAAGTCAAAAATTCATTTTACTTACTTTAATTTTCAACACCATGTCTATTTTACAATCTTTTATTTACATTTGTACAATTACTTACGTCTTGCAGTACGGTGGCTTTTGCCTGATTATTGTTTATTATTAGAGAATTGATTATTATTAGATGAGAATCTTTATTTCCCCATAGAGAGCAATTTTTACGTTAAGATCTTCTCCCTGCTCCAATAAATATGCGTACCAAATTTGACGGCTCGACATCAAATCGTTAGGACAGACAAACAATATATGCTATAAATATAGATATCATAAAATATTTGGTTGAGTTTATATCTGTACCTTTGAAGGAACTAGAAATTGATACTATTTCCAATTTTATTTCATTGAAAATTTATATCATATCTATAAAATATCTAAAAGTTTTTGTATCTAGTTGAAGATCGTTCCAATGTTTATTGACTTGAATGGATTTGTCTAGTTCTGACATTTCCACAGTACAGAATGGGAAATAAGCTCAGATTAACAAAAGGCCCCTAAAAAGCGAACCTTGTTCATTCGATTCTATCTCATGAGCAGAAAAAATATTTACAAGATTTTTTTAATATCAAAATCTCAGTAGACTCTTTGAATCGAATTATTTACCATAGTCAATATAAATTAAATACGTTTATTTAGGTCCTACTTCTTGGCGTATAGCTTCAATCAGATTTTATAAGAAATTATTTGGTCAGTGTTGATTTAACAGAAATTTCTTCAGTGAATCTTTTCTTATTTTAAATATCTTATATTTTACGCTGTAATATTTAGAAAATAGTTATAGGATAACATTTACAAAAATGTAAAAAAAAACAAACAAATTAAACTAATTGTATTTCTTATTTGTCCAGCGCATAAAAATTAAAATTTGTGTTGCTTTGTTTCGAACTTAAAACTACAAACTTATATTCATGAAATGCTTTTTGTTGAACACATTGAAATACTTTCCCATCAATTTATTTCCGGAACAATAATAATGATTTCACATCAAAGCAAAGGATCTTTTATTGTTAAGATAATGCGAATACTCTTCCAAGACTCTAACTAAACGCTTAGAGAAGTAGCTAGATTGTAACTAAAAAAAAGAATGCTCGTGGTGTCTTGAACAAATCCTGGGAGCTGTATCCCACAAAAAGTAGCTGTACAATCCCTTGTCCCCTATAAGACAAAACATCCGTGTAAGACGAACAAGACACACGGGACACTGCTGGAGACACAGGGACGTGACGTTCTACACAGAAGCAGACCAGTATAGGTCAACTAGCAAAAACCTACATCAATTAGCTTTGTGTAGATTATGCATGCTGCGTGGCGCGCCCCCCCCCCCACACACACACAAAACGATGACGACTGGCAAGAGAAAGTCATGGGTACACACACACACATTTATATATATATATATATATAAAGATAATCTACTGAGTCAGACGAACCTACTATTAGTTTCGCATAAAGCTCTTAGAGTAAGATTTTAGCCCTGAAGAGCTTTATGCGAAACTAATAGTAGGTTCGTCTGACTCAGTAGATTATCTTTATTACTTGGCTATACTTAGGTATCGAGCACTTTTTACAAATTAGCTTCTCCTAGCGGTTATATGAATATATATATCTTATATACATATATATACATATAAATTGTTTTTTCTTTTGGCCAAATACTATACCAATAGATTATTTTTTGTTGGTACGAATATCTTGGTCTTTTCTTTTTTTCAAAAATGATTTTCTTCCTGGTTGATGTTTGGTAGTATATTTTTACAATCAAACTCTCTGCCGGGTTTTTTCTCTCCGCAAGGATCTACCAACACGCTTGGTATATTAAATTATAATATATATATATATATATATATATATATATATATATATATATATATATATATTATCCCCTTATATATATATATATATATATATATATATATATATATATATATATATATATATTCCCCTTATTTTCTCCAATCGCTTTCGACCACGTTCACGTCTACGGGGAGCTTATTTGTTGTAGTTGTTTTTTTTTTCTTTTTTGTCGTTTTCATGTGTATGTATATGCGCACGTGTGTGTGTGTGTGTGTGTGTGTGTGTGTGTGTGTGTGTGTGTGTGTGCTTTCAGTTAGGGGTGCTATGATTAGTGCATTAGTTATTAAAGATGTTTGATATATTGGTGCTAGTATTAAAGGCAATTCTATTTATGTTATTTTTAAATATTTTGATGCAATTTGCTTCTAGGATTTGTAGGTTTTTTAAAACTATTCTTATAGAGCATTTTACAATTATTGGTGAGGATTTTCCATATATCAGAAGATATGAAATTATCAGTGCTATCTTTATATTTTGTAGTTTATGGCGCTAGTGCTTGAAAGGTGTTATGAAATGCAACGGGGGCGGGGGGGGTTTGTAGTGTGGCCAATTATTTTTAGCTTGTTTTTCGGGAGGCACTCTCGAAGTGAGCATGTGAAGATTTTCTGAGGGTTGTGTTACTTTTAAATATGAGATTTGACGTTTTAAATCTAATACAGTAGATGATAAGTTTTATTTGTTTTGCTTGTTCAATGTTTGATAAGTCTGTGTATAATGTTGGTTATTCCTGATCTTTCTAGTTTGTAGTTTATGTGCATTTGATTCCTGTGATATATATTAATTATTATTATTATTATTATTATTATTATTATTATTATTATTATTATTATTATTATTATTATTATTATTATTATTATTATTATTATTATTATTATTATTATTATTATTATTATTGTTGTTGTTGTTGTTGTTGTTGTTGTTGTTGTTGTTGTTGTTGTTGTTGTTGTTGTTGTTGTTGTTGTTGTTGTTGTTGTTGTTGTTGTTGTTGTTGTTGTTGTTGTTGTTGTTGTTGTTGATGATGATGATGATGATGATGATGATGATGAAGATATAGTTTTATTTGTTGGTTAACACATTTGGGTTTTATATCAGCGAGTTCTTTGTAAAATATTGTTTTGGATGAGACTTAAAAAAGGTTCTATGGATTACATTTTTATCAGGGATGTTTTATATTTTGGGGAACATTCGCTATAGTTGTTGAGTAAAGTGGAATTATGACTAGTTGTGTTTTTCATGTAGTAAATTTATTGGTGTTGCATTAGTCGGTGAGTACATCGAGGAGAGGAATTATTTTATTAATGTCAATTTCGGTTGTAAAAGCAAGTACAGAATATCCTTCTAGAGTTTGTTTTAGTTTGTTTATTTCATCGCCGCGGGATTGTATAGCAATGAATATATAATCGACGTATCGGACATATATTTTGGGCTTAATTATTACTGGGTTCAATACTTCCTTTTCAATGTAGTGATATGTAATATTCTAATGTTGTGGGGTCAATCGAAAAACCCATTGAGACTCCGTTAGTTTGTCTATAGATTTTGCCACAAGGATCGTAAAAGGAAACTTGCGTAGCACAGATAGGAAGTAGTTTTTCCAGATGTTTTAGTTTTATGACAAGAGGAGTGATTCAGGTGTGATAGCAGACTTTTCAATTATTACCCTGATCGTTTCATGGACAGAGACATTAGTAAAGGGTTTTCAGTGTCAAATAATGCCTATATGCATTTATTGGGGAGGTGGGGCGAAATTTACATGAAATCAATAGTGGATTTAATACTGTAGTTGTTAGGAATATATGGTTGAATTATGTGGTTGAAAGTTTTAGCTATGTGATATATAGGAAGTAAGAATCAATAAAATTATGGGTCAGTTTGTGGGTTTTTATTTTCCCGTATATGTAACCGGGTTTATAGCCTATTATTTTAGTACGTTTAAGGATCCAATGTCAGCGTTATAGGCAGTGATAATTTAATTGATATGTTTTTTGAGTTGATCAGTGTTTTTGTTTTTGTGGGGTTTTTTGTAAACTTCTTTTTGGTTTTGAGAATATATAAAGTTTTTCCCAGGGAAGCTATATATATATATATATATATATATATATATATATATATATATATATATATATATATATATATATATATGTATGTATATATATATATATTGATAGATAGATAGATAGATAGATAGATAGATCGCTTCTCTGAGAAAAACTTTGGTTTGTTGCTTGAATCCCCCCGTCCGATTTTGACATTTTTCCTGTGTGTCTTCTTTACACGCACCAATTTTCCCGTAACTAACCAGAACTAATTTGTGACATGATGGAATTTTGATCTTTTTTCATCAAATGGCGAAAGGGAATACTTTTCTCTATTTTACCCTTTATTCTTCAGTACACGATTATGTAACATGCGATTAGATAAAAATATTCAATATTTCTCTAGATTATATTTTCACAAATAACTTTAAGGATTAATAGAATAATACAAAACATTTTCTTGAAATCGAATAATTATTTTAGTTTGTGTATGTCTTTAGAATTTAAAGGTGTTACTTTTTTGAAAATTCTGTAATTGATTTTTTTTTTTTTTTTTGCATCCAGAGACAATTATAACCAGGCGGCTCAAACAATAATAACTCCGGTTTTATATACTGAGTACAAATATTTTTATGTCATAATTTTCTATAATGATTTATAAAAATCCAGTGGGCATTTATATACAATGAGCAGCCCACCCCGCCACTGTGGGATCATTTCCCTGAAGCTAAGTAGAGATATGGATACCTGTATAGCAAATAAGAGGAAAAGAAGGACGATTTAGCAACATGAAGGAAAAGGTCTAAACTAAAAGAGGTGTTTGAAGAATGATTGATGGTTTGCCTAATGGGGCAAAGATTAATAAGAATTAGCGAAGAATCCGGCAGTTATTCTACATCCAAGAGGCGCCAGTCTTGCTCGGCCCAGCTGAAAGGTATGTGCACGCTATGCTGACTCTTCGCGTTTGGCTACTTCTCATCACCCGTGTTCAGCGGATAAAATGCTATTTGTGTAATTTGAGAGACCGTTCAGCTGGTTTCATTGTTGTTTTCTGAGCGCGTCTGTCTGTCTGTGAATGTTGTGTTTGCTTGCACAGCAAGATTTACTCCGCTCCTGTATTCACTCGATTTACTTAAGAACATAGCAGAAACATCCCAGATTTTATAAGTATATGTTATTAAGTGGTATCAGATTTGTACTTTTATCCTTTACTTAACACATTTTATCAAACCCTAAAATGTAATGCAATTTGAAAGTCATAATAAAACTCTGTCAGTTTCTCTACCTTTTCATTCATAAATGTCTATATTATAATTTTCTTAATTATTTTTACAAACATAACGCTTTTATTCAGTTAAAAATGTTTACATTTTGAGAGGCTCATGAATTTTTCATTACAAGCTGACATGGGGGAGTTTCCATAGTGTTGTGGCTAATGTGAATGTGACATCGTCATAAGTGAGTTCGAATTACAGTCACGCTATTATGTTCATTTTCGTTCTAATAGCCTTAAGAAAGGTATGTCCCCCCCCCGCTTAACCTCCAGCTATGGGTTAATTAGTATTACTACTGTTCTTCTGCAAGTATGGCATTGGAGTTAAATAACCCACGAAGGTTGATATGCCATTAAAAAAAAGAAATCGAGAAAGCTGACCCCAGCAACATTACTCCGAATATTAAGTACATTAATTTGCAATAGTATATGACTAGTGGTAGCATCTAGCTATACATCGTATCCGATGATATCATACGAATCTGTTTTGTCCATTTGATTCGATCTCTGGTTGCATCTTGCCGACATGGGGATGTTCAAGTCCTCCAGGTTTCTCTTAATGTTCGCTCAGAGTGGCAATGTCGATATTTTTTTGTTTTTGGATCTCTTTGAATATTATGGCGCTCCTTTTTTCTGGTCTATTTGAGTTGGATCTGTCGAACATTCTCCGGATATTTCACGACACATGTTTGAGATCTTTGTAATTTTTAACCTTTTTATTCTGGGTAACGTCCTGACAGTATGGATATCTATTTTTGTTGGAGTACATATCTCACTGTGGAAAACAGCAAAGTTTGTTTAGGATGCACAAGGGTTTGCCAAAATGTGCTGAGGTGGCAAGGGAAGGGGCAGGGGATCAGCATCTCAAAGGTCGCAGTGATTGGCAAGAAGTATTTCAAGCTGTATACACTAGCCCTCTCAGGCTGTCACACTTTGTCAGGGTTTGTCCTCCCATATAATAATGAGCTAGTAATAAGTACGACATACCCTCTCGGAGCTCAAAAAAGCTTGTCTAAACGAACACTAACATGATATTTCATAGTTCAAATTATACTTATAAAACAAAAAATAAAATACGGATAACATTTATTGAATTATCTACTTAATAACACCATTTTAGTAATAACGTTTTTGTGTTATTTTGAATTCAAAATGAATAGCATTAAACTTTAAAAACAGATTTCTCGTTTGAATTAGAATTAATAATAAAAAGACAGCACAAGTAAAAATACAATAAGCGAATAAAACTATAATTAAGAAATATATATTGCTAATAATCATTAAAAATAATTAAGCTTATTAATTAGATTTGAATGATATATTGAAATTTAACTATAATAGATTCATAAAATAAACATAAAAAATCATATCACTTTTAAAATACATAATACTTTGAATGTTGATAGAATTATAGCAAATTATAACTGTTTATTTTCTTAACGTATTTTATCGTAATTATATTTCCCATTTCAAATACGGTGTAATTACGAATGATAAAATGAAAAATAAAAAATACATAACATTTATTAAATTATTTGCTCAATAATACTTATTCATAACAAGTTAATGTTTTTGAATTTGAATTAATGATTAAATAACAACATTTGTAAAAACAAATATACGAATAGCATTGTATTTAAGGAATTTATAATTCTAATGATATTTAAGGATAATTATCCTTATGAATTAAAATTTGAGTGATATATATTAGAATTAAATCTACATTAAATTTATACATCGAATATTAAACTTATACATTAAACGTATATCTTATGAATGTTAAAATATATCAAATTACAACAATTTACACTAAATTCATAGGGTTATGCATTAAAATTGGAATTTAAATCTAAATTATTATATTATACTATTTATGTTTACATTAGGATTAAAATAAATATGACTAATATAAAGCGCTTATTTGCATAAATGTTGTCCAGTTCATATATATATATATATATATATATATATATATAATATATATATATATATATATGGCTAATAATTTGTTTGATACTTGAAGCCAGTCAAACACATCTCTGACTTTTTACGACAAGTTAAAATTGTCGTTATTATTTGTTGTTACCTTTGTTACCTTTTTGATCCTCTCTTAGGGTTTAACTTGTTTGATTTTTAACTCTATTTCACGCGGTCTCTGCTTAGGTCAGACAGCTCTAATGATAGTTGAAAAAGAAAGCCAGGGTGCTCAGAAAGTGGCAGTCCGCTGCTAGGACGAGGAAAGAAAAGCTAGCCTAAGCACAAGACTGTTCAATGTGGCAGGGGACCACACGGCGATCGGGTAAGGCAACCGGACTAGGCGTAAGGGCCGGATCCGCAGATTCCCAGAAGGCAGTCGTTAGGGCCAATTCCGCGAAGGCGTCTCTTTACACCCAGGCAACCAAGACCCAATCGGGCCGTGAGGAGGTACTGGTAGCTGACCTATGCCGGGTTGAGGCTGGGTCCTCCTCTTCCAAAACACTGACAAAATCGACGCCGACATCAAGAACCAAAAGCGAGCGCTACAGCCGGAGCCAGCGGTGGCTAGTACGTCTTAGGCGGGAGGAGAGCGGCCAGCTCTCCACGGAAACATTTCAAGTACCCCAACGGGCACCCATGTCAACAAAGGTCCAACCGCGATCACCCTCAAAACACCCGGGAAATCAGGTCGGACCAATTCGAAACCTCAAATAACACCGCAGTCTCTGCAAACCCACCGGGATAACTGGGAGGTAAAATACAAGATATTTGTAAATAGGAATGTACTCCAGCCAGTTTCACAAGTGTGGACGACGCTGGACTTCAGAATGCTCTCCCTGGTGGCCTCTAACGCGGTTTCGAAGAAGCTGATCGACGTGAAGAGGAAGCACATGGTGAATCTCCTCTTTGTCAACAACATCTTAGTTAAATATACATACAGGACATTTGTGACATTTTGCTCCCAACTGAATAGGATGCGGCGAGGCTTGCTTCCAATGAACTCATCCACAAAACGATGCTGATGCAGTCTGAATATCTCTGGGTCGCCGCTAGATCAGGGTTACCATCTACAACACCCCGTGGACCTCTCCAGGGAATATATCATGGTTGTGCTCAATCAACACGGAACGTTGACTCAATAGGACCCTCCTACAAAAGAGGTAAGGTCCAAACTGGAGATTACACCTTTTCAAATGAATTTGACGAGGGAGGGTTTCATGACGATCCAGGACACTGGAGTCTCGGGAGCTGCATCCAAATGTTGTTGTGGCTGAACCAACGTCTCCCTGTTGCGTGTGCCGGAAGCAAGGGCACTTGGTGAGGGACTATCCATCAAGGGCATCTGTCATACAAATAGCGGCAACAACGCAGGTCCCTACATCAGCAGCAGCACCAGCAACAAAGCAGGCATCCGCAGCGCCAGCAACAAAGTCAACTATAGAGGTGGTGTCTGTGGCTAGAGCAGCATCATCAGGACCTAGCCAAGCCGAGGCAGGAGGGTGTGGACCGAGGTAGTTATGAAGGGGAAGACTCCCTCTTACGCCACAGCCGCTTCTGATCCTCTTGCCAAGGAGAAACCAGCATTTCCTAAAAAACAATCCCCGGAAAGCAGGATCCGGAATCTGCAAGCACCCCCATGAAGACAGGGTTGGTGGGGAGAGAAAAATCATAATAGTGTGCCGAAAAAAGAAAAAGGACGTCCAGTCCGCAGTCCCAGACACCAAAACAGTGGCTCTGGTCACAACCCACCAAAACAAACCAGCCCCCCTAAAGTCCTTTCACAGTCCACATTCAAATATATTCATAATGTCCAAACGTGCATTCCACCTCGTCCTTACTCAGGTTAACGCCCGGCGTTCAAATCGGAGAAGCGGAGAATTATAACCCCTCTAAGGAGTCAATTCTACTCCTCTATCCGGAAGAATCACACACCGCCTGTTTCCAGAGAACTAGAGTGGATCCATAGGTGGAAGCAGCAGTCACCCATCAACATAAAATGATTATCTGAACCCAATCTTGAAAATGAAAAGTTCATGGATGGAGAATTCCCTCAACTTCAAATGTGTTCTGACGCTGGTCACCTTCATCCGATTGACGGGAGACCGAACCATTAGGTTTTTGTGTATGACAGAAGCGGCACAGAAGGCCTTTCCGGGCGGAATTTTCACAAAAATTTCACGGATTTTTGCAGGGAGGGTCCTAGTTTACATGCACCCTTCATTTTACAGGGCAATGAATATAAGGTTCTCCATTTTGGAGGGATCTCCTGGACGAGCCATGTCACTCTGGAACTTGACAATGGCAGTCTGGGACAAACCGTCGGCATCCTAACCCCGACAGACTTCTAGACCGTAGACAGTGAGTAAAGCAAGTCAATATGGCTCTTGATTTAGCCAGCTTGAACGCAAGGAGATTGAAGGATTCAACCCGCGCTATTGTTCGCTTCAAGGCGGATGTTGCCGCGGTGCAGGAAACGAACTTCGAAAAGGATTTGGATGACCATGTTTTGAGGGGTAGTTCGATGTTTTCTCAGCAGATTCGAATAGCAGGATTGCGTCACTGTTCGTAAAAAGCAACCTGTGACCGGAGACGACTGTTGTTTATTCGGGCGAATTTCTATGCATGCTTTTTCCGGTTGCCAAACCTCCCGGTGCAGAAGTTCCACAATTATTTAGCCAACTTTCCCCACCTAGAAGTGAATGGGTCTGGTTGTGAGGGAATAGTGACGATTTGTGAAGTCCGTAATGCGTTCAAGCAGTTCAGCCGGGGATGGATAGTTTATCCTATGAAGTACACTTGAAGATGTCGTACATTTTTGTCCCTATTCGGACGGATATGTTAAACCACCAGTTTACAAAAGGAATGAGAGGTTGATCATATAACTAAAGAATAGCGGAAGGGATGTTTGTGAGGGCTTAGACAATTACAAGGTTAACATGTAGTAAATGATTTTCACCCGGATCTTAAGGAACCGCTGGAGCCGTTTTATCGGGGAATTAATCGGAACTGAGCAAAACTGTGACAGGAAGGTCGATAAAAAAAATTTAAAAAACCTGCACCTAATCCGCACGATCTTACAGTGGCTAAAAGACGACGAGAAACCGCGCTGATTAATTTGGATGTGGGATACGTCGTAGACACTGTTAGTTCCCAGTTTACAGGTAACAAAACGAAAGGCGTTTTTCGCCGAACTGGCCGTGACTTGATTGAGAATATGGAAGGAGCTTCGGGGAATTGTATGATAACAAACCTTTATGTTGGGATTTGATCTGTTACTTTAACGGTAAAGAGGATTGGGTAACATTCTGTAAAAGGTGGGTGTATGCAGCAAAGCCTGTGTCCGAGAATGGGGGTCGGGTTAAGAGTTAACTTTTCCCGTCGCAGCTCATAGTAACTAAGGTCCGGCCTTTAACTCTAGATAGACAAAGTCTATAAAATTATAGAATATCGTTTCCCTTTTTGGAAAATTTTGCACAGTTTCTCTTAGTTTGGTGGCTGAATGTTCATTGTTTTCCCAGTTTTTTCACTTAAGACATAACCTCACCCCAACCCCGAGATCTTTTAATTTTCTTGTCCCAATACTCGCACCGTAGGATTATGTTCTTGGAGAATCGACAGGATTTTTTGCTAATCCAAATACTTCCGTCCCACAATCACTCCGTTTCTTCTCCCAATCCCCACATTAAGGACACCCACTCCCGACCTAGAGGGACAGATTGGCTTATTTTCGATCCTTAAAAAGTGGAAGACAGTCAGTGGCCCTCTCTTTAGTATTTTTCTCCCATCCTTACCAATCTCTTTTATTCGTTGGCAAACACAGAGTTCATGAAACGTTATGGTGAAAGCAGGCTGCGAAAGGAGACGGACGACAGTATGTATTGACATGGATCGGTCAGCGAATAAAACCAGCTAAGATAGAACAAGGAAATTGGCATGACTAGTTTTGTCCCCTAACCTAAAAAGATTAGTAATATACTAAAGCATCCTTACGTAATAAATCAAATATACTTAACAAACTCTTAAAACCCAGATAAAGATAACTAAAACTTTTAAAAAAATTAGAATATATCTAAGGCCAAATAAAATCAGAAAGGCTGTAGAACAGACAATTGCAATCAGTATGACTGACAGTAAAGGAAGTTGGTGGTAGGAAAAGCACATCGAGATCAAACCTAAAAGCAGTCAATCGAGATAGACTTCGGAAGTGTAAAGAACACTTTAAGAATGTGCTTGAGGACATTTGTACTCAAAACATTAACTAGACATAAACCTCGGGCACTTTACGATGGATTAACTCGAGAAAAAAAATAACAGGCGTCGACAAAATACCTCCTACCAAGTATCGAAAACAAGGAAGTTGGACTACATTATGTAATGCCGTGTATAACCAAAATTCAATAGAGAAATTGACGAGAGGCTACATTCTCCCATCCCCCCAAAAGAGGCAACCTCGGGGTCACTAAAAATACATAGGTATAATTTTTATAGACATAACTAAGGTTTATAAAGCCCTTCTCCTCAATCGCATTCGATCCGAAATTGGGAAAATACAAAATCAAAACAGGTTTCGTATAAATTGAACCACAACTTTTTAGATCCTGTCTATTCATTGAATCGTTACTGTTCGATTAAAAATCCCATGACTGTTGTCATACAATGAGATACATTGGCACCATTCATATTTATAATTTGCCTATACTACGTACTACGAACGTCGTTAGAACGTAAATTTTATTCATAGGTATTTACCCTACTCATTCACCACGTGTAGGATGTGACACAAAGTCACAAGTATTGGGAAACCATCGAGTATCGAACTCGCTATTCAATATTAATGGATCTGTGTGACTAGCATGCTAACCATTACCTCACGATTCGATGCCATTGTAAAAAGAAAACTTAATTTTTGCAGAACTAAAAATCATGAAAATGGGAAAAGTAAGTTTCTTGTTTGTCTCTTTTTTAATGCTATTTTAAATGTAACAAACAAAACAAAAAAGAAATTGTTGTACGAAACATCTTACATTTTTGATTCCAAGCTTCTTTTTATTTTAAATTTTTTACAGTAATAAAAAAATAAGTTAAGCGAATACATTTATCACTGTAACTCAAGGCAATTAAGAACTAACAAGAAAAATAAAATTGCCCCAAACCCCTCAGGATTTTAGGGTTGATTTTTTTTTTAATAATTGTAAGGCATGTACACAAGTATAGGGCATCCAGCGATAATTGAACTTGCTATTCAGTTGTAATGGATATGAGAGACTAGCTTGCTAAAAGTTACATCACGATGGAACGTCTTTTTCTTTATCCTATCCGTTTGCAACGGGTATGATGTGACTCAAGGTAGCAAGTATGGAGCATACAAGGATTATCGAACTTGCTATTTAGTATATGGGAGAAAACCTTGCTGACCATTACACCACACTGGGGTGCTTCCCTTATTTTCCCGATTCGTTCTCCACGGGTAGGATTCAACTCGAGGACGCAGCTGGGTCTTACAGCAAAGATCCAGCTGGCAATTCAGTAATAATGAATCAAACCAAGTGTTACCTTTAAAAAATCCTTTTTTAAATATAAACAAAAAAAGAGAGATTCTAACACGAATAATTTAATTTCTTTTTATTCTTAGCTTATTTTTATTGTTAGTTATTCTAATATGGTAAGAGAGAGAAGGAATTAAACGATATATTTTTTATCATTGTAACTCAACAACCAAGAAAGAACTGATTTTCAGAAAAATAAAATTACTTCACTCATGAGTTTAGGATTACATTTTTAATTCTTTTTAAATATAGGCATTTACCCTACTCATTCACCACGGGTAGGATGTGACACAAATTCACAAGTATTGGGAAACCATCAAGTATCGAACTCGCTATTCAATATTAATGGATATGCGTGACTAGCATGCTAACCATTACCTTACGATGCGATGCATTCCTTATTTACACAAATAGTTTATCATGCGTAGGATGTGACACAAGTTCCTAAGTATGTGGCATCCAACATTCAGTAGTAATGGGTCGGCTAGACAAAGTTGCAAACCATTACAATGAGATGACTTTAATATTTTAAATGTAAACAACCAAAAGACACTTCGTAACGTAAACGAATATCATAATACGCGAATTCTTAACTTTATTTATCGTAAAATCTTTAATGCACGAATAATTTTCAGTCGAATGAATACGCGAAATTTTCCTCCTACAAATAAAGACAAATGTTAGTTGATTGGTTTGATTTTACAGCATATCAATTATTGGGTTATTTCATGCCGAAGACGTGTTTGTTTTATTCCTTTTTACTGAGTGTTCATTTTAAAACTCATTTTTAAACACCTTTTTTTAACTCATTTTTTATCTATTTAACCAATAAATGGGACTCCCGAGTCAGAGTGGACCTGGGCAATGAAGGGTTACTCCACACTCCCCAGAGCTCTAGTATTGATATTTCACCACTAGATTCAGTTTAACGTCACACCAAGGACACTAAGACCCTCAGGAACTGCCTTTTAACACATATATGATAGAAATGATTGGAGTTGGCATAAGAGCAATATGATAGAGACAATTTTATCGGGGGTAAGGCCAGATGTGACCAACCTAATCATCGAGTCGGTGGTCTCCCCGGTGTGATTCTAGCCCAAGCAGGGGACAAAGTGGAGTGTTGCATGTCTTGGACTGCTCAGCAACCAGGATTCCGTTCTTAAGCATCACGGGTCACTACCCACGATCTACAAATGGCCCAATTGGAGGGAAGTTTTTCCTCCTCTACACGGATTCAGTCGGCGTATACTACATTTTTTATACTTAGCTTCTGTTAATTGTTACATTTTTGGGTAAAAAATAAATTAGATATATTTTGTATCACTTTAACATAACAAGCAATTAAGAAAAATAAGCAATTAAGAACTGAATTTAAGTTTTTGTCATATGTACAAAACAGTTTTTAGTAAAAAATGAAATTATATTTTAAAACATAAATTTAGGGTTACATTTTTAAAATGATATTTTAAATGTAAAAAAAATCCTAAAATAAAAAAAAATATTCTAATATACAAATTTTCGGCAATTTTTCAATTTGATAAATTATGTTCGTTTTACCTCCTCTCTTACTAATGATTTCTCTCGCTCCCTGGTTTTCCTAAAATCATTTTAGCCCGGTCATGGACGGGGTACTTCTGCTAGTATATATATATATATATATATATATATATATATATATATATATATATTAAGAATTTAATTATCTTCATGTCAATAGATTCCCGGTCTTTTCGACTCTCGCATCAAAATTCCATTGATATCGACTTCAAATCATATGGAAATCATTCCCCAGCAAAAGTATTCCTTGAGTCTTTTTGAAACACAACGACAAATCCTTTGGATTTACCGTTTAAGCTGTGCCATAGTTACCTGGTCCAATGAAGATATAATCTTTAGTTTTAATTTTTTAAATGTATTTGCATTAAAAAAAAAGTTTCAGAAACACGACGAGAAAGACATTCAACTCCACGAACAAATAATTTATATCAGGCTCTCTGTTGCTTTGTTTTTCTTGTTATTGATGTTGTTGTTGTTTTTGTTTTTTGGGTGGGGTTGGGGTTTTTTTTTTTTTTTGGGGGGGGGGGTCTTGGTTTTTCTAACGTTTAATCTGTTAAATTATTTGTTTCTGAAGTTTGAATTGTGAATGCACTGGTTTATTTCAAGGGGAACTAATTCGGATTAGATACATGATATTTACCCAATCAGATCTAATTGTTATTGTTGTTGTTGTTTATGTTCCTCGGCGTCTTTATGTTCACTTGAGATTGCTTTCATATCATCAATCTGTTTACACAGATTCGTTCATTTTAGTCTATCTCGGTGGGATGACATTTCTTTTTGAATAAGTAGTGAGTGCACATAAATAAAAGTTTAAAAAAATGGAAAACAAATATAGTGAATGGATCTCGAAGCACTTATGCATATTACTTAACTTTATTAGGTACAATAATAAACATGTGTTATTTAATATGCTACTTTGTGTGCATCAGTAATTTTGGCGTGCATCTATCTTTATCTGATATATGAGTCTACAGATTTTTCTTACGTGAAGATGATTGATATATAAGTTAGATTATGTCTGGTTACAGACTATATTCGAAACAATTATTGATCGAGTCTGTCATTTACCGGTGTTATTCCCCATTCTGTTTTGTAATATATATATATATATATATATATATATATATATATATATATATATATATAATATATATGGCCAGTTTAGCTCAGTTGGTAGAGTGTCCGATTAGGAACCACAAGGTTCCAGGTTGGATACCGGCCCTCGCCAACTCAGCGTATGAGTAACACAGGGATCTGTGCGGTAAAGTGAGGAACTGATGGTAGGTATTGTGCTCCACCTCAAACGCCAAAACAATCTCCCTTGTCCCCCTCGCTGTCTGGCTGATACCGACTTTAGGCCAACCCGACGACTTTCCTTTACTTCATCTATATATTGTTGGGGGCATCAAAATAATATTTATCTGTACATTCACAAAATAGACAAAATAGAAATTTGATGCTTTGATGGTGAGAATGAAGGAAATATTTGTAATCAAAATCTCATTTATCCACAGATAATAAAGAAACAAACTAGACAAGTAGAATCTCTAAGTTTTTATCCTTCGATAGAAATTTTGAACGTTATAATTAGATTGAAAATAGAAGAAAAAAGAAGAGACGATGAGGTTTGTTGTTGAATGCCAGCCTAAATTCTTTTACAAGTATTATTAAGGATTGCGGCATGTCTTGAGAGATTCTTCAGAATGGATGCAATGAATTCGAGGATTGTTCCTTCTTTCTGTTGTTAGGGTCAACAATAGCTGTGGTCATTGTAAGAATACAGAAGAAATAATTGCCAGAAGAAATAACGGAAGAGATGTCACTGAAACTAGATTCCTTTGATTGGAAACATAGACACTATTCACATTCAAATAGCCTTGTAGACGTTAGCTGAAGTTAGACAAAGACAATCTCGTTGTATGTTTTTGTCACGAACTACCTTTTACGTTCCTACGATAATAGTATTTCCGGTAAACAGGTCATTTTCTTAATGGATTCCGGAAAGAACTTGTGACGTAAAACAGAATCTAGTCAGAGAAATGGAATAAAAGAAGTGCAAATAGACAACTACATTTATTTATTTATTTATTTATCTATTAACCTACCTATTTTAAGATGGGTTTAAACTTTCAGTGCATGATATATGTAATTTTTATACTTAATATTTTGTTGATTTTTAATCATCCAGTTTGAAATTGTATAGGTGTCATTTATTTTGCCATTTTATTTCTAAATTATCCTTTGTCTTTAATGAAAAAACATAAAAATTAAAACAACATAATGGTAGAAAAATTAATTAATTGTAGTATGTCATTGGAATTCTCCGAAATGTAATTCATTTTTAATTTTAAAGCTATGACTAAGGTGCTAAAACCCCCTTCGTTCTCAAATGCTACCATTTATTATTTGCATTCATTTAAGATAGATCTTAATGCTGGTAAATATCTAAATTTACATACATATTATCGTTAACATGTCAAACATAGTAAATTTATGAATAAATAAAGTCCATTTATATCGATAAAGAATTGGTTGTATTTTATTTGCTTTAAAAATTCACTTTGATTTTTTATTCTTGATTTTTTTATAAACGAAAGGCAGCCGGATATAAATTAGTAAATGATTCTCCAGATATCATCTGAATCATTTTTACTGAAATAAAATTTTGAAATATCAAAATATTCATGAAAAATGAAGCAAGACAAGATTTTTACATATTCATTGATTTCTTAACATATCAAATTCAGTGCAACTATAAAAGAAATTAATTCTACTTTCTGAATCTGCTCAAATATATACAGATTATCATGTGAAAGATATAATCAATGCTCATTTATTTAAATTAGGGTTTAATTGGCTTTTGAAAAGTTTGGAAACAATTTTTATACAATCTTTGTAAGTGCTAGAAAAATAAAGTTTCTGTGTAAAAGTGAATAAATACATAATTCGCTATCGAACGTTGGCAATAAGTGGCGAACAAAAAATGTAGAAAAAAAGAGGCAGTTTGTCATGGAAATAAATTCCACACAAGGAATGTTAGAAAAAATATTCAATGCGTTAATGTATATGTATATATATATACAAAGCAAAACGTGACCCGTTGAGTCATTCATTGAGCTCTGGGTAGAGAATTGGAATTATGGTAAAGCGAGTTTGCAGAGCGAATTAAATTTTTTTAAATGAATAAATACGACCGGAGAATTTAAAAAAAAAACATTAAAATCATTTTGAAAGATTTCTAAGAAAGTGAGATTTTAAACTACATATATGTATATATACTTGAGCTAATTTAGATTTATTGGTAGCCAGAGATCTTGATCGGGTTGGCTGCTTATGATACGTAACATATGTATTTTATACACATGAACATACATATATACATGTTTCTCAATTCTCTTTTATTCTCATTCATTCATTTCTCTTTCTCCCCCCCCCTCTCCTCTCTCTCTCTCTCTCTCTCTCTCTCTCTCTCTCTCTCTTTTATTCTTTCCGTCACATTCCAAAAAGCTGACTTTTTCGTGTATACACTGCTAAGATACTCCAAACTCTTCTTAAATTGGTCAAGAGAGAAAGTCAGGAATATAGATCTCAGGTTGAGAAACTAATTACGTTTGGGTCCTACTTATTATAAGAAAACAATGTAGAACATTCACTGACATTGAAGAGCAAAGAGTGAACAGAAGGATAAACAGAAATCATTAAATCAAGAAAACAAAAAAATGAGGAAAATATCAACTGTATGGACATTTCCGAATACAAACTATGTAAAGTGTGTATGAGATTAACAGGATTAGGATATGTTCAAGAAAGCTAAAAAGAGAAACTGAGACGCCATTAATAGTTGCCCAGAATAATATCATGAGAACCAAAAGCGAAAATAGATAAAGAGTCAAGTGAATATCAAGTGTAGGTAAAGAGATGAAACAATCAACCACATAATAAATGAATACATCAAGCTGACACAAAAGGAATACAAGACTATGCACGAATCGGAGTGGGGTGATCCACTGGGAAATTTACAAACTGGTACAGAAGGAATCCAAGAACAAGCTCAACTAGATGGAGAATTTCATCCACTAGGAATTGTGCAAATGACTAAACTTTTACGACACTGATAAACACACAGACCAGAATCTGTCCAGAAAGATTAGATACACATAATCCTGTATCATTTTCACTCAATCCCATCCAGAAGTACAGATATAGTTTTAGTTGATAAAAAGAAAATGATTTGTCACCTAGTATTTATAATCCTCGCTATTCCAGCAGATCACAGAGTAGAAGCAAAGGAAAGCGAAAAACTGGATAAATACCTAGACCTTGCCAGAGAGCTGAAAATGTAGTGGAACATGGAAAGTGACAGTGATACCGATCATTGTTTGATCCCACGAAACTTTTCCGAAGAACCTGGGAAAGTGTCAGGTGGAACTTGAACGAGGAAAAATTGAGACCATCTAGATCCTAGTACTGATGAGAACGGTAGGAATACCAAGAGAGCTGGAGAACTGACGAATCTTTCTCTGATTTGAGTTACTACTGGTGTTAGAAAATCGCAAAAAGTAAAATAATATCATTCGAATTTAAAAATAACCGTGAAAAAAAACACGGCAATAACTATTAAGAATAAGATATACAAACGAAAAATAAATATAATTAGATAAGTTCTTTAAAAAGAATATATTGAATGAATTCAATTTTTATTCCGTTTAACAACTTATCTTCCTCTTTTTCATTCTATATACTTGAATGAAAAAAGAGGAAGATAAGTTGTTAAAAAAGTGGCTAAAAGTTTTAATATGTCTACCAGTAATAGACATATTAAAAGTTTTAGCCACTTTTAGGGATTAATTTGACTTATTTCCTTGGCATTCAAATGTTACTTGTATAGTGTACACTTCTTTTTACGAAACTAAACTGGTTAGTCCTGAAGATCTTAAGACAAATACCAGAAGATACAAATTTATACATACTTTCAAATGCTTGCATGTTCGTTCAAATTTGAATACACTAGATATTGACTTGTATCTATTTATATTTCTTTCATTATCTCTATTTAGAATTCATTATTAAATTGAGATTTAACAAAGCGTGACTTTAAATCTTTCTTTTTCTGTGTCGACAAAATTCACATCTGAATGATTTAACACAAAAGAAATGACTATTTAACCATACAAACAATGTTGTCTGTGTAACATATTATTTACATACAGACAACTACATAACAGGTTGACTATATTATTATATGAGAAAAGGGAAAAATAAGTGACAAGACATTTGATTCTTCTTATGTGCGATCGCAGTTTATAAGCTAAGTATTATAAACTTGCAGAACAGACAAGCAAGATTGTTCTCGTCTCTCTTCGCGCACAATCTTTGATTGGATTATGAATGAAACAATAAAACGCGTAAATACGTTCCCTGTTCAATAGAAATGATAAATTCTAAATCTGTACTGCATAACGATGAAGTAGCAAACAGAATAAAGTGTACTCAGCAAATATTGTTATGACTTTTGACATTTATCTGCGATCGATGTTCCTAGGTTGACTGTTATATTATCGGGGATTGTGACTCATATGAGATAATTTCCCAACAGAATGGCGGCTATTTCTACTCATCAAATATTATTCACATTTATACTGAATAGGTTTCTTATCCGCAACTACAAAAATAAAGTTTTGTTTAAGTTATTCGCATGTTCCGTTGCACATGATAAAATATTGATTTTGTCCAAGTTGATTCCTTCATAGGTTTTATTGTCCTTACAACAAACGATGTAAATGAATTCTTTTCGATTTCCATTGTTTTGATTTTCTGGAATAACTAAAAATAATCTGAAAACTTAATTTTGGATAGTATGTAATCGCAATGAGAATCCACTTTTATAAAACGCAATGTGACAAAGAGAGAGAGAGGGAGGGAGAGAGAGAGAGAGAGAGAGAGAAAGAAAGAAAGAAAGAAAGAAAGAAAGAAAGAAAGAGTGAGAGAAGCACAGATATAACACTTAACTCTTTTCTATTTCATGAACACATAACACGTTACAAAGAGATGGGTGAATTATTCAATGAGAGAATCTATTTTTATGGTAGAACGAGATATTCCTGGCGCCACTCAAAGTGAGCAAGTTTCGTTTCGACCATAAGGAACTGGTACGTGTCCGGAAAATAATCTTTAAGTTTTGATATTAATTTAGTTCACTTGGACACATGGCGCAACAGATATTGGGGATGAGTTAATATAATTCTAAGTGACAATCATCTGTAGATTGCACGTTCAATCCCGACCACGGATGATAACAACACATAATAGTTAACATAGCTTAACACTTGTGCCCGGTCATGGTTAACGGAGTGAGAACAGTCTACCTTGGTGGATTGAATGAAGGGTTTGGTTTGAATTTCTATGAAAACTCCCGATTACGACAAGGAGGTTCCAAAGTTCGACAAGAAGGTTCGCGAGTTTGACAAAAAATACCTGATGAAGGCCGGAGGGCACATCAGCCGAAACGTTGGGTATACTGAAATAAAGACGCATACAACAGTCTGAAAATTTAAATAATATCAATTATGATATGTTACAAAAAAATCAAAACCACTCCTCGATTTCGAGGATTGATAGCATCAAAAGTTATTGGATTATGTTTATAAACATGGTTACATCACATACATTAACTCAAAATATTTCTCACCAACAGAAACTTTGTGTAACCCTCCCATCGCTAGAGGGCAGTGAAATCTAAGATGGTGTTCAACTCTCAGCAAGGCAGCTGGGGTGAATTGGAATTTGCTAAAAACACACACACACACACACACACACACACACACACAAAACATATATATATATATATATATATATATATAATATATATATATATATATATATATGGCTACTGAATTTATACTAGACACAAGAATTATACATATTTTCCTTCCAGTCGGTAGGCAATGGGGGGTAGAGGTTAAGGGATGAGACTGTGAATGGACATACATTCAACACGGGACAATTTTGTTTTTCATACACGTAGTCCTGAAATTTGAAATAAGATTAAGGAATATTTTGTAAAATAAAAGCAACAGTATCTTCGGCTCGGCATTTTGGGACAAGTCCACTAAAGCGTCTGAGAGGTTGTGACATTTACTGAATTTTCACTAGGCCCAAGAATTATACATATTTTTCCTTCTAGTCGGTAAGCAATGGAGAGGGATTAGGATTTAAGGTGTGGGACTGTGAATGGACAGACATTTAACACAGGACATTTTTTATAAAGACTTCACTTGCTTGTAAAATCTTCACTTGCTTGTAAAGTCTTCACTTGCTTGTAAAATCTTCACTTGCTTGTACACAAGAAAACTCACTAGTTTTTTTATGGACAAAGCGTATGAAAGAACTGTCTAAAAAATTGATAATTCCAAACGCTTTTGGCTAATCTATTCCCTATTTTGAAAGAGTTTTTTTATTTTATGAATATGTTGTTTGTTATATTGAAATGTTTTATGCTGATGTGTGATAAGTCTGCATTTGATAATAATTGTAAAGAAATCTTAATTAGCAATATTATGACCATATGCACAAGAGATTATGTTAAGAGTGGGTTTTATCCCTTTTATAAATAATGCTTCCAATACGTTCAGTTTCTTTTTACAGTTGTATCTGTATATAATTTGTGTATTGTGAACGACTATGTTCTTTATAGGGAATGATAGTTTTCCACGCTGGTTTAGGTGATTTTGTAAGGCATTCTGATCTGAAAAAGAGATGTCAATATTCTAAATAAAGGTAGTTGTAGTGTGTCCAACACAATCGTTCATGGTTTTATTTTTGCCAGTAACTTAGACCCCCAGAATAGAGAATATAAATTCATAAACAATGTTGATCTTGTTAATTTGAGATCTTTGTGACTGCTGATGTGATTGATAGTGTTTTAATGTTTTTACAGTTAATGCATATAGTTTAGTAATCAAGTTTAGTAATCATGGGGGAGATGCACTGTTTAATGATATTTTTTATAGCATATTGATTCCATTTGTAATTATTATGCATTATAATAGTTCTATATTGTTGTTATTATTAACAACAGCTTTCTTAACCATGTTATCACCAGTCAGATTAAAACCTTTAAACTAAAACAAACAACAATAAAGAGAACAAAGGAAACTGATCTCTCATCATAGTGCAATGCGAAATCCCCTAAAACAAAAATGTCATTCCTATAAGAATCTTATATTTTGACATTATACAGATTCAGACTTGAAATGTCGGAAACATTCATTTTGGAAGCTAGAAAACCCACTCGTAACACCTCTTATGGATAGACCATAATGTGCTTGTCAAATAAATCTTCTTTATTAATAGTATCAAATGAACACTTCATAAAAAAATTCAAGATATACATATGCGAATTTTTCATCTTTTTTTAAGAAATGCTCCCTTTAAATTAACAGCCTCGTACGGTCTTTTGATCTGCTTTTTGCTGGGAAAAATCGGTTTTTCATCTGAATTCTTAAATAATTTTTTATTTGTTTGAAAGATTCTGTGATTTTTAGATTTAATTTAATTTTTTTAATCCGTTATCTATTTTGATATTGTTTGAGTAACGATTTTTGCGATGGCTGTTGCCAAGTGGAAGAAACTCGGCCTTTATTTTATTTTTGAGTTCACAATGACCACTAAAATGCTCACCCCCTATTAGGCACAATCAGCTCCACTCATGTAATCAATTCAGGTGATCTTTTCAACAAAATTAAATGCAAACATCCAAAACAAGACTCTTAATAGCTTAGACATAATATCCCCATATACAAATATACCCATCAGAAATGCGTAAACCTTCCTATCACACACCTACGAAAAATCAAACAAGTCATCCCTCCCCATCAACACTATAATCGATATATCCAAACAGATAACTAACTTAACACATGTTAAATTCAACTACCGACAAAAAGCCTGCATACCAATGGGCAACCCATTTAGCGGCGTTCTAGCATGTCTATTCCTTGAATTTTAAAAATCAGGCCACTTCAAAAATAAAATACCCAACTGCACATATTTCAGATACATTGATGACAAGAAACAAAAATAAAACACGTCACCAACAAACTAAATTCAGTAGAACCGTCCATAAAATTCACTTTCGAAGAATAATCTAATAGCACCTTACTGTTCCTAGATAACCTACTAGTTAAATCCTATAACAAATCAACTTACAAAGTCTACCGCAAACCCACCAACAAACATGGCTACATACACTTTTACTCCCAACACAACAACAAAATCAAAATGGGCATTATAATAGGTTTCTACCTACGGGCACTGCAAATGTGCAGCCCACAGTACCTAGAAAAATAAGAACACATTGAAAACTCGCTCACAACTTTAAAATACCGCAGACATTTCATACTAAACGCAAATAAGAAAGCTTTCAAAATACACTCAACTACGAAAACGAAAAATACTGTCGCCACCACCACGCCACCACCACGCCACCACCCACAGACAGTTAGCACTATCAAGCAACATACACAACGAATCACTCTATAACAAACTAACCAGATTAGGAATAAGAATCATACAAACTACTTCCCAAACCATTAGAAATGTCCCCAAATCCAATGCAGGTATTTACACCGTTCTATGCAATGATTGGGACAAAAGCTACATCGGTAAAACACAACGAAATCTTGATAGCACAAAAGATCGATAAAGACAAACGACACTCAAAACGACCTATTCACACACAAAAGAAATAAGATAAATATCATAGAATATCTAAAATACATTTTTTTTTATCCCAGTACCCTAGTTTCAGAACCTATACAAAACATACTCCTAGTCACCACACACAACTCCTTACCACACCATCAATTGCAATAAAGGCACCGATATGAACCCCCCAAAATACCATTCCCTGTTGTCAAATACATTTCAGATAATAGTACATATATACAGCAATACAAATCCAGACATTAATGGTATTTTTTACAATATTATTCGCATTCTATGACAATGTAATGGTGTGAAAAGATATAGGTATATACTACGAAACATTAAGCTTAAGTATTTACGGCTAGAATTAACATGACAGAAATCTAATTTAATTTACATCCTGGTCTGATCATTAAACTTAAACATGTACAATTACAAATTCACGTAGATGACCTACGTTTTCTTTGTATGATGAGAAGAGCGTTTTTTCTCATGGAAGATTATTGTAAGGGACTTTGTAAGGATATTTTGACTCTGCTCTTGTGGTGATATTTCATTTCTTTGATTCAACAGGTTGTTTCTGTCACTATACTTTATAATTTATATATTTTCCATCTGCCATCAAAGCTGCTTGGTGTAGATCTTTTTATAATCCTCCAGTCAATCTGCAGGATATATCCTCTATCTTTCAACTCCCCAAAAAGTTTCAAGACAGCTGTTTCGTTTCTCAGAAAAGGAGTGCATGTACTTATAAAACCTTTGTTTCGAATTTTTTACTGAAATTCCGATGTATACCTTTTTGTCCATTTTATTTACTTTCGGAAAGATGGTTGCTTTGTATACAGCGTTTTCCTAATTGCATTCCCTTCTTATTGGGCATTTGTTCTTAACTCTACAGTCGCAGTGTTGTTTGTTATTGCTATTATTATTACAGTTTTCCCCTATGTTATTTTGGCTATTAATAATAGAATTCCCGCTGTCACGATTTAAAGTAATATCCTGTTTCTTATTTCCTATTGTTTATTGGTAGAAAAGTTTTTGTTGTAATCTACCCTTTTCGAGGGCTTTACTGTAAACTTTACTGTTTTCCTTAAATATTTTCACTACATGATAATTTATTGATTCTAGCATTTACCGCATTTGGTATTTCTTTAATTATTGAACTGGAGTCATTGGACAACGTTAATATAGGTTGGTTATTTTTGTGGAATGGTTTGGAGGTGTTGTCTGGGAAGTTATATGTGACATCTAAAAAGTTGAATATCTTGGGGTTAAAGGATATTTCGATTTTAAACGCGAGGAATTTAAATGCCCCAATGATTTTCTTGATGTTTTGAGGCCATTAATGTCTGGGATGTATATTATTCCGTCATTCCTGCATAACCCTACCTGTCTATTATCTATTGTTCTAGCGATAGTGTATAAAATTTATATTCCTACTTGGTCTGCTATTTGAGCAGAGTCATGTGCTTCCATTGTTACATCGAAGTTATCTATTCCACTTTGTTTCCAAGTGGCTTTATTATTCTTTATTATTGTTTTTCTACATGCTAGAATAATTTCAGTTTGTTCCGCGGTTATTTCTACGTTTTTAGCAAAGTTAATACTATTTATTAAAAATTCTTTTGATATGGATAGATAGAAGTTAGTTATATCAAACTGGACCAAAACAACTTTAACATTCCGTTGTTAAAAACGACCAACGTCAAAACAATCCTAAAATCAACTACTATATATATATATATATATATATATATATATATATATATATATATAAAGTATAATCATATCTTCGGGATAGCCTAAAGTCAGTATCTACCAAATAGCAAGAGATTATATCCCCTTTCCACTAGCGCTAGACCAAGGAAATAGTTTTGGCGTCTGAGGTGGAGCGCCACACTTACAATCAGCTCCTCACTTTACCGTACAGATCCCTGTGTTACTCATACGCTGAGTTGGCGAGGGCCAGTTGTGGTTCCGAGGCTGACGCTCTACCAATTAAGCTAAAGCGGTCCTACACACACACACACACACACACACACATATATATATATATATATATATATATATATATATATATATATATATATATATAATGTTGTTCTGGTTCCAACGGGAGAAAATTCAATATTTTATTAAAAAAAAAAAAAGAAGGTCCGCAAAATGTATTATGTTTTCAGAAAAAAATTTTTAAATTCTTTTTATCTTACATATGCGACACGTGTTTCTGATCTGTTGTAATATATATATATATATATATATATATATATATATATATATATATATATATATATGGGTAATTCCATGTCAAATCATCAGGAAGAAAATAAAATTGTCACACACCCCCTTCAATTTTTCTGAAATGTTGTACAGGTGTAGACTAGGTTAAAGTTAGACAATCCCCCAAATTTGAGCTTCCAATTCGAAAAATTATCTGAGTTATGTCGATTTTAACCTCGAAAAAATTGAGAGGGGCCAGGAAAAATGGCGACATTTTGTAATCTATTTTTGTCTATAAAATCTGTTCTAGAGCTTCTATACTCCTAAAAAATTGGTTTCCAGATGTTTTTATGGCTGAGGAATCCAGAAATGTTATCAAAATAGGCATAAATTTAACCCTTTTCACGTTATTAATGATTTCTGATTTTTTCAATGCAAGATCAATAAGTGAAAAAGTCACAATGTGGTACTACATATAATTTTTCTTTTCCCTTAAATCATCATTCTACAAATATTGAACATATTGAATACCTTGTATTGTTGTAAATAAGCTTGTTGTTATCAACGAGATCTTGTCTTGTTGTCTTTCCTTGTCTGGCGGACGCGTTCTGTATTATTCTCTCGTGTACATATCTAAGTGTGAGAAGGAGGATTCCCTGTCCCTTGTGTTTTTATATTTTTTAGTTGTTTTTTTTACACTCGGGATCTCTTGCTTTTACATTTTTTAAATTATTGTTACGCCAGGGCTCTTGTCGTACCCAACGAGTGCGTGCAGATAACAATATACATAAGTGAGGTTAGCGAAGACATAAATGGAACTTGTTAATTGTCAGTTTCTCGCTAATGTGATTTTCAAACCAAGTGAATTATCTGCGTATGCGCTTTTCAGTATATACTGTTCTGTGGCACATAATGTGAAAGGTGATTAAAATTGGGGGGGGGCATGATGGAGGGAATGGTTTAGTTTGTGAGGCATTATCACATTCTGGAAAAGGCGTCTCTTTTATATTGTATTCATTTTTTGATTTGTTACATCATTTCTTCTATTACGCTTATATATATATATATATATATATATATATATATATATATATATATATATGTTTGCTTGTCATGATTATTTTCAACAATTATCGAATTTTATACGATATAAGCATTGTAATTGCCTTCAAGCAAAAAATATAAATAATAACTTCTAAATGTTTCTAAAGCAAATTATCAAATCTCATTTCTTACGCCGGGGCATAGGCCTAATTTGCGATCTTCTCAACTACGCTGTATAGTAGTGACGTGTTTATCCTTGACAAGTTGATTTTGCATGTATCGCATGCTACGTATCGGTGGCCCAGGGGTAGAGTCTCTGATTTTGCGTGCTGAGTTTCGATTTCTGTCGGAGGGAAATCGTAAGTATACATCGCTGATAAGACTTAATAAAGTTGAAACAGCTGTACGATGTTCTACGTGGTGCACAATATTTGCCGAGTTTTCAATAATTATTGAATTTTATACGATATACGCATTGTCATTGCCTATAAGCAAAAAATATAAATAATAATATATATATATATATATATATATATATATATATAGAGAGAGAGAGAGAGAGAGAGAGAGAGAGAGAGAGAGGTATTATTATTAATTGATTCCTTGTGGGTCCATCAATGCCATCTCAGTCTCCACTGAGAGTGAAGTCAACAGCCGAATCGTGAGAGCGGCAACAGTTATGGCCAAACTGAACCAGAGAGTCTTACTAAGAGAACCAAACTGTGCGTCTACAAAGCGTGCGTTCTCAGTAGCGAAGCCTGGACCACATACTCATGCCACGAGAGGAAACTGAACAATTTCCACCCCAAATGGCTATGCAGCATTCTACGCATACGTTGGCAGGATAAACTGCCCAACACAGAATTGCTGGAACGAGCAAAAATGAACAGCATTTTCGCCATCATCTGCGAGAAACGCCTGCGCTGGCTTGGTCATTTCAGGAGAATGGACAAAGGCCGCATCCCCAAAGACCTACTGTATGGCGAATTAGTAGAAGGCACCCGACCGGTAGGGAGACTACGCCTGCGCTTTAAAGACGTCTGCAAGAAAGAAATGAAGACATGCCATATCAACACCAACACATGGGAGGCTGGTGCAGAAGACCGAGCGACCTGGCGCATCCTCATCAAACATGGGACGAAAAGGAGTGGAAAAGAGAAAAAAGAAGCCGCCACAGAAAAGAGAGCCAGAAAGTAGGAGAGACAACAGCAACTCTAGCAAGTATCACTGTTTGTTAGCAGTCACTGCACCAGAGATTACCATTCAAAAAGTGGCCTGTTCAGCCACTCACGCAGATGTAGATAAAAAAAATTGTGGACATTACGCCATCGTATTTACCAGACGGAAGGATGCCAACAACTTTTTTTTTCGTCATACAACGTGTGATAGCACGTGCGATACCCTACCCTCATCAGCTGCCAACTAGAAGGGATAACACAGTTTCGGTAGCTAAGGCAGGACTGCAAAAAAAAATGAAATAGTGCAGAGAAGAGATTATATTCATCAGAGTTCATCGGAGATGTTTTGTTATCATTTTGTTATTTAAAAATGCGTTTGTTTTCGGCCGTTGAGTTGATTACGCGATTGCAGATGTTACGTAACAACACGGGAATGATGATTCCGCGCGCGTATCATTCGCGCTGAAGACTTTTAAACCTCGACCAGATCCAGCTAGATGAATTTTGCACCGTCGTTTGAAGACGATGTGAGGTAATTTTCAAACAGCGGCCAGTGATTCCTATTTTTGAAAGAAACAAAATGACTGAGTGTCCTAGAAATCCACGACACCCAACCTCAATAGGAATAACATGGCATGTCCAACCCTTTTCTATGCAGTCGGCACGCAGAGACTCGTACCGGTTCATTTTTCGCTCGTGTGCTTCCTCCTGGTTGTCTTCCCACGGTACGGTTAATTCGACGAGGAGGACACTCTTTTTTGTGTCAGACCACGCTACAATGTCTGGGCGCTTATCAGTTTGAAGTATGTGAACTGGAAATTTTAGGGATGTCTTTAGATCCACTGAAACCTTCCAGTCACCAGCTCCATTCAGCAGTTTAATGTTTGGAGTTTTTTGTTTCTTCACGAGGCATTCACCTTCCTTGTGAAACTGAATGTTGGATTCCCGGGCTCTGACAGGCTGTTGGTTTGCTGCCTCACATTGTTTTCTTATCAACTCCGTGACCACCTCCAAAACCTTGTTGTGTCGCCACGTGTACATCTGGAGCGATTGTGGACATGCGGATAGCACATGACGTGAGGTATCTCGATCCCGTTTGCACGAAAAGCACAGGTCTGAAAACAGTATATCCCCATAATTTCAAGTTGGTCGCATTTGGTAGGAGATCATATGTGGATCGAAGGAGGAATGATATCGCTAGTGGCTCCATCGAAATTAGAGTTTTCCACGATAACTTGGTTTGGTTTGTTTTGTTTTACGGCATATCAACCTCAGTGGGTCATTTAATGCCGATAAAGTTCCACAATAACTTGATTGGTTCAATATCATTCCATTTTGTACCCACACATTGTTTGGGCTGAGTAATATATATATATATATATATATATATATATATATATAGAGAGAGAGAGAGAGAGAGAGAGAGAGAGAGGGGGAGCGAGAAAAAGAGATATTATATGATTCCTTGTGAGTTTTTTGCACCAGCTTTAGCTCTTTAGCTGATGGTCTTCCAGAAGTCTTCTGAATATTCTAGTCGATCTCGGCAATGTTGTTGTCTGGATGTTCTCAATTCTTCCTCTTATTTCCAGTCCTTCTAGTTTGTTTTCTAAACGTTTTGGGGCCGTTCCAAGTGCATCAACAACAAATTCCACAGTTTTACGATTCTCTAGCAAGGTCCAGGTTTTATTATTATTATTATTATTATTATTATTATTATTATTATTATTCATTTTAATTTTTTATTTTTCATGTTTCATTTTTGTCTTGTGTCTTTTTTATTTATTCTATTTGTTTTACTTATTCATTATTTGTTTATTTATCGTATTTTCATTATTCTTTTATTTATATTCAATTTGTTTATTTTATTATTTTGTTCTATTCATTCATTTTTATTTTTTATTTTTATTTATCTTATTTTTAATTTTGTTAAAGTTATTATGAATTTATTCTACTCTTTGTAGTCATTAGTTTTCGGGTGGCGTAATAAGAATTTATTTTCATGCCTACATTTGGATATGAGTTCCAGTCGTTTGTTAATTACTTTTTTGGTTTTAGTTCTAGGAAGGTGGTTGTGGCTATTTTTCCTTCTAGAAACAGTGTTTTGATACGTTGTTGTAACCAGTGGATATTTTCCTTACGTTCCAGATTAGTTTGTATGTGTTTTGGTTTGATTTTCACAAATATGTCTAGAAAATGTTATGCTGTGGTTTTATCATTATTATTTTTTAAATCATGTTTTGCCTGTACAGCTCCTCTGTTTCCAGGAACCTGAAGCACAGAAAAATATATTGGCGTAACTTCTGTTACGCCAATATATTTTTATGTGTTTTGTTCAAATTTTACTGTATTTTAGTTACTGTGTAGAAAATTTCCGTTTAGGGGACATTTTGCAATTAAATGTGGGTTTTTTGTTGTTTGTAGTGTTATATGTTTTTGTTTTTTTTTTGTTTTTTTCCTTTTTTATTAATTGCAGCATGTTTTCCATGCAGCTATTACTGAGTTTTAATGTATTCCTATTTAATATTGTATGTAGTTTGATTTTATTCATTGTTAAATGAATAAATGGAGGGAAAAACGTTAAATTAGTTTCACGTAATAATTTATTTAAACTGCAACAAGCTTAGCCTGCTACATCATCTTCAGACACGGAGTAAATATGTAGGACTCATCTTCCCAGAATTTTTTTTTTCAAAAGATATAACTCGGGATTTTTTTTAGCGTAGATTTGGGGGTCGTGGAATGGGTGAGAGAGCATAGGGTGGTGGAGTAGTGGAATAAGCGGGGGGTGGATGATGTGAGCTGGTTAGGTTACTAAACAAAAATAGGGTTCCCCCTAACCCATTCTGGGTATTTCAGGCTGGTCATTACAATACGAAGTGGAATAACGCAAACTTTTGACAGGACGAATAATAGAATATAAATTCTATCAATACCTGGCTATAGTTTTTAGTTTGTAGAAAATCGGAAGCTTACCGATTTGAAAACCAGCAAATTTGAATGCTGGCTTTTAATTGAATACTGGTGCAACTGAAAATATACAACTATGTCGACCACGAAGTGGGGAAGGTCTTCAGTTTACTGTTATTTCCCATCTGTATTTTTCTGGGTTTAGTCCTGATAAAAATACAAGTTTAAATGAGTAAAAATAAATGCATCAATTATTGTTAATGCCTGTAGTGAGAACACAACAATATTTTTATAGAACATTTCTTCAATTTCCCTTTTCAATCTTTTCAATAATACATTCTTCTTTGTCTCTAAAAAAAATAGCACATATGTCTTGAACGAGAACTTTCCCAGGCCTAAATTACACAGGGACATTTTTATTAAATATTGCCGTTGGGCGGGTGTGCCCCAAGTAAAAATCGATCGTGACTGGTGAGAGGGAGAATTTTATTCTGTTCGTATTCACTTCACGATAAAAACGAATGATTAAATTCTGAACGAAATAACTTTACCGTTCGAGATTAATAAAAGGAAAGAAGAACAATAGAAAAAGTTCATTTCGATTATTTCCTCAACGATTCTGATGTGAATCATAATTTTTCAGTCTTTGATCAAACACGACTTGCTGTTCAAAGGGAATAAACATTATAAACAGGTTAAAGGATTGACTTTATCTATTTGAGGTTATCAGTTAAACATTAGTTTGATTATTAATGGGAATATAATATTTGCCTTTCAGTTTCTTTATCTTCAACTTCTCATTAAAAATAGTAGTCAGTTTGTAGAAAATATTATTTCAAAGCTTTGTATAAACTTTCATCTAATTGTTAATATAAGCCAATCAATTCTGACTTTTATTCAAGGCAATATATATATATATATATATTATTATATATATATATATATATATATATATTATATATATATATGTATGTATATATATATATATATATATATATATATATATATATATTATATATATGAGATAGAAATTAGGAAGATGTGAAACAGGATTTACTTTTTCTAACTCTGTAATTATGAAGTCGATTATTTATTGAAATATGATAAATTTATCGTATCAGAATTTTACATTTACCTTGGAACACTCTAAATTGATATTAGATGCACATATTCCATTTGGGAAATAAATGGCATGAATAAACTTATCTATTACTTTACATTTGATTGTTACTATAATAGTTTTAATTAACTGTTCTTTAATTAACTGTTCTTTAAAATATACAAAGAAAAATTCATAAATCACCGTTAATAGTTCTTTAATAGATTAATTTATACAAAATAAATACTTCCAAACTTTTATCTAATTTATGTCTACCAAGAATGTATTTTGTTTAATTTGAGAGCCTTATAACAGACTAATTTTGTGCTATGCTTATTAGAACTGCATCTCAATTTGGATATATTTAATTTGAGATATCATAAAAAAGAACATTTAATATTCGCAAGTGATAATATAATGTATGATTGTACATAATGCAGCTTCACTTGATAAGAAAAATGAAAACGATAATCGCATATGAAATTAGACAAGCACAGAATTTTTCATTTTATGCCAATTATTTCCTTAATATTTTGTGAATGCAAACTACGTTGATAAGATAAATTGTCATGTTTATATCAAACATTAGATTAAAAAAGATCTACCTTCATTTAATCAGGGAATTCCTTAAATGTAAAATGTTATTCCAATATCATTTTTTAAATACGGATTGAGATGGAGTTAAGAGAAAAACCAAAATATGATACCAGTGGGTTTTACCGCTACCACATCATTTTTTTTACAAGTATTTTTAATTAAACGAGGAATGTTTGCTTCTGAAATACCAACATTTATATTTTTCTACCTGTAATTTGTTTTTTAAAATTATTGAAATTTTATGTTAGACATTGAAAATGAGGAAAAGTAATAATCGGAAATGAAGAAGGTCAACCTGAATAACTCTCCTAAACTTATATAAACGGCCAAACGATTTAATGTAGAGCTACTAATTTTGTTACACAGGATTAAGAGTGGAACTCTCATCGAGAGAATATTTCTAACAGTAAACAATAACCAGTAGAAAGCTATATTACTTAGAACTGACAATACTGACAAAAATTCTCTTGGATGAATATCTGAAGTATCATCCAAACATTTTTTAATCATTATTCACTACAAAATGTTGCCTTTTACTTGGCGTAGATGTCTACCTCATCTATTATGTACAATAGTTCACGATTTATATTTTAGTCGTTCCTCGTCTCTTATCGAATATCACGAAAATAAAACCGACTTATTGTCACATTTAGTGCAAGGAAAAAACTGTATATTCAAAAGACACTGAATCAGTAAAATTGATCAAATGGTTTCAGTTAAATCCCTTTCATGAAGTGGAAAGCAGTCAAAATAAAGAGATATAATCCAGTATTTTTTGTAAGTTAGTTACTAAGATTAATTATATACAATGTCATAAATATGGACACCCAGTACTAATCAAACTCATAACCAATTATCCGATTGCAAGACGCCCATCTATTTTGTAAGACTAACATCCTTTTTCTGCATTGATACTTGTGATTACAAGTGTCAATATTTCTTAACATATTAATTTCTGCCCAAAATCTATTTATTGCTAAGTATTTATATTAATTTATATATGCCACTACACAATTTATGAATTTTGCAGACTGAATTATTAAAACTTTCAGACGAAAAAAGATAAAATTTGAGAAAAATATCTATTCCCTTTTGAATCTGAATTAGATCTTCCCTAAAATGTGTCCAGCCGTTTTCCAATAACATTGGAATTTAATAAAAGCACCGGGTTAAAAGTCCTCAACTCGATAAATTGATTGCTCTTTATCACATAATAGCTTTGATAAAGATTACTGAGTACATGAGCGCATACATTTCTTGCCTCCATCTCCTTAGCAACCTGAACTAATGCCAACAGCAATTAACTCTGGCTTCTTACAGGACAGATTTCACTTTACTTCACCTTATCTCATTTTCTGACTCAAAAATGTCCTTAATATTATAGAAACGACTTAAATAAGATATTCATTACAAATAAAATATTAAGGAAAAACTATATATGCAATTTTAATCACACTTTAATCTTCAAGTCTTGCCTGTCATTCAGTGAAGGGTCGATTTCATTGCTTCTCATTCATTTTATTCCATTCACCTTCTTTTACCCAAGCATGTCAAGTCTTGAAATTGGTATTTGATTAATGGCCTACTGGGCAAAGAAGCCAGAGAAGGAAATAACAAAACAGCTAGTTCAAATATTCGGAATAGTCAGGGCACTGCTCCAAGTTACCCAGTTTTAGGATCTTAAATCGCTGACGAACTAAATATACCTCTGAGTGTAACGGTAAAGCATGAAAAAACTACCAAGGCCGCCTAAATAGAAAACAAAATGAGTGAGAACTTACGAAAATTAATTCTCTGTGTTTATTTAAACAAAATGAAAGCTATAGTCTACAAGGCCTGCGTCTCGTAGTCTAAAGCTTTTCATTAGCTTTTAGAACCTGGAACACTAATGGAAACTGACTGACTTCATTTTTCTTGGTTTAACTTTTATCTGTACACAAACGTTCAATTATATCATTTAGATTTTTGATCGTTTTAAATTTTTGATCCTTTGTTTGTCTTATCTAAATTTTTGATCTGACCTGCATTATTACTTTTTTTAGGAAAATGCTTGCAAAATATTTTGTTATTTTATGACGTCTCTATGTGTTAAATGTGTTTCCTAATGAACCATTAACAGATTGATTGTAACGTAACTAAACATTATTTTGTTATTCAAATATATAAGATGTGATTTATCAACAAAGTTAATGTGAATTGTAAATATTAATGTCACTTGATTAATTTTTAAATCTTTTTGAAAGCGTAAATAATTTACATCGTTTCACATAAATAATTAATTTTTCATTCTTTCCGCATTTTTATAGAAACTGTTATATGCCTTAAAAGCCTAAATATTTTTTTAGTCCGTAAATACATAAAAAGCGGACATGTTTGCAATATATTTGAGCAGAATTGACATAAACAATGGTATAAAATAAACACTGCCAATTTGTTCACTCATTTTCATTTTAAAAACAAATTAGAATTAATTAAATCGATTATTTAAGGTCAAATTTCTGTCTAAGACCAATTAATATTACACTTGTAATATATTTTAATACATTTTAGGTCAATTTTGCACAAATATATCGTAAACATGGCCGCTGTTTTTATGTATATCCGGATTTAAAAAAATATTATTTAGGATTTTAAGGCTCATAACAGTTTCTTCTTATAAATCAATAACAAAAAACAACAAACACGCTAAATTACAGAAGAATTGATAACTTTTAAATGTAATATATTTTTCTTTTTGGTCTAAACACGCAGAAAAAAAACGATCTAAAACATCCTTGTGAATTTGTTTACAAAAAAGAAATGACCGAGAGAAAATGTCACGTGACCTATCTTAGTAGAGGAGGTTGTTGTTAGTGAAAAACAATTATCAAAAATCTGGGAATTATTTGATTTTGATAAATCTTTCTGTGTTGACTTATTAATCACCGAATTCTTTTTTTATAATTACTGAATCGTTTCAATCAAACTGATTCAATAAAAATTAATCCAAATTCTTAAAAAATTAAAAAATTAACATTGCTGCCTACAATAGCAGAAGTAATTTACATATCTAATTAATAGATAAAATTCATTTAAAATATGAATCGCATAATTTTAAGTTTCAAATTTTATATTTTGGATTCTAAAAAGAAATATTTATTCATTAACTACTTTAGTTTATTATAACTAATAATTTTTGTAGAAACTCTATTGAAAAATGAGCCCCCCTTTTAAACAGAAAAATATCGATGTATATTTTTTCTTTTACAAGTTAATAGCAAATTAAATAATTATCGAAAAAATTAAAGAATGAATCTCCCAAAATTATTTTACATTTAATTTTCCGATTTTCGGCACTTATTTTCTACCAGGATAACTCCCGTAATCTTTTTCTTCTATTTACACTTTTGGTGTTTTGTATTTTTATTTATACTGTAATTAGTTTCGAAAGTATATAACCCCACCGATATTTTGCGCCCCAAAAATAAGGGGGAGTCAAAGTTATGTGACCTGAATAAAATCATAAAGTTTTGAAATAAAATGTCTGATGCATTATAAAATTCATTCATTGATAAATCAAAACTGAAAATTTCATTAAAATCAGATAAATCACTGATTTTTTGTATTTTTTTCAGTCGGAAGGGGTTCAATTTATTTTGTAAAATACGGATTCTATGCAATCTTTGGCAGTGTCTAGAATAACATCTATTAAAAATAAATTACATGTGTAATATTATTTTGCTTTTTTTTTTTTTTTTTTTTTTTTTTTACTGATGCTCATTATGTTAGTACTTTTCCACTTAGAAAAAAAGGTGCATATCGCATAAATGCATCCTGGCCTCCTGCCTTAAAAAACACTAAATAGGGCCTCCTGAAAATCCAACGCGTGCTACTTATGAACTCTCGGGCTGGTTGAAGGAATTTTTCCCGAAAAGTTAATGTGATATGAAAGCGATATTTTACCCCCCCCCCAAGTCATTTCTCGATTTCAGCGTTTTGTTTACGGTAGGAGGCCAGGAAACATTTATGCGATATACATAGACAAATATCCGACCTTAAATAATCGATTTAATTAATTTTAATTTGTTTTTAAATTGAAAATGAGACAACATTTTGGTACTCCCTAGAATTAGCGAAAACAGAGTTTGCAAAGGAAATTAAATTAAAAGAAAAAAAAAAGACAAAGACGGCCGGAGAGTAAAAGAAAAAAACAACATTAAGTTCATTTTGTAAGATTTTTAAGAAAGGAAACGTTTGACCTAATTTAAACTGAAATGGATCATGGAATATTATTAAGCTACAGGTTGTCGCTGAATCATAATATGCGAATAAAGTGAGTAGTTAAATGTCTCACAATGACCCACCCATTTCTCTCTTACTCGCACAGAGAGATTAATACATATAAAGAGGAGGTAATCAAGATATACATAGAGAGTGTGAAAGAAATATGCAGAAAGTGAATGAGAGATGGGTCAGATTTTTTCAACATAACTTAATCAAGGTATATTTTAGTATGGATTCTGTGTCATAAACTAAACAGGAAAAAAGCCTTTAGAAAATAAAAAGTCATGAAAACACACAATGTTGTTAAAATGAATATATTTTTTATATCATTTTCATTGCTAATATTGACAATATAACTACACACACACACACAGACACACACACACAGACACACACACACACACACACACACATATATATATATATTATATAATATATATATATATATATATATATATATATATATATATATATACATATATAATTAAGTAATTAGTGAGTATAAGTAATTTATACCTTGTTTTTCAATAAAATTAATAGTCGATTTCATGGTTTTAAATCTTAGCTTGTTTTTGTTGAATATGAAATTGGTAAAGAGATAAACAACAGAATATTATACTTTATTATAGCTTTAATATTATACTTCAACTTTGATATCCAATAACAATAATGATTTCTGATTTTCTTTTCTCTATATCATTTACAAAGCACAGCGAAAAATCATTAAACGCTGATGGAGGCAGAATTTTAAATTTAAATTCTTCAGAAGTATAATTTCAATTATATGACACCTTAATGCATAATAATAATTAAAAAGAGACTGGCTCATATATATATATATATATATATATATATATATATATATATATAGAGAGAGAGAGAGAGAGAGAGAGAGAGAGAGAGAGAGATACTAGAAAAGATGTGACCCGTTGGGTCACCCATTGAGCTTGGGTTAGATTGTTAAAAAATCACAATAATGTAATTTATTTTTAATACATTTTAAACTATTTTTCAGTCAATTTTGTGCCAATTTATCGTAAACATGGACATCAATGTTGTCTAAGATGACGTAAAATCTGTATTTTACAAAATGATTTTACCCTTCCCTCCCTATTGAAAAAAATTACCAAAAATCTGGGAATTTTCCAATTTTAATGAAGTTTTCAGTGTTGATTTATTAATAAATGAATTTTATAATGCATCAGTTATTTTATTTCAAAACCTTCAGACTTAATTAGGTGTTTCTGCTATTGTAAATTAATATCTAAAATTCATTTCGAATATGAAACGCCTAATTTTAAGTTTCAAATTTCCTATTTCTAGATTTTAAAAACAAATATCTATTTAATAACTACTTTAGTTTATTATTGTTAACTAATAATTTTGTAGAAACATTATATTGAAAATTTAGTACGCCCTCCTTTTAAACAGAACAAATCTCGATGTATATTTTTCTTTCATAAGATAATAGTCAATTAAATCCAAAAGTGTAAAAAAAATCTACAAAAATGATTTTCTTAGTTTTTAGTTTACATTTTATTTTCCGATTTTCGATACTTATTTTCTACCAGGATAAAGATTAATTTTTTTCCCTTCTATTGACACCTTCAGTCTTTTGTCTTTTTACTCATACTGTAATTAGTTTCAACTTTACAACTTTAGATATTTTGCGCCCCCACCAAAAAACATGTGGTGGGCTAAAAGTTAAGTGACCTGAAAAAAATCAGAAAGTTTTGAAATAAAATAAATGATGCATTATAAAATCCATTTATTGATAAATCAACACTGAAAATTTCATTAATCGGATAGTTCCCTGATTGTTAGTAATTTTTTCCACGGGGGGGGGGGGGGATATTTTGTAAAATATAGATTTTACTGCAACTTTGCTAGTGCCTGAAATTTTTCATTTAAAAGAAGGGTACTATTCGCAGAGTTCAGTCCCGGCCTCCTGCCTTAAAAAACCCTACATGGTGATAGGTAAAAAACCAAACCGACCTGGTAAAATATAGCATTAAATATTTTGGTAAAACGCCTAAAGCGCTATTTTTTATTTTTTTTATTTTTAGGGGATTAAGGTTGATTTTAATTACGTATTACTTAAAAAAAAATAAACTAAAAAACTCAAATTACTATACATTTAATGTTGAAAATATTTTTTAAAACTAATTTTAATTGAAATTATACACTGCAATACTAACACAAACAACTGTCTCAATAATAGATTCAATAATTCATTAAATGTATAGTAATTTGTTTGTTTTTTGTTGTTATTTTTTTGCTGTTTATTTCTTTTAAGTAATACGTAATTAAAAACAACTTTAATCCCCTAAAACCGTAACCCAATTCGCAAAATGTTAATTCATAGACTGTAGTTAAACTGTTATTGGGGACCACCAAAAAACTTTTCGTTTTAATTTTCCGACCGTCTTCAGAAGTCAGTCCGAATCTTATTTACATTTTTTAAGAAATCAAACAATTATCTTCTCTAGATAAATTTTAAGTATTAGTATAAGTATCACTGAGTGAGAGAGAGGGAGGGAGAGAGAGAGAGATAGAGAGAGAGAGAGAGAAAGAAAGTCAGTCAGTCAGTAGTCAGCAGTCAGTTTTCTTAAAATAAAACAACTGTGGTCTGGAGAAAGGGAAGGGGCGAATCTAAGGATAGTTACGGGGGTAACAGGTGGGGGTTTGAGTGCTGATTTTTTAGTAATAAAACCATGACAGGCTGTGGGCCCTCCCACTCCGGTTAACTCGACTACTTCCGTTAACTCTCCCACTCACATTAACTCAATATACAGGGGAAGAAGAGAATCGTATATAATATAAGACAGGGATTGGTCTGTTGTGGACTTAATTGCTAATTATGGCTAATTAAAACCAATTAAACTGATTTTTTTTTAAACATTGAGTAGTCCTAAAACCAAGGGATATCTAAGTATAAATATTGTGTCCATAACCTAAATAGAAAAAAATCCTTTAGGAAAAGAAAGTTGATAATCTCAGCTTTAGTATAATAATATATATATATATAAAGTCATCTTCATGTCTTATTCTAAAATGATTAGTTTGAACCACTTCAAATTTATTCAGCCATATCGTGGTCAAATATAAGAAAGTGCTTTATTGATAATGATCATATATCTTGAGACATGAATTTTAATAGTTTTATTCTTGGTTGAACTTTGCTGATCAATTTGATATGCAAAGTTTAGACGAGACACTTGTGACCTTTAACTTGCAATGATTCTATAAAGGAAAATGTGAGAGAGGATATGAAAATCTTATGACAAGGCCAATCACAAAGTGCAAAGTCGACTGAAGAGTGCATTGAATAATGATGTATCGCTATATTAGAAACTGGCAACCAATGCCGACACGTAAACAATTACGTCATACATTGAAGAGTGACGCATGGTGCACATTGCTAAGATATGTTAAAGTTTAGGAATATTGAAACGGACCTAATGAATATTCATTATTATCTGTCTGTGCAAAAGACCATGATATATATGCAAATCTCTTATTCTTCAAATTCACTTAACATTCTTACCAAACCTCGCTGATTATGATTCAGTGTAATCATCTTCTTTACTGTCCTTATTTTTAAATCGTCTAAAAAGCTGTGTATTAATTCCTTTGCAAAGAATGTTCTGTCGACTCAAACATTCAAAAATGTAAACACAATTAAGGGGAAAAGATCGAATGGAAATAAAAATAAAATATTTTCTGCTTGATTTACATTTTAAACAACCAATCTTAATATCAACAATTTCTGAAGTATCATTAATGTTAAGCCATTGCAAATCAGATTTTGGACAAGAGCTCAAATCGAAACTTTGGACAGAAAAGTCCTACCGCAAAAAATAGTTTTGGAACAAAAAAAAAAAGAATTATCAGCGAGATGTTTTGTTTTGATTTTTTAGATTTTGTAATATTTCTATATTATCTTTTATTGTCTGAAACAAAGATATGAATCAAGTAAGTGATGGGCGGTAAGTATACTGAACCATTAGGATGATTCAAGCTTGGAAGAATTAACAAAAAGACCCAATGGGGATCGGGCTCACTAACAGTGATCTGCGAAACTAACTTTTCGGCATACACCTTTATGCAGTCATTAGAATATAGATATGAAATATAAATATATAGAGAGGGGATAGTGATATAGATTCCCTGCTACTTACAATGCACAGAGAATATAGTTTTTTAAAGAATAAAGACGATCATCGAATTGTCTAATTGCCAAGTTCTCCTGATGTCATAGTTTTCCGCCGTTGACGTGATGTTATGTATGTGTATATTTATCTAGCTGTGATTTATCCAATATCTGTCTTAAACAAAGAACATCGAAAAAGCGTTAAAGATTTTGGAAAACATGGAAAACTTTTTTTCAAGCGATATTTGAAGTTGGAATGCGGTTATTTTTCTATAAATGTATTTACTAGAATAACCAATAGTACTCTGAGTCATTAAAATGTAATATTTGATTCTTATTAACATCAGATTAAGAATTTTATTGAATTGACATCTGTAAAAAGTTAATTTCATGCGTTACAGATTCTAACTTCTTGGTGTGCAATTCTGGAGACATCAAGCAAATGTTCAAACTATAACCAACCAAACGATGTACTATGGATTCAATGAGACTAATGTATTTCTAGTTAACCTTATGTTATAAATTATGATTTAAAAAAATTAAAAGCCAAATACCGGATGATATGATGACTACAACAAAATGAAATACTTGTCCGACGGCAGAGAACAAAATCAAACTCACTGAAATTATTCAAAAGATCCAGATGAAAAATTGTGGCTAAAGACGAAGGATAATTGTAGCGAGGATAAGACGAATCAACGCTAAAGTTTCTTATCATAGATTGGTAGCTTTTGATTACCCTTAATCTGTTCCACTCGTCTATCTTCTGCTTCCACATTTTGTTAACCCACACCGGTAAAAAGTTTAATGATACAGATGCAGGCAACTTTTATGATAGTAGCAGTCCCCAATAGAATGTCCTCTTATACAAGACCGGAAAACAGTATTGTGTTGCACTTTCTTGTTGTTTATTGTTGTTTATTGAGTTTAACGGCATATCAACCCGTCTGGATTTATGTCATGCCTAACGGTTAGGAAGTTATACATATCGTGTATTTATATTTATACTTTTAGTAATTGGTTTTAAAAATGTGTTAGCATTATTGGGGATTATGTTGTATGGTACTACTTTGTTTTATGTCTATATTCTATGGTATGATTTTATTTCTCTCAAAAAAGAGAGAATATCTTCATATCTTTTCAAACAGATCTTTCATATTGTTTGCTTTAAAATGACGGTTTCTGATGTGATCAAGGAACCTGCATTTCCTGAATAAGTGTTTAACTGTCAAAGGTGTTTGACATGTTCCACATTGTGGTTGTTGTTCTTGGTAAGTGCTAGGATGGGTTTTTGTTTTGGGTAATTCACTTAGCTCAAGGATCACTTTAGGTTTTTTAATGATCCAAGGTGGTGTTTTTGGTATAATGGTTTTGTGAATATTTGTAAGAGGAATTTTAGATTCTTTGAGGATGGGTTCCATTTGGAGACCAAAAGGTTTTATTGATTTTTCTTTTTTTTTCAAAACATTCTTTGTATCCTTGGTTGAAGGTGCAGTCATAAGCTGGGTTGGATGGTCAGGATTTGAGTTTTGTGTAGTATTGCAAGGCTAATTTTTCGCATCTTAGCTGTAGAGATGCTTCATAAACCTCTACATATAGGCTGTTGGCTGGAGAAGTTCTGAAGGCTCCTATGACTTGCCTTAAGCCTTCATGATGTACAGAGTTGAGCTCTTTGAGGTAAGACCTCCTAGCAGATCTATATACAAAGAAGGCATAATCAAGTTGGGAACGGACCAGTGATTTGTATAGTTTAAGAAGTGTTTGTTGATCTGCTCCCCATTCAGTATGGGCAACTACTCATAAAAGTTGGACCCTAGTACATTTATTTTTTAAGTATTTTATGTGTGGGATGAAAGTTAGTTTTTTATCAAATATAACGCGTAGGAATTTATACTGGTCAACAACAGGTATTTCACTTTGATGGTAGGGTCATTGTGCATTTTTCTTAAGGAACAGAAATACACACATTGAGTTTTGGTCTTCGAGAATTTAAAGCCATTCTCTGTTGCCCATTTGTTTATTTTGTTGAGGCTCACCTGCAATTGTTGTTCTATTTTGCGGCTATCTGCAGATCTATACCAGATGACAAGGTCATCAACATAGAGAGCGCAGATAATAGGATTGAAGCAATTTATTATATTGTTTATTTTTATAGAGAACAGAGTCACCGATGAGATACTTCCTTGTGGGATGCCTTCCTCTTGGGTTTGGAGGTCAGAAAGAGTGGATCCCACACGTACCCTGAAATTTCTATTAGAGAGAAAATTCTTTATAAATAGTATTAGTCTTCCTCGTAACCCTAGATTGTGCATGTCTTTCATGACACCATACCTCTAAGTAGTGTCATATGAATTCTCCAGGTCAAAGAAAACTGCCGTTACATGCTGTTTTTTTATGTATGCTTCCCTGATGTAGGTCTCTAGTCGGATCAGATGGTCTATTGTCCCTCTCTTTTTTCGGAACCCAGTTTGAAGGTTTGTAATTAACTTATTAACTTATAACTTATACCACAACAGCCTTTTGTTGATCATCCACTCCATCGTCTTGCAGAGGCAGCATGTCAAGGCGATGGGTCGGTAGTTTTGTGGATTATTGGTATCTTTGCCAGTTTTGGGAATGGGTATAATTGTTGTTTGTCTCCACGTTTCTGGAAAGGTGTTACTTTTTCAAATATGATTTAAGATATTTAGGAGACACCTGAGAGATTCTTCTGGTAGATTTTTTAAAAATTCGTTGTGAATCTCATCCGGACCGGCAGTTGTATTGTGTGATTTTGTTATGGGGTCAGTAAGTTCTGCCAATTGTAAAAGTCTTGTAATCTTCAGAATTTTTTGAAGTGAAGTTTATATTTTTCTTTTCTGTAATTTGTTTGGTTTTTAGGAATTTAATGTTTTAATGGAGTTGGGTTTTTCCCCGCTGTTTTTCTGATCATGTCCCACACTGTTTTTAATGTGGAGGAGGCATTTAGTTTATTTATGTAATTTTTCCATGGGTTTCTTTTAGCTTCTTTGATTGTTTTCCTTGCATTTGCTCTATAGAATTTGAATGATATTAGATTGGAGGTTTTGGGTTCAGTTTGGAACTTTCGCAGAGCAGCGTGTCGTAGTCGAGTGGCCTCTCTGGATTCCTTGCTGAACCATGGTCTGTTTTGTTTGATAGATGTGGTATTATATGGAATACATTTTTTTGCTATTGTAAGTAAAGTTTGTGAGAAATGGTCAACAGAGCAAGTAATATAATTTTGTGTGAGGTATTTGCTGCATAGGGATTTGAATTTCTACCAGTTAGCTTTCTTCAAACTCCATCGAGGTAGTTTTTCTTCCTGGGGGTGTATGCTTTCAATCACAATTGGGAAGTGATCACTCCCGCAGGTGTCCTCATACACATTCCAGGAGAAATCTAGGTAAATTGAAGGGTCGCAGATGGTCAAATCTATGGCTGAGTAGGTAGCAGAAGATGAGTCAAGGTGTGTTGAAGATTTTGTGTTGAGAAGGCATAGGTTGTTATTGTTGATTATGTTTTCTAGAGTTCTGCCTCTTTGATTTGTGGTTTTACAACCCCATAGAGTATTGTAGCTATTAAAGTAGCCTAGTAAGATATAAGGAGTAGGTAGTTGTTGTAGTAAACTGTTGATTTCATCTTTCTTGACTGGATCATGTGGCGGGATATAGAGTGAGCAGATATGTTTAGTTCTATGTAGAGTTGCTTTGACAGCAACTGTCTGGAGTTCAGTTTGAAGGTTAATTTTGCTTTAGGGTATGACATTTCTTATCAGGATTGAGACTCTCCCAGGAGTCCTGTGATTATTTTTATGTATGTAGTTGTAGCTTTCAAAGTTTTTGATATTTATTTTGTCATTTTCTTTGAGAAAAGTTTCTTGTAGGCAGATTATAGCAGGATGTGTTTCTGCTTGTAGTAAGAGTAAATCGTTAATGTTTGCTTTTATTCCACGACAGTTCCATTGAATAATGTTTTGACTTATGTTTATGTTTTGTTTATTTGTTTATGAGTGTTTTCTGTGATTTATGTCTGCTAGGTTGGGGGTTTTCTTTAGTTTCCATTTTTGTTAGTATATCAGATTTGTTGTGAGTTTCCAGAGATTCATTGGAAGTTTTATTTTTTTAGTGTTTTGTGTCTGGATTGGAATCATTGGCTTGATTTGTCTTTATGCTTTTGTTTATGTGATTTTTGTTTAGTTGGGGTTCTCCCTTTTGGTGTTGGTGAGGTTTCCATTGTTTTGTTGGAGATCATGATGGTCTCTGTTTTGAAGAGTCTTGATTGCCCTGAGAAGGTTTTTTCTGATTGGAGAGATGATGGTGCCATTTGTTCTTTTTGAATAGGATTTACTGTTGGAGTTGGATTTGAAGGTGGAGGTTGTTTAGTTTAGGGGAGGGAACTCTGTAGTTCCTTAATAAGAGTTGGGATTTTTTCTGGTTTCAGATTTAGAAGTGTTCCTATTAGATAATTGCATTTATGGCATTCTGGAGTGGGAGGGCCCTGTAGCGGCTG